>CM052542.1:28405084-28474475 GCA_028533065.1 Trachops cirrhosus | reverse complement strand
TCCAGCAAAGCTTTCATTTAGAATGGAAGGGCAGATCAAGTGCTTTTCAGAGAAGGTCAAGTTCAAGGAGTTTATCATCACCAAGCCTTTATTGTATGAAATGTTAAAGGGACTTATCTAAGAAAAAGAAGATAAAAAACAAGTATAGTGAAATGACAACAAACTCACAATTACTAACAGCCACACCTGAAACAAAAACAAGAAGAAACTAAGCAAACAACTAGAACAGGAACAGAACCACAGAAATGGAGATCACATGGAGGGTTAGCCACAGGGCAGTGGGAGGAGGAGAGAGGGGGGAGAGGTATGAAGAATAAGTAGCATAGATGGTAGGTAGAAAATAGGCAGGGGGAGGGCAAGAATAGTATGGGAAGTGTAGAAGCTAAAGAACTTATGACACATGGACATGAACTAAAGGGGGGAATGTGGGTGGGAGAGGGTGTTCAGGGTGGAGGGGAATGAAGGGGGGATAATAGGACAACTGTAATAGCATAATCAATAAAACATATTTTAAAAAAATAAAAAAAGAAATGTAAACTCATTCATTTACTAAGAGCCTAATTTGGGCTAGGCACTAGAAGCAAAAACAAAAAAAAATTTTAATTGTCCTATATTTATGTTTCAAAAAAGTAAAATCATCTAAGATGTGTGAATTTTTAGTTAAACAGAAAGTCCATTAACAATGACTCAAATGTTCAATATTCTGATGTATTCCTAGGCTGCATGAATTGACACAGAACCTTCAAAATAAAAGAAATAATGCTGAGCTCTGGCTAGTGTGGTTCAGTGGTTGAGTGCCGGTCTGCAAATGAAAGGGTCGGGGGTTTGATTCCCACTCTAGGGCACGTGCCTGGGTTTCAGGCCAGGTCCCCAGTAGGGGGCAGGTGAGAGGCAACCACACATTGTTGTTTCTCTCCCTCTCTTTCTCCCTCCCTACCCTTCTCTCTAAAAATAAATAAAATCTTTTTTTAAAAAAAGAATTGTGACAATGACAATATTATTAAGTGTTTTCTATATGCCAGGAACTGTGTTAAATGCATTCTTATTTAATCTTCACTTATGAAGTAGGCACTACTATTATCATTATCATCATATAAAAGGTAAAGAAGCTGAAGTACAACTGAAAGGTTAACTTGCCCAAATTTCTCCTGGTAACTTGCTGGTAAATGATGGAACCAGGACGCCAATCCAGCAGTTTGACTCGAGAATCCTAGTAGTCAACCATATAGCATACAATCTACAGATTTTAATTCAATAAGAACTTTCTAGCATCAGAGGTGTGCAATCACAGAACCTTAGTGAGTCCTGTCAATGGAAGCATGTGAGCACAGTGTGTGAATAACGATGGCTACTATCTGCCTAATCATCATGGCCAGGTCCAGTGCTAAGGACTTTCCCCGAATACTTTCACTGAATCCTCATAACAACAGTACATAGTGGTGTTCCCTATCTTACAAATGAAGAGGCTGAAGTTCAGCAATATCAAGAAGCATTCCCAAGATGAATTCGTGGCCACCCTGTGATACACATGGTAAACAGGTTAGCCTGATGGCAGGAGTCACGCACTCTCCCTGTGTTCTGCTGCCTCCCTATCAAAAAAGCTGAATAGGGGATTTCTACACAAGTAGGAAGCAGGTCTCTCACAATAATCCAAGATGCTATAAGCCTTGGTCTTTCTTTCAATTTCTTAGAGTGGGTGAGGCAGAACAATGAGAACAGATTAGGTATATAAGTCAGATGACAATACAAAAACAACAGCTATATATTTTTTATATCTTTAGAAGTATATGGTTTTTTTTGTACAAAAGTTTTTCTTTTTTAGAAGTATATGTTTTCAATATTTGTAGAATGTGCTAATTAAAATACAAATAATTTTAAAATATGAAATTACTTTCAATATTGTTCATAATAATGGAATGCAAATTAGATGCTATCAGTTTGGCAAAAAAACAAAAAGTCTGATAACACCAATGGTGGCAGAATATGAGGAAATGGTACTCTTATTCATTAGCAGAATTGAAACTGATTTAACATCCACAGCGAGTGATTTAATCTTAAATGCATATAACTGTTATCTAGCAGTTATACTTCAAAAACATAAAACTAAAAAGGACTGAATCTCAGGGTACATTATTAAGTGGGAAAAAAACAAATTCAGAGTAGTGAGTATAATATACTACCATTCCTATTTTTTTAATACACACACATTTATATTTGTATACACATGAAGAATATATTTTCAAGGATAAAGAAGAAAATATAAACAATGGTCATCTGTAGAAAAAGGAGGTAGATAGTTGTGAAACAGGAATAAAAAGGAAATGTACTTTTCGCCAGATACCATTTTATGCCTTCTGAATTTTGCACCAATTTGAATATTAATTTGAATACTAAACTCAAAAATAAATTAGTTTATTCATATTTATTTTAATGAGGGTTTCTAAGCAACAAATTGAGTTGAGAAATAAAATAAGCCTAACAAACGTTTTTTATACTCAGGCTCAAACTCTTTTTGCTGCTGTCTCTAATGAAGTTAGTAGTAGCGAGTCATCCAAGCTAAACTGACATTTCTGCAGATGACTGTTTTCTCCAGATCTCCATGGAGAGCTGGCCAGTGCCAGAAACAGCACTGCATGTACAAACGTGTAGCTTAATCCTACTGCCTCAGTGCCTGGAGTCAGGAGAAGGAAAGATTTGTCCCAGGCCAGGAATCACTCACCCGATCATAGGTGTCCCCCTCCAATTCTCCCCACATCCTGCCATCCAATGAGGTGACTCGAACTCGATTCTTATCTCTGATATCTTGAGGTACATAGCTGTGAAGGACCTTCTGAAGTCTGCCTGTTCGGGAAGTGGAGAGATCATTGGCAGCAAGATTGCCTGTGGGAATATAAATTTTAGGATTGTTTCCTTACTTCTGTAAAAAATGCCATCGGGCCCTGGCTGGTGTGGCTCAGTGGATTGAGTGCCGAACTGCAAACTGAAAGGTCACTGGTTCGATTACCAGTCAGGGCACATGCCGGGGTTGCAGGCCAGGTCCCCAGCTGGGGGCATGATAAACGCAACTGGTCAATGTCTCTCCCTTCCCTCTTTCTGCCTCTCCTCCCCTCTCTCTAAAAATAAATAAATAAAATCTTTTTAAAAATAAAAAATAAATTTAACATGCCATTGGAATCTTGATAGGGATTGCACTGAATCTATAGATGGCTTTGGGTAGTACGGTCATTTTATGCCTGTGGAAATAAAGAAATTTCAGAGGCCATGGCCTAGTGAAACACCCGACAAGCAAAGGTTGCAAAAAGAAAAGAAGGCGCCCAAGTCCCTGATGATTGTGGAGGCTCCATACCAGCCCTCAACTGCTCATATCCCAGTTCCTTTCATGTAAGAAAGAAAGAAATTTTTCACCTTTAAGCCAGTTCACTGAGCTTTTTATTGTATATGATGAAAATCTAATCCTTATTGATTCACCATCTATCTTTCATTTTCCCTTTTGTAACAGACACAAGTTCAAGAAATATCTCGCTTTGCTCTTAGTTCTACAATCAAAAAAATATTACTGTAAGCTTCATGATAAATAGTAATTGATACCTGGCCTTAGAGTCAAGGAGCAAAATGGAGGTGGGAAGTGTGGTCAAAAACCACACAGTACATACCTTATTTAATGGGAATGATCACTACTATAAACCAGTTTAGTGTTCCCAAAGAAATATGATCCCAGGTTTTGAGGACACTCAAGGAAGTAAAAATTGGACTTTATGTTCAAGAGGAATTTGCAGTTGGATATGAACTGAAAACAGAGAATTTGGGTTCAGTTCTGGCTCTACCTTCAACTTACATAAAAGATTTAAGTTATTTAATCTCTCCAAGGCTCAACTTCCCCCTCCAGAAAATAAGAGGGAGGGACTACACTACTAAAATGGTAAGCCTTGGGCCTGTCCTCAAGGAATTCACAATCTTGAAGAGGGAGAAGATGCATACCCAGTAGAGCTCTGATGCAAGGCTAATAATGTGCTAACAATTGCAAAAGTGATTGATGCCCACGGTTGGGCACATAGGAGACAGACGCACCACTTCGCAACTGGTCAGTAGAGATCATGAAGGAAGGCTTCCAGGAGGTGGCACTCTTGAGCTACGGCTTGAAAGTTAGAAGGATGTAGACAAGCCAGCTGCAATTGGGTAGAAGTATTCTAGGGAGAAAACATACGTCGAAAAAAAGAGGGAAGCTAATTTGGGCAATAGAGAGTAGCAGGATATGGATGAAGCACATAAAGCCTGGGGAAGAATAACATATAAAGCTACAAAAGGTCCCTGCAGCCAGATCTTACTGCTTTAACTGGCAGGCTAAAGAAATGGAACTTAATCTTAGAGACAAAGTAAACAGATGAAAAAGAGTGAAAGTATCATGTGGTACATTGACCAGGGTGCTACTTTAATCTGCCTTCAGAGACCTTGCTCTACTCAGCAGTCTTCCTTGGTCAAGTGACAGAGAAATAGAGGAAATAATCACCAATAGAAAAAATATACCAGTTTAGTAAGCAAGCACTATCTCCACTCCAACCTTAGGACCAGAGAACCCATCATATTCAGTGTGCCCCTGACTGAGTGAGGTAGGAAGCCCTCCCCGCCCCAAACACCAGCACTCTGACTTACGGCAACAGCCAGTCTGAAGCAATGCTAGTGTCTTTCCCCCGGGCGCTGCACATAGGTCAAGCACTGTGTCTCCAGGCTGCAGGCCAAGGGCCAGGACAGGCAGCAAGGAGGCAGCATCCATCAGGTAGTAGTCCATGACACCCAGGCTGCCAAGCCTAGAAGAGAGAAGAGCACCTTATCATCAAATTCCAAATCAGAAGACCCACTGAGAGTCAAGGTCACCAAGTCCATGACCTCAGGGGCTACTGAGCTCTACTCAGCAAAAACTCATTTCTCAGACCCACACTCATTTGTTTCCTCACTCGCTCATTCACCTACACAACAGTCAGAGTAATTTTTTTAAAGATTTTATTTATTTATTTTTAGAGAGAGGAGAAGTGAGGGAGAGAGGGAGAGAAACATCAATGTGTGGTTGCCTCTTGTGCGCCCACTATTGAGGACCTGGCCCTCAACCCAGACATGTGCACTGCCTTGGAACAGAACCAGTGACCTCTTGCTTCCTAAGCCGGCACTCAATCCACTGAGCCACACCAGCAAGGGCCTTTTTTTTTTTTTTTAAGATTTTATTTATTTATTTTCAGAGAGAAGGGAAGGAAGGGAGAAAAACATTCATTGGTTGCTTCTCACAAGCCCCCAACTAGGGATGTGGCCTGCAACCCAGGCATTTGCCCTGACCGCTGGAAAGGAACCAGTGACCTTTCCCTTTGCAGGCCAGCGCTCAATCCACTGAGCCACACCAGCCAGGGCCAGAGTAATCCTTTTAAAACATATAGAGTGAAATGAATTCACTCTAATCCAGCTCCACTAGCCATTTTGCTATTCCTTAATTAAGCATGCCTGCTCCTGTCTCAGGCTCTTTTCTTTTCTTTTTTTATTTTTTGACGCTGTACCTTCTGCTTACAATACTTTCTCCAACTATCCCTCATTTGTCTCCTCACTCCATCAGGTTTCTCCTCAGAAGTTACCTCCTTAGAGAGGCATTGGCATTCCCTGACTACTCTATCTAAAAATAGAAGCCACCTCCTCTTATCACCTTCTATCACTCTATCTTGCATTGTTTTTCTTTTTTCTTTAAAGCACTTACTATTCATTTTATATGTATAGGTGTGTGTGTGTATTTCCCCTCTATTTCTCCCTATTAGAATGAGGCAGGGATTTTTCCTGATTTTTTTCATCGTAACATCCCCAGCACCTAGAACAGTGACTGGCGTACAGAAGGAATCCAGTTTTATTGGGTTACATATTGAGATACAAACATTTGTGGATTCAGAAAAGAGTGCTATTGAAATGGGAGTAAAGGATAGAAACTGTACTTGAATAATGATTAAAATAAAAATTAAAAAAAGAAAGAAAAGAGTGCTATAAATTATGTCTGCCAGAGACCTAAGTTAGGTCTGATGAAGGAAAAGGCCTTCATTAGGTAAAAAATAAAATACAGAAAAAAAACGGATAGGAGACTTGACTTGGGGTAGCAAATACACAATACAATATACAGATGATGTATTATAGAATTGTACACCTGAAACCTATATAATTTTATTAACCAGTGTCACCCCAATAAATTCAATAAAAAAGTAAAAAAATAAAAAATAACAATACATTAAAAAGAATTAAAGAAAAAATTAAGAGAAGCATTCCAAGCAGAAGAAAAAAGAAGCAAAGGAAGACAAGCATGCAAACTCATAGATTCTTCCAGAAGAAGTGATAATCTGGTGTGGTAGAAATGCAAGATGCATGGCCCTAGCCAGGTAGCTTGGTTGGATAGAGCGTCATCCTGATATACAAAGGTTGTGTGTCCAATCCCCAGTCAGGGAACATACAAGAATCAACCAATGAATGCATAAAACAAGTGAGACAACTCTCTCTCTCCCTCTCTCACTTTCTTTTTCTCTTCCCCTTCCTCTCTCTCAAATCAATAAATAAAAAATTATATAAAAAATAAATACAAGGTGATAAGATTGAGGTTGGAAAGCAGATAAAGGCCAGGTTGGAACTGGTCTTAAGCCCTTTGCTAAGGAGTTAATATCTGTAGGCAGATACCAGAAGTTCCAGAAAAATGATATGATCTGAAGTTTTAGAAAGCTAGGTGGTCTAGAAAGAACAAATGTAGAGATACTAGTGAGAAGGTTCTTACAAGAGTGCAAGTAAGAGCCAGCAAGGCATGAAGAGAGGCAGCAATGGTATGATAGAGAGAGGGACAACAGACAAGGACATAATGGTCACAGAAGGACTCCTCATTGCCAGACCAGCTAAAAAGGGCAATTGGCCGTACAGCCATTCCCCATCCCCCATCCCCCTGCCTGAGACACAGCCCGCCATGGAGAGCCACTGGAGTCAGAAACTGTTCCTTGCTGCCCTGACAGGAAGGCTCTGGGAGAAAGATATGACAAGACATGAGACGTAGATCGCACCACTGTGGGTCAGCTACAAGAGCTGCATCCCTGGTTGTGAAGCTGTGACACCTCCAGCATTCAGAAATGGGCTCAGGCTATGAGGGGATATTTTCAAAGTTAAATCATGCTTGGACTGTCTGTGAAACTATGTGTCTCATGCCTCACAAAGGAGAATGAGAAGAAAAGCTTTACACTGCTATCATGTCAGCAATGGCCCACAAAGCCCACTCTCCTCAAGTTCCTTCCTTTCGGAGCCATCATGGCTTAGCATTTTTTTTTTTTTTTTTTTTTTTAGTTTATAGACAGTTTTGAGAATGTGCTAAAAGCTACAGTGGCTTTCCAAAAAAAAAACCCACAACTTTCAGACAATTTCAGGAGGTTCCTGGATAAATATATCCTTGAATTCCTGAATGGCTAAGATCCCCTTGACTTACAGGGAGCCCATCAAGACAAGAAGAAAAAAATTCCAAACATATAGGGGTTGCTTCCCCAACTATTCTCAAGGTATCTTTCCTGAGTAGCAAGCAAGCACCTCAGACAACTTAGGAAACTACATGGTTCTTATTCATTCCATGGTTCTGCCTAAAGCCAGTGCCTTCAAATTGGTCCTGAAACCTGCTCCAATCTATCCACCTTCTCCCATAGCGACTAAAGTGATCTTCCTGAAGCACTGCTTTGATGAGATTCATATCAATAGTAAGATATAGTATTTATGAGTGATAAATTGGAGGTATTTATACTAGGTATTTTACATGCATCATTTCATTTAATCATCACCACAACCCTACGAAGCTGGGGAATCTGAAATCCAGAGCCAGTCTGCCTGGATCTCAAATACAGCCCAGTTGCTCATTAGTTGTGTGACCTCAGCAAATCACTCAACTTCTCTCTGCCTCAGTATCCTCACCTGTAAAGACAGTACTCACCAGATAGCTTTATTGTAAGGATTAAAGAAATCAATGTAAGTCAAATGCTTAGAACAGTGGCTGGCACACAGTACACTATAGTGTCAGCTATTACTGCCATTATTTTGCAGATAAGGAAAGCAAGGCCCAATTATCCAATGCCACATGTCTACTAAGTGATGAAGGCAGGATCCAAATTTAGGTTTTCTTGACTCCAAAGCCTATGCTTATAACTACTGTGCATTATTGCCTTTCCCCTACTCAGAAACCGTTTCTGGCAGTTCTCTAAAACAGATCTCAATTTACAGCAACAGGTACTAAAGAGCACATGGTGTGAAGCCACCCAATCCTGGCGACTCCAGCTATTTTTAAACAACCCTGGGCCACCAGAAAAAAAAAAAATCCCCTTCCCCCAACCTTCAAGCTCCTGTCACTCAAGATTCCCACATATGGCCCCCATATACTTTTCCAGCCTCTTCTCTTACTACCCTTAGGCATACAGGCTTCCTTCAAGCCAGTTGTTAGGACTATTGCAGAAGCCTCCTAAAAATTTCTAGCCCATTTCTAGCCTTGCCCTTCTCCAATATGTTTTCCACACAGCAACCAGAATGATACACAGCAACCAGAATGATATTTGAAAAATTCAAATCTAGTCATATCATTCCCCAGCTTAAAATCTTTCAGGGTTCCCTCTTGCCCTTAGAGAAAAAGTCTGAAATCCCATATGGCCTCTAATACCTTTATAATCTGGCTCCTGTCTGCTTCTGGAGCTTCATATTTAGCTCCTTACCCCATCCCATCCTCATGCCACCAGCTTTAACTCTTACTCAGTTTTCAGGTCTTAGCTTAAATTTCACATCCTCTGAAAAGACTAGGTTATATCCCCTAATTATAAGACTTCATAGCATTTCGCAATTTTCCTTTGCAGTACTTAACAAAATCATGAAGTTTTTTTAACAGCTGTCTTCCTCACTAAACTGTAAGCTCCATGAGGGCTTGTGTACCTGTAACCCAGGCACTTAAGAATGGCTGGCATTTGGTATACAATAAAAATTTGTTGAACAAATCAATCCATCAAAAATCAATTCCACATTCTAACTAACTGTTAGTTAGATCTCTCCTTTTCTCAATATGTAAAGCACAATTTAGCATTTGATTACAGAGTCTTTTCTCATTCAACTTCATATACATCTGAGTATTGAATCATAAGACCAGAAGTTTTACTTTCTTTTTACTGGTCTTGCACTAATTCTGTGCCCCTAGGCAAGCCCTATTTCCTAGGCAAGTCCCACTTCTTCTTTAGTACCATGAGGTTACTTGTCCTACCCAATTTGATGGGTGGATATGAGGGAAAATGAGAAAGCAGTTGTAAATAACGCACATTTTAACTGGACAGTGTTAGTAAATGCTCAAGTAAGAGGTGGCAGATCAAAATAGGTTCAAAGTCTAGGTTCCAGTGTTAGACCACTTAAGTCTAAATACTACCTGTACAACTTACTCTCTAAGAAACCTAAAGTAAACAAGGGCCTTAACTTCTCTGAAGCATAGTTTCCTCAAATGTGAAGAGGAACAATAATATTACCTGTGAGGGCTGTTATCAGAACAAAAGAAGATAACATATGTACAGCACTTAGAAAAATGGCTAGCATGTATAAGCACTCAGTAAATACTAGCAATGTTATTAGCATTCTCAATTAAAGAAGGCAAGAGCTGGGTCTCTTCCTGTCTACTTCCAGCAGACACTCAGGACAGCCCCAGCCATGGCTCCAGATCCTACCTGGCAGGAGGAAAACGGCTGACATTCCCTCTGGTGAAAGTGAAGCATCGAAGGTTTGGACTGCAGGCCGAGGAAGCTGGGGATGGAGCAGCCATTAGGCTACTCTCAAGCTCCAGTTCCCCATGGGAGTGGGCTTTATTCACAAAGTCCCTGGCACACAGTTGCTCTAGTTCAGCACTCACATGATCACAGGCAGCAAAATTATTGACCAGTGCACCATACTTCTGCTCTGAGAGAAGACTGACCCGGATTGAGGGCCAAAGATCCCCAAACTGCACACCATAGGTCATGTCAAAATTCTGCAGAGCCAGTCGAGTGGCAGGAAATTTGGGTTCTGTGGCAGCCTAAAAGGGAAAGAACAGGATTATTGGTCTTCCAGTCTTGCCTCTATCCACTACGGCATAACCCCACCAATACTTCAGATCTCTAAATCTAACATGGATCCAGTAAGTGTTCACTCCTGCCTTTGGACCCTGCCTCTGCATGCCACAGAAGTGTGGGAGAGAGAAGTAGTGAGGAGCTGATCTTCTATCTCAGGCTTGTGAGAGAAAGGAAGTTGTAGCTCTCATGATAGCATGCGGGGGCCACCAAGAAAGGGGGCACTTGAGTCCTTGGAATAAGAGGAACTTAGGAGAATGGGAGCTCAGAAAAGGACTCTTGAGGAAAATCTATAGAAAGTTGGAAGAAACGATGGAAGCCTTTGGGGAAGTTTCAGGCTAAAACAAAGGACTCTCTGAACAGTTCTTCCACTTTTCTAAAGCACTTTCATGTCTCCTGTCTTATGTGAGCACAATAGATAGTTCAGTGGGAGACAAAAAATATCAACCTTCCACATTTGATGGAGATGAGGGCAACTTACCTAAGTTTATTCAGTGATGGACACCATAATGTAATCACAGGATGGAGGGTCATTTGGGTGAGTTTCCAGACCCCAGGGAGATAGGAAGAGGAGAGCTCATAGAAACCTTGAGGTATGAACCAAAATGGGTACTTCTAGGATGACTGCTATGGGGGTAGCAGAGAGGGATACCAGTCAGGCTTGAAGAGCATGAAAGTAGATTAACAGGAAAATGATGAAGACCTCAGCTGAGGAGTCTATACATTGGTCCTATTGCCACAGCTGGGACGCTTACTGGCAGTCTTGTTCCTGTGAATTTTGCCCTGGCTTGGATTTCTGGTTTGGTCAGAACTCTTGTTCCTGCCCTCATTTCTGATTATGGGAAGGGCTCTTGCTCCGACCATGGCTCTTGCTCCGACCACGGCTCTTGCAATGGTGAGGACTCTTGCTTCGACTCTGACTCCTTCTATGGAGGATACTCTTGCTTTGGCCCTGACTTTTGCTATATTGGAGACTCTCACACTGATCCTCTCTTTTGCTTTCGTGGGGGCTATTGCTCCGGCTCCGACTTTTGCTTTGATGAGGACACCTGCTCCGGCTCTGACTTCTGCTAACGTGAAGGCTCTTGTTTTTACTCCAACCTCTGCTAAGATGGTGGAGATTTTCACACTGGCTCCGACTTCTGCTTAGGAGGGTATTCTTGTTCTGGCTATCACTACTCTGGCTTTCACTAATAATAGCAGTTAAACTACAGCTGGGATTACTGCTACAGCTAGGATTATTGCTAGAGCTGGAACTCATGGATGACGGCAATGGACAGCTGTAGGGTATCTGGGGTGTCTCTTTACAAGAGCCTTGAGTAGCCACAGAGTAGACATGAAGGCCACAGGGAATAGTATCAGACTGGCCCCGAGGTCGGCGGACAATGGGTAAACTTGAGGGATCAAAAGGTGTTCTCAAAGGGATAAAAGAATAGATGTGGGTAGAACATGGAGGTCTTACAGGCTGACAATGGGGTTGCGGTGGGCCCCTGGGAGTGCCATGGGTACCACAAGGGGGCACCATGGACTGGTTATGACACTGGGGAGGACCTGTGGAACCAGAAAGTGGAAAGGGATCAGGAGTGGGGGGAACCACAGAATATATATGAGTACTGCAAGGGGCTCCTACAGGGGGTCCTAGGGGATGGCTCTGAGCATAAATACTGGGTAAAACAGGATCACAAGAAAGGCAGATGGGAAGGGAAGTGGGGATAACAGTTTTGAGGGTTCTAGGGACCAGAGTAGGTAAGACAGTCCCTTGGGGAAGTTTTTGGGGGCAGGAATTTGAACAAGTTGTAGTGGATGTCACCATACAAGAAGGATCAGAGAAACCAGAAGGATGGGATGGAGGTGGAGGAGAGGCACTGACCCTAGGGGGTTTGGGCCGGTCATAAAGAGTGTTCTGGGCATTGGTGACAAGGGAGCGACATCTGTGGGGAGCACATGGCTGTTTTAACTCTGGGGATTTGGTGCACTTCACTTGGGGGCAAACTGGGATGACGAGAGGGGGTTCATTATAGCTTCTACGGGGAGGTGACTGAGGTGAAGATATAAACTGATTACCCATGGGTGAAGGGAAAGAGAAGGCAGAATATGGACAGTGAGAGCACAGAGGAGAAGATGTTTCCTGGGAATATGGGGGACCAGAAATTGTGGCACCAGAAGAGAGGTAAGAGCTCCCATCAGTCTCCCAAGAGAAAACCGACTCAAAGCAAGGCTTCCTGGGAGCCTGGGACTGGGATGAGCAAGAAGAACCAGTAATCCCAGGGGGTAAACAGATGTCACAATAAGGGCTCCCAGGGGCCTCTGGGGGAAGATGGGAATCACGACTGGAGCCTTCCTGAGGTGAGCTAGAACAGCCAGATGCATTTGCCCGAGAAGAAAGTAGAGAGCCACAATAATTTTTCACAAGGGGTAGATCAAGCTGTGGTTTAGGTTGAGAAGAGTCTGGAGGCTTAAGACAGCCTTGGTAAAACTGGCCAGTGGCTGGAGAAAATGCGGAAGGAGGAGGAGGATCATTATAACTTCTCCTTGAGGAACAGGGAGGGTACAGAGGGGGAATCTGTGAGATTTCCAAAACCCTGTGATAAAGAGATGGGGAAATTACAGGTCTAGGTTCCATGGGCCGGTGAGCAGGGGTAGGTGAAATCGTGGGACTAGTTTCCAAACGGACATGAGTGAGGAGAGGAGAGGTCACTGGGCTGGTTCGTGGGGGCCGATGAGTAACGGGAAGGTATGTGACCGGGCTTGTTACCAGGGCTGAAGGGTATTCAGCACAGCAACAGAGGTAAGAGTTCTGGTCAATATAAGGGCTTCGGCGACAGGGACGTGGTGTTCTCGGGGGGCTCAGCAAGCTGCAATAAGGACTCTGCGGATGGAGACGGGGTGACCCCATAAGTTTGGACCTGTCAAAGCAAGGGCTCGGAGGGGGCGAACCCGAGCGGATAGGCTCGCGGCAGTATTGTCTTCCGAAGAGTGGAGAACAGGGTTCAAAAGGACTTCTCACCAGGCGTAGAGGAGGTTGTGGGGGCGGGGAGGAAATCTGTTTGGGTAGGGAGCCGGGCGTGCCCATTTTAGAAGAAATACCAGGGCTACAGGTGAGCCCCGAAAAAGGGTCACTGGAGAACTGGGTAGAAGCCAGAGGATGTGGGGAATCGGTGCACCTTTTGCCCGGGTTTGGAGAAGGGCCGGAGGTATGGGCAGGTTGGTCGCTGTACCCTTTCCTGGGCGCCAGAGGCAGATCGAGTGTGAGGAAGGGGTTGAATCCTTTCCCGGAGGGCAGCGGAGACCCAGAAAGGGGGGGGAAGTCGCTCTGGCATTTTCCGGGGGGTGAGGGCGATCGGGCTGAAAGTTCCATAAGGAAAGGAGAAGAGGTTGTATGGGAGGGGGGAGGGTAAGAAAGAGGGAGAGGGAAGGGAAAAGGGGGGAAGGGAAGTGGAAGGAGTAGAGGGGGTCAAGGGGAAGATAACCGGGAGCTGGGAACTAGAGGCTGTAACGTAACTAGTAGAATGAGGGCAGTGGTGATGACGTAACTTAGAGAGGCGGAGTCAGGAGGCTGCAGACCTGACAGGAGGGAGAGTCCAAGAGTTATGGCGAAATAAAGCGCTGACAGAGGCGCTGAAGATACAGACTTGAGCGAGAAAAGCCTCGTGACGTCCCCTGAGGCACGGGGAAAAGAGTCCAAAAGCGTTCCAGAGGGGTGGGAGTAGCGAACTTGAGTGGAGAGCGAAGTGGAAGGGCCGGAGAAGTTTCTCGAGGGGCGGCCGCCAGAGGCCACTGTCACTGTTCCCTCCTGGGCCCCGGGCTGGACCTTACCCATTTCTTCTTATATCGGTGTCTCCGCGGGACCTTCGCGAAATCCGCTCGCTTCAGCAGGTCCCGAACACCCCTTACTACCAGCGCAGCCATGTCAGCGTGCGCTGCCGGGTAGTTCCGACCGGAACAACAACGCGAGACTCCTAGGTTCCAGAGAGGTGGTGCGCGCTAGGCTGAACGAAAGAGGGAGGGATTTACAGCTGACTCCTCACCCGGCTCCGCTGACCCTCCCAGAGGTGCATACCTCGCCCCTCCACGGTTCTTTTGAAGATGCTGGAAAAGAGCAACCATTCGCACAGAATAAAATGGAGGCTCCGCCTGGATGCTTGGAGCCTAGGGAAAGCCTCCGTAAAAGTCCCTACCCCAGTTGGGGGAATCAGGGAGGCCGAGGAGCTGGCAGGAATACTGAGTTAACCCGACATATAGCGGCAGGAAAGGCCTCCAGGAAGGCAGAAGAATTGCACGGAGAAAGATCCTAAGGCAGAGAAAAACGAGCCAAGGAGACGTGTAGGCAGAGATGGATTTATAGTGAAGCTAATGAAAGCGTAAGTTTGTAGACCTGTCATTTGCACTGCTCCCTTCAAGGCCCAGTACCTAATGTATTATTTTTCTTAAAGAGGACCTCCCGAATTGTGTAAGCTTTGGGCTACCCAAAACTTGAGTCCACCATAGGGAAACCGACTCCACCATTTAAAGGAGCCAGTGGAAAGGAGGGACATGATAAATGTTTTTTATTTTATTTTTTAATATATTTTATTGATTATGCTATTACAGTTGTCCCATTCCCCCCCCCTTCACTCCCCTTGATAAATGTTTTTTAAAGTGATCATCTGATAGCCGATGGTGGGAGTAGGTGGGGAGTAGATGAGAGGAGATGATTGTATGGATTAGTGCGGTGGCAGTGAAGGTGGGGAGAAGAGGATAGATCCCACTTATAATTAAGAGAGAAATTACAGGATTTACTGACTGATTGACCCTATATAAAATAGTATATAGTACACCACCAGTCAATAGCTGTCCTTTTACCCTGCTTTTATTCTTACAACTTATTAACATCTTATATGTATTTATTTTCTTATAGCCTACAAATTTATAATTTTCAGTAGGTAAGAAACATGCACCCCCATGTTCATTGCAGCATTATTTATGATAGGCAAGATTTGGAAGCAACCCAAGTGCCCACTAGATGAGTGGATAAAAAGCTGTGGTACATTTCCACAATGTAATATTATTCAGCAGTAAAAAATATATATATATAAGGAAATCTTATCCTTTGCGACAGCGTAGATGGACCTGGAAAACATTATGCTAAGTGAAATAAGCCAGTCAGAGAAAGATAAGTACATATGACTTCACTCATATATGGAATCTAATTAACAAAATAAGTTAGCAAAGTAGAAACAGACTCAAAGAGAACAAACTGACAGATGACAGAGAGAAGGGGAGTTGCAGGGCTGGGTGAAAAATGTGAAGGGATTAAGGAAAAAAACATCACATAGACAAACGGTATGCTGATTACCAGAGGGAAAGTGGGGGAGGTAAAAAAGGGTGTAGGGTGAATAAATAATGATGGAAGGAGACTTGACTTGGGGTGGTGAACACACAATACAATCAACAGATGATGCATTATAAAATTGGACACCTGAAACCTATATAGTTTTATTAACCAATGTCACCCCCAAAAATTCAATTTAAAAAGGTGAAAAACATAACTCTTATACAAATATAAAATGAACACATGCCAAAGATTTTCTTCATCATACTAAAATACTCATCCGTTATTATCCTAAATAATGAGGAAAACAAACAGTAAGTTGGTAGGACTTGTTCAAATGAGAATCTGAGGTTCAGAGATTTAGATTATCAGCCAAAGGAACGCTAGTATTTGCAAAATCATTAATAACCTATTAAGGAACAAACTAATGTTTAGAATTATCTCTTCTATCAGAGGGAAATCAATTCCACCTCTGCTGGACAAAATTCATTACTATGGATAGGAATCATCTGCATTGCTCTCAGAAGAACATCACTGACATTGTCAGTGGTTTTCTACAAGTTAACCTCTACCCCTACAAAGTTGTAAGACAGCCAAGTCAATATAAAGTCAGTCAAAGGTATACACACACCAACACTACAATGAAAGAGCTCCCAGTAATCCTCTTCTGCCCTTTACACATTCCAGACTATCTTTCTGGACCTGAATTCCCTCACTAGAATGTAATATTTAAAAGAGCAAGGATTTGCCCTGACTGGGTGGCTGAGTTGCTTGGAGCATTGTACCATACTCCAGAAGGTTGCAGATTCGATTTCTAGTCAGGGCACATACCTAGGTTGCAGGTTCAATCCCACCTCAGGAGTATGCAGAGGCAACTGATTAATGTTTATCACATCGATGTCTGTCTGTCTCTCTCTTTCTCTCTCTCCCTCCCTCCCTCTCAAAAACCGATTAAAAAAACATTCTTGCATAAGGATTAAATAACAATAAAATAAGAGAGTAAGAATTTTGTTTAATTCATTGCTAAATTATCAGCACCTAGAATTGTATGTGGTACATAGGCAGCTCTGAATAAATATTAATTGAATGAGTCAGTGAAAGATGAGAAGGTAGAAATGTGAGTATAAACAAATTTTTCAAGAAGTTTGTTCCAGGGACCTGGCAGTTGTAAGGTGGAGGGAGGTATGCATAGACAAAGGCCTTTAAAAAAAAAAAAGCTCAGAGACATTGAAATCCAGATAAGGAGCATGGATGGACCTGTAGACTATTATGCTAAATGAAATAAGCCAGTCAATGAAAGACAAATACCATATGATCTCATTTATATATGGAATCTAATAAAGAAAATAGTGGGGAGGGAGGAAGGGGGGACTGGTTGAAAGAAGGTGAAGGGAATAGCCAAAGAACATATATGCATAACCCATGGACATGGACAATGATGTTGGGATTGCGTGAGGAAGTAGGAAGCAGGGAAGTGGAGAGGGGCAAAGGGGGAAAAGTTGGGACAACTGTAATAACATAAACAATAAAATATAAATATAAATAAATAAATAAACCCAGATAAGGATCCAATGAAGAGCAATTGAATACACTGGAGAGGAGGTATCTCAGTCACACCAATTCTCAAAGGCTTAAAGCAAATATGGAGTGTCAGGACCAAAGCCAAAAATCTCCTTGTGAAGGGCCCTTTCACACTCCAAGCCTCAGCTTACCCATCTGTAAAATGCTGGAGCAAAGGTTGGACTGCATCAGTGGTTCTCAGACTTTTTGGTCTTAGGACTGTTTTACTGTCTTAATAATTATTGAGAATTAGCGAGCTTTTGTTTGTCTATCAATATTAGTCAAGTTAGAAATTAAAACAATCTGGAAAAATAATAAAAAAAGAAAAAGAACAAAGTTGAGCAAAAGGAACCAGAAAAACAACAAAAATTTTAATTTTTTATTAATAATAATAAACCCATTGCATGTTAACATAAATATCTTTTTTTTTAAAGATGAAGTTTTCTTTTTTTTTTTTAAAGATTTTATTTATTTATTTTTAGAGAGGGGAAGGGAGGGAGAAGGAGAGAGAGAGAAACATTAATGTGTGGTTGCCTCTCATGTGGTCCCCACTGGGGACCTGGCCCGCAACCCAGGCATGTGCCCTAACTGGGAATCGAACCTGCGATGCTTTGGTTCACAGCCCGCGCTCAATCCACTGAGCTACGCCAGCCAGGGCCTTAACATAAATATCTTTATGAAAAATAATTATATTTTCCTAACTGTATGCCTTTTTCCCCTCTTTCTCTTTGTTGCTTTAAGCTACTGGTTATGATTTATGGTTGAATCCAAGTAGTGGTAGTACAGACATCTTTAGTTCCCATTCTTAGAGGGAAAGCATTCAGTATTTCACTATTATATATATTTATAGTTTTCACTATTATATATATGTTAGCTGTAGTTTTGTTTTTTTTTAAAGGTTTTACTTATTTTTTAGCAAGAGGGGAAGGGAGGGAGAGAATCATCAATGTGTAATAGAACATTGCTCCATTGCCTCTTGCACTTCCCCGACTGGGGACCTGGCCCATACCCAGGCATGTGTCCACCTGGGAATTGAACCAGTGACCTTTTGGTTCACAGGCTGACACTCAACCCACTGAGCCACACCAGCCAGAGCAGAGTTTTTCTGTTTTGTTTTTGTTTTAAAGAAGTTCCTTTCTGGCCCTGGCCAGGTAACCAGGTTGGTTAGAGCGTTGTCCTGATATATCATGGTTGCAGGTTGGATCCCTGGTCAGGGCACATACAAGAGTCAACCAATGAATATATAAGTAAATGAAACAACAAGTCAATGTTCCCTCTCTCTTTCTGCCTCTCTCTCCCTTCATCTCTCTAAAGTCAATAAATAAAAATTTTTTTAAAAAAAGAAGTTCCGCCCTGGTGGGTGTGGTTCAGTGGATTGAGCACAGGCCTGTGAACTAAAGGGTCACCAGTTCAATTCCCAGTCAGGGCACATGCCTGGGTTGAGGGCCAGGTCAGGTCACCAATAGGGGGAACGCCAGAGGTAACCACACAGTGATGTTTCTCTCCCTATCTTCCTCCTTCCCTTCCCCTCTGTCTAAAATAAATAAATAAAATCTTTTTTTAAAAAAAGTTCCATCCTGTTTCTAGTTTGCTGAGATTTTTTTAAAATCATGAATTGTTGATTTTCTTCAAATGCTTTTCCTGCATCAATTGAGATCATATGGTTTTTCTTTATTCTGTTAATATAGTGAATTATACTGATTTTCAAATGATGAACCAACTTTGCATTCCTGTAAAAAAAGAACAAACACTAGTTCATGATATATAATTCTTTTTATACATTGTTGTATTCTTGCGTCTTTGTTCATGAGGGATATTGGCCTGAAATTTTCTCTTCCTGTAATGTCTGATATCAGGGTAATGCTGTCCTCATAAAATTTGTTTGGGAAGTGTCCTTCACTTCTATTTTCTGAAAGAATCTTTATTCAATTGATATTTTATTCCTTAAATTATTAAGAATTCAACAGTGAAGCAATTTGAGCCTAAAGTTGGGTGTTTCTCACTTTTTCTTGGGAATGCAGGGTGAGAAGGAAATGAAGGTTTTTTTCATTATGAATTAAATTTCTTGATATTCTGATTTTCAGCTAGACATGATTTTGCCTCTCACATGCTCCCAACTGGGGACCTTGCGCATAACCTACGCATGTGCCCTGACCAGCCACCTTTAGATGGAACCGGAACCGGCCACCTTTAGGTTTGCAGGACAACACCCAACCCACTGAGCCACACCTGTCAGGATAGAACTTTTTAAAATATTTCTTATAATCCAGGTCTACTGACAATGAATTCTCTCACCTTTCATTTGTTTAAGCATCTTTATTTTTATTTTAATTTTTAATTCATTTTAGAGAAAAGGGAAACACTGATTTGTTGTTCCACCCATTAATCAGGATCAAACCTGCAACCTTGGCATATCAGGACAGTCCTGTAACCAATTGAGCTACCTGGCCAGTCTAAGTATTTTTATTTTGCTTTAAGGTAATTGATTACAGAATTCCTTCTCTCTTTTTTTAAGATTTTATTTATTTTTAGGCCCTGGCTGGTGTGGATCAGTGGATTGAGTGCTGGCCTGAGAACCAAAGGGTTGCTGGTTCGATTCCCAGTCAGGGCACATGGCCTGGGTTGCAGGCCAGGTCCCCATTAGGGGGCACACAAGAGGCAACCACACATTGATGTTTCTCTTTCTCTTTCTCCCTCCTTCCCCCTCTGTCTAAAAATAAATAAAATCTAAACCTGAACCTGATTGAACCTGATTTTATTTATTTTTAGACAGAGGGGAAGGGAGGGAGAAAGAGAAGCATCCATGTGTGAGAGAAACATTGATCAGTTGCCTCCTGCATGCACCCCAACTGGGGACCAGGCCCACAACCCAGGCAATGGCCCTGACCAGGAATTGAACCAACAATGCTTTTCTTTGTGGGATGATGCTCAACCAACTGAGTCATGCTGGTCAGGGCAGATACAGAATTCTTGAGTCAAATTTTTCTTTTTTCACCTCTTTAACGATGAGTTGTTTCCTATGAATTGCGTAGTAATTCCTTGTGCCTCTATATGTAATGCATCTTTTCTCTTTAAGACTTTTTTTTACCACTAGCTTTAAACAGTTTGAGGATAAGTGAGTTGTGATTTCCATTGTGTTTATTCTGTCTGGGGTCTGTTGAGCTTCTGGGAACTGTGAGTTTATAATTTTCATCAAATTTGGAAAATTTCAACCATTACTGCTTCAAGTATTTTTTCTCCCCCCTCTACTTCCACATTTTCCTTCTCTTCTGGACCATTGATATTATCCTTTATTGTCCAAGGAAAATCCCACAGCATTTTCCTTGTTCATTTATTTTTACTGTTTTTTTTCCTCTTGTGCTTCAGGGTTTTGTTTTGGGGTTTTGTGTGTGTATGTGTGTGTGCTTCAGTTTTTATAGTTTCTGTTGCTCTGTCTTCAAGAACATTTCAGTACACTGATTTTTTCCCTTCAGTATCTAATCCTTTGTTAATCTTATCCAATGAATTTATTTCAGATATTATATTTTTAAGCTTCTGAAATTCCATTTAATTCTTTTCCCCCCCTGTTTTTTAAGGGAGAGGGGAAGGGAGGGAGAGAGGGTGAGAAACATCAATGTGAGAGAGAAACATCAATCGGTTGCCTCTCGTACATACCCCAACTGAGAACTTGTAACCTAGGCATATGCCCTGACTGGGAATCAAACCTGCGACCTTTCTGTTCATGGGATGATGCTCCAACCAACTGAGCCACACCAGCCAGGACATATTGCAGAATATTCTGTTGGACAGTACTGACTTAGCCTATTCCTTGAGCAACATATAATGCTAGCAGTACTGTGGATGGAAAGGGTGCTGAGAGGCTGTTCGCAGAGCAAGCTGAAGATGAATACCAGAGGACTTGGGTCTCAGCTAAAGGACAGTATTACAGTTACTGAACTTTTAGCAAGTGGACCTTTTGAAAGTCATGATCTTCTTTGAAGAGGTTTTATGTGTAGAAAAAATGAACTTTTGCCCAGTCATCCTCTTGGATTATCAGAAAAAAATTTTCAGCTCAACCAAGATAAAATGAATTTTTCCACACTAAGAAACATCCAGGATCTGTTTGCTCCATTAAAACTGCAAATGGAATTCAAGGCACTGCAACAGGTTCAGCATCTTCCATTTTTTCCAAGCTCAAACCTTTCACTGGCTATTTTGAGGGGTAATGATAAGACTATTGGGGTTGAAGATATTCTTAATGACCCATCACAAAGTGAACTAATGGGAGAACCACACTTGATGGTGGAATATAAACTTGATTTATATTTATAAACTTGATCAGCAGTATGCTGATCATGGAAATGGAGGGGCTACATCTTGTTTATAGTCATCTTTTTACTGTAATTGTATGTGTACAATATTAAAAGTGCTGACATATGAGAACTGTTGTCTAAACAGTATCTGATTATTTGAAATTTTTTGGGTCTTTGTTTCATGGCCTTGTGACAATTGAAAACACTAGAGATGATTTTAGAACTCCTGATTTATATTAAAACAATAGCATTGTCTTTAAAAAAATTGTTGCTAATGAATATTATACTGACAACAGGTTCCAGTTCAATTTATAATCTAGGTATTCCATAAATTGAATTTTGAATAACCATTATCAGTATTTGAGTTTGCAGTCTTCACAATAGCCTCTTTCAGAGTAAACATCTGTATTAATTTCAGTGGTAACACTTTGAAGCTACTCTAGGATTATAGCTATTTTTTATTCTTTCAGATTGCAAAGTGTAAATTCAGTGGTTTTGATTTTAGTCTTGTCCTTAAAGTAAAAAATAAAGCAGCCAACAGATGTCAATTTTAAAAAAATACTAGCAGTACTGCAGAACCTCATCAATATTTACTGTTATATGGGAAAGTATGTCAAGTTCTAACACTAGACATATTTGGGATTGTGATGGCTCACAGCTTGTGCTATTAAAAGACTGAAGTCATCTTCTGTTCTACACATTTCAGATTTACTGGGGGTTTTGGTTTTTAATAATTCCAAATTTGAACACTGATATATCACTGCCATCGAATATTTAGATTCTATTTAAATTTACCAATTATCCCAATAATGCCCTTAATAACAAAAGGATCCAGTTTAGTATCACATGTTGCATTCAGTTGTCTTGGTTCTTTCTTTTTTTCCCCTTTTTTATCCTTACCAGAGGACATCTTTTTCACTGCTTTTAGAGAGAGAGGAAGAGAAACATCACAGGAGAGAGAAGCATCAATTGGTTGATTGGTTGCTTTGCATACACACCCAGACTGGAAACGAACCTGTAGCCCAAGTATGTACCCTGACCAGTAATTGAACCCGTGACCCCTTTGGTTACAGGATGAGGCTCCAACCACTGGGCCACACCAGCCAGGGCTGTCTTGTTTATTTAGTCCCCTATCTAGAATATTTATTCAGTTTCTCCTTGACTTTCACACCCTTGATGTAGTATTATTCTATATGGTCTAATTTTATAGAGTGTCCCTCAATTTATCTGGTTAGATTCAATTTTTTTTTTGCAGGAATTACAGTGATGCATTTTTTCCTCATTGCTGTCTGTAGGTGGTAGTTATTTGTCCCATTACTGGTGTCGTCAGCTTTACTCCAAGTTACTCCCTGCCAAGCTTCTCCAGTGTACTTTCTCCTTTTGTAATTTGTATTGCCTTCTTCACCAAACTTTCAACTGATTCACTTATTTACATTTGTATGGATTCATGGATTCCTATTTTATTCAGTAGGCTATAATCTATACTGTCATCATATATTTTGATGCTCAAATTGTCCCAAATATGACTAGTGGTTTTATATACTTTGGACATGTTCCTATCATTCTTTGAGCATTTCCTTTCTAGAACAAAATGTTCCAAGCTTACCTTGTATTTTCCGTGCCTAGCTCTGGAATCACCCATTTATCCAAGGGCCCTGTTCCTTTTATTGGAGAAGGAAGCCTTCCCTCTTTGTGGGCTGAGCTTGGGAATATATGTATTCTCTACATGTATACATATTGGCATCTACACTTACATCAAAATCTATATTTAGTTTATACCTTAACACTTCAGAGTTCATTTCTTTTTTTCTTTTCCATATTTGTAGCTTTATTCTCTTCTAGCTTCCATTATCCTCAATATATTTCTTTATTGGATCAATCCCACCTCTATGTATGTAACCAATCTCTCACTGCCAGCTAGGTCTACCCAGGTGATCTTTTCTCACCTTAGACTCTAGCACCCCTCCCTCCATAAACCTACACCCTTCTCACTCCCTTTTTTAAAAAATTATTTTTAAATATATTTTATTGATTATGCTATTACAGTCATCCCATTTCCCCCCCTTCATTCCCCTCCACCCTGAACACCCTCTCCCACCCACATTCCCCCCCTTTAGTTCATGTCCATGTGTCATAAGTTCTTTAGCTTCTACATTTCCCATACTATTCTTGCCCTCCCCCTATTTTCTATCTACCATCTATGCTACTCATTCTCTGTACCTTTCCCCCACTCTCTCCTCCTCCCACTGCCCTGTTGCTAACCCTCCATATGATCTCCATTTCTGTGGTTCTGTTCCTCTCCTAGTTGTATGCTTAGTTTTTGTTTTTGTTTCAGGTGTGGTTGTTAATAATTGTGAATTTGCTGTCACTTTACTGTACATGTTTTTATCTTTTTTCTTAGAAAAGTCCCTTTAACATTTCATAAAATAATTGCTTGGTGATGATGAACTCCTTTAACTTGACCTTCTCTGAGAAGCACTTTATCTGTCCTTCCATTCTAAATGAAAGCTTTGCTGGATAGAGCAATCTTGGATGTAGGTCCGTGCCTTTCATGACTTGGAATACTTCTTTCCAGCCCCTTCTTGCCTGCAAGGTCTCTTTTGAGAAATCAGCTGCTAGTTTAATGGAAACTCCTTTGTAGGTTACTATCTCCTTATCTCTTGCTGCTCCGAGGATTCTTTCATTTTTATCTTGGGCAATGTAATTATGATGTGCCTTGGTGTGTTCCTCCTTGGGTCCAACTTCTTTGGGACTCTCTGAGCTTCCTGGAAGTCTCTTTCCTTTGCCAGGTTGGGGAAGTTCTCCTTTATTATTTGTTCAAATAACTTTTCTACTTGTTGTTCTTCCTCTTCTCCTTCTGGTACCCCTATAATTCGGATATTGGGACGTTCAAAGATGTCCTGGAGGTACCAGAGCCTCTCCTCATTTTTCTGAATTCTTGTTTCTTCATTCTTTTCTATTCGGTTCTTCCTTTCTTCCTTCTGGTCCACTCCATTGATTTGAGTCCCAGTTTCCTTCCCATCACTATTGTTTCCCTGTGCATTTTCCTTCATTTCACTTATCATAGCCTTCATTTTTTCATGTAACTTGCGACCAAATTGAACCAATTCTGTGAGCATCCTGATCACCAGTGCTTTGAACTGTGCATCTGATAGGTTGGCTATCTCTTGGTCGCTTAAAAGTATTGGCTCTGGGGTTTTGATTTGTACTTCTTTTGAGCCATTTTTTTGTGTGTGTGTGGTCTGGTTGTGCCTGTTACATAGTGAGGGGTGGAGCCTTAGGTGTTGTCCAGGGCAGGGCACCCCAGTTGTTGGGCTGTGACGTTGTAGGTGGGGGCGCGGTCCGAGAGGAAACAATGGGGCTTGCTCCACTCTGTTGGATTTCAGTCCCTTCCGCTGCTTCCCCCAAGCAAACTGGGTCTTTCTGGTGCTAATTCCTGTGTGGGTGGGCTTGTGCACGTTCTAGGACCCCGTGGGTCTCTCCAGCAAACTCTCCTGTAAGGCTGGGAATCTCTCCCTGGGCCTCAACCCCCACAGGTGTTTTCAATCAGTGCCCCAAGGCTCTATTTCCCGGCTCTGGGACCCTGGGACCGCCTGGTCACCTGCCTTGCCTCACGATCTCTGCCTTGCTGGGTCTGCCCATCGCCACCCTGTGCCCGGGGTCTGCCAGCTGCTGCCTGCACGCCCAGGATGTCTTACACACCCAGTGCCACTGCTTTTTGTGCCTCTATCCCTCTCCGCCCAGCAGTCCAACTCTGCCCTTCCTACTGGTCTGGATGAGTGTGTCTAACTCCTTGGTTGTCCAACTTCCATATAGTTCAATTTTCTGTCAGTTCTGGTTATTTTGTTTCCAAATTATTTTTGTCCGTATTTTGGTTGTGCGAGGAGGCACAGTGTGTCCACCTGTGCCTCCATCTCGGCCAGAAGTCCAAAATTATTTTTTAAAGATTTTTATTTTTTAGAGAGGGGAAGGGAGAGAAATATTCAGTTGCCTCTCACACCCCCGCAACTGGGGACCTGGCCCTCAACCCAGGCATGTGCCCTGACCGGGAATTGAACCTGCAGCCTTTCAGTTCACAGGCCCATGCTCAATTCACTCAGCAACACCAGCCAGGACATCAAAAAAAATTTTTTTAAGAAAAGCAACCTGTTGGACACGGAAATCAAAAACTGTCAAGACACTTTAGAGATGAGCTTTAGTATGAACTGGGTATTTAATAATGATATTAAGCAATTACTATTCATTTTATTATTATTACTTTTAAAGAATTTATTTTTTTAGAGAGGGGAAGGGAGGGAGAAAGAGAAGGAGAGAAGCATCGATCGGCTACCTCCTGCATGCACCCCAGCTGGGGACTGGGCCAGCAACCCAGGCGTGTGCCTCAGCCAGGAGAATCCGACCAGGAACACTTCGCTTTACAGGGGGACGCCCAACCAACTAAGCCACACAAATCTGTTGTTGTGAACATGCCTATTGTTCATTTTAAATGTGATAAAGGCATCAAAGTAAACAAAAAAAAATAAAGTCCTTATCATTAAAGAGATACATGTTAGTTGATGGGTACAGAGGTATTGTTTATTATTCTATCCCTATGTTTGAAATTTTCAAATAAAAAAATTCTAAATAAAAGAAAGGTCTGTAGATTACTAGACTTTATTGAAGATGGAATCACTGCTAATTACATGGGAACTATTAGTTCCCATGAGGTTCACATGAAGTTAGTTACACAAATAAGAAACAAATGGCATGCTCAAAACCACGAGGAAATGTCCTGATGCCCCGGCGGTGCCCACAGGTAAATGACTGCACATTTATTTCAAGCCGTTAAAGAGTTTGTGGGCCACCTATGGAGGAAAGAAAAGAAGTCATTAATTGCCAGCTTTAATGCCAAGGCTTACAAGGTTCTTCATGACCTAGAAAGGTACTCCCCCCATCTCTCACCACTCCTTCCTACATACTCCCACCCTCCTGAGCCGTAGTGAGCTCCCTGTAGTTACCTGAATTTCCTTCCTACCTGGAACTCTCTTTTCCAGTTTTTTCATCTTTTCCTTTAGAAGTTAAAATGAAAGCCTTCTCTAAACAAGCCCTATCCCCACACAAATCTGTCCTTCGGTTTCCCCCACAGAAACATAATACCCCCCATATCACAGTGCTTATTAATTCTACAAATATTTATACAACATCTAAATGCCAGGGACTGTTGTAGGTGCTGAGTTACAACAGTAAACACAACAATATCTCTCTCTCTTATAGAACTTAGAGAATAACAGAAATATAATATACACATGAGACTTTTTTTAAAAAAAAGATTTTTAGAGGGAAAGGGAAGGAGAAAAAGAGGGAGAGCAACACTAATTAGTTCCATCTTGCATACCCCAATCCATATGCCTGCAACTCAGGTTTGAACCAGCAATCTTTTCAGTTTGTGGGACAATGCCCAACCCACTGAGCCATACCAGTCAGGGCACATAAGGTTACTTCTGATACTGATAAATACTGAGGAAAATAAAATGGGGCAGAGGGAGCATAGCATCTTTAAATATGGGGGTCAGCCCTGACCTGTGTGGCTTGGTTGGGCATCTTCCCACAAAGTAAAAGGTCACCAGTTCAATTCCCAGTCAGGGCACATGCCTGGGTTGTTGGTTTGGTTCTCAGTCAGGATACAAGAGGCAACCAATCAATGTTTCTCTCTTGCATTGATGTTTCTCTCCTTTTTCTCACTTCCTTTCCCTCTCTCTAAAAATACATACATAATACCTATGAATAAGTAAGGGGGTCAGTGAAGGCTATCCTACAACAGTTAGACCCAAGAGATTTACCAGTTCACTAACCATTCTCTGGCTCATAACTCAGTGAAAGAAAGGACCATGCTTATCTCACTCTCAGATCTTAATCTAGTGCTTTGCTCATAAAAATATTCAAATAACATAAAACTTTGCATTTTAACCATTTTTAACAATACATTGTTGTGGCATTAAGTACATTCATAATGTCCTGAAATCATTAATCTCTAGAATTTTCCCACGTTCCTAAACTGAAACTCTGTACCCATTAAATAGTAATTCCCCTCAGCACTTGGCAAACACCATTCTTCCTGTCTCTATGAATTTGACTATTTAAAGTATCTCATATAATTAGAATGGTATTTGTCCTTTTGTGATTGGTTTATTTCACTTAGTATGTCTTCAAGTTTCATTCATGTTGTAGCATGGGTCAGTTTCCTTCCTTTTTAAGGCCAAGTAATATCTCACTGCATGTACCTATCACATTTTGTTTATCCAACCATCTACTAATGGACACTCAGGTTTTTGTGAATGCAGCTACAAACATGCATGCACAGATATCTTCTTCAAATCCTTCAACAGTCTCAATTCTTTTGGGTATCAGAAGTGGAATTGCTGGCTCAGTTGGTGATCTGTGTTTAGAGTTTTGGGTAAAGAGCTTGGTTTCTTTTTATTGCCAAATAATATTTCATTACATGCATGTTCATAGACATTTACGTTGTTTCTACTTTTTAGCAATTATAATGTTTCTATGAATATTTGTGTGTAGATTTTTATGTAGACATGTTTTCATTTGTCTTAGATATATATACCTAGAAGCAGAATTGCTGGGTCATATAGTAACTCTATGTTTAACCTTTCGAAGAACCGCCAGACTGTCTTGCACAGGCTGTACCAATGTACATTTTCATCATCAGCAATGTATGAGGTTTCCAATTTCTCCACATAGGCCAACACTTGTTACCTATCTTTTTTATTGGAGCCAATTTGGTGGGTATGAAGTGGTATCTCATTGTGGTTTTGATCTGCATTTCCTTGATAGCTAATGGTGTTGAACATCTTTTCATATGCTTACATAATGTTTTAAGATAAGCAACCATATCAAACTTTGCCTTCCCTATAATTTAAAATACCTTAGTATTATACATAAGAGAGTCAAACACAAGGTTACTTTAAAAAAAAAAAAAAAAAAAAAAAAAAAAAGGCCTGGCTGGTGTAGCTCAGTGGATTGAGCGCGCGCCTGGGAACCAAAGGGTCATGGTTCGATTCCCAGTCAGGGCACATGCCTGGGCTGCAAGCCAAGTCCCCAGCAGGGGGCATGTGAGAGGCAACCACACATTGATGTTTCTCTCCCTCTCTCTCCTTCCCTTCCCCTCTCTCTAAAACTAAATAAATACAGTCTTTTAAAAAAAAGCTAAGTTCCTCTTTTAAAAAAATGATTTAAAAAAAAAAAACACCTTTTCAGACCAACTTCTATGTAAAAGACACATTGGAGGATAGAAATTATTTCAGAGAATAGCCTGTTACTTAAAAGTATAAAATTCAGCTTCCCCACTGTTTAGCAGTACAAGTTGAGATATCACATCTCTTCTTTGAGGCTCAGGGGAGGGATAATGATGTCTGCCTCCAGTGAAAGTGGTAGGATTAGGTAAGATTTCTTATGTAAAGTGCTCAGTACTACTACTGACATATATTGGGCCACAATAAACACTAGGATGGAAAGGTTGTCAGAACCAAGTCATCCCCAGCCACTGTAAGCTTTCCCCCTTCCTGACTTTAGGCTGACTTACGCAGTGGTCCCTTGCATGCAAGAAGTCAAAGAGTTCCTCCGTGCAATCCTCCTCTGTGTGTGACCTGGAGGACACACGCTCATCACAGAGCTCTAGCCGTTCCCGAGCCTTTATACATTTCTCCAACTGTTCGCACTGCTCTCTCACTGTTGTTAGGGGATCCTGATGGAGAAACAAACAAACAAACAAACAAAAAACGAAAATGGAGGTTCTAGGGGAGGCAATCCCCAAACCATATGCTTTGATTAATACAACCACCAAACCAAGGTGCTGCCTCTGAACTACCACGCAGAAAGCCAGCTGGCAGAGCCACACTGCCACCAGAAATGGCAGAATAGGGTCTCCCATTCACTTCTGATGCTAAGTAGTAGGGGAAAGTTTCATATTCCTGCCTTCCAAGGTTGCCAGTATGCACTGAAAGCCTCAGTCCTATCTGAAAAACAAGGTGGTAAGGGAAACCTGGCCAAACTTGAAGTAGATCTATAGGAGGCATTACTTGTTAACAGAGCATTTTGGGATATGTAATGTCTGTGAATTTCAATTCCCTTCATCTGACAGCAAGGCCTATATACCTCAGCTGCCCAGCTAGAAAGGCAATGTTAACACAGAGAAGAACCATCCAAGAAGCGTTCCTTCCACAATGATTTATTAAACCACCAATAGCAGATGACTAAGCGCCAGGTCCTCAAGATGCTACCCTGCTCCCTGACACAACTACAGAAGCCCAAAACCCAGGAAAGACTCAGCTTCCCAGGCCCACCCACCAAGTACTCCACTCCACAGGAAGGAACTATTAAAGGCTTTTCCCACTCCCATTCTCTCCAAGGTATCTACCATACGGACTCCTTAAAATAGCTTCAGAGTTTCATAAAGCTCAAACTTCCTTTTACTGGGATGGTTCCAAACCTGAGACAGCTCTTACCACTAATTCCTCCTCCTCCGCTTCCTCCTACAAAAAGAAAACAAAATTAATGTCAGCAGCAACCTTATGACATATATATATTCCCAATCATTCTGACCTTGTAATTACTGAAGATAAACATTGTATTAATCATGTTTTAAAATTCCTGTATTTCACCCTCTGGCTCCCTTTCCCATTGGATCTGAACACCAGTCTTGGTCATAAAAGGAGGAAAAGTAATACTGAAGCTGGCCTCACAGCTCTGTAGCGTATGAGTTAGTTTCAAACAAGGTAAATAAAATAAAATAAAATAAACAAAATTTCTGTATTTTATGATGCTTTGACATTTTAGGGGGCTTGCCAATCTTGCAGAGACTGCCCCTCTCTGGGCTGGCTAATTTTAGACATAGTAAACAACTCATCTTGGGGGCATGCCTCCCATAAGCAAAACAACCAATCCAAAACCCTTACCACTAACCACTTCCTGTATCTAACTCTCCTACACTAAACCAATTATTGCACCTGCCCTAATCACTCCAGGGCCAAGTGCCAAACAACAGAGGGACTACCCCTGTAGCCCAGAACCACTGAAATGATTCAAACCACCCAATCCTAAACTTGCTAAAGCTTGCCTACCCTGCCTTGCCCACTCCTTCCCTCGGAAACCAAAGGTCTGGTTTCCCTTGCTCCTTCTGCTCCTGGATGGCCCAGGCATTTCTCTATGTGGCCTTATCATATTATCATACCTGGTTAAAACAAATCCTGGTTCATTTCAACAAGGACATACTATCTCACTTTCATCAGCAAAAACATACAGCATGCACAACAATATAAAGTTTATAAAATACTTTCATATCTATAATGATTTGATTAATCACAACAGTCCTGAGGGACTGGCTCCCAATTGAGAGATAACACTAATTAGACTTTTTCTGATATCGATTCAAGCTGCCAGATGTTCATATAGAAACTACATAATTTTAAAAAGTATTTTGTTCTAAAGTCTGGTGGGTCCCATTATTACCAGAAATAGATAAATTTAGTCCTTATATCATAAACCAAGTTAGAAGGAAAACTAACATTTTTTTTCTAGATTCTGAACTTGAATTGGGAATATGAAAATGGTCAACCTAATCTCTTCTTTAACCAGAGTCTAACTAAAGATGGTTACAGCCAGTACTCTTTGGCTTGTGAAACTCCTAGGACTCTTAAGTAGACTATCAATATAAGGCATTTACGTGTCTCTATCCACAAGCTTGGAAACACCAGGCCCTTTCTATTTATTTCTGATTCTGGCGCAGAATCTCAAACTTAGTTTCCTTTCTTCCAAGGGGAGCAGTGTAAAAAAATATTCCCTGTGGGAACATCAGCATAGGCCTAAATCTGGGATGTAGCAAAGTCTACCTGATCAGTATTTCAACTTGTCACGCATGTGTCCACATTTGGAAGAAGGGAAAAAAAAGGTATAGAGGGAAATAAAAAAACTAGCTCGGCAATCCCTCTTTATGCTTTCAAAATTCCAACACAATCTGACTCATTCTCTACCATGCCCTTCAGGGAAGAGACTAAAGCCAATGAAAGCTGGGGAGGGTTGGGCAGCTTCAGCTGTAACCCAGGCTATTTATTCCTACAATTGGCAAACGTCTCTTCTAAACATAAAGGTGTTATTTAGGATGTAAAGTTCTAGTTTTTCATTAAATAAGGCTTCTTAACTATGCTCTTAAAAAGACACATATATCATACTAAAAAAGTTGTCAAAAAAACAAAAAACAAATCACATTCTGCCTGGGTTAGAAATCAGAAATTAGTCATCCTAGGAGCAAGACCTTTATATCATTTCCCTATTAGCAATACTACTACATTAATCGTTTTGTGTCTTTGATAATTCTGCATCAAAAGTATCATGGCTTGTTTTGGAAAAATAAATCCAAAAACAAGTCTGGATATGGACTACTTAATGTCAAATTTCCAGTCAATGAGAAAAGCCAATGTCACACTAAATAAAAAGATTTAATCTCCAACAAGTATGGGTCCTTCATAATATAGTTCTGTTTTCTTAATTTTAAAATCGATCACTTATTTACTTTCTTTTTCTCTCCTGTGGTGAGCCCTACTGAAGGTTCTGGTATATTCCCTTAACTTCCTAAGGCTGGCTCCATGTCTTCCTGGTCCTCTCTCTGAAAATAATACTAGGAAAAATTACGGAATAAACTGGTTTCCAACTATCCTGAACCCATAAGTGCAAAATAGCTGCCCCGAAGTGACAGAGAACAGATAGGAAATGTGACTGGAAACAAAAGCTAGATGGCTTCTGTAAATCTGTATAGCAGTATGGCTGAGTCTTAGCTCTGGAACCACGCTGCTTGGGTCAGTTCCTGGCTCCACGGTTTATTAGCTGCGTGTCCTTAGAGAAGATAGTTAACCTCTCTACACTTGTTTCCTCATCTGTAAAATGGCAACGTTAGTCCCTAATAGTTCAGAGGACTACTGTGTGGCTTAAACGAATTAGCACACATAAATTAACACTTGAAATAGTAAGCAATCGATAATTATTATTACATTGGCATTTTTACTCTAGAAAAGAGCTCTCTTTCGTCACAGAATTATAGAGCACATTCCTACACTGTCCCCAAAGATACCGCCCCCAAGATCCTCCCACAAAGAAAAAAAAAAAAAAAAAACACTTTTTCACAGAAATTAGTGTAAGACCAGATCTCCGGAACCTCCACAAATGTGGCAGGGATTCCTGCTCCCCAAACCTGTCAAATCAGGGACACATGACTGACTAAAAATACAGATACTATTTTTACAAAAGCAGTCAACACATAGTTTCCGCTCTCGTTAAACCTTCACCATAGCCATAGAATGGGGAGGTCGAGACCCAGAGAAAGACTAGTCATCTACTTGCCCAAGGTCACTTGACGAGTTCTGGGGGAGGGTCAAGGGAACCCCCCTGCCACCCTGCAAACTCTAGGGCGAGCGAAGCAGGGCCAAAGGGGCTCCGGGTGTGTTTTGCGAACTAGGTCCTGACTCGACATGGGGTCGAATCGATCGCCTTGTCTTACCTCCTTGGGATCTCCGGACCCGGTCAGCATCTTTCGCTCATCCTCCAACCCCATCTCCCGCTACGTTTCTAGATCCAATACCAGCAGTTAAATCCGCACCTTTTCCACTTCAAAATCAAAAAGGACTTGTAAGGGTCACTCAGCGGATATCCGGCGATATGGCCGGAAGTGCGGCAGACTCGTCGTAGTAGCGAACACACGCTCGGATTGGCATGTACCACCGTCAATAGGGAGGGGGTAGGGGTATCTGGTATTTTGCACCTGAAATGGACTTACGAAGAAATGTTCATTTAGTCACGCCATCCCCTGATATGTTGACATATAGATTTACTTAAAATGTTGCCTTCTAAATTACTTTGAAAATATGCAGATTTATTCGCTGTTCCTTTAGCACAGTTCCCATTCTTACCTACATCTCTGATGAAAGCGTCCTAACTGCTGACCTTTTCAAGATGGCGTCCCGCGGCTGCCAGTCTCGGGCTCGCGCACCTCCCCAAGATGGCGGCGCCCGAGGCCTGGCGCGCCCGGAGTTGCTGGTTCTGTGAGGTAGCGGCGGCAACGACCATGGAGGCCACGTCCCGGGAGGCGGCGCCAGCGAAGAGCTCGGCCTCGGGCCCCAGCGCTCCCCCCGCCCTGTTCGAGCTGTGCGGGCGGGCGGTGAGCGCCCATATGGGGGTTCTGGAGAGCGGGGTGTGGGGTAAGTCGCGGGGTGAGGGGCTACCTCTGGCAACGAGCGGAGGCGGCCCTGCGGCCGGGGGGCACGGGGGGCGAGGCCGGGAGGCCCGGGGCAAGGCCCAGCCCGGAGCACTGGAAGGCAGTCAGTCTAGTCGGAGAATGAATTCCGTGACTAACCGGGCTGGGCAGAGTAAAGACGGGGACCAAGTCGGCAGATGGACATGCACCGCGGCCTGGCTGGGGGCGCGGGGGGCGAGGCCAGGAGGCCCGGGCTAGGGTAGAGCCGGCAGGGCTCGGACGGCAGGGGCAGGACTGACGGGCTGAGCCGTGAGCACCGAACTGACACTCGGGCCGGGCCGGGCTGGGGAGGCTCGGATGTCGAGCCGACAGGCAGGGATGGCCCTGCTATTTGGGGGCGGGGGCCGAGGTTGGGAGGCCCGGCCTAAGGCAAAGAGGCCAGGCCCGGGGCCACCCAACCTGAGTGACGGCGCGGGGCCTCTGATAAATGCCTGACAGACATCGAGACCCCGGAGTGCCGAGACCCCGGAGGCCAAGACCCCGGAGGCCAAGCCGATGAGAGTGTAGCCCATTGGATTGGGGAGCGAGGGATGGGTCGGAGGGAGAGGCCGAAAGGCTGCGGGTGCCGAGGCCTGTGTGATGGCCCAGGACAGAAGGGAGCGAACTGACTAGCGGGTCCTCGGGTGCCAGCCTGGTTGAGCGACGGACCGACGGGCAAGGCAGGGAGCGCCGGAGGCTACTCGTATTGGCCCTAGAGGCGAGGAAGGACCCGAACGCGGGAGAAGGGAGGCCCGAAGCGGATCTGCGATCCCAGGAGGCTGGAATGACGGACAGGCGGGAAGGGCCAAGGAGGCCCCAGGCGGGGCCACGGCCCGGGATCCCGGACTGGGGGCGGGGGGCGCACCGCCGCTAGAAGGCCCTGGTCGGAGTGGGAGCGAATAGAGGCCCCAGGCCTGAAAGCGGCGGGGACCCACTGGCCCGGCTCGGCTGGAGAGCGCGCAGGCTGAGCAGCAAGGCGGGCAGCCTGGGGCGCTGGGATGAGGAGCCGGGGAGGACGACATGAACGACTTTGCTGGTGGGCCTGCGAGCTCTGCAGGCCGGGCTGGGCCGGGTCACGGAGGAGAGTAGGCCCGCAGCCCGATGGGCGCGAGGAGGCCGGGCTGTGGGGTGTGTACCCTCGGTCGCAGCCTGACCGCTGGTGAGGAAAACTCGGGTTAGCGTCTTGGCAACTAATAGAGTGAAGGAGGGGAAAGTAAGGGCCTCTGGGGGATAGGCCCGTCTACACGGGGGACAAGGGAGGCCTTGGGCCTGCAGTGCCTGACAGACTGGTGGTGTGAGGGGGTGGGGTCCCGAGGCCAGGGCTGAAGTTGGGTGGGGATGTTACAGGCCAGGCCCAGGGCCTAGGGAAGAGCGGGGAGGGGTGGTAAGAAAGGAGGCCCTAGGCCTTGGGGGTGGGGCGGAGGGTTGCAGAGAAGGCCTCAGGAGTAGTGTTAGTGTCTACGCCAGGAGGAAGTACCTGGTAAGGTCAGGAGTGAGGCCTTGAGGTCCTGCGGGTGGGGGCTTGGGTTGCACAATGCGGAGGGATGTGGAGAAGAGGCCCAGGAGTTTGGGGGATTGGGCCCTCGGGAATATTCTCAAGGCTGTAGAGAGTGGTTAAAGAGGCCCAGGGATGTGTGGTGGGGATGGGTCACCGATCCTGAAGAGGCCTGTGTCTTTCTGTACCGCGGAAAGACTGTTAGAATATGTCGGGCCTGGTGGGGGGAGGGGATTGTGGAGCCTCCGTGAGAACAGCTGAGAAGAGAAGGGTCCTGCTGACCCATGGGGAACAGGAGAAAAGTCTCAGTGGAGCTGGGCAGGGGGCTCAGAAAAGTCCCGGGGAATGTGGACAGGATCTGGCTCTGTCAGCCTGGAGCCTCTAGGATGCTAAATCTGGCTAGGAGGAAAGAGGACTGGGTGTGGAGGCCCCAAGTTGGGATGAGGAAGCAATAAAGGTGTAAACTGGAAAGTAGCAAGGAAGACCCTGGCTTAAGGAGAATAGAGAAAGGAAGAGAGGAGTTTGTAGTTAATAGGGGATGAGAATCCCTGTGGCTGTGAGAGGGGCTGGCTAAACCGAGGGGAGCAGATTGGAGAGACAGAGTAGAAAGCTCCCATGGGCCTCAACCAGGTCAACAGTCACACAGGGAAAGCTGAATCAAGTCAGGCCTCAGAAGAGCCAAGTGAGAGCCCGCTAAGCAGTGCTGTTTTGGAGGAAGGTTTCAGTGTGGGCTAACAGTCAGGAAAAGGCTTCCTGGAGGTTGCAGACTAATTTTGCTTTGTGTAGGGAGAGGAGGAGAAAGAGAGTAGAGGCAGCAGGAAAGGATACAATGAGGAAGCAAAGTAGAATAGATTTGTTATACCTTGAATGCCAATATATGGAGTTGGACTTTATCTTAAATACAGTAGAGAGCCTACATTAGTGTAATAGCATAGACATTTAGTGCTTTCATTCAGCAAGAACACTTTGTACACTATGTACAAAGAATTGTACTAGATTCTTAGGTAGCAAGATTCAGTCATTCCACAAATAAATATAAAAGGAGATCCTGGAATGGGAGTTCTTCAAGGTTTTCCTTAGATATGGTATACCCCAAGATCTCAAACTTATTCTTGGCTGGACAGAGAGACGCTGTTGACAGGATAAGAACAGTAATCACTAACATTTAGTGAGCCTTAAAGCCAAGCATGGTCTCAAAAAGATTACAAGGACCATCTCCTTTAATTTTTACAACAATGTTATGAGATAGTTATTATTATCTCCATTTTAAAATTAAGGAAATTTAGGCTCAAAGATGTGGATTTGCCCAAGGATGCACAATTAATTAAGTGGTACAATCAGGATTTCACCCAGTTTTGTGCAATTCTAGAGACCAGACTGTTTGGCCATGATACTGTAATGCCTCTCTGATCTAGGGAAGTCAGCAAGCAGTTTTTGCTTTTCAGATATATTGAATTTTGAGTGTAGAGCCTAATTATTTCTATTCTTCATAGGAAAGTACTACTTTTGGGTACTTAATGGGTGCCCAAAGGATGGAAGTAGCCAACCTGGAAGAGTAGGAAGAGAATTCAGAAAAGGCTTTTAATAAAGGGCATGTGATACTTGAATCCTGAAAGTGGCAAGGATATTCCTGGTGGAGAGAACAGCTTAACAAAGTGAATCTCACTCACAGAGGCAGAAAATAGTGTAACACATTAGATAATTGAAAAATGTAGTTTAGTGTGGCTGAAGTGTAGGAGGCAAATCAGGGAGTTGGAGAAATTTGTAGAGCCCAGATTATGAAGGACTTTTTTTAATCATACATACTCAATAGGACCTTTTAAATACAGAATGGTTCCTTATGCCTGGGCAGAAGTGAACTGACCAGCTGCTAAATGAGTATATCAGATTGCTTTGTGGGATTATCTCACCCTTGTAGTGTGTATGGCCCAGAAATTCCAGCTGCCAACTAAGTGGCTGAAGATAAGTGGACTGGAGTTTGAATTAGACATAGGTTAGCTTCTGTAGGTTCCATTTGTCAATTGAGAAGTCTGCTCTTCCATTTTTTCCCCCAATAGGACACAAGATGCTTAGAACCCTAGAAGAAAAAAAAGTAAATTTTGTGTTTTGGTTTTTGTAGCCCTCCCAGGCCCAATACTTCAAAGCATCTTACCTCTGCTCAATATATATTACTTGGAGAGGATTGAGGAAACTGCCCTCAAGAAAGGTGAGTGCCTTTCTCTCTTTCTCAGTCAGTGATGTCAGTGATTGTAAGCAAAGCACCATAATGTTCTTCAGGTAAATATTACACCTGACCTGCATAGAACTTCATGTTTTTCAAAAAGTACCTTCACACCTACTTTCTTATCTGATTCCTCACAGTGTCCTGTAAAACACAAAACAAGTATATGATGATGTTTATTGTACTAATAAAAGTGAGACCACAGTCACACCACTGTTAATAGCAAAGCTAGATTAGAACCCAGATCTTCTGAATCTTAGTTTTTCTATTTTACCAAGTGGCCTCCCAAATCCCTCACTGGACACATCTGTTAAGAGCTAGCATTTATCACCCTGGCTGGTGTGGCTCAGGGGATTGAGCGTCAGCCTATCAACTGAAAGGTTGCTGGTTCAATTCCCAGTCAGGGCACATGCCTGGGTCACTGGCCTGGGTCCACAGTTAAGAGGCAACTGATTAATGTTTCTCTTGTATATCAATGTTGCTCTCCCTCTTTCTCCCTTCGTTGCCCTCTCTCTAAAAATAAATAAATAAAATATTTTTTAAAAAGAAAAGATTAAATAAGTTTCTTCAGATAAAGTGCCTAGGACAGCACACTTAGCACATCAGGGTTAACTAGGTATGTTAGTTCTTTTTTTAAAAAAATATATTTTATTTATTTTTATTTAGAGAGAGGGAGAGAAACATCAATTTGCAAAAGAAATATCAATCAACTGCCTCTCCCACACCCCAGCCAGGGACCTGGCCCCCAACCCAGGCATGTGCCCTGACCAGGAATTGAATGGGCAGCCTTTCAGTCTGCAGGCCAGCACTTAAATCTACTAAGCCACACCAGCCAGGGCTTATTTAATCTTTTCAACAATTCTATGAAATAGCTATTATTAACTACATTTTACAGATAAGGATGCTGAGGTACAGAAAAATTAAGTAACTTGCCAAGATCATACAGCTAGAGTATGGTTTACTGATATTTAAACCCAGGCAGTCTGTTTTTATAGCCAGTGCTCTTTACCACTTTGCCATGAAGCTCTTATAAATGTAGAGGAGGACAACATTAAAAGGCTGATGTACTTCATTCATCATGGCCCAGGAGCGGCCATGTAAATGTGCTATTTCTCCCTACAGGCCTCTCCACTCAGGCCATCTGGCGCCGACTATGGGATGAGCTGATGAAGACAAGGCCTTCCAGTCTGGAAGTAAGTTAAGGCACCAAGTAGAACTCTGGCCTGACTTTGCACAGTGAAAGCTGGAATAGCACACAAATGTAAATTGGTTATGGGTAAAGTGCAGGGGCAGGGTTGGAGTGAATTTGGGAGGAAGGCTCTGGTGGCTTGTCATAAGGTGCTTTACCATTTGGCATTAGTCACTGATTTGGTTGCTCACCGTGTTTGCAGGTGACACAAAACAAGGTAAAGTAGTGATCACAATGGAAGGCAGAACCCCAGTTCTTAGAGGTCTTGACGGGCTTGAGCAACTTAACAAGATGAAATTTAATAGGATAATCCAACTATTCACTTAAGTCTAAATGATTCTAGTTGCATGACCTCAGGGTAGGGGACAGAGAGGTCTGGCTTAGCAGCAACTTATATTTTTAAAAAAGTTAATGGGTTTTAGTCAACAGTATGCTAAAACCTTTCATATAAAGACTACCCTGAGCTGTGTGAACTAATGTAACTACAATGTAGGCCAAAGGACAAGGGGGTTGATAGACCTGCCTGGCTCTGCCATGGTCAGACTACTCCTGGAGTATGGAGAAAGAAGTCAAAGCCACATTGTGTGAGTCACATTTGGAAGACTTAGGGAACATGAACTGTTTTGAATTAGTTGAATGGTTGTCTCATGAAAGGGATTAATAGACTTGTTCTCGGTGGAAGTTAAAGGAGGATAAATTTTTGCTTAAATTTTCGTAGAACTTTTAAACTCTGAGCTTAATGATGATGAAACAAGCTAATTCTAGCGATAATAAGCTTCCTATCTCCAAGTGTTCATATGGATCCTGGATAGCTACATAAGGGTATTGCAAAGGAAATTCAGCATGGTACGAGAGGTTGAATAAAATGAGTTTTAGGGTTCCTTTCAACCCTGAGATTCTGTTACTTATTGGTTCAGGTATAACTCAGTGGAGCTCTTATTTAAGCAGAATTCATTTTGCTGCTCCATAATTAGGTGACAGAACAGACTGAGTTCAATAAACTCAGTCTGTTTAACTGAGTTTAAAGGGTTAACATTTACTAAACATTTACTAAACATTTACTAAAACTTACCACATACCAGGTATTTTTTTAAATAGTATTTTTATTTAATTTTTTAAGATTTTACTTATTTATTTTTTGAGAGAGGGGGAGGGAGGGAGAAAGAGAGGGAGAGAAATATCAGTGTGCGGTTGTCTCTTGTGCACCCCCAACTGGGGACCTGGCCCACAGCCTAGGCATGTGCTTTAACTGGGAATCAAACCAGTGACCATTTGGTTCACAGTCCAGCGCTCAATCCACTGAGTCACACCAGCCAGCGCCACTTACCAGGTCTTATGCTAGATATTGGAAGTACAGGCACAATTCCTAATCTTGAGGAGCTACAAGTTTAGTGGGAAAAATTTGTGAACAAATAACATCATTTATGGTAGGATAAGTGATCTGACAGAGTAGCAAGGAGGCTGAGGGAAAAAGGAGCAAGAAAGTCTTTTCTGGGAAGGAGTATTTGAACTTGGATTTATATGGTAAATGAGGTCAAATGACAAGAAGACAAACTCTTATCAGGAATTGGAGATTGCATTTCTGGGATGCATTGGGTTCAGTAACATTCAGCTTCACATCCTTCAGCTTTTGTACTTCTAGATCTAGACACAACCCCTGGAGTTCAGTGTGATGACACTAAGGCCCAACAAAATCCTCAGGCAATATATTCAGGAGTTAGGCCTTGTTAGGAAGAGAATTGAACGCCAGAATATTAGAAAACAGTAATGGCTTTCTGCAACCTTTTAAGAAACACGAGATTCACTTTGTCCCAGTTTGTCCCAGTGTTTCCCAAGCAGTCTGGTTGAGTAGCCGGTGATAGAGATTGTAATATTTTTCTTTGGGAGAAAGCTTTTTTCCCTCAACATTAGCTCCAGCTTCCTGAAAAAGAATGTCTATTTGTCATTTTGTTTTCTTGTCAGAGAGCATTTCAGAAATTTAGGAAACCCCAGCCTTGGTGACCTAGCAATCACATAGACACAGAGGTCTTGACTTGGAGCATATTTATTCCAGAGGGTGTCTTCTCCCCACTTTTGCATGACAGTAACCTTCACTCATAATTCAAAAACAGTTATTGAGTGGCTGCTCAGTTCCAGGCACTATACTAGGTTCTAGGGTTACAATGGTGAACAAGTTAGACATAGCCCTTGACTGCTTATACTTATAAAGCAATAGTATTTCTAACTGTATAGTAGTAGTGTGTGTGTGTTAAGAAATCTATAGAATAGTACAGATAGTCTGGAACAAAGAATTAGTCAATAAATTGTTCTCTAGTAATTGGTTAACCACTTAGGAAAAATAAAGTTAGAGCCTCACTTTATAATATATTCATATAATTTCTATATGAATCAAAGATTTAATTGTAAAAAGTAAAAGCACAAAACAACTAAAAAAAGAATAAAGGTTACTGGTTATCTAATCTCAGGATGGAGAGTGCTATTTATTAAATGGGCAGGGTTGAATAAGAAAATATGGACATATTTGACCGTATAAAATGCCAACATTATAAATACAATTTAAAAGGTACATAAACTGGTAAAGAATGTTTGCGACAACATTTGCAAAACAAAGGGATACAGAGAATAAGACAAAGACTCTATTGGAATAAAATGAGTAAAGATTTGGACAAGTTACAAAATGTATAAAAATCCCAAATAAAGTGGAAAGTGTTCAATCTCAGTAATAAAAAATAGGAAAGTAAAATTGGACTTCTTATAAAGTCTTGTTTTGATTTGGTTTTGTTTTAAAAGGTAATTCCAGGGATGAGTAAAACTTGCATTTTTATATGCTATTGGTGGGAGCAGAAGTGTTACAGCTTTCTTGGTGGGCAATCTGGTGATAATTGTCAAGAGCCATTCATCTCCAGATGTTCATTACAGCAAAGTTTAATATCAAAAAGTTAGAAATCATTTAAATACTCAACAATATAGGAATTATAAAAATATTGTACATCCATATTTTTTAAACATTAATAAAGTCATATTCTAAAAATACTTAAATACATGGTGATAGAAATGTTTAATGATATGGCGCTATAATGTTAAAATAAAAACAAACCCAGCCTTTGAAAATTCTAAATTGTCTCAAAGTTCTAAAACCAAGTGACCAAAGCTATTCACATATACATACATGTACACTCCAAAGAGTTGGTTTACACAATTTTTGATTTGCTTCTTTATAGTTCCACAAACAATATTTCTATTATTGGAAAAGCAACAGTGGACAACAGTTTATGAACATTTGCTGGTTGTAACAATTTAATACAAGAAAATACTTCATCCTTCCTAGCTTGTACACAAACACGCTTCTTCCTCCCCAACCAATGCCTGAGCTGCCAGCCTATTTGGGATAGGCCAAGGATTGTGTTGGAGGCAAATGTCATTTCACCTCTTTGGTGTGCCTCGTTTATCCTTCTGTGACTGAAAAGCAAGTATTTGAATCACTTTGCATTGTCTGAGTTATAGTATACAGGTCCACAAAATGAGTGACTTGTACTAAATCTCAGGTATTTTTCAGCTTTGAAGTTTTAGGATAGATTCTTGTAAAAAGTAGTGATGGAATGAAATGCAGTGAACTGCTGTCTGCTCATGCATTAATTCATGACAAAAAAGAGATAGTTGTCATAACTAACTTTATTACTCATTCAGTTCTCACAACTCTACGATGTATAGTTCTCTTTCTCACTTGACAGATGATGAAATTAAGGCAGAAAGAGGTGAAGTGAGTGACTTGCCTAGTTTGTGAACGGCAGACCCAGGATTCAAGTTGAGGCAGTCTGGCTGAGGAGTGTATGCTCCTAATCACTGGTCATGCTGCTCTCACTGCAATTATCATGGCTGGGGTGTTCCAGTTTCAGATATTCTCACTCATTGTTTTCATCAACCATAAAATGTCTGAAAAAACCCAGTATTTAGTTATCTAAACTACATACTCCACATGCCTCACGGTCAGAAACAGGCACAATATCTTGGTTCACTTTTTTTTTCTTACAGTTGTCTTCATTTCCACCATCCCCCGCCCCCGCCACTCCCCTCTTGGTTCACATTTTTGTCCACATGTTAGGCCCAGATCCACAATAGCTATCTGACTATCTCATTTGTGAAGTTGAAGCCTAGCCAGGGTTACCTGCCAGTGTTTTTCAAGGGTGTGAGCGTGAGCCAGCCAATGTGTAGGAAGAGTGCTAGAGTGAGGCAGGATTTGGATTCAGGAGTACTCCCTCTGTTTCTGTTCAAGGTTGAGTAGAGGTTTGGTTGCCAGCTATTTTTCCCTACTCCCCTAATGCCCCCATATTACTGCTGGTGAGAGAGCTCCTTGTCTTGTTGCCATGCAGTTCCTCGAGTGTTAAGTCATTCCTGATCATTACTAACTACCACAGGCAGTCTTGGGGAATAGTGAGGGCAAAGAGAATGACACTTTTGCCTGAGAATAATAGGGGCCTAGCTTCTGCCAAGAACGTAAGATAATAGATTGAGAATCACTCTGGTATGAGGGGAATGCATGGAGACAGGGTAAGTACCAAAGTGTCTTTTAGTCTTAGGAAACTCTCAGGCCCCCACTACCTTTACTTCAGGCTGAATAAGTACCCTGCTTAACAGGCCCTGCCTCCCTCCAGTCCATTTCACATTGCCCTGTTTCAGCTAATTATCAACAGCAACAGAAGTAACATTTTACATTTCATAGTTTACAAAGTACTTTAACTTTTACTGCCTCATTTGATCTTCACAACAAACCTGTGAGACAGGTTTTACAGATGAAAAGGTTTAGAACAGTCCAGAGTAGAGTAGCAGAGCTGGCACCTATATCAAGGTCAGCAGACTTTCTACTGCACCTTAGGAAAGAATGGCAACTTAGGGGAGTCTTTGTCTCACTGTGTCCTTTTGGGGTGGTAGCAATAATTCCTAACCTCTGATAACCATCAGAATCATTTTTGTAGAGGTTTGTCCAAAAAAAAAAAAAAAAGATGCACAGACCTTACCTCAGATGTAACATAATAAAATCTCCAGGTCTGGGTACCTGATGTATGAATTTTGGGGGATAAAATCCCACAGTAAATTCTGATGTGAACCAAAAGTTCAAACTCACTTGCATTCAAAGGCTCTTCTAAATGTATCGGAATAGTCTGATGAAGTCTCATATCCATCAAAGCAAATAACTATTGCCTTGAAGAAAACAAAGAAATCTAAGATTTGGTCCCTGCTTTCCAGGACTTTCTAATCTGTTTGGGATAAGACGTGCACAGGCAGAGACTCAACACCATAAGGAATGTCTATCAAAGTCTAAGATCTGAGTAGTCCCAACAAGAGAGGCAGGGGAGGGCAAAGCGGGTACAGAGAGACAAACACTAACAGCCTCAGAGAGTGACATGTTAGTAGGTCCTTTCAGGAAATCTATTTGGTTTGGCAATGGAGAGCATATCTGGCAGAAGTAGGAAAGGACATAGAAGGCAAGTTTAGTTTAGGTCAGTGAGGTACTCCGTTTGGCCAGAGAAAAACATTCATGGAGTAAGATGTGGTAAATAAAGCTTCTGAGGTAGGCAGAGGTTATATTGTGGGGGGTTTTCCCTGCCAAAATGAGGAGCTTCAAATTAACCCTGGGTAGTAGAAAGATGTTGGGGGTTTTGAAGCAGAATAATGTACAAAAAAAACAATAAAGCAGAATAATATAATCAGATGTATTTTCCAAAGATAAATCCAGTGGACGTGTAAGTTTGAAATGGGGAAAGGGAAGCAGGGAGAGCAGATTGACTTCATTATTAATGAACTCAGGTGTGAAGTAGTAAGGTTTGTGAACAGAGGTGGTAGTGTAAGAATGGAAAGTTGGGATCAGGTTCTAGAAACAAACATGGAAGAATTTACAGGAATGAGTGACTTTCACCTGAGAGGCACTTGAGCATACTGGTCTCTAGAGCCAAATCCCCTGGGCTCAAATCATGATTCTGCCACTTAACCTTGTGTAATCACAGGCAATAACAACTTTTGGGCCGTGTTTTTCTTACCACTAAAATGAGGCTTATCAGAAGACATGCCCAAAGAAGTGAGGATTAAGTGAATTTGTATAAATTATTTAGAATGGTGCCTGACACAACACATACCTATTGGGAGGAAACTGGTATGATGGTTCCATGGGTAGCTCTCTTGGTATCACAGCTGTCTGGCATGTTTTCTGCTTTCAGAGTGTGACGTGTTGGCGAGCCAAGTTTATGGAGGCCTTTTTTTCCCATGTTCTACGTGGAACCATTGATGTATCTTCTGACAGGCGTCTTTGTGATCAGCGTTTCTCACCTCTTCTGCATAGCTCCCGCCATGTCCGGCAGCTCACCATCTGCAACATGCTGCAGGGTGCAACTGAGCTGGTGGCTGAGCCCAATCGCAGGGTTCTGGAGACCCTGGCCAGTTCCCTGCATACCCTCAAGTTTCGCCACCTGCTGTTCTCTGATGTGGCTGCTCAGCAGTCACTTCGGCAGCTCTTGCATCAGCTGATTCACCATGGGGCTGTCAACCAGGTGTCACTCTACTCCTGGCCTGTGCCTGAGTCGGCCCTTTTCATCCTTATCCTCACCATGAGTGCTGGCTTCTGGCAGCCAGGTCCTGGTGGCCCACCCTGCCGCCTCTGTGGAGAGGCCTCCCGAGGCCGGGCCCCATCCCGAGATGAAGGGTCCCTCCTGCTCGGCTCACGCCGGCCTCGCAGGGATGCTGCTGAGCGATGTGCTGCAGCCCTGATGGCTTCCCGTCGTAAGAGTGAAGCCAAGCAGCCAGCCAGAGCCGCACCTGCCACTCGGGTAACACGCCGCAGCACACAGGAGAGCCTGAGAGCAGGCGGGATAGACCCTAAGAAGGAGCTGCACCCTCCAGCCACCTCCCATGAGGCTCCTGGCACCAAGTGGCCACCCTCTGCTCCAGCCACCACCTCCTCTGCCTCTCCCTCTTCTTCCACATCTGCATCCAAAAGGGCTCCAGCTAGTTCAGCCCCACAGCCTAAGCCGCTAAAGCGTTTTAAGCGAGCCACAGGGAAGAAGGGTGCTCGCACTCGTCAGGGGTCTGGTGCAGAGTCTGAGGACCTGTATGACTTTGTTTTCATTGTGGCTGGTGAGAAGGAGGATGGGGAAGAGATGGAGATTGGGGAAGTGGCTTGTGGAGCTTTGGATGGGTCAGATCCCAACTGCCTAGGGCTTCCGGCCCTGGAGGCCTCCCAAAGATTCCGCAGCATTTCTACCTTGGAGCTATTCACAGTTCCACTCTCCACAGAGGCAGCCCTGACACTGTGCCACCTGCTGAGCTCCTGGGTGTCTCTGGAGAGCCTCACACTATCCTATAATGGTGAGTGCCCTAGAGGGGCAGGGGTTGGGTCTCCCAATAGCACCACCTGTGTGCCCAGTCCTGTGGAGTACAGGGGTATGATCAGGAAGCTGCAGGGGTGGCCCAGACAGTATACATGGTGTGGCAGGCCGTTGGTGCCAGGGAAGAGAAACATGAGGTCTGCGGGTTTGCTTTATAGTTTGAGGCAAGGATTCTTGAGAGGCAATGAGAACCTGAAGAATATACATTTTAGATACTGTAGACAATCCAAGGGCTGGTGTGAGTACAGTGTACACAAGCCCAGCCAGAGCTGAGGCTAGATTCCCATCAGTCAAAAGCAGCTGTACAGACAAGGAGCTGTGAGACATTTTATCAGACTAGCAACCTACAGTTCTTTCCTACCTGGTTGTGCCCAGCTAGCCAACTTCAACCCCAACAATCCAGCAGTATGCCTAGGTTGTGGAGCACTGCTAGAGAAAATCAAGCTGTGCCGATTGTTGCTACTATACATAGTTATCAACCTAAACCCATGTTTGCAGCACAAAGCTCCCATTCCTACTCTACCACTTCCAAACCCTTATCATCTTCCTTTCTCAGCAGATGACCTCACCTACTTCAGAGAGAAGGAAACAAACTCTTTCCATTTATTAGCCAGCCTATAAACTTTCCTGTCTTTGCTTTCATCCTTTTTTCCACCACAGTGGAAGAGATCATTGTCCTATCTAAGACTAACTCTTCTGTGTTCTGGGCCCATACCTTCTCACTTTAGGAAAAATTGTTTCTTAAATATTTTAGAATTAAGAGCTCTTATGTACTGCTTAGTATGTGTCAGACGTATTTTAAGCATTCCCATTATGTTAACTAATTAATCCTGACAACCCTATGAGGTCAAGTGACTTGCTCAGGATACCTAGCTAGTAAGTTAAGAGCCAGGATTTCAACCCACAACCTGCCACCAGAGTCCATGCTTTTAAACCACTAACTGTTGCCTCCCTTCTCTCTACTGTCTCCCCTCTCTCCTCTAAACATTTAGACATTCAGTTAGGTATCCACCAAAATCTACCACTACCTCTCTGTGTCCCATATTAACTACTGTCTTTTTCTCCTACCCTTCACAGAAAACCTGTGTTATCTCCTCTCTCACAGCTCACTCTAGTCGTGCTTGCTTATGTACTGCTGCATTGAAGATCTAAGTTACCAAGGTTCTCCTTGTTGCTAAGTTCAATATATGCTTTTCAGTCCTCACATTAGTTCCCAGCAGCACTTGCCATTAAGCAGTCTTCCTCATGAAATACTCTTTCCTACTTCCTCAAAACTTTTTCTTTCTCTGGACATTACTTGTCTTTTAATGTTTAGAGTTCCTCAGAGCTCTCCCAATTTACACACTTCCTGGACAATTTCATTCATTCCCTTGGTTTCAAAGGCCAACTATGCTGAATACCCTTCCATTCTATAACATTAGCCCAGATATTTCTTCTAAGTTACAGACCTTTTTATTCCGTTTATCACGAGATCTCACCATGAACATATCTCCTTTCTTCTCAATGATGTCGCAGGAGATGACTCAGTTGCCCCAAAAGAAACCTGGATTATTTCTTACTCCAAATACATTTGCTCACCAGGTCCTATCTTTACAATCTATCTCTCAAATCTTTATTTCTCTCTCCACATCCTTAACAGGCTATTCTCATCCGGATTCACTTCAACAGTTCTTCCTGAGTCCATATTCACCATACAATCCATTGTCTACACTGAAGCCCAACATTTTTTTCTCAAAAATGCAAATTTGTCACTTTACTTAAAAACTCCAGTGGTTTTCTATCACCATACACCTTAATTTCCTTACAGGGTCATTCATGTTCTCACTCCTGCTTACCTCTATAATTGTATCTTGAACGTTTTATTCCCTTATACTTTAAGCACCAACCCCTTTGATTTTTCAGTTCTTAGAACTGATACTTTCTCCTTCAGGCATTACATATGCCAGGATATCTCTGCCTCAGTCACTCTACTCTCCTCCCTCCATTTAGCCTATCTCCTTTGTTATTTGGGGCTCAGTTGGAAAACCTTTATTGATGTAAGCTGAACTGGGTCTTAAGTACCCATCCTTTGAACTTCCACAGTACTTACCCAGTTCCCATTTTGTTGTTATCAGGCTATATAGGCAGAACAAGATCAGTTGCTTACTGTCTAGCAAAAACAAAAACAAAAAAACCTTATTTACTAAGTGCTGGATAAAGTTTGGTTGAATGAAAAAATCAATTGGCGTCTCCTCAGTCCAAGGGGAGATAAGGGAGTGGATTCCAAAGAATGGTATTAGCGTGGTGGCATTAAGCACCTTTCCTAACCTTCCGGATCCTACTTCATTCTGTGGGATATGATTATCCTTTTCTGCCCCATTCCCATTCAATGAATCTTTTAAAGTATTCCCTCTTGGATCATTGTCACTCTCCTCCTTAGTTCTCAGATGTTCCCATGACCTATAGTAAAAGTCCAGGGGCCTCTGCTGTGTGGGCCTATCACATAGGTGGCAGCTGTGTGCTGCCCTGTCACATCCTATCTTCTTTTGTAACTCTGCCCTGACTGATGCTTGAAGGCATAGCCCAGTAGAGTAGACATCAGTTTGCTGGTTACCTAAGGAAAAAAGCAAGACAATGCATGAATAATTGAGACAAATGATTTTAAATAATCTGACCCAAAGCTCGAGATTTGGTAGTCATCAATAGAAATATTTGGAACTGTCTCTGAATGTTATCCTTGCTGACACTCCTGCATGACTCTTTCCTGCCACAGGCCTGGGCTCTAACATCTTCCGCCTGCTGGACAGCCTGCGGGTCCTGTCAGGCCAAGCTGGATGCCGCCTCCGTGCCCTGCATCTCAGTGACCTGTTCTCACCACTGCCCATCCTGGAGCTGACACGTGCCATTGTGCGAGCCCTGCCCCTACTGCGGGTCCTGTCTATTCGTGTTGACCACCCCAGCCAAAGGGACAACCCTGCTGTGCCAGGGAATGCAGGGCCCCCTACCCACATAATTGGTGATGAAGATATACCAGGTGAAGCACTATGCATGTGTGTCTTGTCTCCACACAAATGTGCAGCTGCATTTGTGTGGGGAAAGCAGGAAGATCTCTAATTCAGGCCCGCTACCACTCATTCCTGGCTTATCTGGAATCTGCTCCCTCTTTATCCAATTCCTAAAGATAACCATGGGTTGGACCAGGCCCGAACCATAGACCTTGTAAGGAGTGACCATGGCAGATCAGCCTGCATAAAAGGGATCTGAACCAAGAGCAGAACTGTTAGCCAAAATTAGGTCCCCCTACTGTATGTACCCTGAATTCCTGTGTCTACCACCATTCTGCATACTTTATTATATTTGCTCGTCCAAGGAGTCTAGTCCTCCTGGGCTAAAAGCTACATAAAAGACTAAATTTCCTATTCAGTGCTCTATTCCCAGAACCTAGCACAGTACCTCGCATATAGTACATATGCACTCAAGGATAAGTAGACATGACTTTTTTAGTGAATCCCTTAAGGACAGAATAGGGCCTGCTAGGAGTGAAGCAGAGATGGCCAGCTGGAATCTTATCTCCTTATTATACCCAGAAAACTGCCTGGAACAACTAGAGATGGGATTTCCACGGGGAGCCCAGCCAGCCCCACTGCTCTGCTCGGTACTGAAGGCCTCAGGTTCTCTGCAGCAGCTGTCCCTGGATAGCGCCACCTTTGCCTCTCCCCAGGATTTTGGGCTTGTGTTACAGACACTCAAAGGTAAGAACCAGCTAGAATGGTCAAGGGAGGAGAGCAGGAGGGGAGCTTGCATTCTTCAGAAAAGCTATTAAGGCCTATGGCCTCTGCCCCCACCCAGAGTACAACCTAGCCCTGAAGAGGCTGAGCTTCCACGACATGAATCTGGCTGACTGTCAGAGCGAGGTGCTCTTTTTGCTGCAGAATCTGACTCTTCAAGGTAAGTTTTCATCCAAAATCTGGGGCTTTCCTGAGTTGTTAGGGCTCTGTCACTGTCTGAGTAAGCCATTTTTTTCCTGGCCTTGTGTCAACTATGAAATGGTTATAGAGCCTGCATGGCCTCCCTTCTAAAGATCCAAAACTCAACTCCTCCTGTAATACACATGGGAAGTTCTTCTTTTAGAGCACCTCACCCAAAAGTTCTTCTTACCTTTCAGTAGCTAAACAGAAGTCACGGTAGAGAGGGATAAATGTGCTGTCATAGAGTTGTCTCTAATCCCCAGCCCTGCAAAGAGGGCAGCCAACGGATGAGGAAAAGTAGTCAGAGAATTGTCCATGCAGAGAAGCTCCCTACAGTGAACACCTAGGATTAATCTCTGGCTTGGATTTTGATTTAGTTCTAGCCTTACCTGTGGTCTTGGACAAAATAATTCTTCTTTTTGGGCCCCTATGAAATGTTTACCCCCTTTGCTAAGGCCAGCTGGGGCAGAAGGGCAGCACCAGCCCTAACGCAGCCATCAGAATTTATTCTAATTTCTCTTGACAGAGATTACCTTCTCCTTCTGCCGTCTGTTTGAGAAGCGCCCGGCCCAATTTCTGCCTGAGATGGTTGCTGCTATGAAGGGCAACTCCACATTGAAGGGCCTCCGGCTGCCAGGGAACCGCCTGGGTAGGGACAGGGCCCTGGCAGTGGAGAGGGAGAAGGGGAAACAGCCAGTCCCTTCACCTAGAAACTCACAGACCTCCCCACTGGGAACACGGGGGCTAGAATATAGTTGTGTGTTGGGGTTTAATTAGGCTGAGATACCCTTATTCCCTGATCTGGGTGGTTACCAGCATTTTGTCCTTTCTCCCCAGGGAATGCTGGCCTGCTGGCACTGGCAGATGTTTTCTCAGAGGATTCATCCTCCTCTCTGTGTCAGCTGGACATCAGGTACACATTGAGGGCTGGTGGGAGGAAGGGGACAGGGGATAGAGGGGCGGAAGCACAAGCCAGGGATTAGTTGTTTCCTGGGTACCTAATCCATCTCCCCCTACCAGTTCCAACTGCATCAAGCCAGATGGACTTCTGGAGTTCGCCAAGCGGCTGGAGCGCTGGGGCCGTGGAGCCTTTGGTCACCTGCGCCTCTTCCAGAACTGGCTGGACCAGGATGCAGTAACAGCCAGAGAAGCTATCCGGAGGCTCCGGGCCACGTGCCATGTGGTCAGCGACTCGTGGGACTCATCCCAGGCCTTTGCAGATTATGTCAGCACCATGTGATGGGGCCCATGCCTCACAGGCCCATGCTCAGTTTCATCCGCTTGTGGGGACTGAGGCATGGGCTGCCCAGAACTCCCAACCAATTCTGTCTTTCTCTTTCTGCCACCTTTTTTTCTCTGTTTTCCTTCATCCCTTGCACTGAGGTTCTGGAGGCCTTGATGGGGCCCAGCAAAAGCATTCCCAGAACTGGGTTTAGAGCCTTTGGGCCCCTTACTCAGTAACCTGATAACCCTGGGCCAGGAGGTTGCAGTGATCTTCAGTCACTGAGGACAGCCCCCTTCCCCCTGCCCTGGGTTCCTGCTTTCCCACCTCAAGCAGGTACCCAAGCTTTAGAGAAGTGTAGAAGTGCCCACTACTGGACCTCTTCTCTGCTGGGCTCACCATGTTGCTCTCAGGCCTCAGTCCCTTTCATACCTTTATTCCTTTCTTTTTTTTTTTTTAACCAAAAGTTTTTCTTATAAAATAAATTTTGGGCAAACATCATGCAGCCCTTCTTGATTCTTCTCCCAGAGAACAAAATTCAGCAGGGCCCTATGGCGAAGGAAGCCCCTTTCCCTGTCTCCTTCCTCTTAACGGCTACACCCAGACTAACTGGGTATCAGCGGAGGCCCCGCTGCTCCTCATGGGAACGCTGGTGGAAGACGAAGGTGATGGCAGTGGAGGCAGCATCCCAGGTAGCCTGGAGTACCTCATCCCTGAGCCCCCGCTTATCAGTACTATGGTTCCATTGAGCCAGGTCTGAAGTGCAGTCAGAACCATCAGGGGGTGGCCTGACTTGGTGGTTGTTGACACAGCGGCAGCAGCGTAACCTGGAGGCAGGGGACAAAGCTGTGGTCACTATACATCCCATCTCCATGCTGTGCAGGGAGTTCACCAATAATGACTAGCAAGGGCACTTCACCTACCTGTCATGTGTGTCACTGAGGCAAGCCTCATCCAGGCTAAACAGCTCCTTCAACTCGCCCAGAGAGAAGTGCCGCTCCACATCCTGCTCCTCATCTACCACACAGCTACTCAGTGCCTTCTTGTGGCTCTGACGCTGAAAGATCTTCTCCTCAATGGTTCCTGTCTGGGAGAAGATGGTGGAAGCCAAGGAAGCAGGGCTAAGTCATACCCATACCTAGGGGGCAGGAAAACCCAGGGATTGAAACTATAGCCATCAAGAGAAGGAGAGAGAAATGAAAAGGAAGAATCCTGCAGCAATACCTCTGCTCAGCTGGGCCCATTACCCAGTTTGTCTTTTGGGAACATGACTTGTGCATGTCAGCCCACCCAGGATATTTTCTGTACCAATGATATTTTCACAGGCTGGCTAAATCCCTTCAGGGTAAGCTGAGGTTTGTCTATAGCAGCTTCATCAGACTTCCCCACCAAGCCCAAGTCTCACTTAGTAACTATTATTTGGGTATCCTATGTTAGACACTATGCTAACACTAGGGTATAAAGAAGAATCAAATATCCCTATTCTTGAACTCACAGACTAGTGGAACAGACACACACTTATGCTAATTGGTATAATAGATTTCTGTATAGAGTACCCAGGAGTCCGCAAGAGGGATGGTAGAGTGGAATAGTGTTGGACAGAATGAAAGTAAAGATGGCCCTTAAGCTGAATCTTAAAAAATGAATCAATAAAGTACAAGGAAAGGGAGAAGGGAAGGCATTCCCACCAGAGAAACAAAGGAATGTCTGACCTAGTGGGGGACTGAGTTCAGCCTATCTAGAGGACAGTGGAAGGGCAGTAAGAGTTGGGACTGAGAAGGTCAGCAGAGGCCATAATGGAGAAGCTTCGATGCCAGGCTGAGAGTTTGACCTTTTCTTAGAAATGATAAAAAGCAAATTCAGAATTTTTAGAAAGCTCATTCTGGAAGCAGTATGTGAAAAATAGGTTAGGATAAGACCACAGATAAAGAATTAGGAAGATTCCTCGATCCAAGTGAGAGATTATGGTGACTTTAGTATGGCATGGAGAGGAAGATTAGATTAAGGAAATAAAAGAAAGTAAAATCAACGGTAACTGGAACATGGTCTAGCAGGATGATTATCCTACAAATTTTGGGTTGGGTAGATAATGGAGCCATTAAATGACAAAGTTCAGAAGGGGAGCATGTTTTTGTCATTATGTATCTAAGTGTTCAGGTGGAAGAAAATGTACAGTAGGTGATAGATATATGAGCTAAAAATTTCATTAGACGCATGTCAATATAACGAACATATATAATCACAAAAGTAGGAAAACCAGAGTGGAGTTTCCAAAGAGAAAAGAATTTTAAGATTAGTAGTGAATAGTGTCAGATATACAAAGAAGGAAAAATCAAGAGTCTCTTGTTTGGGCAACTAGAAAGTCAATAATAGTACATTCAAAAGCAGGTTCAATAGCATAAATAGTGTGATGTGTGAGTAGAAGATGAGGTAAAGTTATATCTGTAGACTTTGGGAAAATTTGACAGTGAACAGAAAGTAACCCAATGTAGAGGCTCAATGCTGTAAGACAGCATTAAGAAATTGTTTTGTTTTTAAGGCAAGAGCTACTTATGTTTGTAGACTTCAGAGAATAAAGGAGAAATTAATTAACTAAGAAAAGAAAGGATGGAAAGTGTTCTAGAGCAGAGCTGGAATAATAAATCTCAAACAGAGAGGAAGGGCATGATCTTCCTCAGACAGGAAGAACAGGTGTAGAGATTTACAGAAGACAGGAAGGGGGCAGAGTGAATTCAAGCCTGGTAGCCTACATTTTTTTTTTCTGTGAAGCAGAAGGACAAGGTCTCTGCAGAAGAATAAGAAACAGGGTTAGCAAGGAAACTTGAGGGCAGTGTTGAAGACTTGAAGTAGTTGTTGAAGGAAATGAGATATGGCCCAGCCCAAAATGGTGAACATGAATTTGTGGTAGTACCAATCTGTAAATGCAAATTTATCTGGTTTAGAAGCTGAGAATAGCTATAATGATCTACATGAAGTAGGTATTAGGGAAGGAGTACCTGAAAGGACGCATAATAAGGATCAGGCTGAACAGAAAAGGTAGTCTAGCTAGATTTGGGGACTGGGGACGGCGCTAGGGACATTAGTTTAAAGCAGACATAGGAGGTATAAGAAAGCTGGACAGACAAGAAGTGATGGCTATTACCAATGATATCTATTAAAGTTTGGGGTGCTATATAAAGTTCTGGTACTGTTAAAGTTCCACAGTGTAGCCTCAGGAGTAATTAAAATACGGAGAGGTCAAGGAAACATGAAGGCCAGAGTGCTGGATAACTGCATGGTCCTTGAAGTCCACTAGCACGACAGTGGATTTGGGGAAGAAAGAAAGAATGAGCTGGTGTCCAAAGTAATCCATAAATTAGGAAAATAGCAAGAGGTAGATTACTGAAGACTGGAAAAGAGGGTATCAAGTCAGCACGGGCTGCAAAAGAGGAACTATAGGGTGGATGATCTGCGTGATCACGGAGAACTTGGAAAATGCCAACACCACTCCTCAGCACCACGGGACACAGAGTACAAGAAGACTACAAGGCCAAGTGGGAGAGCAGAAATCAGGTGTGAGGGAAAGCAGGTGTGCTGTGAAAAGGATGGGGCCACAGGGGAGTTTGTTAGCTAGTGAACAGGCATCCAGAGGGCATTGTAAGAAGGGTTTCAGGGAATGGGGTGGCGAGAACAGAATAAAAGGTTCCAGGCTAAGCCCTTGGCCACTGCTAGAGGGAGAGGGGCCAAAGAGACACTGAAAAGCAATCCAAGTTGGTCTTGAAGGTCTTGTTCCATGACCCACCCCCACTCTGACCACAACTCCATCCTTACAGACAGCAGGCGATAGATATAGCAGGTCTTCTTTTGACCATCACGCCAGACCCGAGCCATGGCTTGTTCATCGTTAGCCGGGTTCCAGTCAGGGTCAAACATGACCAGTCGGTTAGCCCCAATGAGATTGAGGCCACAGCCCCCAGCTTTGCTGCTCAGCATGAAGACAAAGTCAGGGCTCTGGAAAGAGGAGCAGGAGAAAAAGAACCTTTTGCAATCTGAACTGGGATCCTACTCGGCCCAGCAAATGATTCTCTCTTATACACTAGTACTCTTAGACTAATTATGAGGACCACCAGTTTGTCCACCACCCAACCTCCTAGACCACTAAGTCAGGTCCCAGCTCAGCCATCACCAACAAACCTAACCCTGCCACACCCATGTGAAAAAAAAAAAATCCAGGAAGACCCTAGGACAGAGCCCTCTTATATCTTCTCTTCCAACCCCTGATTCTGTATCACTACATTGGGGGTGTGGGGACGGGTTGTGCATTTACCGATGGACTGTTGAAGCGTTCCACAACCTTGGCTCGCTTCTTAATGGACATGGTGCCATCCAAGCGGACATACAAGTACCTAAAGGGAAATCCAAAGATCAAAACCTAAGAAGAATGCAGAATTCCTCGGAGCCAGAGCTACTGAAGGGAGTGAACTAACCGTGTTTGAGACTATTCACACATACCCTAAGGCTCCACACTCTCAAAGGGAGGGGCAGGAGCTAGGGGCCAGGATTCTGTCCTATGGGATCATCTGAAAGACCAGGGGCTATTCTGCTTGGGGATGAAACTAGGACCAGAACATCCATAAGGAAAAGTCCCTCCTGCACCCACATCCACCAATCAGAACACCTACTTTTCCTAGGGGAACAGTAGAGAGGGACCCCTTTGGCAGCCTAGTTAAGTTCTTCCCTACCTTCGAGTCCGACAGAGCTTCTCAAAGAGGTCCAATGTTTGGGTATAATTGGACACCAGCACTACTTTGTCACTGCTGCGGCTTCGGGTCACCGCCAGGATGTAATCAAGGACTAGCATCTTACCTGGGGAGATCAGCAACTATTAGCCCTCAGCAGTTCATCCCAATGACCCACGACTCTTACTCTTGATATCCTGCCTTGAGTCAAGGTAGGTCTAGAACAAAGAGATGGTTTCCCACCCTGCCTCCCAGGGAAACCAAAAAACTGATAGGAAAGGTCCCACCTGACAGCTGGGGCTCTAGAGCCTTGGAGCTATAACCAGGGGGAAATATGTCCAAGGCACCTTCGAAGCCATCCTCCTCTTGTACACACTTGTCATAGATTAGAGCTGGATCTAGGGGGAAAAATTAAAACCAAAATGCCAGCTGCATTGCTTTAGAAAGTTTCCACTTCAATGCTCATTAGAACACCCCCTATAAGCCTACCCGAAAGACCTTCTTCAGTATCAGATTTGCTTGGTCTCAAATTCCACTGAGACCAAGTGCAGTCAGTGCCTTCTGGGACTATGAATGAACAATCTTGCTTGCTAGGGTGTTCTCTCAACAAGAACAGAGCTATACCAAAGGCATTAAGGTTTGTTATTTTTTCACCTGTCCAACATTTTATATGCACATGTATGCACAAACACACTTATTACACACATAGGGCTATATACACCCCAAGCATCAAGAATGGGCTGTGCAGAGGACAAGCTAAATTTTTCAAAGCAAAGGGTCTGGTTTACAGAGTACACAATGCAAGGCTCACGCCTTGGGGAGGGCTGGAATCACATGTGGCCCCTATGAGGACTCTGGACAAGTATTCGTAAAGATGGCTGGATCACCTGCAGGAGCCTACTCTTTCTTGCTCACTCTCACAGAGGACCTCAAAGCATGGACACAACTCACGATTACAAAGCTTCTTTAATGAGGTGATAGAAGAAAGGGAAGATACACTCATCTTGCCCTCACGCAACTCTTCTGCTGGCTTGGCCTGCCTCAGAAACCTCTGGTATAATTCAGTCTGAAGAGGTGTCAGCCTGAAAAAAAGGCAGCTGGGTTAGTGGGAAGCGCTGAGCCACACTCTGGCCCTCTAAGGACAACTTGAGAGCTGGGCTTTTACTCACACCATACCCCTACGTTGAGTTCCGTACCTACAACAAACCACCTGCTCGATCTTCACAGGCAGATATTTAGAAAGGATATCAGATGTCCTCCGTATCAGACACCTGGAGAGAACAGGATAAAAAGGTAAGGGGCTGATGAAATGGCCACACAAACTACTAGAATAAAAGTTACCACCCAAAGGACCAAGACTGACTCTTTTGTAGTATCAAATGTCAGAGACCCATCAGCCCTATAGCAAAGATATCTATATCGGGGTCTCAGTCATAGAAACAGAGACCTTTTCAAACAGTCTAGCTTTGACTGACAACTCTTTCTCTTCCCTCTCAAAAGCTTAGCTGGTCCTCAAGAAGAAGCCAAGGTCTCCCATTGAACCTGGTGCTCTGGCTGGGAAAGCAAGCACTAAACCACTAAGTCCTCAGGGGAGTTTCTGCATTTGCCCAAATGCCTATTGTCACATGGCCCAAGACTCAATGAAATTAAGCCCATGCCTCCTGGCAGACCAGGAAGAACAATAATCAGGAACCTAAGCAGCAGCTCCTGACACACTGACTCTCCTTCCTGCTATCTAAAATTGGGAGTGAGCAGGCCCTGGCCAGGTAGCTCAGTTGGTTAGTGCTGTCCTGATATACCAAAGTTGCAGGTTTGATCCCTGGTCAGGGGATCAAACATACAAGTATCAACCAATGAATGCATAAATAAGTAGAAAAACAAATAGATGTTTCTCTCATCAATAAATAATAATAAAAAATAAAAAACAAAACTGAGAGTGAGAGGTGGCAATTGGGAAGGGCAGGGCTCTTCAGGATGTAAATCATTATCAAGTGTATCTTACATGTACCTATAATAGAGGAGTCCAAAATGTACCTGCCCTCCTGGCTATGTGGCCCGCATGGAAAAAGCCTTTTCAGCCAGGGATCCACATCCATCAGATATGCTCCTACCTGTCCAAGAAGGCTATGAAGCCTGGGAAGGGAAGCCTGGTTCTTTAGGTCTAAGACCAAATGACAGGAAGCTTCTCAAATATTAACAATGCTCCAAGGGATATTTTGCTCAGAAAGTCCAACAGTGTCAGAAAAGAGCTTCCTTAGCACGTTGCTAAGTAACCCAAAACCAGACCACAGGTCCAGGCCAGGAAGAAAGCAGAAACTTGGCCTGCAAGAACCCATCATTTATTAGTGACTATAGTCAAGGCACAGATCCCACTCCCTCCCTAGAATCCCAGCCCTCATAGTCCAAGCCCCCAAAAGATCAGCTTTGGATGGCTTAGCTGGCATTTCTGATGAGCTCAGTTGGGGGAACCCAAAGAAAGCTGCTGCCTTCTAGCCCCACCCTGCCATTACCTATTCACAATGCTTGTGAGCTCCCGAAGTCGCTCCTCTCCCAGCTGCCGATCTGCCTCACTGGCAGCTGCGTCTCTACCCTTCAAAATTGGCAACTCAAAATGCTTCTTGAACTCATGCACAGTTCCTAAACACAAAAGAGAAGGGAAAATTAGAGAGTGTAGAAAAAGAATGATTTTCCCATTGCCAGTAATGGCAGACCACTTTGTTATAGACCAACCTTCCTGCCAAGACCAACAAAGCTGAACAAATTACAGGCAATTTGTTTGAATGAATGAGAGAGCTATCAAAGCATGGAAGACTGAAAAGGCCAAATAGTGAGATAGTAGATTAAAATCCAAATATATAACTAATTACATTAATTATAAATGGACAGAATAATCCAATAAAGAGACAATCCCATTGTCAGCCTGGATTTTTTTAAAGAGCCCACCTATATGCTGCTTATAAGAGATGAAGCAGCATATATCAGTGCCATGAAGTTCACCCTAAAATGTAGATGAACCTTGAAAACTGTACGCTAAGTAGAAGAAGCTGAAAACAGAAGGTCACACATGATAGGATTCCACTGTTATGAAATATCCTGAATAGGCAAAGTCATTGAGACAGAAAGAAGACTGGAGGTTTCCAGGGCTTAGGGATAAAGAGGAAATAGGGGATGACTGCTAAATGGGTATAGGGTTTTCTTTTGGCCAGAAATAAAAAGATCAGGCACCTCACAAAAGACCATATTAAATGCCATTCAATTTTATTCAACATTAAGCAAGTACAATGAGGTATCACTAAACAACAATAAAATGACTAAAATCTTTTTAAAAAATCTAAAGATAAATATTGGTGATGATATAGAGCCATGGTCAACAAACTACAGCCATGGGCAAGCGAACTGTTTCTGTAAAGTTTTATTACCCTGGCTGGTGTGGCTCGGATTGAGTGATAACCTGTGAACCAAAGGGTTGCCAGTTCAATTCCCACTCAGGGCACATGCCTGGGTTGTGGGCTAGGTCCTCAGTTGGGGACATGCAAGAGGCAACCAATTGATGTTTCTCTCACACACTGATGTTTCTCTCTGTCTCTTTCTCCCTCCCTTCTCATCTCTCGAAAAAGAAATAAATCAAATCTTTAAAAAAATAAAGTTTTATTAGAACACAGCCATGCCCCATTAGCAGAGCTGAGTAGCGGTGACAGAGACAATTTGGCCTGTGAGCCTCTAGCTTTTCAGAATACAAACTGCTGACGCCTGATGTAGAGACACCGGAATTCTTATACTCTATTGGTATAACCACTTTGGAATGTGATTACAGAGCTGAACACATGCATAACATATGACCCAGCAATTCCATCCACACTTTGAGGACAGAGAAATGCATACTATGCCTTGGTAAAGACATACACAAGAATGGTCATAGCATCATTATTCAAAAAAATAATAAACTGGTCTGGCCAGTGTGGCTCATCAGGTTGGGTATTATCCTGCAAATCAAGTGGCCAGTTCAATCCCTGGTCAGGGCACAGAGCTGGGTTGTGGGCCAGGTCCTAGTTGGGGGCATGCGACAGGCAACCAATTGGTGCTTTTCTCCCTCTCCTTCTCCCTCCCTTCCCCTCTCTCTAAAAATAAATAAAATCTTAAAGAGAAAAAAACCATAAACAATGCAATTGTCAATCAACAGTAGAATAGACATATTCATTAAAGCCACTTAATGCCACTTAATTGGACACTAAAAAATTATTTAAAAAAGAAGAAACCACCCAATACAGTCTGCTCTGAGGCCAACGCTCTTGTGAGGCAGCTAGGATGTGACAAGCAAAAATGTCTGGAGGAAGTACAGTACTTTCATCCATAGCTCCCAGTGACCCCATGTCCTAGATATGTACAGTCTGCCACCTCTGCAGTGGCAACATGGCCAGAGTGCAGAAATCCTAGACACAGCAACCAGACAAAAGGAAAAAATAAAAGGCATCCAAATTGGAAAGAAGGGAGTAAGACTGTCATTATTTGCAGATGACATAATAATATATATGGGAAACCCTAAGGAGTCTACCAAAAAAAATCCTGTAAGAACTGATAAATGAATTCAGTAAAGTAGCAGGAAACAAAATAAATATTCAGAAACTGGTTGCATTTTTATATACCAGTAATGAACAATCAGAAAATAAACTAAGAAAACAATCCCATTTAAAACTGCACCAAAAAAAATAAAATGCCTAGGAATACATTTAACCAAGGAAGTAAAAAAACCTACTCGGAAAATTATAAGACATTAAAGAAACTGAAGAAGGTACATAAATGGAAGCATATACTATGCACATGAGTAGAAAAAATTAGCATCGTTAAAATGTCCACACTACCCAACCCCAAAAGCAATCTATAGATTCAACACAATCCCTATCAAAATGCTAACGGTGTTTTTCACAGAACTAGAACAAATAATCCAAAAATTTATATGAAATCACACAAGACCCTGAATAGCCACAACAATGAAAATAGAAGAACAAAGATGGAGGTATTGTGCTACCTGATACCAAACTATACAATAAGGCCATAGTAAACAAAATACCATGGTTTTGGCATAAAAAGACACAGAGATCACATAGATCAATGGAACAGAACAGAGAATTCCAGAAATAAACTCACACCTATATGGTCAATTAATATACAACAAAAGAGACAAGACTATACAATGGGGTAAAGACACCCTACTCAATAAATGGTGTTGGGATTACTGGACAGACACATGCAAAAAAAAAGAAACTAGACCACCTTCTTACACCACATACAAGAATAAACTCAAAAGGGATTAAAGACTTAAATGTTAAGACTCAAAACCATAAAACTTCTAGAAGAAAACAAAGGCAGTAAGCTCTCTGACATTTCTCTTAGCAATATTTTTCCTAATATACCTCTTTGGGCAAGGGAAACAAAAGAAAAAACAAATGAAACTACATCAAACTACAAAGTTTTTGCACAGCAAAGAAAACCATCAACAAAACAAAAAGACAACCTACAAAATGGGCAAAGATATTTGCCAAAAATATATCAGATAAGGGGTTAATATACAAAATGTATAAAGAACCAAAGAAACAACCAATGCAATTAACAAATGGGTATAGGACCCGAAAAGATACTTTTCCCAAGAGGATCATACAGTGGGCCCACAGATACATGAAAAAATGCTCAACATCACTAGTCACCAGAGAGATGCAAATTAATACCATGATGAGATATCACCTCACAGCTGTCCAAATGGCTATCATCAATAAATCAACAAACAAGTGCTAGCAAGGATATGAAGAAAAAGGAACCCTTGTGCACTGTTGGTGGGAATGCATATTGGTGCAACCACAATGGGAAACAGTATGGAGGTTCTTCAAAAAACTAAAAATGGAAATCCCTTATAACCCAGCAATTCCACTTCTGTGTATATATCCAAAGAAACCCAAAAAACTAATTTGAAAAGACATATGCACCCCTATGTGCACTGAAGCTTATTTACAATAGACAAGATATGGAAGCAACCTAAGGGCCCATCAACGGACGAGTGGATAAAAAAGTGGTGGTATATATAATACGCAATGGAATATTACTTGGCCATAAAAAAGAATAAAATCTTACCGTTTGTGACAACATGGATGGACCTAGAGGATACTATGCTAATTAAAATAAGGCAGACTGAGAAAGACAAATCCATAGATAAAGTGAAATCTAAATAAATAAACAAAACAAAACAGAAACAGACTCATGGATGCAGAGAACAAACTGATAGTTGCCAGAGGGGAAGTGGGGATAAAAGACTGAGTGGAAAAGGTGAAGGGATTAAAGAAGTACAAATTGGTAGTTACAAAATACTTATGGGGATGTAAAGTTCAACGCAGAGAATATAGTCAATAATATCGTAGTAACTATGTATGTTGCCAGGTGGGTGCTTGAATTATTGGGCGGAATCATTTTGTGAATTATATAATTGTCTAACCACTATGTTTTAAACTTGAAGCTAATATTAAAAAATATTATGTCCTGACTAGTGTGGCTCAGTGGGCTGGATGGTCCAGCACAACACAAAGGTCACCAGTTGGATTCCTAGTCAGAGCAGGCACATGCCTGGGTTGCAGGCCAGGTCCCAGGTTGGGGGGTATGTGAGAGGCAACTGATGGATGTTTCTCTCACACATCATTGTTTCTCTCCCCCTCTTTCTTCTTCCCTTCCCCTCTCTCTAAAAATAAATAATATAATTTAAAAAATAATATTGGATGGCAACTGTAATTTAAAACTAAAAATTTTTTTCAAATAAGGCCAGAATGGACCTTGCTGAGTTGGTTGGCAGAGCCAAGGTCTCCCAATGGCTCTCCCTGACGACAAAAGTCTTCCTACAAGTACAGCTAGCATTCTCTCCTTTCCTTCCTCAACTAGAGTTACAGGTAAGGCTCCCTGCTAATGTAGCCAACAGAGCTGGATTCTTACCTAGGATGCCTGAATTAACAAAATGTACCAAGCTGAAATACTCGAGGAGATCATTCTGGATGGGAGTCCCTGAGATGAGCACTCGCCGGCTGGTGTTCAAGCTGTCCAGGGCCTGATAAGTCTGATTCTCAGAGTTCTTGAGCCTGTGTCCCTGAAAGGAAATTAATTCTCACTTAGGCCTGGGCACAGTGTGGCATCCCTAATGGTAGCAATGTCTTGTGTAGAGGATCCAGCCTCTAGCCATCAGTCCATAGCACCTCGCCCTCATTGGAGTTCCAAACACTGCTCACTCCCTCTTTTGGCAGATTGACCTCATGGGCTCTCCTCCCATTTGCCTCCTCCAAAGCAGCCTGCCCTGTACTCAGCATTCCCCAGTGACTGACACAGCCCTGGCATGGCAATTCTCAGTGAAAAGAGTCTGACACACTTTCTCTTACCACACAGACCTTTGAGAGTCAAGTACCTCATCACATATGACCAGTCCAATACTCCCCTTCTGGAGGACTCCAACATGAAGGCGGAATGTCTCATAGGAAATGATGAGAATAGGAGAAGGCACTCTGGCTCCACGCTGGTTCATGAATCCTTCTATGACAGAAAAGGCATCAAGGAAGAAGTTTTAGAAAGAAGTTTAGAAGTTAAAGAAAAAAAGGTTTGGCGCTGGCTGGTGTAACTCAGTGGATTGAATGCTGCTGGCCTGCAAACCAAAGGGTCACCAATTCGATTCCCTGTCAGGGCACATGATTGGGTTGCAGGCCAGGTCCCTGGTTCAGGGTGTGCAAGAGGCAACTGACTGATGTTTCTCTCACACATCAATATCTCTCCCTCTCTTTCTCCCTCCCTTCCACTCTCTCTGAAAATAAATAAAATCTTTAAAAAAAAAAGAAGTTTGATAGTTTTTTAATTTAGCCTGGGAATAACTATTTTAATTATTTTCCATGAAAGTTCTCTTCTCTGCCACCTCTCATTGCCCTCAACCCTGGCCGTCAGTGAGCACACACGTAATAAAGGAGCAGGCTGTGGAGAGGAGTGCAGCCATCTTTGTTAAGGCTCCATACCCAGCTTTTGATCTATCTCGTTCTTAGAGCCTCCATCAATGGCTAGCGGTTGAATCCTCTCTCCAAGCCATTTTCCAACTTCGTTGTACCAGTTCTTCACCAGGCTGGAGGGCGACACCACCACTGCCTTGTCAATTTCTGGCTTGCACTCTGGACTCTGGCGCAAAAGCGTCCACATCAAGGTGATACACTGCAGCGTCTTGCCCAGGCCCATCTCATCAGCCATGATGCAGCCGTGGCTGCCCGGGATGCGCCGACTGGTGACACACTCCCACAAGAACTTCACTCCCTGGGGAAGAAGAGCACCCAGCCCATGCTGGCAACCACACTGCTGTTACTCCAGACTGGCAGCCTCCCAGTCTCAGACCCTGGCCCATACCTCATCCCCACTCCCCACCACCAGTTACCTCTCTCTGATGAGGCCGCAAGACCTTACTGAGAACAGGATCAACGACCACATGGACAGGGAGTTTTTCCCTGAGAAAACATGGCAAAGAAAATACGGAGCTCAGACATGAGCAAGCGCATGCCCTCAGCAAGTTGTGTCCTGCTGATCCAGAAGCCAGAGGCAACTGCCTGAGAAAGTCCCTGCGAGGCCTGGTAACCAAACCACAGTAAATTCTTGCTCCAGGGAAATTTAGGACAGGGGGATGGGTTTCCTATGTCATCACCTCAACCCCTCCAGCTCCTGAGCTTGGCAAGAAGGGATGAGAAACTCCCACCAAATGGACACGTCCACATGCTCTTTCCCAGGCACTGCCCTTCCCCACTCACGCGCTCTCTGGATGGTGCAGCAATGACAGCGCTCTGTAAACATGTGCCGGTCCCAAGGATACATCACACCAAAATGCCCCCTGCCCTCCCAGGTATGCACACCTACAGAGGACCAGAACTGCGCAAGAAAACAGCAATGTACATACTTGTCAAGCTTCAGCTGGTCATGGGCGCTCAGTGGGGGAGGCTCATACAGAACCAAGGCACCTTCTTCCAGGGGGTCATGGAGGGCCCGGCGGATCCCAGCCCTTTTGAGGCCCAATGCCCGAGAGCCCAGAGGACCTAGAAACCAACAATCTGTTAATAAGCCTCTAAGTTGACGAGCTCCAGCAGGCCCAGCTCCAATGCCTGTTCTTCACATAACCTTTCCTAAGCTCCCACGTGACCTAGCTCTCTCCCTAAACCACTCCAAACCCAGTTTGGGCAACTCTACTGGACCATTATCCCAGTCTGCCTCAGCTCAAGAGTTCTTACTATTTTACTTCCCCATTCAACTACAAACTTTCTGAAGGGCTGGGTCTTATTCATCTCAAGTTAATCCTAGAAAGGTCTAAATCCCTAAAAGGGCCTTTTCAAGACAGAAGTCTTGAGAGTTGGCCTCGTTACTCCCAGCCCCAGTTTTAGCACAACTATGCTCTACATAGGAAGGGAAACTTTGAAGAACCTATGCCTCCAAGAGAGTCAGCCTCATAAAGAAGATGCCACTGAACTCACTTGGACTAAATGAAACCTCACTCTGTCCCACCAGGAGCTTCCCGAGCACTGGCACATCCCCATCAAGCAGATGACAGGTAGTCATTCTCGGTGGCCCTTGTTGAAGCTATCAAACACAGCCTTCACGAGGTCTCAGGGGAGTCACCCCATACAGTCACCACTGGACTGGCACCTTCAATTCCAAGGTAAGCTTGTATCTACAAAAGCTGAGTTTTTAATATTCAGGCACATTTTCACATGGCTGAGTCAAAAAGAGGAAAAAAAGAAATATGAGGTATGCTTTCCATCTTTACCTTGATAATTTGGAATGGGGATTTTGAAAGGCTTTGACAAAATGCTTCGAATAAATGCTTCCTAAAAGGAGAAGAGAAGAAACAGGGATTCAGGAATGTTTGGAGATGTTATGGGATACTATTTCTACAAATGCAGCCTAAGATGTCTATTTAAGCACCATAACACAGCGAGAGCATTGTACTTTGATCACACGTCATTCAGACACATCTGAACATAAAGAGATGTGCTCCACATTAGGTCTGTATACAGCTCTCATCTTTGTAGCTTTACATGAGGTTCTACAAGTACCCAGGGACACCAGAGGACCACTGGCCAGTGTCTAGCCTCAGTCAACCACAAGGCTCATAACCATTAGCTCACAAAAGACCATGCCATTGTGGACAGCTAACTATTCCTTAGGGTGTAACACCTTAAGAAGACGGTACCGCAAAGTTACCCAGCCCCATTACTAATGAGGAACTCCAATGTCTAGATTCAACCACTGTCCTACTGGACCACATCTTCCCAAGCATACCTCACATTTCTTTTTTTGTCATATCAGTTCAGCCTATTGCAGTTAATTCCCACATAAGCCTCCTTGAGAACTAAACAGCCCCGCAACGAGCAGGAGTAATAGGAGTAGCATTAGTTAAGCGATAACAGTGACAACATCAGTAAAAACGACTACAGTGATGAGTAATGATGTACGCCAGATGCAACACTTGGCCCCTTGTGCTCACGTCACCACTGAAGCCTCACCAACAGCTCCACAAAGTCTATATATTACTGACATACCCAGTCTACAGATGAACAAATTTAGGCTCAGTCATTACCACTTTCCCAAGTCACACAGCCATGACAGATGGAGGACTTTCCTGATTCCAAGGCCCTTCCCTGTAACCAGGTGGCAGGCAATGTGTCCTCCTAACCAAACCTGTTTGAGTGCAGCCATGTGGATCAGCCCAGTCAGCAGCTTCTTGCCATGGGAACGCACAAGAAAGGGAATGACATGATAAAGGGGACCGCTAAAAGAGGGGACCTCTGAAGAGAGAGGGCAAGCCAATCACCAAGAAAAAGAAAGTGGGGAAAGGGTGACAGGAAGCAGACATATGTAGGTCCTAGAAGGGCAGCCTTGGTGCTTCCACCTCAGTGTCTGCCGGACCCTGTGCCATCACTTGGGTCTGGCATCAGCACTGAGCGATGGTGCTGGGGCAGAAGAGGAGGCAGGGGAGTCCAGAGCATACCTCCTGAGCTTACTCTGACAACTCCCATCGAGGTTCTGGTCTACACACACCTGAGTCCGCTGGGAAATTACAGTAGTCTACGAACCTCAACGAAACAAGGACGGAACCCAAGAAAGCAAGGAGAAAACAAGAGCAAAAACCCTAAAGGTAGTTTTAATGAAAACACATTAGTGGAAAAAGTAATAAAAAATATTCCTTCTAGCAAAAAGGTAGTTTAATGGGAAAAAGGTAAGCCTGCCTTGCCCTGAAATTTTTACCTTTTTATTCTGAACAATTTCTATACAGATCATTATAATTTCTACAAACTCAATGTACTTTAAATAGGAAAAATATAATGATTATATTTGGCAATCTATTGGAAGACAGAAATGTCAGAGAACTGAACTTCATTATCACGCTAAATAATGTGAGTAAGGCAGGGTTAGAGATAGGCCCAAATTCATTGTTTATTTGTATATTCCTTTGCAGATGAATAAAGTATTTTATTGACTTTTTAAAAAAGATTTTATTTATTTACTTTTTAGAGAGAGGGGAAGAGAGGGAGAAAGAGCGGGTGAGAAACATCAATGTATGAGAGATACATTGATCAGTTGCTTCTCACATGCCTCCTGCTGGGGACCTGGCCCACAGCCAAGACATGTGCTCTGACTGGGAATTGAACCAGCAACCTTTTGGTTTGCAAGCCAGCACTCAATCCACTGAGCCACACCAGCCAGAGCTATTAACTTTTTAATTACCATGATTATTGTAATTATAAATAGCAATAATAATAATGACAAATTCATATATGAAGGATGCTAACAAAAAAATCTACCCTCACTCTTACTGGCGTGGCTCCATGGGTTGGGCATGTTCCCACAAATTGAAAGGTCACCCATTCAATTCCCAGTCAGGGCACATGCCTGGCTTGCAGGCCAGGTACATGTGAGAAGCAACTGATTGATGTTTCTCTCCCTTTCTCCCTCCTTCCCCTCTAAATACATAAATACATAAATAAAGTCTTTTAAAAAAGCTAACCTTAAGTCAAAGGAAAATAAAAGGAAGGAAATGGACTCAAGTTTCCTTTCTAATTTGGTGTCAATTCTGCCTTCAATTCTAAAATTGAAATATTATCAAGACTATTAATATAGGAGGCTAGATTTGAGGCTCTGAGTAGCCAAGAATTTATGCTCCAAATTTTAAAAGCAAGACTGTCAATAAAACCAGGAGCCACAGTTTCTGTGGAGTGAACCACAGGCTAGGGCAACCAGCATAGGAGACTGCAAGGACTCCTGGCCAAAAACATCTGAGGGCACAACCTGAGAGACTTGCATGGCCAGCCTCTGGGAACCTGTTCTGGTAATACTCACTAGACTTTGGCAGAGGCAGGGGAGAGAGTGTGCTCTCACTTTGTTCATTTAGTTACTGAAAATTTGTATCATCCTTTCCTTCTGATATAACAGGGAGAACATCCCTTCTCCCCACCAAAGTCAAAGCTTCCCTCTTCCAAAGAGATTCTCTTATCAGTTTTGCCTAATCTTTCCTTTACTTCAACCTCTCCCTCTCACCAGCATTTTAAAAATGCTTAACTGCCTATCTTTTTTTTTTTGAAAAAAATTTTTTAATGATTTTAGTTATTTATTTTTAGAGAGAAGGGAAGTGAGGGAGAAAGAAAGGAAGGGAAACATCAATGTGGTTGCCCCTCACATGCCTCCTACTGGGGACCTGGCCCACAACCCAGGCATGTGCCCTGACTCGGAATTGAACCAGCAACACTTCCACTGAGACACACCAGCCAGGGCTTAACTGCCTATCTCATAAAACAAAAATTCCTTTGACCTCTTATCTCCTCCCCTTGGAACTTCTACAAAGAGTTGTCTGTCTTCCCTACCTTATCTTCCATTCTGCTCTTTTCATCTTCTGAAATGATTCTGACCAAGATCACCAATAGCCTATATGACCCTAATTCCAATAAATGTGTTAACTATACTTATCTTACCGAACAAAGCTGGCCACTCCTTCTCAGATATTCTCTGCCTTTGACTTCCATGGACACCACTCTCCCACTATAACCCCCCCACCCCCGCTCTGGGACTTCACGCTCAGTTCCCTAATCGGCTTTCTTTTTCCTCTGCCTAACCCCCTCAAAAGTCAGTGTTCCACAGGGCTTGGCCCTAGGCTCTTCTGACTGCACACTCACCTAGGTACTACAATACACTTTGGAGGTATTAATTATCACCAATATGCTAATGACCCCAAGTCTATTTCCAGCCAGTACCTCCCTCCTAGGCTCCACACCGACATTTGCAACCACCTTCAACCTAGATACCCTGCCAGTGTCTGAGGCTAAAGACCTCATTTCCAGCACTGCACTATGACTTTTGTGCCTTTGGGGCCTGAAGGGAAGCAGGGTTATTGACACCCCAAAATGTGTCTTTTGGGATATTAATTATTTTAGCCTGGTTATTTATTCTTTTAATTTTTATTTTAATTGTTGTTCAAGTACAGTTTTCTTTTTTTTTTTATTTTAGATTATTCCGTACAGTTTCCATCTTTTATTCCCATTCCAGCCCGCCCACCCATCCCTACCCACCTCCCTTCCATTTCCAAGCCCCGTAGTTTTGTCCATGTGTCCTCTATATTTGTTCCTGTAAACCCTTCCCTTCTCCCCTGAA
>CM052542.1:28392925-28404584 GCA_028533065.1 Trachops cirrhosus | reverse complement strand
TATTTAAGTCTTTTATCCACCTTGAATTTATTTTTGTGCATGGTGTAAGTTGGTGCTCGAGTTTCATTTTTTTGCATGTAGCTATCCAGTTCTCCCAACACCATTTGTTGAAGAGTTTTCTGTCTTTTACTCCCATCCCAGCCCACCCCGCCAGCCTGGTTATTTTTAACAAAGAGCAGACTTGGAAGAAGCTTGGAAAACCAAATAGAAGTACATTTCTAAGGGAAATCTATCTGTAAGCGTATCTCCATCCCTGAACCAGGCCTGCCTCCACCAACAATGGACAAGGCTTGGACTTATATCTGCATATACTTGCTTACTGTCCTTTTCTCATAACTGATTCCACCCCCACCATTTTTTGTCTCTAGCTGAAGATGGTATTGAAGGTGATGGCTTCCAACAAAATGGCAAGTTATTTAGGTTTCCTGGGTCTCTCCCATGTATACATGAAGTATACATATTACTACATGTTATTAAGCTTTAATTTTTCTCCTGCCAATCTGTCTCAGGACTATTTGATTATAAATCCAGCCAGAAGAACCTAGGATGGAGGAAAATTTTCCCTCGCTGACAGGTTCCTTCCCCCACAGCTTTCACACAGGCTGTTCCCTCCATCGAGATCATGTCCCACTCGCTTCACCTGGCTGAACCCTCATATCCTTCAGGACTCAACCTAATCAGCATGTCCCTCAGACTGAGGTGTTCATCCACCTCCAGACTATTAGGCTCCTGTTTTGCACTCTCACCACACCTGCACTTGTGTCCTACAGTTTATTATACACAGGACAACTTGAATGGATCCTGAATGAAAAGTCCCAGAGGACTATATGTAACCACAAAGAAACTTCGTTTCTTTAATATAATCTTTTTTCCTTTCTTTCTTTCTGATTCAAACTGGCCTCATTCTTCCTCCTGGCTCACCTGCCTCCTTCTCCTTTACATGTTCACTCCTTTACTCATTAAGCCCTCTGGACAATGAGGTTCTTCTGAACAGCACCAAAAAATCTCAGGAACAAGGCCTCTAGTCTGCTAAACAGAGACAGAGTTTCAGACAAACTAGAGATAACATCTAAGCTTGTTGTTTCAGCTCCAGGCCCCCAAAAGCAGGGAAACCAGACAAATCAATGCCAAAGCTGACATCAGAAACAGATGCACTTATCAACTGACTATGCCCTACCTGAGCCCCGATCAGTAGCTAGAGACCACAACCCTCACTCCCTTAGCTGCCATGACTAATGATTTTCCCCCTGTATAGCCCACCCCCTGGAAGCCACTGGGAACCAGGTCTTTGAGCATTGGCTCATCTGTGACTCCAGGTATGGGCTGCTTCCTGAACTAAAAAATCCTTACTTTGCTGCAAGCTCCTGTTCGTGTCTTATTTAGTGTTGATGCACACAGGAAAGCAGACCCCTTTACTTTGGTAACATACATACCATTTTTTTACAGCTCAATAAACAATTAAACTTAATGAATTATATATGTATGGTAAAACTCACAAAAAGCAAGGGAATATGAACATAATTCAAGATAGTGGTTACCTCTGGGGATGGGAAAATGGATTATGACTTTGATGATGTTCTAATTCTGGATGGTGGGTGTGTTTTATATATTACATGCTATATATGTATTATTTTGCATTTATCTATTATGTAAAAATGTTTCTAAATATTTGCTGAGTGCAAAAATAACCTCCATTACACATTCCCTTTTTTCCTTCAAAACCTTCCTGTAGAGGAAAAACACACTCTTGTTGTGTCTTCTACTCTTAATCCTACACTACTTCACTTCAGACACCACACGTGTGAGTTCTCCACACATCAAGCAATTCTTGGCACCACCTGGGTGTCCTACAATTTAACTCAATTCTGACATTACCTACATGCAAAAAGCATCAGATTCTACAGATTAAGGCTTCATAAGACTGTCTCCCTCCCACCACTTCAGATGCCAATTCCAAGGTCAGGTTGTGACCTGTGGTTCTGTGGACAGGTTACACACTGGGGGTTCCCATAACTTCCTCCTCGGGTTTGATTAATTTGCTAGAGTGGCTCACAGAACTCAGAAAAAGTTTACTTACTAGATTACTGGTTTATCTCAAAGGGTATTAAAGGATACAAATGAATAGCCAGATGAAGAAATACAGGGAGGTCTGGAAGGGCCCTGAGCACAAGAGCTGTATCTATGGAGTTTGGGGTTTGCCACTTCCAGAACATGGATGAGGTTCTGTTCATCAACCCATAAGCTCTGGGACCTACCTGAAACTCTCCGAATCCTGCCCTTTTGGGTTTTTATGGAGGTTGTATTACATAGGCATGCTTGATTATGCATTGGCCATTCTTTGGTGGGTTGGTTCTCCTGGCAACCAGCCCCAAGGTCAGGTGCTTTACAAAAATCATCTCAATTAACATAAACTCAGGTGTGATTGAAAGGGGTTACTGAAGGGCATCTTTATCCCCGCCCCCAGTCTCTTAAATTCCAAGAGCTCAACATCACTGTCCCTCAGAAAGTTTGGTGGAAAAAGCTTCAGAGGAACTACTCTGTGATTTTGGATAAGTTAACCCCTCTAAGACTCAGCTTCCTCATCTTAAAAAAATGAGACTTACAGGAGATAATGCACAGATCCTGCCTGGTGATGATTACGTTTGATTTCACTAGAGGCAGCACGTGAAAGCTGTAGGATTCCGGTACTACTTAAAGCCCTGTGCAGAGTCAGAGATTGAGTGGATCCTAGTTCCAATACCCTGCAATAGCCTTCCCTCTCCTATACCCTCATGTCCTCAGGAATCTGAGCCACCTAAGATCTTATAAAAGAAGGGGACTCCAAATCGGCACACATCTCTAAGGAAAGAGGCCAAGCCTCTTTCAGCCCCCAGGAGCTGTGTGAGCAGGCCCAAAGTCCCCACCAAAGTCTATCTGCTACCTACTGTCAAGTCTTCAGGGGTGGAAGCCTGCCTAGGCAAAACAACAGGGTACATACATACACCAGCAGGTTGTGGTTCTGACTTACATGTTGATTACTATCCAGGCAGGGCGGTCGATTCGTTAGTTGGGTCAAAGCTTTCCGAAAAGGTGATCGGAAACAATCCTGGCTCTGGGTCTCACTGTTGGATTTCCATTTCTTAGGAGTCTAGGAGAGAGTGATGGGAAATGTGAAGAAGTCTAGAAGACCACAGTGGCAACTAAATTGAAAATGTTTAATGGGGGGGGCAGTTGGAAGAGGTTACAGGGGAGATAAATGGTCATGGAAGAAAATACAATGAAATGGTGCAAAAAGATAAAATAAAATGTTTATTAAATGCCAGGCAATATGTTAAAAACTCTTCACATATATTACTATGTATCATTTTCACAGTGATCCTATGTTAAGTGTTCGGCATCCTTATTTAACAGGTGAAAACTGGAGTTTAATGAGTTTAAAGAACTTGCCTAATCTGAGACAGGGCGCTGGAAGAGGTGAATGAAGTGGGTTTGTGAAGGGTAAGTCCACCAGTAGCACAGAGTCACACTGCCCCAAATCTTTACTCCGAAAACTCCAAGGAAAAATTGAGCAACTGTTTGCTTCCCTCCCTGAGTTTCCCAAAGGAGTGACATGAGTATAGCTGCCCCCAACTCCCAGGCCACTGAGGCCACTCTCCAGTTAGTTCATATCATGGCAATGAGGATCCCAGGACCAAAAACATTTTCAGGAGCAACCAGCAGCAGACAGCACCATTTATGACTCAGCTGTACCAAGTGCTGCCCCAGTTCAAGTCTGAGACCCCTGTAAGAGGCAAGAGACAGTCAATGTGCCTCCCTTACAGGTAGAGGAGCCCCCTGTTCACCAGTGGTGCAACTATAGAGCAAGTTCAGTGAGACATCAGGCAAGAACCCACTTGTACCAGCTTGTCAAGGTATTTGAAGCTTCAATGATCCTGTAAGGCACTCCTGAAATAGAAACACCAAGCCCCTTTCCTCTCTCTACGTGCTTTTACTCACATACTACCCCTGCCCAAAACTGCCTTCTAGACTTTCTTTAGGTAATCTCTTCTTCCAAAGTTCCAATAGCCCAGCCCTAGCTTCTTGAACCACTCTCTCTGAAGTAAATGCTGCATTGTCCTGCTGATTTTGGTTTACACAGGTCCTGCCTACAACTAGCCCCAGAAAGCCTCAAAGGAGGAAGCAGAGAGCACAGGGCCAGTTCAAAGTTGAACATACTATATTTGAGTATTAGCAGAGACTGGAGGGGCACCACCCCTCCCGTCTAAGCCTAAGTGAGCTCTGGACTCTAAGATAAGCCCAGTACCCTCTACTATTCTGTGACATTGGGTAAGGGGACAAAAAGCAAAAGAGAAGCCTGCTAGTTGCTGTTGGGGACTACTTTTTCCCAAGGCAGCCAAAGGCCAGAACCCAATGTGCTTTTTTGCTTTGGAATATCCCTTTCTACCAGGAAAATTGAGTCTACATTAGCTTCTAGAGAGCACCTTGGGGACAAATATTTTATCTTGTTCAATGCCTGACACATAGTAAGCACTCATTAAAAGTTTACTGTAAGAGGCTTCTGGAAGTGACCAGGTTTGTTCCATGTAACCCCAAAAACTGAGTCCAGGACTCCTTTCTGCCCAAACACTCCTTCCTTTCCTATCCCCTCGAGGGAAGAGTACTCACCACTGCCCCAGGCTGCCAGTCTTCATCATCAGAAGGTCTACCTTCCGGTTTTCTCTTGGCCAGCTGGCTGGGAGCTAAGCTCCTCCTCTGAAAGAAAACGGAAACTGAGCACCGGCAGGAATCTTGCAGCCAGAGTCCAGCAGACCCAGGCAGAGACTACCCAGTCTCCTCCAAGCCACACTTACCATCCTAGCTAGACCCAGGAGCATAAAGTATCAAGTAACCATCAGCCACAAGTCAAAGGCACCCAGCAGCTGAAAATGCTGAAACAGGACATGGCAGAGAGGGGGCTGCTACATTAGCGAGAGCACAGCTAATTACAGAGGGAGCATGGATAGAGGGAATTCAGCCAGTGACTGGGGCTGAGACCCAAATTTGAGAGTAGCCGGTTAGTTGAGGCCGGAGAGCACGCCAAGAGGATGTATCCAGGCAGAGTGTGGGATGCGGGGGGCGATGGATGAAGTGCCAGGTTGGGCAGAGTGGAGTCGGTATAATGGTCCCAGGTGGGCGTAAAGGAAGGGGTAATCACAGGCCAGGAGAGAGAGACTAGGATGAAAACCTGAGGCCCGTGGAGGGAGAGGCGCCAGAGCCAGGAAAAAGGGAATCTCCCCGGTCTGGCGTGAAGAGGCCAGACCCGGACTAAGGGAGGGCGAGCAGGGATCCAGGCAGGACGATCAAAGACCCGGGTTTGGGAGGAGAATCCCAGGCGGAGCTGGAAAAAAACGGCCAAGATGAAGTCGGTCCCAGCACTCGGGCTTAACCTTCGTCTTCCCAAAGCGCGCGTTAACAGCCGCTAGGGCTCTCCGGTCCCGCCAGGCCCGGGCAATCGAACCTCCCGCGGTGCTGCAGCCGCACCACCCATTGGCTGCGTTCAATGCGTTCGGCGCTCGAGACCCAAGGAAGGGGCGGGCCTAGCAATGCTGCCGAGAGGGTGCTCTAACTTCTGCGGCTGGAGAGGCAAATCGACGCTACTGGGAGGTGGGATTTAGGCGGGAGGGCGGGGCGAAGAACGGCGGGAGCCGTTGAGCGAGGTGGGCGGGGCGAGCAGGCCCTGTCAGGATTTTGAGCCTGCGAGCGTTCTGCAACTCTGGTACCGGGGCGAGTTTGTCCTAGGCTGGGGAGCTACCCGGCAGCAACTCTAGAGGTGGTTTGCAGTAAGCCGGACCACGAAGGAGTTGCCACCTGTCTGCAGAAGGCTGAGGTTTATAAAAGGCATCACAGGTCTGCTCCTCCCCTGAGCCCGACCTGGAGCGGAGGTCCGGAGTTGGAGTCAGACCTGTTATCCCCGAGGGCGGGAGTTGTCATTTGGTCTGCACCGGCAGTGAGAGACCCCAGCGGACCTGTCTTTTGGTCTAAGTGTCTTAGAGGAAGCTGCCTTTTGCTTGGCAAAAACGTTTTTTTGAGGGTTTTTTTTTTTTTGAGACTTAATGAACTTTCACTCTCTCGGACCTTCACTTCAAATCTAAATGTGCATTTTGTTAAGTACCTTCCCCACAGGAGTAATTCTGAGAATAAACTAATGTGTTTGAATAGTGCTAGACACAACTTAGGTGCTCCATAATAATAAGGATATATAGAGGGGGGACCCAGAAAAACCCAGAATTTATTTATTAAAAATTGTGTATTTATTCTTACATGTTTAAACTTCAGCCACTTTCATGGTACTCTCCATTCGATGCAATACACCTATTGAGACATTTTTTCCACTGCTCAAAACAGTTTGAACTCATTGATTTTGATGCCTTTTAGTGCTTCTGCTGTTTTTTGTTTCACCTCTTCCATACCTGCAAACTGTTTCCCTTTGAGGACTTTTTTCATCCCAGGAAACAAACAAAAAAAAAAAAGTCACCTGGGGCAAGACAGGGTGAATAGGGAGAGTGGGGCATGGCGGTCATGCCATTTTTTGTTAAAAACTGCTAAACACTCAGCATGGTGTGGGCAGGTGTGCTTGTAAATCACCCATCATGAAATGGGCAACAGCGTTGAAAGTTTAAAAAAAAAAATCACTGAGACCAAATACAGCCTCTCACAACAACGCCAGCTGGTACACTGATACAGATGGGTTCCTAGAATACCCACCTAGAGGGGTAAGCCTGTACTAAAAGGCCCCCCCCTCCAAAAGATAATTCCAGGGTTTTGGGGGTCCCCCTATATACTATTTACTACCAAGCATTTATAAGCTTCTTAGATACCCATTTAATGCTCAAAACTATAATGAAGTTTACTATTGTCCCCATTTTATAGGTGAAGAAACAACTCAGAGAGGCTAGTACCTCGTGGGACTAGCAAGGATTTGAATTTAGGCAATTTAGCTCCAGTCATTGTTCCTAGGTACTATGTTATATATGGTAAGGAGGAGCAGAACTGAGTTTTGTGGGGCTTGAAACATTTGTAAGTACTTATTGAGACCCTCTAACATTAGGTGCCCATATTAATACTTAGAATGAGGGGGAAAACAGCATCCACTATGGAATCTTGGCTATTTAGTCCCTTTATTCTGAAATCTCTTTAAGCTGTTTATTAGAAAAGCTTCCCATCGCATCTGCCTTCTCCACAGTTAGAAATCCCCAGTAGCTTCCAGCACTCCCAGGGTCAGTGCAGGTGAGCCCTGAAGCTTACCATTAGCTTCATGGTAAATCTGCCTCTGATGATAACTATTACTATTTTGAAGGTGGATTGCTATAATTTTTTAATTTAATTTTTTATTTTGAGATATGTGCAGATTCACAGGCAGTTGTAAGAAATAATACAAAGAGATCCTATATCCCCTTTACCGAATTTCCCCTAATGGTAACATCTTGCAAAACTGTAATACATCACACCAGGGTACTGACAATAGTCAAGATACAGAACGTTTCCATCACCACCTAAACGTTCCTCATGTAGCCCTTTAATAGAGACACCCACTTCTCTCCCACTTCTAACCCTTTTTTAATCCCTGTAACCAGTAATCTGTTCTCTATTTCTAGTTTTCTCATTTCAAGAATGTTTTATAAATGGAATCATATAGTATGTACCTTTCTAAAAGTGACTTTTTTCACTCAGTATAATTGGCCAGATCGTTGTATGTGTATCAACATGTTTCTGTTTTAAAATACATTTTATTGATTATGCTATTACAGTTGTCCTAATTTTTCCTCCTTTGCCACTCTCCACCCGGTACTCCCATTCTCTCCAACAATTCCCACCCCTTAGTTTATGTTCATTGATCATGCTTTGGCTTCTCCATTTCCTAGACTGTTCTTAACATCACCCTTTTTTGTACCTACCAATTTGTGCTTCTTAATCCCTGCACCTTTTTCCCCATTCTCCCCCTTCCTTCTTCCAACTGATAACCCTCCAAATGATCTCCATATCTATGATCCTGTTCCTGTTCTGCTTCTTTGCTTAGTTTGTTAGTTAGATTCAATTATTGATAGTTGTGAATTTATTGCCATTTTAATGTTCAACATTTTGATCTTCCTCTTTTTCTTATATAATTCCCTTTATCATTTCATATAATCATGGTTTGGTGATGATGAACTAAGTTTCATATTGTCTGGGAGGCACTTTCGCTGCCCTTCAATTCTAAATGATATCTTTGCTGGATAGAGTAAGTGGAAGGGATGAAGCCTAAAATGAAATCAATGATTTGGAACACAAGGACAAAAAAAGCATTCAATCAAAACAGCAGCAAGAAAAAAGAATTCAAAGAAATGAGGATAGGCTAAGGAGCCTATGGGACATCTTTAAACATACAAACATACAAATCATAGGGGCAAGAATCATAGAAGAGAAAGAACAAGAAATTGAAAACTTAATTAAAAAAATAATGAAAGAAAACTTCCCTAATTTGGTGAAGTAAATAGACATACAAGTCCAAGAAGCACAGAAAAGTCTCAAACAAGATGGACCCACACAAGACCACGCCAAGGCACATCATAATTAAAATGCCAAAGTTTAAAGGTAAAGAGAGAACCTTAAAAGTAGCAAGAGAAAAGCAGAGAGTTACCTACAACATATTTCTTTTTATTGCTGAATAATATTTTGTGGTATGGATGTGCTTAACTTTAGCTATTCACAGTTGAAGGACATTTGAGTTGTTTACAGCATTGGCTATTATAAATTGCTCTATGCATTGGTGTACAGATATTTGTGTAAGCATGTCTTCATTCTCTGCCCAGGAGCACAATTGCTAGGGTGCAGGGTAATCAAAGGTTTCCTTTTTTAAGAAACAAACAAGTTGTTTTCCAGAGTGGCTGCCTCATTTTACAGTCCCACCAGGAATGCATGAGTGATCCAGTTTTTCTTCATCCTCACAAATTTGATGGAGTCACAATTTCTTAAATTGATATATAATTGACCCATATAGTTTCAGGTGTACAACATAATGATTCTATATTTGTATATATTTTGAAATGATCACCACAGTAAGTCTAGTTAACATTTGTCACCATACATAGTTACAATTTTTTTTCATGTGATGTGAACTTTTAAAATGTACTTTTTAGCAACTCTCACTTATGCAATACATATGCAGTCACCACGAGTACCTTACTTCCCCTGGACTCATTGATTTTATAACTGGAAGCTTGTACCTTTTAAGGCCCTTTATCCATTTTGCCTACCCCACCCACCCACTATTTTTTACTTCAGCCATTCTGATATGTGTGAAGTGATATCTCATTGTGATTTTAATATGCATTTTCTAATTGCCAGTAACATTGAATGTCTTTAGGTGGAGTTATTTGACATTAGACAAGAATTGTAATGCAGCTATTAACAGGAAAGAATGAAAATCACCAGAAATCATAAATACGTGTGTGTTAGGCAGAATGATGGGCTATCAATGGTGTCCATGGCCTAATCTCCAGAATCTGTGAATATAATAGCTTATGTGGCAAAGGAAAATTAAAATAGCTAATCAGCTGACCTTAAGATGGAGAGATTATCCTGGATTATCTGGCCCAATGTAACCACAGGTGTCCTTATCAGTGGACCAGGAAGGCAACAAAGGCAGTGTCACAAAGGAGATGGCCTCTAGAAGCTGGAAAATACAAGGAAACAGACTCTCCCAGAGAGCCTCCAGGAAAGAATGCAACCTGCTTGCACCTTGATTTTGGCCTAATGAAACCCATTTAAGACCCCTGACCTCCAAAATTGTTAGGTAAGTGTTGTTTTATACCACTAAGTTTGTGGTAATTTGTTACCTCAACCATAGGAAACTAATTATTGTTGGTTAATATAAAAGTCTGGCTTTAGCCCTGGCTGGTGTGGCTTAGGGGATTGAGTGCGGGCTATGAACCAAGGTGTCACTGGTTTGATTCCTAGTCAGGGCACCTGCCTAGGATGTGGGCCAGGTCCCCAGTTGGGGCACTCAAGAAGCAACCACACATTGGTATTACTCTCCCTCTCTTTCTCCTTCCCCTCCCTTCTCTCTAAAAATAAATAAATAAACTCTTTAAAAAGTCTGGCTTTAGGACTTCCGGCCAAGATGCAGACAAAGGTAGATGCACTGTGCCTCCTCGCACAACCAAGATAGGGACAACAACAATTTAGAAACAAAATAACAACCAGAACAGACAGAAAATTGAAGTGTATGGAAGTCGGACACCCAAGGATTTAAAAATAGATACTTTCATCCAGACCGGTAAGAGGGGCGGAGTCGGGCAGCCAGGCGAGGGACACGGAGCGGAGAGCTGAGCACCCAGGGCGGCGCGCAAGCCCGCAGCAGGCACACCCTGGGCACATAAGCAGCGGTGGCTGGTGGGCCCCAGCCAGTGGGTGGCGACCAGCAGACCTAACAGACCCTGGGCACACAAGCAGCAGTGACTGGTGGGCCCTGGCCAGGGGGTGGCAACTGGCAGACCCAGTGAGGCGGCCATTGTGAGGCAAGGCACTGCCCGCAACTCAGGGTCCCAGCATCGGGAAATAGAGCTTTGGGGCACTGACTGAAAAGGAAGGTCCCACGGGGTGCGCAGGCCCACCCACACCAGAATTGGTGCCAGAGGGGCCCGGTTGGCTTGCGGAAAGTGGCGGAAGGGTCTGGGGTCCTACAGAGAGCAGAGCAAGCACCATTGTTCCTTCTCAGACCCCGCCCCCACATACAGGGTCAAAACCCAGCCACTTGAGTGCCCCGCCCTGGTGAACTCCTAAAGCCCCGCCCCTCACTACAGGAGCTCCATGAGACCAAAAAACAAAACAAAACAAAACAGCAAAAAGATGGCTCAAACAGAAGAAGAATTGAAAGCCCCAGAAGTCATCCTTTTAAGCGACCAAGAGATAGCCAACCTATCAGATGCACAGTTCAAAGCACTGGTGATCAGAATACTCACAGAATTGGTTGATTTTGGTCGCAAATTAGATGAAAAAATGAAGGCTACAATAAGTGAAATGAAGAAAGATGCACAGGGAACCAATGGTGATGGAATGAAAGATGGGTCTCACATCAATGGAGTGGAGCAGAAGGAAGAAAAAAAGATACAACCAGAAAAGAATGAAGAAATAAGAATTCAAAAAAATGAGGAGAGGCTTAGGAACCTCTGGGACATCTTTAAACGTTCCAACACCCGAATTATAGGGGTACCGGAAGGAGAAGAGGAGAAACAACAAGTGGAAAATCTATTTGAACAAATAATAAAGGAGAACTTCCCCAATCTGGCAAAGGAAAAAGAATCCCAGGAAGTCCAGGAAGCTCAGAGAATCCCAAAGAAGTTGGACCCAAGGAGGAACACACCAAGGCACATCAGAATTACATTAGCCAAGGTAAAAACAAAGGAGAGAATCCTAGAGGCAGCAAGAGATAAGGGGATAGTAACCTACAAAGGAGTTCCCATCAGACTGTCAGCTGATTTCTCAAAAGAGACCTTGCAGGCAAGAAGGGGCTGGAAAGAAGTATTCCAAGTCATGAAAGACAAGGACCTACATCTAAAATTGCTCTATCCAGCAAAGCTTTCATTTAGAATGGAAGGGCAGATCAAGTGCTTCTCAGAGAAGGTCAAGTTCAAGGAGTTCATCATCACCAAGCCTTTATTTT
>CM052542.1:28290533-28392825 GCA_028533065.1 Trachops cirrhosus | reverse complement strand
AACAAAAACAAAAACAAACTAAGCAAACAACTAGAACAGGAACAGAATCACAGAAATGGAGATCACATGGAGGGTTAGCAACAGGGGAGTGGGAGGAGGGGAGATGGGGGAAAGGTATGAAGAATAAGTAGCATAGATGGTAGATAGAAAATAGACAAGGGGAGGGCAAGAATAGTAGGGGAAATGTAGAAGCTAAAGAACTTATGACACATGGACATGAACTAAAGGGGGGAATATGGGTGGGAGAGGGTGTGCAGGGTGGAGGGGAATGAAGGAGGGAAATGGGACAACTGTAATAGCATAATCAATAAAATATATTAAAAATAATTTCAGATAATAAATAAAAGGAAACGATAGAATTCACAACACCATTTTGCAGCCCTCAGTAGATTAATGCATACAGGCAATATGCATCAGCACCTGAAAAAAACATCACAAGCATAGGGACAACTAGTTTTATATGCTACTTATAGTCTTACCAAAGTGATCAAATCTGAGTCTGATCCAGCCTCTGAATCCAGCCACCAATTTGCAGAAAATACTGTGGACACAGGATCGTTTAGAACTGCATCGTCATATGTAATGAGCCAAATCCCGACTGTAGCAAACTCTACCCAGTCAAATTGCCAAGGTTCACCCACAAATAAATTATAAAGAATTAAGAAAGGGGTGAAGGGAAGACTTTATAGAATAAGAGACTTAAAGACACATCACTTGTTTTTATTTTTTAAAAGATTTTATTTATTTATTTTTAGAGGAGAAGGGAGGAAGAAAGAGAGGGAAACATCAATATGTGGTTGCCTCTCGTGTGCCCCCTACTGGGGGACCTGGCTAGCAACCCAGGCATGTGCCCTGACTGGGAATGGAACTGGCAACCCTTTGGTTCACAGGCTGATGCTCAATCCACTGAGTCACACCAGGGCGTATTTTTATTTATTTTTTAAAAGATTTTATTTATTTATTTATTAAGAGAAAGAGGGGAAGGGAGGGAGAGAAACATGAGTGTGCGAGAGATACATGGATCAGTGGTCTCTCATGTGCCCCCAACCAGGGACTTGGCCTGTAACCCAGGCATGTGCCCTGACCAGGAATTGAATCAACCACCCTTTGGTTTGCAGGCCGGCGCTCAACCCACTGAGCCACACCAGCCAGGGCCCGTTCTATTTCTTTACATGGCAGTGGTAACAAGTGTTTGCTTTAGAATTACTCATTAGCCTTACATTTGTTTTCTGTGTTTTCTATATTTATGCTTTATTTTATGAGTCATTTTTAAAAGAATAAACAATAGAGTGTTATGAACATTTCCACGCTAATAAATTCAATAACTTAAGTGAAATAGACAAATTCCTTGAGAAACACAACTTACCAAAACTAATTCAGAATGAAATTAAAAGTCTGAATAGCCTTACATGTATCAAAGAAATTGAATTTGTTATAAAAAACCTCCTCATAAAGAAAACTCCAGGCCTAGTTATTTCACTGATAAATTCTATCAAATACTGAATAATACTGCCAATCTTACACAAAAGGTTTTAGAAAACAGGGGAGGAGGAAACAATTCCTAACTCTTTTAAGAGGCCAATAACCCTGATACTAAAACATATAAAAAGTTTATCAGACAAGTGGGAAAAATTGAACACAAACTATATTTTATTATACTAAGAAATATTTAATTTTAGATGCAATAATGGCAGTAAAAGTTCTTATTTCTTAGAGATACTTACTAAAACATTTACATGTGAATTAGAATTCTATTTTGAGGTTTGTTTCAAAATAACCTCAGTTAGGGGGAAAGTAGTTGAGGGAATAAATACACCAAGATAGGCCATGAGTTGATAATTTTTAAAGCTGAGTGATGGGTACACGGAAATTCATTTTATTATTTTCTATATTTTTGTATATGTTTGAAATTTTACATAATATAAAACATAAATAACTGCAAATGATTAAGCATTAAATACAGGGTCTGGCAGAAGTAACGCCTGCTTGAGTGTGATAGGCAGGGTAATAATATGGGTTTAATAACTTATAGTTTTAATTAGAACATTTCACCTAAAATGCCATGTTGTTCTTCAGTGTGATATTGTTATGTTATAGAATTACATGCTTATGATTTTGTAATAAAAGGGGTGTTATTTGTGCCAGACCCTGTATATAAAAACTACAAGTTCACAACAATAATCTAAAGAGAAAGTGAAACAAAATCAACACCAAGTTGCTAGGATACCAACCTACTACTTTGAAAGAGATAAATAAAGAGATTTAAGCATTTGTCTTGACATTCTGGTATGAACTTTATTTCAGGGTAACCAAATGGTCCTAGAGGAAGTGAAAAAAATATTTTTACAGAATTAGAAATAATAAAAGAAAAAATAATAGTATTATAAAGTCATTATTTTGTTATCGCTGGTGAAATAACCAATTCATAAAATGGTCATTAATGGATGATAAACCAGTTTGGTGAAAAGCTGACAGGGAACCTTCTGATGCAGGATCGGGCTATCACTGCCTGCAAACGGGAGGAGGCTGGGACCTGAAATGCCCAGTGGAAGACAGCTGTCTAGCCAGCACACCTGTGCTCCTGTGTAAATAAAAAATAAATCTTTTTTTGTGTGAAATCACTGAAATATGGGGCAATTCATTATAGAAGTTAGCTTATTATAAAAGTATACCACTTATAAATATTAGAAAACATAAGCACACAATTATATATATTTAAAGACATATTGAACACATTAGAGTGTATGCCTAGATCTGGGAGAGGAATAAGGATTAGGGATGAAAAGCAAATAAAACAAGAAAGAGACCTAGTATCAACTGATGATGAGAGTTTAACTTTTAAGGAATAAAAAATAATTTAAAAAAGAGAAAATTGCCCTGGCCAGGTAGCTCAGTTGGTTAGAGCATTGTCCTGATACACTAAGGTTGTGGGTCTGATTCCCGGTCAGAGCACATACAAGGATCATCCAATGAATGCATAATTAAGTGAAACATCAAATCGGTGTTTCTCTCTAAAAATCAATAAATAAAATTTAAAAAATTAACCAATGATTGCATACATAAGTGGAACAACAAATTGATCTTTCTCTCCCTTCCCCTCTCTAAAACAAATAAATAATAATTTTTAAAAAGGAAAAAAATCTACCCCTCCCAGGGAAAGCACAGGCTAGTTTGCTAGTAATTATCTCCTACCTTGAGGAGCACAGACTGGTTCTGGAGAGGAGGCAATCATGTCCATTAGCAGAGTCTCAGGCCTGAAAAGTTCCCTAAATTGAGACTTTCTCTCAAGTCCGACCATCACTCTCACCTCTTCCTGATAGTGATGACACAGGAGTCACTTGCCTTTCCCCAGACATGGGGTCTGGACCTAGCCACCTCCCCCTTGGCACCCGGCTGAGGGAGGCTGCACAAGGCGCAGACGCTCATTCTGTGCCTGGGTGCATCCTCCTGCTCAGCCTCCATCTCTGCCTGTGGTTGGATAACGGCCTCACCTCCAAAGATGCTCACGTCCTAATTCCTGCCTCACCTTATCTGGTAAAAGGGACTTTGAAGATATGGTTAAATTAAGGATCTTGAGCTGGGAAGATGATCCTGGATTATCTCAGTGGATACAATGTAATTACAAGGATATGTAATCAGGATGAAACAGGAGAATTAGAGAAAGAAGATGTGAGGATGGAAGCAGAGGCCGGAGGAGTGAAAATGCCATGCTGCTGGCTTGATGATGGAGGAAGGGGCCATGCACCAAGGAATGCAAGCAGCCTCTAGAACCTGGAAAAGGTAAAGAAAGGGATTGTCCCCTAGAGTCTTCAGAAGGAAGGCAAGCTTGTCAACACCTTGACTTTAACCCAATGAAATTGATTTCAGACATGTGATCTCCAGAACTGTAAGATAATACATTTGTGTTGTTTAAGCAATTAAGTTTATGGTAAGTCATTACAGCAGCAATACGAAACTTGCACGTTGGCCCTGCTTCTAGGCAGCACTAACCTGTTCTCCCGGGAAAGTAGGGTCTGTGAGAGTGGGAAGTGGAGAATCAGAGAAGACTTCCCGGAAGTCCCTGCAGTCAGGCTGAACTAGGCTTATATTACCATTCATTTATTACCTCTCTGACCCTGATCAAATGCCTAAGCAATGACACGTCGTTAATAAGGCATTGTTTATAGAGTTGCTAAGAATCAAATAATGTTTTTAAGTTACCTACTATTACCTAATTACCCACTTAAAAAAAGTAAGTTACATCTCCTTGTGGGTTTACACATTCATTCCTCCATTCAGTCGGCAGATGTCACTGAACACCCGGTATGTGCCGTGTACCGCATACACAGTGAGCTTGTGGCCACTACAAACCCCAAGCATTTCTCACCTATGCTGCCAGTGCTCGGCCTCACTGCCCACATCCTAAATGCACGCCCTTACACTTGCCCACATATACCCGCCCCAGCCAGCAACACCCCTATCCTACCAGGTGCTATCTCTGCAGCTGCCAAGAGCAGTCTCATCTCTGCCTTTACCCTGAGTCCTGACTAAAGCCGCAGGCCCACTTGGAGGACAGTATGCTCCCTCTGATCATACTTACAACACTCTGTTTTCATCTTATTCTCTCTTATCTCTGTACCGCTCTCCCGTTTCCTCCCTTCTCTTTCCATGAGCTACTACACAGATCCTCCTTACAGCCTAGAAGGCCTAAATTAACAGAAGAGCTAAGCCTCAAGCAGCCAGTCCAGAGGCAGGTAGGAGGCACCAAAGATGGGTGTTTACTGGGTTCCTGAACTACTCTGGCAGTGAAATAGGGCCTAAGGTATTGAGCAGGATGCCCAGACCTACCTGGAGTGCCCAGGCATCCCAATTTACCTCAGCTCTCCAGCTCCTCAATCCTCAGATGCCTATCCAATTGAGCTATAATCCCCCATGCTGTGGAGCCCCCCAACTCCACAGGACCCACCTGGACTTCCTAATCTCAAACCTCTCCACCCCAGCCCCTACCTCTAACATCCAGGTTTGAAATGCTGAGTTCTGCCCCCATGACTCACCCTCCCTACCCAGAAAAATGGTCCAGGATTGACTTCCTTATATCTGCAGCCCAGATTAGTATCCAATCCAGGTCCAAGGTTCTCTCTCCTCAGAACCTATAGCTCTTCTCTAAACATTGAACTACCTCACAGTAGGATGAGAACATAAATATTAAAATAGAGGAAAGTTGCTTTCAGTCCCTTTGAGCTTGGATAGTATTGACTGGGTGAGGTGTGGGAACAATCTGGCCAAGTGATGGACCTGTAGGCAGGCAGGCAGGCAGGACCTGTGGGTTCTCTAGCCTGGGCATTACCATGGATTTAACATGGATGACACTGGACAAGTCTCTGACCTCTCTAGGCCAGTCTCTCCAGCCGGCCTGTGTAATGAGGGGCTGGTCTCCTGCAATGCAGTATTTGAATTAGGAAATTCTACCCAGCTACCCATGGCAATGGTGCATAATGGCAAAATGGCCACAAGAGGGCAGGCAACTTCTTCAGCTCAGAAGTTTGTAGACTAAACAAACAAGCTTCAAAAAGAAATACAAGGTAGTTTACCCAAGAGCACACTACAATAGGGCAACAGAATAGGAATTTCAAAAGGGTATGTGAATTTCTGGCCTGGGGGTTGGGGGGTCAGGAACCCTAAGAACACGAGGGGTGGTAAGGAGAGGGCTAGTGGACAGCAGAGGAGAGGCTAAGAATATATTTTAGTGATTTCAGTCACATTAAGGGGATGGGAAGAGGAGAGAGGGTCTTTAGGGGACAGCCATTGACTGAATGTATTGCCCCCAAATGACTGAGGTGGGGAGTGCAGAACAAGACTGGAGTTTAGGGAAAGTGGAGATGATCCACTTGGCTTCCTTCCCTTCCCCAGCATAGACTGAAAAGTAGAGAAACTGCAGCAGTTATTCTAGGGTTAGGGGACCACTCCAACAACTCAGGATGGCACAGCAAATAGGCAAGGATCACCTTTTCTCTCCTCTTTGCCTTCCAGTAATCTAGTTTCAGGGCCCAGGAAAGATAATGATAAACATATAGGCAGTTAGTTACCTGGGGTTCAAAGGGTTAATCTCCAAGAATTCATTCGTTAACATCAGCCACAACCCTTATCTCCTCGTCCTCTCCAGGAGCCTCAGATTGGCAGCTTTCCTGAATTCCTTTTTTGGTGTAATTGATTAGGGCCCTGGGACCTAGGCTGAGAGCCAATCCCCTGCTCCCTCCTCAGGTCCTGGAGTCTAGGGCTTGCTCTGAGAGAGGATGTAAAGTGGCCTTTCCCTGGATCTCTCTCTCCCCGAAAGGACATGGGCCCTAGAACTAAAGAGCCTCTGTCTTTCCCTGCCACACCCCCCTCCATTGTAACTAAAACAAGGGGATTCCTTGTGTCCCAGTCTCTGGGCAGGTCCTTGTGACCAAATGGTGGAGGGTTTGGGGGAGGGGGGAGGGGAAATCACAGGATTAAAGAAGAGGACAGACACCTCCTCACTTTGGAGATTCTGGTACACTTCCAGAGCTCTGAGACCTCAAGCATATCCTCCCTCTGGCTCCCATCAGCAATGGGGAGAAGAGGCCCGGGGACTTATCTGCATATAAAAGGCCTGAGGCCTGAAGTGGAAGTGGAAATTGAGAAGGTGTGGAGACACAAAAGCTGAATCTTCTGGCAGTCAGATTTGGAGCCAGAATATAAGAATGGGGGCGATCCAGGGACAGGGTAGAACAGGGGACTGTGGCAGGGCAGGCCAAACAGACTTTGAGAGCCGTAGGTAGAGGCCCTGGCCAACCTCCCTCCCCAGAAGCACAGATACAGGAGTGCTGGCACCAGACCACCTGGAATAAAATGTGAACACCCTGATTAAAAGGTATGAACCTTTCTGAAAAGAAGCATAGACATCTAACAGTGGGAAACTTTCCTGCCAGGAGGGGTGTTACACTCTCCCTCACAGGAAGCAATGGTATGCAGAATAAGTGCCATGGTCTCACTTAGCAGTAGGAGTTCAGACACTGCTATTCAGACCTATCACCACCACAGGGCTTGTACAGTGGAAAGACTAATCCATCCTGGCAGGAAATGACATCACTCGCCAAAAAGGATACAGTGGTTCTACCAACCCCAGAGATTTCTGGGCAGGCCAATTCATGGAGTGGTGGCCCTGAGTGTCCATGTCCCTCAGCAATCCTGCATCTCGGCCAAGAGGGGAGACCAAGGCTCCTAGATATTGGATGAGATCATTATACCCCCATCTCTTCCTCAGTGATCTCCTAAGTGTCCTAAATCCCTCAAATCCTTACCTAGTTACAGGGCAAAGGGGGAGAGAGAACATCACACCAGGAGCCACAGGTCAAGCCTCTAGAGTCAATGTGTCTATGGAAATAGCTCTATGGACCCAGTAATTGAGGGATAAAGGCATAGCCTCTCCACAGACCAGAGGGATGATGAGGCCAGGTTTCCCTGATAACTGATTTCAATGTAGCCTCTTTCTAGTCCCAGATTGAGGGAGAATCAATTTCAAGGGAGACCAGGGCCTAGTGGAGAAAGAGCCACAGCAGTACAAGAGTGGAAAAGTTGTTACAGGAAGGTCACATCATCCTGGCACTGCCCCCAGTACCAGTGGACCTCAAAACCCAGCTTGGCACTCTCATCCTCTGGTGGCTCAGAAGGTCCACTCTGGAGCCCCTCACCTGGAGGCTTCCACACAGCCCTCAAGCTCCCCAGCTTGGCGGCTGTCAGGTCCACCTCAGTCCTAGCCCTCTCCCCACCAGGTATAACCTTTGCCCAGTCCATCTCAGGGTGGGGAGCACTGAAGGGACCCTGCTCATCCAGCTCGCCAGGGGCCACGGTGTCCAGGAAGCTGCCAATGGAGACACTGTCCAGCCGGTCAGTGGAGCTGATGTCTGGTAGGCTGTCCCAGCTGCCTCGCCTTGAGCGGCCTGGACTCCCACCTGTCAGGCTATATTGGCTGCTAGTGAGGCTGCTGCAGTGGCTGGTTAACGTCCCTCGCTCTTCCAACAGCCAGCGCACTGCCTCAATGCCCTCGTTCAAAGTCACCAGCTGCTGTAGGATCTTCACGTCGATGGCTCGCAGGTAAGCCTGGGGGAATGGGAGAAAGAATCAGGTTTCAGGCTGTGAGTTTCCCAAATGTTTCGAGGCCCGTACCTGGAAGTCCAACCAACTATGTTTCACTTTCAAAAAGCATGGTCGTAGAAGGGTCTAGAGTGTGGTCCTTAGAAGTAGACAGGTTACTGTTTTAAAATCTCACCTCTGCCACTGATTATCTATATCACCATGGCCAACTTTCTTACCTATTTTGAGACTCCGTTCCCTTGTTTGTAAAATAGGGCTAACTTACTCACCTCACAGGGTGGCTCTAAGAATTTTGAGATGCTGTCTATTATGTACTCAGCACAGTGCCTGACATAGAGAAAGGTCTCAGTAAATGTTAAGATACAGGATCTGGCAGAAGTAACGCCTGCTTGAGTGTGGTTGGTAGGGTAATAATATGGGTGTAATTAAAAGTAGTTTTAATTTGAACATTTCACTTAAAGTGTCATATGGTGTGCTTGAGTGTGATATTGTTATGTTACAGAATTACAAGCGTATGATTTTGTAATAAAAGATTGTGTGATAAAAAGGGGGCATTATTAGTGCCCGACCCTGTATTAAAATCTGATCCCACTGAGCATTGAACTTCATAGACAGGATGTTACCATTGACCATTGAATCAGTCCAGATTCACCAGTAAGACTTAGAAACAGCCAAAGAATAGTTTGATAGCAGGCCAGGTGTTACACGGGAAGTAGACTAGACCAAAAGAAGGCAAAAGCTGGGGGATAAAGAGGGAGTTAATCTGGTCCCCCAGTCACTTCAGAGTGTTGGTAGCCGTTGTTAAAAGAGGGAAGAGTTGGCTAGGGCTTCATAGAGTCAGAACCCTTCTGACTGGAGATTCAGGGCTTCCCTCCACCACACCCTACTCTCCCTGTTTGTACTGGTAGTAAATCTGACTTACTGGGTAATCTCCAGGGTCCCTTCCAACTCAGATGCACTGAATTACCTTCCCCAAGCACAAGTCACAACCTGTTTCTCCCTGACTCAAGAGCCTTTACAGGCTTTGTGCTGCTCTTAGAAAATAAAATCTAAACACTTTAGCAGTTGGCATTCAAAGGCTGTCATAATATGGCTCTTTCCATCTCTCTAGCTTCACCTCTAACATATCTCCCTGGGAATCCCAGGTCCTGCCACACATGACTTAAATTTCCTTTTATTTAGTATTTTTTTTTAAACTGTTATATCCTCACAGAGGAATTTTTTTAAATATTTAATTAATTAATTAATTAATTTATTTATTTATTTTTAGAGAGGGGAAGGGAGGGAGGAAAGAGAGAGAAACATCAATGTGTGGTTGCCTCTCATGTGGTGCCCACTGGGGACCTGGCCCGCAACCCAGGCATGTGACCTGACTGGGAATCGAACCTGCGATGCTCTGGTTCACAGCCTGCACTCAATCCACTGAGCTACACCAGCCAGGATTATTTAGTATTACTTTTAATCAAAGGAATAGACAGAGGTAGATTAAAGAGGCAAACAGTTCTGCAAGATTTTTTATAAAAAGTTCCCTGTTGTCCTAAATCCTACTTCCCAGAAACAACTATTAATTTTTATCTGTTTATTTTGGTACTTACCTTCTAATTTCCAAATAACTTGCTACTTACTGATTTTTAAGTCTTAGGTGTTTTCAATTGGCTTCCCACATGATAGAAGGTTAAGGATTTAACCCTCTCATCCTACTCCCCATTCTTCTGCCATACCGGCGCCCTCTCCATCTCCCCATATATGCAGTGACAGATGTAATATATGCAATAAATTAATTACTCAGTGTTTGCCTTATCAGACTTAAATGCTATTCACAGCTAAGCCATATGGTTTACTATACTTTTCATTTCTTACAACTTTATGTCTTCATAGGAAGTACATTTGCTGAAGCCTACATGTTTTACAATGTTGTTATTCTCTCTTTACACTGTTGACAATTTGGCTGGGTATAGAATTCTAGGTTGAAAATAATTTTTCCTCAAGATTTAAGACCCTATTTCATTTTCCTCTAATTTTCAGTGTTACACTTAAAAAATCTGATGCTACTCTGATCCCTGATCCTTTGTATGTGAGTATCTTCCCACTCTTTATGGAAGTTAGTAGGATCTTCTCTTTGTTCCCAGTGTTCTACATTATCACAGTAATTTGACACAGTGTGGGTCTATTTTTATCCACTGATTCAGCCACTTGCTGGGCCCTTTTATCTGGAAACTCATGTCCTTCACCTCTAGGAGATTTCTTTTTATTATGTCTTTAATAATTATTTCCCCTGCATTGTTTCTTGGCCTTTTGGCTAAAATCAAGTGTAATAATTATTTTTTAAAGATATTATTTAGCCCTGGCTGACGTAGCTCAGTAGATTGAGTGCGGGCTGTGAACCAAAGTGTTAAAAATTTTAAAAAGATATTATTTATTTATTTTTAGAGAGAGGGGAAGGGAAGGAGAACGACAGGGAGAGAAACATCCATGTGTAGTTGCCTCTCACATGTCTACCACTGGGGACCTGGCCCGCAACTTAGGCATGTGCCCTAGACTGGGAATCAAACTGGCGACCCTTTGATTTGCAGGTCCAAGCTCAATCCACCGAGCTATACTAGCCAGGGCTAATAATTATTTCTCCTTCAGTATCTTTCTGTTCTTTCTCGAAATCCTATTATTTAGATGGAGGGCAACCTGGGCTGATTTTTTTTTTCATTTTTCTTTTTCCATCTCTATATTTGTTCTAGTTTCTGAACTATTTTGAACCTTTCTATTGAGTTTTTCTTTCTTTCTTTCTTTCTTTTTTTTTTTTTTTTTGCTATCATGTTTTTATTTCCTAGAGTTGTTTCTGGTTTTCTGAATGTTTTCCTTTTTTATACCTTCCTGTTTTTGTTTACAGTGCAATATTCTCTTTTATCTTTTTTAGGATATAACTAATGAATTGTATAAGTTCTCATTTCCCTCTATCATCTCATTTTATTCAAGTTGTGTTTTTTTATTTTATTTTATTTATTTATCTTCAGAGGGGAAGGGAAGGAGAGAGGGAGAGAAATATCAATGTATGGTTGCTTCCTGTGCATTCCCTGCTGGGAACTGGCCTGCAACCCAGGCATGTGCCCTGACTGGGAATCGAACCGCGATCTCTTGTTTCACAGGCCCGTGCTTAATCCACTAAGCTACACCAGCCAGGGCTCAAGTTGTGTTTTTTTTTCTTTGTTTAGGTCTACATGGTTGAGGGTCTCATCAGATATCTTATGATATTTAGCTACTGCTCACACTTCAGAGTGGTCTTTAAAAAGCTGATTGGAAACTCTGAGTGCATGTGTGAGGCTTGACAACTCTGAATCTCACTAAGGGTTATCTGGTTGGGCTGTTTGATTGGGTAAGGCCTGAAGTCAGTATTTCTTGTCTTTTTTTCCCTCTGGTTCATCATAGTCACCATATTATACGCCTCTAGAGAGTATAATATAAGCAAAGTTGACAATGTTCTGGAAGCCAAGTAGGGAGAAAGGCTGGGGGGAGTATTTCATAACATTAATACATTTTCATGTAATCCCTTCTGCCTTCAACTTTGCTTGGTATTTCCCAATTTGGAGACCTTCAGTTCTATTTTTTTTTTTAAGATTTCATTTATTTATTTTTAGAGAGATGGAAAGGGAAGAAGAAAGAGAGGGAGAGAAACATTGATGTGTGAGAGAAACATCAGTTGGCTGCCTCTTGCATGCCCCCAACAGGGGACCTGGCCAACAGCCCAGGCATGTGCCCCGACCAGGAATCAAACTGTGACATTTTGGCTTGCAGAATGATGCCCAACGTACTGGGCCACACCAGTCAGGGCCAGTCCTATTATTTTTAAAATATATAACACTTGAAAAGTGTTTATTAAATTATTCAGGAAATAATTTCTTGCCTTGGCTGATGTGGCTCAGCAGATTGAGTGCTGGCCTGCAAACCGAAAGGTCGCTGGTTCGATTTCCAGTCAGAGCACATGCCTGGGTTGCGGGCCAGGTCCCCAGTTGGGAGGCATGCGAGAGGCAAGAAGCAACTGACCAATGTATCTGTCGCACATTTTTTATGTTTCTCTCCCTCCTTTCCCCTCTTTAAAAATAAATAAATAAAACATTTAAAAAATAATAATTTCTTTATTTGCATCTACAATAATAATCCACAATAAGACCAAATATTTATACATTGAGAAAAATACAGGCACTGGAATTAAACAGACCTGGATTCAAATTCCACTCTTGCCATTAAGGAACCATATTAAAATGGAATTTCCCCCCTTCAAATCTTCATTTCTTCACCAAATAATTAGGATACTATCAAATTTGAAGTTTTATTTTAAGAAATGGAAAGAACATATTAACATGTATAGCATACTGCCTGATAAGTATTCGTTAATCAATGAATGATAACTATTTGGCTTTATATATAATGATAGTTAACTATTTACTATGGCATAAGCACAGAACAAAATTTTGTACTTAAAATTATTCATGTTTATGGAAGACTATCACAACTCTAATTTAATTAAATAAATGATTATTGGGTACCTGGATTTTCTAGTAATTACAAAAATAATGGAGCCCTGGCTGGTGTGGCTCAGTGGATTGAGTGCTGGCCTGCAGACTGAAAGGTCGCCAGTTCGATTCCCAGTCAGGGCACATGCTGGGTCCCCAGTTGGGGGGTGTGCGAGAGGCAGCCAATTGATGCTTCTCTCACACATTGATGTTTTTCTCCCTCCTTTACCATCTCTCTAAAAATAAGTAAATAAAATATTTAAAACGCCTTTATATAAAAAAAATAACGGAGAACTGTCCTTGTTTAACAAAAGCTTGCCATTTCAATGAGGAGATGTGGACATAAATAACTGAAATACTAGACTGTACAGACTATTAATGACAAGGTAAAATAGATTGCCTTCAGTGATTTTATACTGGGGACAAATATACTCCTTCTGGGAAACCAACAGTCCTAGTCCATGACCAAACTAAATGTATTAAAATTTCTCATGCTAAAAATGTTCTCCTGCTATGTTTCCTCTTCCTCTTTCCCTCCCTCCCTTTTTATCCTTTTCTTATTTCCTTTCACCTTTTCTTCTTCCCTTCCCCTTTTTTCCTGATTTCTGTTCTATTCTTTCCAAAACTTACATCTCCAGTGTTCTGCTAGGATAAAGGAGTGGCACCTGGCTGCCCAGTTAGGAAAGGGACCTTAGAGTATGATTCATAAAACAGACCCTTTCACCAAAACCCTTTTATTTTCAGCTCCTGCACCCCCAGTTCCAGAAATACTTACTGCTTCTAACTCTTGAGACCTTTGAAGGTGTTAGAAATGCAAAATGGGTTGTTTTCAACTTCCAAAACTTTGCTCCTATCACCTTTCTCCTGTTTTTGTTGTTATAATGGTTTCATGGCCTTTACAATAATCCTTCTACTAGCTTTTTAGTGGAGTTTCAGGAAGGAATGTAGATAAATGCATGTGTTCAATGTACCATCTTGCACTGGAATTCCCACTGACTACATTCATTCTTCAAGGCCCAACTCAAATGCCGCCTCCTCTAGGAAGACTTCCCTGGCTTCCTCAAGATGGAATTAATCCACTCAATCAATATTTATTTGGGTGGAACAACATTTATTGCGTGTTTCTTACAGGCATGGCATCATGTTAGATAAAGGAAAAAAAGAGATCATTTCTTGCCCTCAAAGAGTTCACAGTCTAGTGGGTCAGATAAGACAATGATATGAACACTTGCAAAATTCAGCATAGCAAATGCTAGGGTTTGGGTACCTAGACGGCCATAACCCAATCAGGAAAGTAAGGAAATACTTCCCAGAATAAGGGACATAAGCTGAGACTTGAAAATTAAGTAGAACTTACCCAGGCATAGCAATGGAGAGAGGCATTCCAACCAGAGAAAACAGCACATCTCTTCCAATTCAAAGTAGCCTTTTCAGAGCACAAATCTGTCCCTGTGTAATGAAGACTCTTCCAGAAAGCCCTCCCTGGGTTCCAATAGCACTTACTGTCCTGTACTAGAGTTATTAGTCTGTCTCTCTCCTTCTCTAACCCACACTGTGAGCTCCCTGAGACGAGGTCCTGCCCAGCTCATTTATGATGCTTAGCCCAGGGTTGGGTAGGTTAGATACAGTTCTGTGATTTCCTTGCCTTTACTATCCTCAGCCCCCTCTGCTGGTCCCAGAGTTCGGGGGTTTGGGTCTTACCATGTTGGCGGGAAATAAATCTGTGGACCAGAATCTATAGTCCTGTGATAGTGGGATTCCCTGACTGTAACAGCATCACTCCACAGAAGAGAAGAAAGCAAGGCTTTCTTGCCAGAAAAAGGAACACTCATTCCACACCACCTCTTGGAAACAAAAAGGGGACAAACAGTTCAGGAGAGATGCAGCCTCAAAACCTGCTCCAACCCACTTTGCTTCCCAGGGAGATGCAGATTTCCCACCCCTCCCTTAACACAGACTCTGCCCAGCCCTGAGGTCATAGTATGGTTCCCTCTTCACTCAATTCAAATCAAGCCCTGTGGCAAAAACCCAGAGAGCCCAGTCCTAAATCCCCGGTCATGGATTGGGATTGAGAATCCTTCTAGTAACAGACTACTGTTACTAGAAGGCTCTTAGAGATCATCTGGTCCCACAATCCCTCGTCCCCCACCCTCTGGGAAGAGGCAGAAAAACTGAGGTTAAGAGAGAGGCCCTGCCCTGGCTGGTGAGGCTCAGTGGACTGGGAGCCAGCCTGTGAACCAGAGGGTCACCGGTCTGATTCCCAGTCGGGACACATGCCTGCATTGTGGGCCAGGTCCCCAGTGGGGGGCACATGAGGGGCAACCACACATGGATGTCTCTCTCCCTCTCTCTCAAAAATAAATAAATAAATAAATAAATAAATAAATAAATTTCTTTGAGAAAAAGAAAAAAAGAGAGAGAAACCCTGTTCAAGATCACAAAATGATTCAGGAGTAGAGCTAGGACTTGAACCTATGCCCCCCACTCCTTGCCTAAGGGTTTTTTTCAAACTCTTCTGTGGGGTGGTTGTCGTAGCAACAGTTTATTTGGGTGGGAGTATTAAGTAGAGGAGGTTGCCATTGTTTCCCCTTCCCACAGATCCCAGAGTCTGGCTGGTTCACCAACCTTCGGGTAGGGGAGAGGAGCAAGAGGGAAGAGGCCTAGAAGCAGGGATGTCCTTGGCCTCAAGGGCAAGACTGTCCCTCCCTGCTGGAGAGCTGGGAGAAGGACGGTTGAAGGTCAGTACTTAGAAGGCTTGGACCATTTCTGTCACAAGTTGGTCCAGGGGAACCCCCACTGCCCTGCCCCTTGTCCTCCCTGGGTGCAACCCAGCAAGCAGGGCCCAGTATATAGAGATCAATGACATCCCAGCCTGAGGAGGGAGAAGCGAATAGGGTAGGGATCCATGGGGCACAAAGGGGGACTCTCCCTGTTCTGGCTCTCAGAAGGCTCCTTCCCTCCTGCCCTTCAAGGGCGGCCAAGGGTCCCAGGCCAGGATGAGTCAAGAGAGACCTAATCAGAAGTTAAATGTACCTCCTGAAAGTTTTCAAACAGGTCATCTCCACCAACGGCAGAAAAGAGTTAGAACCAGAAAAAGCAGGCACTGCTCCTCCACTAGCTCCTGTGCGAGTTCAGGCAAGTTCCTCAACACCTACAGCATGTTTCGTCTGAGATGGGGAGACTGACTGCTTTTCTCACTTGAATGGCGTGTGTTTCAAGTGTCTGGCACAAAGCAGGTCTCCATGGTAGACGTGAAGTGTATGCAGGCAGATCATCTGGGTTCAAAGCCTTGCTCTGCTTTTTTTTACGTTTCATATGACCTGGGGCAGTTACTTAATCTCTTTGTGCCTCAGTTTCTTCATCTATAAAATATCACTTACCTAATAGTGTTGCCACGAGGATTAAGAGATTATCTTGTAAAGTGCTTAGCATGACGCCAGGCACTGCACTTGGTGAAAGTTAGTTTCCAAAGCAGGGCACTCCAGGCAGGCTCTTTCTAGGCCTTAGGCTAAAGTTTGTATGAAGAGGCAAAGCCAGGCCCCTCCCTTAGGTGGGCACTACTTTGGAGAATTGGGCTCATCTCCAACCTTCAGGGCCAAGTGCACACATGGCATTCAAATCCTTCCCCCAGGCAGCGTTCTCTGATTGCTCTGCCCATAAGGCTCTCCTCCCAGCCTCTCAGGCTCTCTGGAAGCCCCCATGAACTCCTCCACCTCTCCTTCACAGCTCAGTCTGGCCCAGAGCTGGGCACACAGCGGGGCTCCAGGAAGACATGAACTCCCATCCTCACTGTGGCTTCCTGGTTCTGGGCCGGAGAGCAGCTGTTCCCCAGAACTTGGCTGTAAAATGATGGCAGGTGTAAATCACCTCCTTCACCGGAATCAGGGCCCTGGGGAGCCTGATGGGCCCCAACTGCCCTTTTGGCTCTCAATCTAGACCATCAGCAACAGAGAAGTGGGAGGGTGCATGTTTCCTCCTGTTTTCCCGAAAGAGGTGCAGTTAAGATCCAAATATCCAGTGTACCTTGGGGGTTGGTGGGAGGAGACTGAGTCAGGGGTGATGAAACCAACACTGTTGGTGCTGCTACTCATGTCTGCTAAGGTTCTAGGAATCGCTCAAATATTTTAAGAGGGATTGGGAGGAATATCAGGGAAAGGGAGGATGTTTTTAGTGGCCCCGGTTCAGGCGCTTTTCACCGAAATCTCTTCTGTGCTGAGTACTGTCATGAACACTGGGGGCCTCAGAAGAACCAACTCGGGGCCCAGTTTGCAGGAGGAGAAAAAAACCGGTTGCCCGATAATGGCGGCTGGGGGATAGATGGCCCTGTGGGTGAGGTGGCGGGGTGGGGGGTAGATTTCTGCTGTGCTAGGTTCTCAGTGCTTCCCAGTCTTCATCTCTCCCCTCCCAATTATTTGGTAGGAAAAACTTCCAAGAGCCTTAGCCTCCCACCCCAAGCTCTCAGGACCCATCTACACCCCACTCACCCTTAGGGAGGCAATTAATAGACCCCAGGGTGTAAGGATTGACCTAGGAGAGATCCTGAGGAGTTAAGTGGGGAGTTTTAATTCCCTCATCTCTAGTCCAACTCTGAGTCGTTCCTTCAGGCCCTACAAGGAGGACTCGGGTCCCACCCGCCTTGCCCCACCCCGGCCCGTGGAGCCCACACTCACCAGCTCCATCTTCAGCGCCATGATCTTGTCCCCCAGACCGTGGCCAGTGCTAGGTGCCCCAGGGAGCAGCAGGGCTCCAGAGGTTCCCGGTTCCCGTTCCCCTCGAAGCCCGCGGAGGAGCCCTTCGGGGGTCTTCCTGCCCACCTTGCCTTCAACGTCTCGCAGGTCAGGCGTCTGGGACTCTGCAGTCCCCTCCATGCGGGCCTAAACCTAAGCAGAGTTGGGCGACCAGACGCTGGGGGTCCCGATCTCGGGGGTCCTCCGGTCTCCGCTGCTAGTGCAGGGCGGAACCGGTGGGTCCCCGCCCGCGTCGCTCTGGGGAGGGAGGAGCGCGCCGTAACACTCCGAAAAGCGGCGCACAAACTGTGTTTGTGTGTCTATACATATTCGAGTGCTGCGCAAACAACCTCTGGTCCTGGAATAATTAGGGCTGGGCGATTCTGGATTTGTATCTAAAGGAGCATTCAGAGAGCTCAGCGGCTTCTCCCCACCCTGGCACACAACAGGCACTCAAAAAATGTTTGCTGAATGAAGGCTAAGCATATCAGTCATGGATGTAGGAGTTTAAGAAATAGTGGTAACAGAGAGCTACAGAGGGTTTTGGAAGGCTTCCTAGAGTAGAGCTGGATCTAAAACTGTGGTTAGAATTGAGCTAGGCACTGACACACACACATGCACCCTCAGTGTAGATACCGAATTTAGACTAAGGGAGTGGAAAGTAAAGTTTGGCCCATGAGTAGCAACTATTGAAACTGAAGAGGTCTACATGGCCCAAATCATGTTTGATCTTGTAAACTGACACTTCCTAAACTTGACCATTCGCATGAACTACCTTCCAATCTCGTTAAAATGCAGACTATGATTCTCTAAATCTGGGATGAGGCCCCTAGGTTCTCCAGGGATCACACTTTGAGTAATAAGGTTATAGAAGATGGTTCTAAGATGCTTGGATTTTATTCTACAGGCAATAAGGAGCCATGAATAACATGCTTTGGCTTGATTTTTTTTTAATTTAAAATATATTTTATGGATGCACCCCAATGTTCATAGCAGCACAATTTACAATAGCCAAGTGCTGGAAACAACCTAGGTGCCCATCAGTAAATGAATGATCAAAAAACCATGGTACATTTACACAATGGAATTCTATACAGCAGAAAAAAAGGAGCTCCTACCCTTTGCAACAGCATGGATGGAACTGGAAAACATTATGCTAAGTGAAATAAGCCAGGTGGTGAAAGACAAATACCATATGATCTCACCTTTAACAGGAACCTAATCAACAAAACAAACAAGTAAGCAAAATATAACCAAAGACACGGAAATTGAGAACAGGTGACCAGAGGGGAGTGGGGAGGGAATTTCAAGGTGAAAGGGTGAAAGGCTTGCAGGAACAAGTATAAAGGACACATGGACAATAGCCAGGGGTGGGCTGGGGGGAATAGGAGGGAGGTGGGGAGGGATAGGGGGTTGGGCTGGGATTGGGGAAAAAGGCAGAAAACTGTACTTGAACAATTAAAATAAAATAAATAGACAATTAAAAATAAAAATAAAATATATTTTGATTATGCTATTACAGTTGTCCCATTTCCCCCCTTTATTCCCCTCCACCCTGCACACCCCCTCCCACCTGCATTCCCCCTCTTTAGTTCATGTCCATGGGTCATACATATAAGTTCTTTGGCTTCTACATTTCCTATCGTATTCTTAACCTCCCCCCATGTATTTTGTACCTACCATTTATGCTGCTTATTCTCTGTACCTTTTCCCCCTCTCTCCCGCTCCCACTTCCCCTCTAACCTTCCATGTGATCTCCATTTCTGTGGTTCTGTTCCTGTTCTAGTTGTTTGCTTAGTTTTGTTGTTGTTGTTGTTGTTAGGTTTGGTTGTTAATAGCTGTGAGTTTGTTGTCATTTTACTGTTCATATTTTTTATCTTCTTTTTCTTAGATAAGTCCCTTTAACATTTCATACAATAAGGGCTTGGTGATGATGAACTCCTTGAACTTGACCTTCTCTGAGAAGCACTTGATCTGCCCTTCCATTCTAAATGATAGCTTTGCTGGATTAAGTAATCTTGGGTGTAGGTCCTTGCCTTTCATGACTTGGAATACTTCTTTCCAGTCCCTTCTTGCCTGCAAGGTTTCTTTTGAGAAATCAGCTGATAGTCTAGAAATAGGCACTCCTTTGTAGGTAACTTGTTCCTTTTCTCTTGCTGCTCTTAAGATTCTCTCCTGTTTAATCTCAGGTAATGTAATTATGATGTGCCTTGGTATATTCCTCCTTGGGTCTCACTTCTTTGGGACTCTCTAAGCTTCCTGGACTTCCAGAAAGTCCTTTGCCAGATTGGGGAAGTTCTCCTTCATTATTTGTTCAAATAAGTTTTCACTTTCTTGCTCTTCCTCTTCTCCTTCTGGCACCTTTATGATTCAGATGTTGGAACATTTAAAGATGTCCTGAAGGTTCCTAAGCCTCTCCTCATTTTTTTGCATTCTTATTTCTTCATTCTGTTCTGGTTGAATGTTTCTTTCTTCCTTCTGCTCCAAACCATTGATTGGAGTCCTGGTTTCCTTCCCATCACTATTGGTTCCCTGTAGATTTTTCTTTATTATACATAATGCAACCTTCATTGCTACCTGCGTCTTTTTTATGCTGTTGAAGTACCCAGTGAGTTCATGGAGCATCCTGATAACCAGTGTTTTGAACTCTGCATCTGATAGGTTGGCTATCTCTTTGTCACTTATTTGTATTTTTAATCCAAATAGTTCCAGCCCATGGTTACAGAAGGTTAAAAAATAGTTACCCCTTGCCCTATTTCCACCTCTAGTCCCACTTTCAGAGGCAATCACTTTCAGCTGTTTTTTTTCTAGTATTTATACTCATAACCCCACAATAGGTTTAAACCATTATTTCTTCATTTTAAACATTGTCTACTGACTTCCTATTATGATAAATGTATATTTACCACACTTACACTCCATATTTCCTTTTTCCACTGGTTCTATATATTTTTACCATTATTTTTACCTTTGTGATTTTAAGTAATATATATATTTTCCTTAGTATCTTTTCTTATTTTTAGTTTTTCTTTTAATGATTCTAGCGAGAGGGGAACGGAGGGAGAGAAACATAGATGTGAGAGAGAAACACCAATTGGTTGCCTCTTGCACATGCTCCAGCTTGGAGACTGAACCTGCAACCCAGCCATGTGCCCTGATGGGGAATCAAACCTGCGGACTTTTGGTTTGCAGGGAGACGCCCAGTCAACCAAGCCACACCACACTGGCCAGAGGGCCTTAGTATCTCTTGATCTACTGATAACCTAAATTTTGGAACTATCATCCCACCATTTAGGGAACAGATGGAATGTGGAGAGTTCAAAAATATCTAACTGGTGCTGGCTGGTGTGGTGCAGTGGATTGAACACTGGCCTGCAAACCAAAGGGTTGCCGTTTTGATTCCCAGTCAGGGCACATGCCTAGGTTTCTGGCCAGGACCCCAGTAGGGGGCTCGTGAGAGGCAACCACACATTGCTGTTTCCCTCCCTTCCTCCCTCTCTGTCAAAAAATAAATAAAATCTTTTTAAAAATATGTAACCAAACTTCTGGCTTCCTCTGTCTCCTTTTAACCACAAACAGTAAATATCCTCTTAAATTGGATTACATTACTTCCCTGCTTAAAATTGTTTCATGGCTACACACTTACTTCAAATAGGCATCAACATCACCTGGAAACTTGTTAGAAATGCAGCATTCTACCCTGCCCGACCCTGCTAAATCAAAAGCTCTTAAGAATGGGACCCAGCCATGTGTGTTTTAACAAGCCCTCTAAGTCATTCTTTTTGTTGTTGTTGTTGTTGTTGTTTTTATTGATTGATTTTAGAAAGAGAGAGAAAGAGGGAGGGAGAGAGAGAAACACTGATTTGTCATTTCATTTATCTATCCAGTCATTAGTTGATTCTTTTATGGGCCCTGACCAGGGATGGAACCTGCAACCTTGGCATACGGAGAGGACACACTAACCAACTGAACTACCCGGCCAGGGTCTAAGAAGCCCTCCAAGTGAGCCTGACACAAGCCAACGTTTGAGGAACACTGTAGTTAAGTGAAGTGTGGTGTATATGTATTATCTCATTTAATCTTCACAACATGTCTGTATTTTTATTCAGTATAGTGCAGGGATTAAGAGTGAAATCTGGAGGCAGATGGTTGGGGTTTGAATTCTAGCTTCCCCAGCTTTATGACATTGGGCCGCATTTTCTTTCTCTGTAAGAGTGGCATAGTAATAGTCATGGAATTGTCGGGTAATGAAATGAGTTAGTATAAAGTGCTTCGAACGGTAATTGGCACCGAGCAAGCAACATATAAGGGTATTCCCATTTCTCAAAGAAGGGAACCTAGGCTGAGACGTGAATCGACTTCCTTAAAGTCTAGGTGAGTGGTAGAATCAGGTTTTTAACTCCCCTTAGCCTTCAGAGGCCGCGCATGCACCAGAGCTGGGTGAAGCCTTGCCCAAGCAAGGGGGGCAAGGAGCTGTGTCCAAGGCCCCTAACCCCGATGACCCTGGGGTGCAGTGCGGTCTAGTTCAAGGCTCTAGAACTCCGACTGGAATCCAGTTTGCCACCTGGCGGTGCTGGGGGCAGGGAAGCTGCTCCTCCCCAGCACTCACCCCGCCAGCTTGCTGCAAAGCTGCCTAGGGGCTAAGCACTCAGGGTGACGCGGGTTACACCCCACCAGCCGCCGGCGCGCCAAGCACCGCCCGCCGCCCTCTCACCCTACGGCGTCGGCGGTGGCGGCGGCGGAAGCGGGGAGGCGGGCCGGCCGGCCGGGGCGGGGCCGCGCGCGGCATGGAGGAGGCGGAGGCCGCGGCGCGCCGGGCGGAGCTGTGCGGGCCCGAAAGGGGCCCAAGCGGGGCCCAGGGCTCCTGACCCGTGAGTGCCTCCGGGCGGGGGTCCGGGAGTTCTGGCGCAGCCCGGGCAGGTATCCTGGTGCCTCCGGCGGCTCCGGCTACTAGGAGGAGAGGAGCAGGGTCAGATAGGAGGGGAGAGGAGAATGGCGGGGTGGGGGGGTGGGGGAGCCGCTGCCCTTAGCCCACCCCTGGAATGAGAAGGCCTGGGGCTTGGTCATTTGGGGGGCCCATGGGCCTTGAAAGTCGATGATTTGGCTTCTTCCTTTGGGTCCCTGGGCAACCCTGCCAGTTTCTTCAGCCTCAAGGGAGTTTCCAGGTGATCTGACCCCTCTGAAGATTTCCTTCCCAGAAAAGTTGAGCCACTTTCCCCAGGTCACAGCGTGGATACCTGCAGGGAAGCATTACTGGGAGGTCCTCCCTCATCTCCCCAGAAGGCATCAGGCTTTAGGAGGAACACTTTACTCCATGTGATCCTCTGGTCCCCTCAGTTTCCTGAAGGCATGGGTTGGACGGGACAGTGGTGACCCTCCAGTCCGGCATGGACGACTGGAAGCCCAGCCCCCTCCTCAAGCCCTTTGGGGCTCGGAAGAAGAGGAGCTGGTATCTTACCTGGAAGTATAAACTGACCAACCAGAGGACCCTGCGGAGATTCTGCCAGGTATAGAGATGTCCCAGATCTCCCAGGTCCTTCCTCCCAGCCTTACCCCCTAGCCCAGACTATGATTCCTAGAACCCACCTTGGCTACCCTCACCCTAGAAAGGGGTAGCAGGTTCCTAGAGGGGAAACCTCTGTGTCATGTCCCTACCAGGTAGTGGTTTGGGCCCAGAGTTTTGGAATCAGAGCCCAAGTACAGCCTTCTAGGTTTCTGAGAAAAGCCCAAAGTCTGATCAGGGAGGCTTTGCCCAAGAGCCCATACCACTAGGCAATCAGAGCTAGGAGTCAGGTCTTCTGGTACCCATCTGGTTCTCTGGGACTAGCTCCATCTCTAGAAACTAATTGTGGAGGGGACCAAGGAAATCAAGGTTTCACATAGAAGAATACAGGAGCTCTGGGTAGGGAAAGCCCTGATGAGGGAGGAAGGGTTGGGGGGGAGGGAGGTGTCCCTGGAGAAGGTGATCATGGAAGTGGACCCTGGTTGGGAGAGTAGAGCTGGGCAGACTGAGGAGAGACAGGTCCCAGGTTCTCCCTTGTCATCACTGAAGCCAGGGCCCTCCTTTCAGGAAGACCCTCAATGATCTGGGGCAGGGAGGTGCTTCTCTTTAGTCATCCCTACCCCTCCCCTCAGACAGGGGCTGTGCTTTTTCTACTGGTGACCGTCATTGTCAACATCAAGTTGATCCTGGACACACGACGGGCAATCAATGAGGCCAATGAAGACTTGGAGCCGGAGCAAGACTATGGTGGGGGCCAGGCTGAGGATGGGATTGGTGTATGGGGTTCCCTGGGATCTCATGGCTAAAACAGCAGGCATATCCTAAAGGATGAGACAGCTGGAGAGACTACTTCCATGACCTGTCATACCCCCACAGATGAGGCCCTGGGCCGATTGGATCCCCCACGGCGAAGAGGCAGCAGTCCCCGGAGGGTCCTGGATGTGGAGGTATACTCAAGCCGCAGCAAAGTATATGTGGCAGTGGATGGCACTACGGTGAGTGGGTTGGTATCTGGTGTACACTCCTTTCTACTCAGGGTATGGTCCCCTGGCTTTGGTACCCACTACCTGAGTAGGAACTACACCTTTGCTAATTTCTACATGGGTGACTTTGGAGTCCTCAGTTTCTCATTTGAAACCTGGGAGTGATGAATTTCTACTTGCTAGGATTATATGAAAAGTATGTGAAATGTATTATATGGAGTGGGATTTTATCAGAAGTAATCATTAGTATTAGTAGGCAGTTAATTCCTTGTTATTTATGTCATAATCACTTCCTGGTCTTTCTGTTAGCTTTAGCCTTGTCTCCGGCACCAGGACGAAAAGTAATCAGACCCCTGCAGGGCTCAGTCTGACAGATCATGGTGTCCTCAGCACGTGGCAAGGCAGTCACAGGCTCTAAGTCATGGAAGCTGTGAAGGGGGAGGTTTTCAAAAGATGAGATCTCTTTTGATGGGAGTGCTCTGAAGGCTTCCTGGAAGAGGTGGCCTTCAAGCTGGGTTGGAAGAGAATTGTGTAAACAGAGGCATAGGCAGGAAAGGAGGTTTCATTTCATGCAGTTTTTTTTTTTTTAAGTGCCAATAAGAGAGACCTTGAATGCCAGAGTGAAGAGTTAGACTTTGTCTCTGCCACCCTGTAGGTACTGGAGGATGAGGCCCGGGAGCAGGGCCGGGGCATCCATGTCATCGTCCTCAACCAGGCCACGGTGAGGTTCTAGGGGTAGGGCACCTGGAGGGCCGAAGCTGAGCCCTCCTTGCTGGTGACACTAACTCACAAGTGGTGTGTCTTCTGCCAGGGCCATGTCATGGCAAAGCGTGTGTTTGACACATACTCACCTCATGAGGATGAGGCCATGGTTCTGTTCCTCAACATGGTGGCACCTGGCCGAGTGCTCATCTGCACTGTCAAGGTCAGTGACTCGACCCTGGCCCCATCCCCTAAACTCCAGCTCCAACCCTGCCCATGGTCCTGTGTTCTCTGCCCCTAGTATGGCACACTGGGAAGAGATTCTGGAGGAAAGTAACTTGGGTTCCAATACCAGGTTTGTCATTTTACCCATGGAGCATGTACTGTGTGCCAGGCACTGCATGGGTGTGGGGGCCACAATGGGAAGCAAGACAGAGTCCCTAACCTCATGGAGTTTACTCTAGCAGGGCAGGGTTTTTTTTTTAAAGCAGCCGAATAAATCTTTAATGTCAGGAAGTGATAACTTATATGAGGAAGAAAATAAAGCAATGGAGACCGAGTGATGGGGGATGCATTTTAGAAAGGGAAGGCCTCTGTAAGGAAATGACATGTGAGCAGAAAGCTGGGAGAAGTGTGGAGTGAGCCATGTGTATATCTGGAGGAAGAGCATTCTAGACAGAAAAATGGCAGGTGCAAAGGCCCTGAAGTGGGAACGTGTTTGGCATGCTTGAAGAACAGCAAGGATGCCAGGGGAGCTGCAGCAGAGTAAGGGAGGGGAAGGGTGGTGGGAAGAAGGCAGAGAGGTAGCAGGGGACAGAAGTGCAGATTATGTGGGATTATGGTAAGGATTTATTAGCCTGGTGACCTTGGATGATTCTCAGAATCTCCCTAAGCCTTTCATTTTCTTATCTGTGAAATGATAGCAATCACAGAGGGTGGTTGCAATAATTTAATGAGCTAATTTAAGTAAAAGGCACGACCTGGTGCCTGACACATACTAGCAGTTAGTGCTTCATGAGGCCAGATCTCCCGGAACTGACCACCTTCTCTGGTCTCACAGGATGAGGGCTCCTTCCACCTCAAGGACACAGCCAAGGCTCTACTGAGGAGCTTAGGCAGCCAGGCTGGCCCTGCTCTGGGCTGGAGGGACACCTGGGCCTTCGTGGGACGAAAAGGAGGTGCCAGCACCCTAGTCCATCCACCCTTATAGTATTAAGGGCCTGGGGGAGCAGAACCCTAAATGTGGGGAGGGAAGCCAGCGGTGGTGAGTTGGATGAAAGTGGGTAGGGAAATGGGAAGAAGCTCCAAATCTGGAGTCTGGGCCCCCATTATCCCTCGTTCCTGCCCCCTGCCAGGTCCGGTCCTCGGGGAGAAGCATTCTAAGTCACCTGCCCTGTCCTCCTGGGGGGACCCAGTCCTACTGAAAACAGATGTGCCACTGAGCTCAGCTGAAGGTGGGGTTAGTGGGGGCTGGGCTCTGGGGCAGTGCCTGGGCTGGGATGGGCATTTGGCTCCTCTTCATGGGGCTCTATAAAACTCTTGACTGGGGTATCTGGTGTTCTTCAGACTGCACTGGCCTTGTGCCCCCATCTTTTTGACCCTGTCTCTCCCTCAGAGGCAGAGTGCCACTGGGCAGACACAGAGCTGAACCGTCGCCGCAGGCGCTTCTGCAGCAAAGTCGAGGGCTATGGAAGTGTGTGCAGCTGCAAGGACCCCACACCCATTGAGTTCAGCCCAGATCCAGTGAGTGGGGCCTTAGGCTGTAAGGCTTGGACTCCTTCCTGGCCTGGCAAGGGGCGCTAGGAAAGATCCAGGTTGGTCTTTCCTGACCCTAGCCTGGGAGGGAACCAAGAGCTGAGGCTTCACACTGAGCTCAGAAAGACGGGGCATTTGGAGCGGGTGGGGGCAGGTGGAGGGCAGGCCGAGTGAGCAAAGGCCAGGAGTCAGGGTTGGGCTCAGTGTGCGGAGCACCAAGACAGGGAAGACTCTCCCTTTTCCCCGAAGCCTCCCTCACCCCCCAAGAACTCTTCCCGGGGGTGGGATCCCAGTTTGAAGAGGGAATGAGGTAAGAGCTAAAGGCTATTTCTCACTCAGCTCCCAGACAACAAGGTCCTCAATGTTCCTGTGGCTGTCATTGCAGGGAACCGGCCCAATTACCTGTACAGGTAAGCCTGGGAATGGGCTTCGTCCAGCAGTGAACAGGAGGGTGCCCAGAGGGTGGGAACCCCAGGCTCATCTGTCTGTGGGAGGAACTCTTGAGGTAGGCAGAAACACAACAGATTCTAGGTCCACTTACATGTGTGGGTGAACACGGGGAACGTGGGCCCGTCTATAAACAGCGGGCGTCCTGAGTGGGGAGGTCAAAGAGGCCTGACCCATCCCTGGGCTTCCCAGGATGCTGCGCTCTCTGCTTTCAGCCCAGGGCGTGTCTCCCCAGATGATAACAGTTTTCATCGATGGCTACTATGAGGTGAGTGGGACTTGGGGGCTTTGGGTGGAATAGTGTTGCAGGTGCTGAATAGCAGTGATCACTGAGGACTGACAGGGGAGACAGCCCAGGCAAGGACTGTGAAATGTGGAGGGCTTGGCATGTCAGGGCTTGCAGAGATGGGCGGGGGGAAGGTGGCTCACTGGATGACCAGCCACCCTGCCCCTCAGGAGCCAATGGATGTGGTGGCACTGTTTGGTTTGAGGGGCATCCAGCACACTCCCATCAGCATCAAGAATGCCCGCGTGTCTCAGGTACTGCAGAACGGGATGGGCAGACAGCCAGCAGCACCATCCACCCTAAAGCTCATGTGCCCTGTTTCTGTTCCCCACCCAGCACTACAAGGCCAGCCTCACAGCCACTTTCAACCTGTTTCCAGTGAGTAGTAAGGAAAAAACTCTTGGGCCTAGGGAGGGGACACATGAGCATAACGTCTGGTTTTATATATCAAGCTCTTCTGTTCTCTGGGCCTCATCCTCCTTTTCTGGAATGGGAAGAGTGCTGCCTGAGGAGTGAGATGAGGGTGGAGGAGACATGAAATTGGAAAGGCCCCCCTTGGGATCATGTTGTGCCCCTTCCCCCTGCAGGAGGCCAAGTTTGCTGTAGTTTTGGAAGAGGACTTGGACATTGCTGTGGATTTTTTCAGGTGAGGGAAGTGCCCTTCCATGCAGCTTCTGTAAGCTGTGTGGGGCCTCTTTGCTTGACTGGGTCTCTAGGGAAAAAGGCAGTAAAGTGTCTTGGAGAGCTTTCTGGAGGAAGCAAGCTTAAAAATGGGGGGAAAGTCTGAGCAACGATAGGATGGTAGGTGCTGGGCTAGAGTAGAGAGCTGAAAGGATGAATGGAGACGGTGGAGGTCTGCGGGGAGGGGGAAGGAGGCATGACTCCTGAGTCCCATCGCCAGCTCTGCCCACATCACTGTGTGGCTGGGTTTGTCTTTGTCCCTCTCTAAACCTTTGGACCCTGCCTCTCTCAGTTTCCTGAGTCAGTCCATCCACCTGCTGGAAGAGGATGACAGCCTGTACTGTATCTCTGCCTGGAATGACCAGGTAGGCCGAATGGCCCAGAGTCAGCTGGGGAGTTTGTAGAGGCCCTGAGCTAATGCCTCCCATCATGGCCCCCATCCCTAGGGGTATGAACACACTGCCGAGGACCCAACATTGCTGTACCGTGTGGAGACCATGCCTGGGCTGGGCTGGGTGCTCAGGAAGTCTTTGTATAAGGAGGAGCTTGAGCCCAAATGGCCTACGCCGGAAAAGGTGTCCTGGCAGGGTAGGGTGAGTGGGCTGGGGTCCCCTACCAACTTGGAACCTCTTAACTTTCAAAATCTTCCATGGCCCCAGCTCTGGGACTGGGACATGTGGATGCGGATGCCGGAACAACGCCGAGGCCGAGAGTGCATCATCCCTGATGTTTCCCGATCCTACCACTTCGGCATTGTGGGCCTCAACATGAACGGCTACTTCCACGTGAGTGGGAGGCAGGGATGTTGGGGAGGGGCACAGCATGGTAGATAGGGCAAAGAACATGGGCCCTGGAGCAACCCCAGCTCTGCCACTCAGTAGCCATGTGACCTTGGGGAGACGACTGATCGTCCTTTTATCTCAGTTTCTTTATTTGCAAAATGAAAATTAAAAATACTATTTACTTAATAGAGTTGTGAGGTTATGAGGTTTAAATGAGTTAATATATGCAAAATGCTTTGAACTGTGAACGTTATATAAGGGTTAGCTGGTATTATTTTTATTATTACTATTCTTAGCACTAGACTGTGGGAGTGAGGAGGGTATTTCTGCCGCCAAGAACGCATCCAGCCCTGCAAGCTCTGCCCTCTCCTGTCCTTGCAAGTGCTGGGGCCTAAGCCTCAGCCTGAAGTGAACAGGGAGGTTCCCAGGTCCCCACCCACTACATGACTGTATCCAAAGGGCCCCCCCCTCGCCCTTACAAGGAGGGAGGCCTGAGACAGCCCAGCCTGCAGGAATGGACAGCTTCCAGCTTGGAACCTCCTAGAAGCCAGGAGGGCCCTCAGACACCAGCTAATATGAGGCCTCCACTCATTTCCCCAAGAGGAGCAGGCATTTACCTCAGGTCACTCTCAGCACCCAAGTCACAGCAGTTTTCTCTACTCGTGCAGCCTATCCTTTTGCCCACTGCCCCTTGCAGGGCCTGTTCCTGGCTTCTGTGGCTCTAGAACAGCCACAGAACTACAGGTCCAGGGAGAACCACTGGGGATAGGGACTAGCTCAGTGGTCAGTGGCATGAGCTGCCGGTATGGACGTGAGTTCTCTGGTAATGCTTAAGCCCAAATTAAAGCTTTAAGAGCCTGGCAAGGATACTGCAAAAAGGACAGTAAAGAGAAGGAAATTAGAGGCACCTATGTAGGTCCAGGACTTCATCTGTGGGCCTGTGGATATGTGGTGGGTCAGTGGGCAGGTGCAGAACAGACAATGCAAGGCCCTGATTTGCACCCTCATGCCCCCTCAGGAGGCCTACTTCAAGAAGCACAAGTTCAACACGGTTCCAGGTGTCCAGCTCAGGAACGTGGACAGGTGAGGGCAGGGGACAAGGCAAAGGAGAGGATGTTGTGGAGCCTTAATGACCAGTATTTGACAGTCCCTTCCAACCCTGGGGCCTGAGTGTTTATCCCAGCCCTGCTCCTGGGACCTTAGGGGCTACCCCATCCCTTGACCCATTTCTCCCTTTCCTTTAGTCTGAAGAAGGAAGCTTATGAAGTGGAAGTTCACAGGCTGCTCAGGTATGGCCTAGGGCAGTTAGGGATATGTGGCAGGGAGTGCAGAGTCATCAGATACTGGGATCTTGGCCTCATAATTTGCATGGCCCACTGCAAAGTGAAAATCAGGGCTCCTTGTTCAAAAATTACTAAGACTTTCAAGACAGCAACAACTAAGCAAGAGGACTTGTGTGATACACTTATGAACTGCTCCCTGTCTTGCCTGCCCACCCTCACCACCCTGACCTGGCTTCTGCTACAGTGAAGCTGAAGTTCTGGACCATAGCAAGGACCCTTGTGAAGACTCTTTCCTGCCAGACACAGAGGGCCATACCTACGTGGCCTTTATCCGAATGGAGAAAGATGATGACTTCACCACCTGGACCCAACTTGCCAAGGTGCCCAATACTACACCTACCCTAGGAATACCCCTCCCCCCAAGATACAGGAAGCCTTTGTTCTAGAATCTTCTACCTCAGAACCTTCTCTTCACACTCTCAGAACCCCTCTTCCAACCCCCTTGTTCAAAGTCATATTTTAAAAGATGTTACCTCTTGCAAATTGAGGAAACTGCTGAGGAGGGGTTAGGGCGGGCCTTGGGCCCTCAGTGGCCCCTCACCGCAGCTCCCTGACCCATGCTTTTGTGCATGCCTCACCCCCACCAGTGCCTCCATATCTGGGACCTAGATGTGCGTGGCAACCACCGGGGCCTGTGGAGATTGTTTCGGAAGAAGAACCACTTCCTGGTAGTGGGGGTCCCAGCCTCCCCTTACTCGTGAGTGACTCTTTTCTTCCCTGGGAAATGGGAGGCTGGCTGGATTAGGAGACATAGCTAATGGCCTCTTCCCTGTTATCTTCCCAGAGTGAAGAAGCCACCATCAGTCACCCCAATTTTCCTGGAGCCACCCCCAAAGGAGGAGGGAGCCCCAGGAGCTGCAGAACAGACATGAGACCTCCTCCAGGACCCTGCAGGATTGGGTACTATGTACCCCCAGGCAGGCTGGCCCTTTATCCCATCCTGTAGGATTTTGTAGACACTGGCAGGGGCTGGGGCTGGTTTGTTTTTAACATGAGACTTAATTACTAACTTTAAGGGGAGCGCTCTCCTGTTCCAACACCGCCGTTTCTGAGTTGGAGGTCTATTTATTTACTTTCTTGTTGGGAGAGGACACGATAGTACCTAGGATCCCTGGGCCCCTCATCCTGCCCTTTGTATACTCCCTCTTCCAAGGCCTGGCTCAGATTTAACGTATTTATTGACTGTCCTGAGGGCCTTGGAAACAGACTGAAGCCTGAAGGGCCTTGATTTCCTTGTGGACTGGTGTGCTGCCCTGGGGGTGGGGCTGGCTCTTACTCAGGAAACTGCTGTGCCCAGCTCCTGGACAGGCCTGGCAGGGGCCCACCCACTGATGCAGACTCACTCAGAGACCCTCAGACACTGCACCAGGCCTCTTCTCAGCCTCATCTTTATCCAGGTTTTCAAAGCTGGATAAGGTGGTCATTGATTAAAAAAGGTGAAAAGCTCTAGGAACGTGTCTTGTGATTGTGTGTGTGTGTTTGTGTGTGTGTGTTTGTGTGTGTGTGTGTGTGTGTGTGAGAGAGAGAGAGAGAGAGAGAGAGGATGATCATGGTGGATGGTGACTTTTCCTTACTGCCCTCCACAGGGTTTATCTTCCATATGGGACTGTTCAGCCACCAGGGGATGCCCAAGTCTCAAACTTCCAGGTTTTCCCCTTGGCTCCACCCTAGAGCAGCTGAGCCTGACCTGTTGGGGCTGAGCTTGGAATCGCCACCCCACACCCCTTCCCTACTCTTTAACCACCGAGCTGTTTCCTGCCTAGCTTGTCAGGGCTAGACACTTGTCCCCAGAGATGCAGCAAGAGAGAGCAAAAAGAGATACTTTGGGGTGGAAAGGTAATGGGGTGGCAGGTGAGTATAGTGCAGCGTGGGTGGGGAGGGAGTGGGTAAGACAGAACTGGGTTGGCATCATTCAGGAAGCTAGGACTGGGCTGCAGGTGGAGACAGGGATAAGGATTTCTGGGGCCCTTAAGGCACTGTATGCAGATTTCATAGCTGTGCATTTTTTTTTCTAGAGAAAAGGCATTGTTTTCATCAGACCCAGCCAGTGATCCAGAGAAGTTAGGAAGATCTAAGTTGTTATAGAGGCACCAGAAAATGAATGGGGTTGTCTACAGGGAGTGAATGAGAGCCCAAAGCAGGTGCAATGAGGCATACAAGGGATCTGTGAAGGACTTAGGATCAGGAAAGTGGATACAGAACACCTCTTGAGAAAGGGTCTGCCTGTAGAGTTCTTGAGAGGCAAGCCTTGTGTGCTCCCATAGAGCCTTGGCCAGGAAGGCAAGAACTGATGAACTCCTGCCCTCCCTCCACCAGCTCTCTGCCCCTGCCTCCCCCACCCGTGCCTGGAGCGCAGCTCGGCGATGGCACGATGGCACGGGTGGTGTGGCTTTGAACATTTCTTGCCCTCCTGCTGCCTTCAGTGTTTGCTGAAACCAGAGATAGTGTGTGAGGTGCCATAAGAACCAGGTCGAGGAGCAAATTAGCTCACAATGAGGTGGAGGCCCGCCTTGGGCAAACAGATCTACAGCCTTTATTTATATGGGCACCTGGGGGAGGTGTTGTGCGTGCAAGGCATAGAAAAGTGCGGAAGAAGGCCTCAGTGCTCTCCTGCCCGCTTCTCAGCAGGCTCCTAATTTTAGTCTCAAACTAGCTCTTAGGCACTGTATGGCCCTGGTCAGGTCACTGTTCGTTTTTGGGATTAGCAAGGGTGATAGTTAGTTCCTAGCTGCCTTAGAAAAACCTGGGAAGGGGGGTTCAGGGGTCAAAGGGAAGCAAGGAGGAGGACTGGTTTGCCATGCAGGGCTTCATTTTGGTAGCAGACACGTTCTCCAGCCATAGCCTCCTTAGTGTTGTTGCTCCTGGTTCAGCAACAGTCAGATCTGTGTCGGGGGCATGCTGGCTTTATGGTAAACCTGTTGCCATGTCAGATGGCCTGGGTCCAAACTCTTCACAGAAGGTGTGGGACTGGAACTAGTCACATGGCCTTTCTAGGCCCCCTTTCTGGAACATGGGAGTAGTTAAGAGGAAATAAAGATCAGATCTGTTCCACACCAGGTAGGCCAAGAGCAAGAATAAATGAAGTTCTTTCTGAAATGCAGGGGCTTTGCCTGCATGGGAAGGGTAGGCAGCTTGGATCCCCTGATGGGGCTTTCAGAGGGCTTCCCAGAGCCTAAGGAGTGACCTCTCCCATTGCCCTGGCAATATTTCTGGTCTTCCCTGCCCCCACTTGGGCACAAGCTTGTTATTTTCATAGCTTTATGGTCCAGTGCCCCTCACCAGGAATGGGTAGTTTCAGGCCAAAGTCCTCTCACATTATAGGAAGCCGATTGGCCCAACCCTCACCTCCTCCCTAGTGCCCTGGTGACCATCCTTGTTATGCTCCCTCCCAGGCCTGGCATCCAAATGGAGGGAAGAAATAGCCACCTACCTCCACCTCACTTCTCTTCTACCTTTCCAGGGGCCTTCTGAGTCTCCAGCCCCACAGGAATCTGAGACCAGTTTAGGCAAGATGGGTCCCTCTCCCCAAGGATACATAAGATAAGAGTCCCAATGGAAACATTTTAATTGGTTTATGAATTCTGAAGCGCCTTCTACACATCTGCCTGGTTACTGCTAATTTTGCGTTTGCCCAGGATATAGGGTACCTTACTACCCAATGGAGTACTGGAGTCACCAAGAGCTCCTGTTGGCCAGAAGGGTATCAAGGGTTCAAGAGACAGACTGGAGGAATGGGCAGAACTGGCTACCTTAGAACTGGCGCTGGAACAGGTGGGCCCCAACCCCATCAATGGAAGGCAAAATCAGGCACAGCCTGTAGGAGGTGGTCCCTATGTGGCCCCCAACTCCACAGCAGCAAGGCCAGGCCCGTTCTGGCCCAAGAGACACTGTTAGATCCTGTCCCCATGCTGATCACGCCCACTTGGCAGTACCAGGTTGCCTCTCCCGGTTCCTGCAGCAGCACTGGCGGAGGCAGAGGCAGACTTATTTCATATTGCAGTACAGATACAAGGACACAGTCATGGCAGCCAGCTAGTGGAGAAGGAATAGGGAGAGATGAGGGGGCATCGTCACAGTCCTTAAGTTTCAGTCCCTCTGCCCCACAAGCCCCCAACATGAAACTCTTAGAAGTCTGTCTCCTCCAGAGAGGTCTCAGAGAGAGGTGAAGCAGCGCTAAGCCAGTGGGGATGTCCTGCCCCAACCTCCTCAACCCCTTACCTCTAAGCCCCCAATTCCGGCCGCCACACCACCCACAGTGACTGCATTGGTTCGGATGCTTTTCAGAAGCTGATTGAAGCAACCCTTGGGGAAGGGAAAAGAGCATCTATAGTCAGCACCTGCCTCCCACCCTTCCTCAGCATTCTGAGGCCTTTAAAGCAGCCCCGACCTTCCATGCCAGCCCACACCTGTACAGCTTTATCCTCGGCCTTCTTCTTAGTGCAAGCTTCCGTGTCTGTGCTGTTGACGACATTATCAAAGCAACAGTATGGGGGAAAGACATTGTTCTCTTTGACATAGGGAGAGTTCTCAAAGTCTGTGTAGTTATTGAAGCCACAGCACTTGAGCTGGAGACAAGGAGGAGAGGGTGGTCAGTGGGTCCTTGCTTCTTTCTTCCCACTCCAAAATCTCCCCCAGCCGACCTTACCCCTTCCATGGTGCTGTTCCACACTTGAGTGAAGTCCTTCTGGGAACCATAGTCTTTCTCGATGGTGGGCACTATCACCAGCGTCAGAAAGTGCTCAGCCTGGATGGGGCAGGCCAGTGTTTAGGGCCTGATAGGGAAGGTGGCCATTCGAAGGCCACAGCCCACTTCCAGGGCTTTGCCCAATCTTATCCCCTTGCCCCATCCTCGATCCTCACCATTGTAGTATACACCAAGGCGACTACAGCGGCTGCAACCTCAGCAGTGAAGATGAGGAAGAGGATGAAGAAGAACTGAGTGGGGAACAGGGGTCTGAATTTTAGGGAGAGACAGTCCCTCATGACTTCCTTGCTCTAACCCACCCCCATACAGACTCAACAGGGGCCCCTTTGCTGAGGTCCCTGGAGTCCAGAACAGGGTTTGGGGATCCCCAGAGCTTAGTGTCAAAGGTGAGGGGACCCTGAGCATTGGTTATGGGCCTCTGGAGCTGGGTTTGACACACCATCAGGAGGGCACACTTGTTCTCTGTGTGAGCACCATAGCAGCCCAGGAAACCAAGGGCAAAGAGCACAGCGCCAGCTGCGATGAGGAAGTAGCCCACGTTGACAAACTGCATGGCACTGGACGACATCGGCCCGAAGATCTTCAGGAAGGATTGTCCATCGACTGACACCCAGATCCCCACTGCCAACAGGGCCACACCACACAGCTGGGGACAAAGAGGCAGACCTTGAAACAGTGCTCACAAGAAGTCCCCTACCACACAGTTGAGTCAGGAAGATGGGAGATGAGAAACTTTCCCTTTTATTGGCTAAGGAGTCTAAAAGCTCTTCTGCCCTGACTGGTGTGGCTCAGTGGACTGAGCGCCAGCCAGCGAACAGAAAGGTCTCTGGTTCGATTCTCAGGGCACATGCCTGGGTTGCCGGCCAGGACCCCAGCTGGGGGTGTGTATGAGAGGGAACCGTGCATCTCTCACACATTCATGTTTCTCTCCCTCTCTTTCTCCCTCCCTTTCCCTCTCTCTAAAAAAGTAAATAAAATCTTTAAAAAAATAAAAATAACAATTCTTCTTGTAGGGAGGAAGAATATCCTGTAGAGCAGGGCTGTCAAACTCATTTTCACCAGGGGCCACATCAGCCTCACACTTGCCTTCAAAGGGCCGAATGTAATTTTAGGACTATATAAATGTAACTACTGCTTAACTAGGAGCAAGGAGCTCAGCGCTGCTGCCGGGTAGAAACAAGGTGCTGGGCTGGATAAAACAAGGTGGAGGGCCTGATTCAGCCCTTGGGCCTTGTGTTTGTCACCTGTGCTGTCGAGCCAGAAGGATGGGAGCTGGGATACCCATAGCCAGGGTCAGGTTGTTCACCTAGGTAGATATGACTGTGATCAGAGGTTCCTCAAATATCTACTGGGTGCCAGGGTGGGTGTGAGGGGGTAGGCTTTCCCTCACCCATGCCAGGGTCCTACCACATAGCTGGGGGTAAAAACAAGCAGGTGAGCACCGCATTTCCTCCCTAGCCTATTGGTGCCTGGAACACCTCTGTTCTCTGATAGGCAGAAACAGGGGCGTGGTAGCACTGAGCAGGCTCAACAGTAACCATGGCAGCAAAGGCAGGGCTGAGGTTTACACCTACTCCCAACCTTGGAGAGGCAGGTGGTGAGAAGGGGCACCCTGAGGCCCCAGTTGGCTCCGCTTCAGGATTGGATTCCAGGCCTGCCCTTCAACTAGCCTAGACCTCTCCTTGTAGAGACCAGTGGAAGGAAGTACAGCCAGAGCTCTTAGAGGCTCCATAGCTCAACCCCAAACCTCAGAGGGACTCCCTAGCCCCAGGCTGGGGAGGAGGGCACTGCCCAGCTCCCCAAAGCAAAGCTATGCTGACCCAGAACTTCAGTGGATGAATTATCCTGACACTACCTTGATGGCCAGTCCCCACTTCCTAGCTATAGCAACTGAGGTTAGAACCCGGAATAAGGTGGCAGGTTGTGGCTGGATTCCAGGCATGTTTGCTCAAGGACAAAAAGCTGGATTTTCAGCCTGTAGTATCAAATTTCAAGGAGTCTGAGGACTGCCCTGCTTTGCACGGCCTAGTGAGGGCTGGGCAACAGAGGCAGGAAACCAAACCGGATTTGCCTTTAACCCCCTCTGACCAGAGCCTTTGCTGTCCTAATCTCTGGAATCCTGTTGTCTTCTCCAGACACATGGATAGTTAGTGCCCAAAAGCCAAAGGAAGCTCAGAACATGGCCTACACCGGAATCGGATTTCTCCAAATTCATCTATACTCCATGTCTCCACTTCCTCACTTTGTGCTCAGTCTAACCCACTCTAATGTGGCTCCACAGTCTCTGGTGACATCCTGTGCTAAATCTGGTAGACACTTCATGCCATATCCTCCTTGACCTCTCTCACTCTCTTCGTTTTCCTCGCATTGATCTTTCTCCATCTGCTTTCTGGTGGTCATTCCTTTGCTTATTCCTTATAAGCTGGGTTTCTCAGAGTTCAGTCTCTCTGAGGCCACTGCATGGCCTCAATGACCACCTGTGGGCACAGGACTTTCAAATGTCCATGTCCAGTTCCCACCTGAGCTGCAACTCTAAGCTGCCTGTAGGACATCTGGGGGTTGCTCATTCCAGAGACCTCTGTCTCCCTTGCACCTTCTTCCATCCCTATGCCACCATCTGAAGGTTTTCTCTTTTGTCTACTTTTCTACTTTGTACATTTCTCCCCATCTCCACCACCATCTCCAGGGTTTATGCCTCATTGCTAAGCTTCCTCAAACATGCCCTATGCAATCTGTTCCTGGTTTTCTGAGCGATATCTGATTTCACTGCCTCTGGGCCTTTCTGCATGCTTTACAGCCCCCTCATGAAGGGCAAATCCCTAGCCTCCACTATATCCTCTAGGAAGTCTTCTCTGCCCAAGTGGGGTTCAAGTCCCTCCCTCCTATGGGCTCCCACAGGCCCTGTGCTAGGGCCAGAAATACTACATTGTGACTGTCTGCCTGCTGGACCTGAGATTCTCCAGGGCAGAGAAAGAGCTTGCTCACCTGTCACCCCAGTACTTAGCACTGAGTCTTAGGCTATAAATGTGTGTTGATTGAATAGGGCTGCCTGAGGCAGACCTTCTGCTGTGCAGTCTCTGGACCTTCTCTTCCTTCAGCTCCCCATTATACAGAGGCCACCAAATTTCCTTCCACACTAGGAAAACCCCTCCCCACCGTAGGCCCCAATGTAGTCTCTTATTTCCCAGCTTGAGCTCTACTCAGGTTGTAACCCACTCCTGTAGGGAGCCCCAAAGAGCCCACAACCCTTATACTTACAAAGATGAGAAAATTGAAGAGGATCGTAATGGTCTTAATGAAGCTGTAGCACTGCATGGTGGCTCCTGGGAGACAGACATGTAGAACTTACCCTACAAGCCCAAGGTAGCCCTGGCCCTGGCATTGGACCCTGACATACCAGACGCCAGAATCCTGAACCCATAAAACCACCAAGCTTCCCCTGCATCTGGACTCTGACACCTCAGGATCTTTCCCAGTTCTCATCCTGACACTCCTACCTCTCTGTACTGCCCAGACCGTCTTCCAGCACCTGCCACTCTGAGATTCTAACACCCCAGGTTCATCCACTGGTACCCCAAATCTAACTCCCACACTGTAGGTCACTTCAAGTCCTTCCCTGGCATCATCATATCCTGAACCCCTCCCCACAGCAACCCTAGACTCCTCTAGGACCCTGCCCCTGGTCTTTCCAGCTTCCTGAACTTGCTTCTAGATTGAGTTCCCATCATAGGATAATCTTTACCCTATGCCATCACCCACCTGTTTAGGACTCTTTGGTTGTGACTTCTGAAAGAAGGATCTGCTGAGACTCCAGGGGGACAAACAGCTCCAGGAAACTGCCACTGAGTGGGCAGGGAAACAACGGAGCTGGATTTCACACAACACTGCTCACCTGCAGGTGGGGCAGGTGTTTTAAAGGCTTCCTTATGCCCGCCTGCCTGCCAGCTCCACCCCAGCCCATAGACCTCCTCTTGCCCCTGCTGCCCCCTGCTGCCTGGAGATCTGTCTCCACAGCCTCTGTCCCCATAGCCACAGGAGCAGCCAGCCTCCTCCTAGCAACACCAACCTTGGGCAATGCCCTTCCTGATCTGAAAAGGGAGAGAAATCTGGGGGTGGAGCCTGAGAACTTCTGAGTGCCATCCACCACAATGGGGCACATACACTTCTAACTCTCTATCTGCAGATACGTTCATATGTCCCCTGTATGCTCACAAGCGTACTCATCTGCCCAAGCTGCCATCTACATACTCACACACAGATACACACATAAACACCTACTGGTGCTCACGAGTACACACACACGCACACTGAACTCGGTGTGGACCGACTCCTAGAAACTAACAAACAACAGAGCAACATCTGAGGTATATACACTGAGAGCTTCTCTCTGTCTCACACACACACTTTCAAGGACATGACCAAGGTTTTGCAGCTTCTGCTCCTTCCTTTGAGTAGCAAACAGCTCCTAGTTCTTTTCCCTTCACAAAACCTCAAATCCCCATCTTTCTCCTCCCTTCATCTCTCCTCCTTACTCTTCTCCCTCCCCACCCTTTTCTCTTCTTCCCCCTTCCTGTCCTAGTACTCTGTGTACACCCCTTCCCTCTCTGCCAGCAGGTGGCAGCATGGTCCCACAGAAGCATCACCTGCCCAGTTGTAAGGCTCTGTAACGCCCACCTTTATTAATCCTTTGGGGCTACCATCCCACTTCCATTACAGCATTTCTGATGGCAGGTGCTGGGTTAGTTCTGGCTTCCCAGTCACTCAGACCAGGTGCTCAAATCCTGGTTCTGTTGCTTATTAGCTCTGTGACCATGGGTGGGGCATTTCTTAGACTTGATTTTAAGTGTCTGATTCCTAGTCTGAATAACAGAATTGTTAAAGGGTTTTTAAAAAAGATTTTTCTCCCCACTCTGGGACATAAGTGACTACAGAGTAAAAAGGTCAGAGTGGGGAGAGTCACAGCCAGAGGGGGTATGACATGGACAAAGTGGATTTTAAAATGTATTTTGTTTTTATCATGGGAGGAGGCAGCTAAAGAGACAGGACAGATGAAACTGACAATACAATATCCATACAGATTATATTTTAAATGACAATATAATATTCATACATACATATATATATTCTTTTCTCCCCTTCACAACAATCCTATGAGATAGATAATATAGGGAAACAGAGACACAGAAATGTTAAGTTCTTGCCATGGTCTCATGGCTTATAAGTGGCAGAGCTAGGATTCAGCCCAGTCAGTCTGGTGCCAGAGTCTACATCTTTCTTTTTATTTATTTATTTATTTATTTATTTATTTATTTATTTATTTATTTTAGAGAGAAGAAAGGAGGGAGAAAGAGAGGGAAAGAAACGTCAATATGTGGTTGCTTCTCACACATCCCCTACTGGGGACCTGGCCTGAAACCCAGACATGTGCCCTAAACCGGGAATCAAACCCATGACCCTTTGGTTTGCAGGCTCAATCCACTGAGTCACACCAGCCAGGGCCCAGAGTCTACCTTTTAACTACCAAGCAGACTGTCTACATTGATGGAATTTCTAAAAAGACAGGAGTGGCTGACTTCCAGAAAAGGCAGGGAAAGAGGCCTTGGTCTGGGACTTGAGGAAGAAGATGGCCAAGAGCAGATGGGTTTATAGGTATAGTGTCTAGATGTTCATGGAGGCAAGGTCAGTTTCTAAGACTGAAGATGGCAAACATGGAAGCTGGGAAGGCAGGGGGTGTGGAGCCTTTGAGTGTGGTGTAGAGGGCTCCTCAGGCTCCCAGCTGGCTTCTGCAGAAATGGAGGAAAGGTGGAAAGGGGCCTACAGGTGGAATAAGAGGAAGGAGAGAGAACTGAGGTATAGAGGGAGGAGGGGCAAGTCCAAAGTTCCATAGGAACTCAGTACAAGGCCTGGCAGAGCCACTGATGTCCCTGTCTCTCATAAGAAAGGGGAGAAACCCAGGGTTGAAATGTTTTACATCCCCTGGAGACCTAGCTGTTTCTTCAGCTCCATTGATTGTCCACATGGCTTCTTCTTTCATCTCAGGAAGAATTGGAACCAGGTCATATTAATCTACGTTTCCAGCGTCCAGCACATATGAAACTGTTAGTGAACATTTCCTGAATGAATGATTGATTGAATGAATGAATGAATGCACAAATGAGGAATAACAAGAGTTAAATGTCTGGGCTTTGGACCTTGACCATGATGGATTTGAACCCCTGCCTGCCTCTGATTGTGTGACTTCACCTGAACCTCAAACTTTTATAACACCAGTCCTCATCATTCATGAATTACATATTTGTGAATTTACCTACTCGTTAAAATTTATTTGTAACCCTAAACCAATATTCATGACACTTTTGCAGTTACCCATGGACACGTGCTGAGCTACACAAAATTTGAGTTGGCCAGCGTGCATGTTCTCAGCGGAGGCTGAACAAGAGAATACCCTGCCTTCTCACTTCAGCTCTTATAATGGAAACAAGTGTTCTTTTTGTAGTCTGTTGATTGTCATGTTTTTCATATTCTGGAGCTTTTTGTCGGTGATTTTGTTGTTTAAAATGGCCTTCCAAGTCATGCAAAAGTGCTGTCTAGTGTTGCTAAGCACAGGAAGGTTGTGATGTGATTTGCAGAGGAAATACATGTGTCCTATGAGCTTCATTCAGGTATAAGTCATCGTGCTATTGGCTGTGAGTTCAATGTTAATGAGTCAACAATCATGTTTAAATTAGGTGTCTTTAAACAGAAAAGCACGTAAAACCAGGGGATGTACTGATCAATGAATTGATGAAAATGTTATGACCTGGTAGGAATCGAACCCTGTATTTTTCCTAGGAGCACTGACGTGGTATTTGCTAATTCAGTGTTCATAGTAGTGACTTCATTGGAACATAACTACCATCAATAACAAGGATTGGCTGTATGTGAAATACGAATAATTATAGAATCTTCTTGTAGGGTTGTTGTGGGATTGAAGGAGATAATGTTTTAAAGTACTTGGTACCATACTGGGCACATAAGTGTTCAATAAAAATTGTTAATATTGTTGATGTGGATGAGTGAGAAGGTAAAGGAGTGATTTTCCCCCCACTAAGAGTTCCATTCTCCGAGGGGGCCAAGATACGGTTTTCTGGTTGGACTGACTGACCCTGGAGAGAACTGTGAGAGATCTTGACCTGTGGGGAGGGGCTGGGGACCAGGACTTGTAATAAAGAGCCCCACCCATATACACACTGTATGTCATAGAGACCTCAGCTGCCCCAGCCAGCAGCACCCTTGGACATGGTACAGAAGTTCTCTGTGCCCATGGGGCCTTTTCAGCTTGCCCGTGCCCCTCGGCCCCGGGGTTTACGTTCCCCGAACCGCAGGCCAGGTGTGGGCTGGCCTCGGCCCAGGTTTCCCAAAATGTTCAAGTGCAGCCACAGAAGGTACCGGCAGAAACTCCAAGGCCCAGCTGCCACCACTGCAGCCACCAATCTTGCTACCATGGCCAGGGATATCAATGACACCCACCCTGTCACCACCAGTGTGTGGATCCTTCCACTGCAAGGTTAGCCAAGGGCCCTGAGCCAGGACTGGGGTTGGAAAAACAGGGCCACTGAAGTTTTCCCCACCTTAGCCCTGCATAGGCACTCAAGGGGACACACGCTCTGTGAAATATCGCCCCAAAGGTACAGAGAAATCTTGATGGCAGGCATCCTAAAGACTGAGCGCCCTAATGGAGGATGAATTGGCTGGAAACGGAGGGCTTGGGGAAGTGGTGAATCTAAGAGCAGTGGAGCTTCCAAAACTGCCTCCTTCCTCACACTCTTCCCTCTCTTTCCTCTCCTCAGTTCTCAGACGCCTCTGTCAGCCTGGCAGCTTTCTGGTCCTCTAGAAATGCCCAGAAACTAGTCCAGAAGCTTAACTGGCTCCGGATCTGCATCTTCTAGGGGCCATGGGTGATGAATAGCAGCCAAATACAATCATTTCTGCTCCAATCGCCTTCCACTCTGAGGTGTTTCCAGCTAACTCTGCAGGGTATGAGGGCAGGGACAGGCTTCAGTGATAGCCTTAGGGAATCACAGACAGTGGAAGGACGGGACAAGGTCAGCAACACACACCACCTCCCCACCTTCGGCTTCACCTTTTGACACACCCTATGAGGTAAGGGCCTTCCTGCCTTGCACTCCCATCTGCACAGGGATAAGGGTCTCCACAGACATTTGGAACACACAGAGTCAGGTCCTTGGGGAGGGAGATAGAGGCACAGATCAGAAAGGACAGAATGAAAGAGATTTCACCACTTGAATGTAACCTCAGGAGTTCTCAAGTGTGGTGTATGTGACTCTGTGTGCCTAGGATGGTTGGTGTGTAGGTGTAGCTGCTGATGTGTGTGTCTGAGTGTGTGTGTGTGAGACCAGAACAGTGGGAGTATAAGCGGACAGGTGCTGGTGCGCCCTTGCAACTGAATGTGCCCCTGTGGCCAGCTGTGAGTGTTAAGGTGTGTTTGTGAGGATATGGATGTACCAGAGAGAGGTATCAGCTCTGCTAAGAGGAATAAAGATCAGGAGGGGAGTGGGGGTTAGCCTGAAGGAGGAGAGGGTTGCTTCTGAGGAGGGTGTACCACCTTTAGCCCCCAAGTCTCTTTCTGAGATCAGTATTTTCCAGGACAGAAAAACAGATGAGGTAGACCTTTGGAGGTAGGGCAAGACTGAGTTTGAGTTCAGAAAGGGGGAGGGTGCTAAGCATTCTGGTCTGGTGATTTTCCACTTGGTTTTCTGCGTGTACACCCACGTGTCATTGGCTGTAACTGGGTTTCTGTGAGGTGTGTCTCCATGGCATTGTGTCTCAGTGACAGGAAACATTGTGAGGGACCCTGTTTCTAATGTGTCACTTTATGCATGGGTTAGTGTGTGTGTCTCGCTGTCGGAAGATCTGGCTCCATTTCCAGGGCTCCTTTCCCTGAGGGTTGACACCTTTGGCCTGACCCTTGGGGTTCAGGAAGCCTGTGGGGAGAAAATGAATTGTGTCTGTGTCCGTGTACTCCAAGGCTTGCCAGAGAATGGGACCTGGAGAAGGGGAGGGACAGAGGGAATTCATTGACAGTGCTGGGTGGGGGCTGAAGTCACTCAGGGTGTTGGGAGGGGGAGATGCTGAACCTCAGTTAGAATTAGAAGGTGACTGGGTCAGTGCCAAGGCCCACAGGGGGGCCCACACATATAAACACATGACACAATCCATGAACACTTGCAGACATGTAAAAATATAAGTGAACTCACAGATGCACAATGCATAAATACATGTGCATGCAAGGACATGCCTATAAACAGATGGGCACAGACACTGATACGCATAGACCTCCCCACATGACGCACGTAACATACACATGCCTACAAATGAACATACACAGATACAAATATGCATGCACCAGACACAAACATACAGCATGTAGACACATGCAATCAAACTCATGCAAACCCAGGCACACAGACACACACACCTACATGCAGACACACTCACCAGACTTCCCTGCCCCTGCGGCCCCGGGACCCAGAAACCTCCCCCTATATAAGTTATGTGTGTGTGTGCATGCCCACACTTGAGTCTGTGAGAATAAGTGTGTATGTGTGTGAGTGAGGGGGTGCTGAGCTGTGGGAACCCGATGACATCATCTCTTCTGGCTATTTTTAACTGCCTCTGCAATGCTGGCTCCTCCACTGCCCTTCCCCCTCCAGGCTCCCACCTCTCCTCCCCCTCCAGGCTCCCAGAGGCAGCGGCAGCCAGAGGGCACCCACCACCCCAGTCTAGGTGACCCTGTGGATGACTGGATACAGCTTACTGTCTCCCACCCTGCCAGAGCTCCCCGGAGGCTGAGAAAACTGGGCTCCCAGGCCAGACGAGAAGACTTGGGCTGTGTGGCAGCTTGGAGCAGGGGCCTGGGTTAGGTGAGCTGGCCTGGCTGGTCTCCAGCCCCTGGAGTGCCTCTGCTTCTGCTTTTCAATCTGAAACTCTGTCTCAGTCAGTAGTGCCTGCTGTGTGCCAGGGAGGGTGCCAAGTTCTGGAGATAAAACAGTGAGCAAATCAGTGGGAGTTCTTCTGGTGGGAGTTGCAGCTCTACGGGAGACACATTAAACGGATCACACAAGGCACTGCACTAAATTGTGGTGAGGGCTCTGAACACCGGTAACAAGGGGACTTAGTCCAGGATGATGCTCTCTTTCTCTTTCAGTCTCCCAGAGAGATCACCTGAAACCAGAGGGGCGTACTCCCTTCCCTTGCACCTTTCACCCTGACAGCCACACCCAGAATTCCACAAAGCAGGTCTTCCTTCTCACACCCCAGGCTGTGCACCGACACCTCACCAACCACCATCCAAGGGGTGGCCCACTGCTGCTCACGTCCCCCCTTTCTTTGGAACTTCCTCACAACCAATCTATAGATGAGAAAAGCAAGGACAACTAGAGTAATCAAATTCATAGAGACATAAAGTAAAATGGGGGCTGCGGGGTGGGGTAAAGGGGTGGGGAGGGGGGGAATTGTGAGTTACCATGGAAGGGGTACGGAGTTTCGGTCTGGAGATGGGCGGTCGTGGTGGATGCACAGCAATATGACTATACTTAATGTCACTGGATGTACAAATGGTTAGAATTGTATATTTTATGTCAGGTGTATTCCATCACAGTAAAAGAAAGGCAGAATTAAAAAAAAAAAAAGAAAACTGAGGCCCAGAGAGGGACAGCACTGGACCATACTTGTCGGTGCAGTGGAGCTGCCCAGGGGGTGTGGAGGAGGAAGTGGTTGGTGGCACAGGTGTGGGAGGGGCCAGGGGTGGGAGTAGAAGATGAGGGGGAGGAGGACGGTGGCCTGAGGGACCCATGCCTGGAGGAGGGTTTCCTGCTCCAGTCAGTCCAGGCAGCCACGGGAAAATCGGGTTTGGCTGCTTCAGCCAAACCCTCAGGGCTGGAGGGGGTGGTCCAGACAGCTCTAGGGAGGTGGCTGGGAGGCGGGCCCATCCTCTAGCCCAGAGTCAGATCAAACCACTGGGGGAACATTATGTAATAATGGGACACTTTGGAATGTGGGGGGAACAGCTGTGGACTGGAGGCAGGAGCCCAGAGCTCCAGCCCTTGTTCTGCCTGGAACCTCAGATGTGGTGCTTGGCAAGTCTTGCCCCACTGGACCCTCCCAGAAAGGAGCCCTGGAGGATTTGTTTCCCCACCCCTGATTCCTGCCTTCTGGGTTTTCCTGGGAGTCTGACTCAGGCACGGGAACCTGAATCAAAGGGTAGCAACTCAACCAGACCGCCCCCAGGGCGCCAGCCTGGAGGTCCCTTGTCACCAATCAGTCAATGGCCGGAAGCTCAGCTCCAGCCCCACAATGCAATACCGGTCACCCCACCCTTACCAGTGCCCTCACCCACACCCCCACTTCCGGCCTCTGTTCTTTCCTCTCCTTCAGGGAAAGCTGCATAGCTCCCCAGGGAATCTCCCATATCTCCTCCACTGGCTCCCTGCCCAGTGCTTAATCCTACCTCCCCCCTCTGCCCATTTTGGTCAGGCCAGGCTCTCAGTAAACTTTCTCTGGAGCATGGGGCAGGCCAGGAAGGAAAGGCAGCTGGGTGGAAGGGCCGCAAAGGAGCTTGCTTTTCCTGCTACCCTCAGATACTAGAGTTTTAATGAGGGGCTTGACTGGGGAGGTGGAGGGACTGAGTGCTGGGCCTAGGCCTGGGCTGCACTGGGCATATCCCACCCATGGAGCTCCAGAGGAGGTGGGAGTGCTGCCCTTCACCTATCCGGCCATCTCCTTCCTCTGTTCTCAGTGGTTTCAGAGAAGAGAGCCCAGAGCCAAGACTTGCTTCCCCTGGAAAGCAATCACAAAAACCCAAGCCAGTGGGTACTCGTTACTGTCGCTATGTCAATGGCAAATTCATGAAACACAAAAATCATAAAATTCTTGATGCATAGACTCCATAGTCATGGGATTTTGGAATCAGAATTCTAGCACTGTGAAACCGGAGTTATAGAAGCTTAGAAATGCAGAATTCTGGCATCACTGAGTCCTAAATCACAAGTTTAGAGTATCCTTGAACTGGAAGTTTTGAGAAGTCAATTAGGGAAGGCTCTACCTTTAGGTGGATGTCTAAACCAGAGGATGCCCAGCTGGGGATGGGCGAAGGAGTTCATACATGAATGCTAAGGAGGAAGCAGAGAGACCAAGACACATGAGCTTAGGGTGAGGTAACAAATATGTAATTAACCAGAAAGAAGATAGACCTCTTCCATGAGGACAGTGCTGGCTCCTGAGGATGAGGGGAGTGGGGTGGCAGGTGGGGATATAGAGAGGAGAACAATATAAACAAAGAAAACATAACTAAAAGAAAAAATCAAGTAGAATAATACACTGGCCCCAGTGCCTCCAGCTTTCCCATTGGGGTTAACACCAGCCCAAGACATTTTCAAAGGTTAGTAAGACTCTTTATTACCTTAAAATGGCAACTCATGTCTGACTTTTGCGGGGAAGAAAAAGGTACAAAACAGAGTTCACGTACCACACTTTTCTTGGTGCTGCTGGGAGGGGCAGAGGCTTTCTAAAGAGGAGGCTGAGAGTTGAGCAGCGTGGTATACACCAAACCCACCCTGTGGAGTGGGGTTCAGAGTCCTCAGCAAGGCCCTGGGAGGGAACCTTGTGGAGAACATCTGTCTGGGGTGGTGCCTGAAGTGGAGCATCTTTACAAAAGGGGCGAACTTTGAGGTAGCACTTCGTATGGAGAGCCTTATCTGATTACAGGATTGGTTGCTCATGAAACAATAAGTATATTTACCTAGCATTTCTGGGAAGCTACTGCAAACTCAGGAACCCAAAAGGAGAAGCTCCAGAGAAAGACAAATGCCAAGCCCTGCTGAGCATGGGAAGTGGGACAATGTCAGCTGGAGATCCTTTTGCTTGGCTGCTTGTCCTTGGATTCAGCTCAGTACCTCAGCCCTGACCTCTCTCCACTCCCTCATTTGCCGCTCTCTTCCTGCTTGCCTGCTCTTCTCCATGTGCTCATCTTCTGCGTGACCTTTGGCAAATGCTGTCCCTCCCTATGTTTCAAACCTCCTTCGTTACCTTTTAAAATCTATAATTGTGTCCTAAGTGCAGCTTTTATTACTTTATAGTCCTCGTATTGTCCATATTAGTTCTAACTTCAGGTATCTCCACTTTTAGCTTCCAGAGAAAGTATCAGACAACTTCAGGGGAAAATACAAAGACTAGGGACTAGAACTAATGCTCCTATTTGACATCCTTTACAGGGTGGGGCAAAAGCAGGTGTATAGCCATTTGTATGGAAAAAGACATGCAGGTTGTGATTATTGCAATAGCTTTATTAATTCTGTTTCACATGCTCACAATTGTAAACCTACTTTCCCCCACCCTGTATGTGTGAGTGCTTATGACAGGTGTTTTCATAAATCTTACATAATGCCCAATAACCACCCTGTATATACAAATCATTGCTCCCATTTTAGAGATGAAGGAACTGAGGCTCAGGCCGGGTAAAAAACTTGCTTAAGATCATTCATTTTAGCATTCATTCAGCTAGGGAGTGATGGAACTGGAATCTTAACCAGGTCGGTCTTAATCTGAAGGCTGTGGTTTCAGATTAGCATTATTCCAAGGACAGGAGTTTCAGGGAGAAGTGGCCCACGTGCCGCCATGAGAGGAGATGAGTTCCATTTTGGGAAATTGCAATAGGGGCTGGCAGCTTGTGCTGTTAAAACAAAACAAAACAAAACCCAAAACAAACCAAAAACCCACTGAATGGAGGCTTCTTTTATTGGTGTTCTCAGCTCACATTGGCCATAGCTGGGCTGGGCTGGGCTGGGCTGGGCTGGGCTGGGCTGGGCTGGGCTGAGCTGGGCCGGGAGTGAGGAGGTTGGAGTGGAGCGTGTGGGGTGGTTCTGGGCTGATCTTCAGGGGTTTGAGAGGCTGCTGCCACTGCTCCTGGAGACAATGTGTACAAGCTGGGGAGTGGCTGTGAATGGGGGCTTCTTCACTTTCCAGGATCGGCAAAACCCTGCTCCCCTCAGTTGGAGCTGGTGGTCAGACCTCTGGAGCCCGGGGCAAGGGACTTTTCAGCGGTGATAGCACCCTGGTGTGTTGATACTAGACTCACTGCCTTGAGGTTCCCAGCACCTTTTGGATTCCCAAGCCTCAGCAACCTTGCACAATTGCCTCAGTTCACTGACTCAAAAGAGGTGGAAGGATTTCCGATTTACCCCTGATCCCTGCCCTGCCCAAAGTTGGGTCATTACAGGAGCCAGGAGCCAGGAAGTCATTGGCTCAGAAGGTCAGATCTAAGGGCAATCTTGGGGGTCATTTTATACATTTTCTTTGCAGTAAGGGTGAGGGAGGAGTTTGAAGTCCAGAAAGGGAACAGGACTTGCCAAAGAGCACACAGCAGCCGCTGCTGCTCCCATCAAGTACCAGGTACTTCTCTTGGCACTGAGGGTAGAGTCGAATCTGTCCTTTTTCTGGCTCTTGAGAGCTTGCATCCTAACAGAGAAATTGGCTTGGTAGATACACCCAGAGAAGTGTCAGGGCTAAAAGACAAGTTCAGACTTTGTACACTGGGAGCTTCGAGAGGCCAGCACACAGACCTCTATAGGATTCATGAATGATAAACAGGTGGTTTTTAAGCTGTGCTTAAACAAGGGTCCACACTTTAGCTGATGCAAAGGAGTAAAAGACTGCTGGCTGACAAACAGCATGAGCAAGAGGGGGCACAGACTTGCTATGTGGAATCAATGAATTGCCCTGCCAGGCTGGCCTATGTGGCTGGAGTGGAAGTCTGATGGGTAATAGTGTAAACCAAGGTCAGGATTCTCTGTGCTCTGTAAGCACGTAATAGTCACAGAGGTGCAGGCCACAGGGATACCAGGGCCCAAGTTGGTAGGAGGATCTGAGGAGTCTGTGGTTGGGAGATTCCTAGCTGTAGAGGTGGAGCTGCTTGACTCTTAGCACCCGGTCCGGGCTGTTTCGCTTAATCCACTACACACAAAAGCACACAAAGCCGCTGCCCCACCTCCCTCCACAAGACCCAGGCCCAGCCCAAGGTGGGGCCAGCCAAGGGGAGGAGATTACTCCTTCCTGCAGCTTCCTTCTCACTCTCTCATTGCTCCTAAACTCGCCACTGGGCAGGGACAGGATGCATTCGTCCTGAGTTTTGGATGCAAATCAGCTCCGGATTTATTCCCGGGCGTTCTTTCCGTAAAGCGCGACGCCCCCGGCGCCAGCGCTTGGCTGGAAGTGCCTTTTCCGGCCCTGGCCGAAGGGCGCCAGGGTCTAGAACAGGGAGTGGGGGGATGCTTTGCCTGCTGGCGGATCCTGTGACTCTGACCCTGGGGGCGAGGTGAGGGGAGGGTGCAGTTGTGAGTCCGGGGACTAGGCAGGAGCTGGGCTGTAATAAACCACCGTCCCAGGTGGGAAGCGGGAAGCCATGGTCTGAAAGACCCTCCCAAGTGGAAGAGTGGGAGCCACCGAGAGTCAGGCTAGGAGTGTGGGGAGTGTGGGGCACCTAGGGCGAGCAGGACCCTGCTCAGAGGACCAGGTCTCAGATTTTGGTAGAGATCTGAAGGTTTGTGGCTGGAGAGTGTGGGGTGGAGGACAAGGGGAATCCCAAGGCTCAGGAGGGGCCTCCTCAAGGCTGAGCTCGGTTGGGTGCCTTGCCTAGTCTCTCTGTGCAGACCTTGTTTGGACACTTGAAGGAATTCGACTGATCCCTGCCCTCTTATCGCAGGAATTCTAAAGTAGAGTTACATCTCAGAGGCCTGAGAGCCTGGAGGGGTATAGGACATGGAGGAGTGGGGCTGCTCTATGCACTTCCAAGGGCTCCAGCTTCAGGAAACAACTGCAGGAATGGTGTGACAGTTTACATATAAACGCTGATTAAATCAGCATGTATGTATAAGCATGGAGAGATGGTATTTGTTGAGTGCTTGCTGCATGCCAGATGAAGGATATTCACCAAATTGACAAAAATGAGAGATGTTTGCTTTTTTTCTTGGTATTTCATATAAAAGGACAATACAACTCATACATATTTTTTCTTGATTTTTAGATATTGGCAGGTGGTGAACAGAGAGAGAAGTATCGATTTGTTGTTCCACTTACTTATGCATTCATTGGTTGATTCCTGCATGTGTCCTGACAGGAGATTGAATCACAACCTTGGTGTATTGGGACGATGCTCCAACCAACTGAGCTACCTGGCCAGGGCACAACTCTTTTTATTTAAAAACAAAATCAAAAACCAAACCCTGGCTGGTGTGACTCAGTGGATTGAGCTCTGGCCTGTGAACTGAGAGGTCACCAGTTTGACTCCCCATCAGGGCACATGCCTGGGTTATGGGCCAGGTCCCCAGTTGGAGGCGTGCAAGAGGCAGCCAATGGACACTTTTCTCCCTCTCTCCCTTCCCTTCTATCTAGAAATAAATAAAATCTTTTAAGAAAAATACATAGACCTGGTTTTCAGCGCTGCTAAATTTGACCTTTAATGTCTACAAGGCTCAGGTTTCTTATCTGTAAAACAAGAATAAGAGAACTAGGCACAGGGTTTGTTGTGAGGATTAAATGGGTTAAGACATCAAAGGTACTTGGAACAGTGCTCAGGAGTGGCAGCAATGAGAAGAGCACTTAGACTAGTTTGGTGCATGTCAGAAATGGGGAACAAAAAGTCTCTGGAAGAGCGGAAATCTGAGCTAAGTCTTAAAATAGGGGTAGGAGCATGTCAGTGGGAAAGAGAGGAAGAGAAGGATGTTACTGACAGGGAACAACATGAAAAAAAAAACAGGTGAGAAACAGAACACTGAATTTGGGGAAAACTACAAGGTGTGAGGCAGAGAGTAGAGGGAGATGAAGTTAGAAAGGGAAGCTGGGGCCAGACTGGGGCAAGGGGAGGGTGCTTAAGTGACAGGCTGGCTTTCCTACTGAGAGCTGTTGAGGGGTTTTCAGCAGCTGCAGAGGGAGATAGGCTCCCTGCGGGGCGGTGTGGAGGCAAGGAGACCTACAAAGGGGAGGAGGATAAGTGGTGTGAACTGCAGCAGCAGCCTTCGGATGGAAAGAAATGGATGGATTTGACAAGTAGAAATGACAGGACTTGGTGATGGATTGAATGGGGCACATAAGTGAGAAGGAGGTATGAGGAATGTATCGTGATTTTCAACTTGGGTCCCTGGGTGGTGCTACCCTCTGGGTGAGACAGGGAGTGGGAAGAGTAACACATTTGAGGGGAAGCTGAGTTCAGTTTTGGACATGCCTGTGACCACACTTCTGGACAGACCCTCAATAATTGGGGTCTTGTCATCCCACCTGGCAATTACTCTGTCCAGAAGATGGGAGGGGTATCATTAGGCACTGCTGGCTGTCTGTTCCCTGGCTGCGGTTGGCTGGAGATCTGGGTGGAGAGGTGGAGGTGGAGGCTGCCACCCCTGGGCTGCGCCTAGTGACTGTTCTTTTGTGGCTCTGGGCTGCCAGATGGTTTCTTTGGGCACAATTGTTTCATAGAAGCTTGAGGATTGGGTTGTCAGATTGTTTCCAAAGAGAGTCCTAGGACTGGGGCTGTGCTTTGTGCTGAGGTTACTGTCTCCATTTTACAACTGAGGAAACTGAGGCTCAGGAATTGAGAGGCAGAACCAGGAAGTGAACAAAAGTCTATGTGATGCCTTCTCACAGTACCAGCTGCCACATCATCAAGGGTAACATTTGCTCTAAGAGGGACAGGAAAAACATCAGGGCCATGGTTCCTTGGGGGAGAAATGCAACCTGGAGGTGGGTTCAGGGAAGGAGGTAGGGAAAGCTTCCTGGAGGTGGTGCCATTTGTGTTGTCATAGAAGCATAATCTTGTTTTCTGTCTCGCTAGCCAGCAATCATTGGCGATCGACCATTGCCTGCAGTGAGGGTGACCTTGTTATCTGAGGGGGCTCTAGGCAGAATGTGTCCACAGAACCCAAAGGTGGCAGGCTGGAATTCTTGCAGGCATTTTAGGCCTGAACCGAGGGTACTTCTATTTCAATCTCTGGCATCTGTCAGCTTGAGCATCCCTTTGGCACTGGCTCTTCTTCACTGGCAGCTGGAAGCCCAGTGCCTATTCATTCTCATATCAGGGTTCAGCACAAGTTTATGCTGTGCTTCCAGGTTTTGTTTTACTTAGGAAAAAAGAAGAGGCATCATGTGATAAAGTGATGGATTCTTTCTAAGGGAGAACTGACAATTACAAGAAAAACTCTTTCTATGGATGATTGGGGAAAACTTATAAGTCAGAAAAAAGTGTTGCTAACCTTTATCTGTTACCCACCAAGTGTTTTTCCCCACTTGGGGGAATGGCTGAGGCAGGCTGACATGGTGAGGCAGGCTGACATGGTGAGGCAGGCTGACATGGTGAGGCAGGCTGACATGGTGAGGCAGGCTGACATGGTGAGGCAGGCTGACATGGTGAGGCAGGCTGACATGGTGAGGTAGTGGCCAAATTCTTGGGAGCTCAGAAGGGGTAACTTTCCAAAAAATTGTTTAATATTTGTTCATTGTAAAAAATACAAGCACGTAAAAATATATATAAAATATGTATTTTGTATATATAGCATCCATTTAGAGATAAAGACTTAATTTTACATATTTTTTAAATTTCTGGACATACATTGTTTCCTCTTACATGGTTAATATACTGCATAGACAATTTTGTATCTTGCTTTCTAATTCAACAAAACTATAAGAACTATCCATATCATTTAAAACATTAAATTTTTTTAATGGCTGCATAATTTTCTACTACATTGAGTTACCATATTATATTTTACTAAGCATTTACCCATAGACATATAAACTTATTCATTCATCCTTTTTTTGCTATTATAAAGATGCTCTGATGAAAATCTTTGTGCATATGTATATTTTGTATTATTCTTTTACAAATTTTTCTGGAAGTGGAATCACTGAGTCAGAGGAAATATATATATCTCCTCTGAGGATTATATATATATAAATCCTCACCTGAGGATATATTTATTGATTTTAGAGAGAGAGGAAGGGAGAAAGAGAAAGAAATATTGATGTGAAACATCCAGAGAAACATTGATTGGTTGCCTCCATACGTGCCCAACGGGGAATCGAACCCACAACCTAGGTATGTGCCCTGACTGGGGAATCAAACCTGCAACCTTTTTTTGGTGTGCAGGACGATGCTCCAACCAACTGACTACCTGGCCAGGGCAAGAATCAAAGTATTTTTAAGAATATTGATATGTACTGCCAAAATGCTTTCCAGAAAGCTGTGCCAATTATACTCCATCACCCTGATAGTGATGTACCAGTCTTACGGCATAGCACTGAGTATTAGCATTTAAATAAGTTCTTGGTAATTTGGTAAGCATACAATGGAATCTCTCTCTCTCTATCTCTTTTTTTCTTCTCGGAGGCCAGAGTGGCATGGGTCTACTAGATCAATGATTTGGTCCAATCTGACCAAGTTCCTCTACTGATCAGACTGTCTCCTTCACTAAGTTGATGGGGCTCAGCCATTGTTGTGGACAGCTATTGTTTTTACTTTCCTGGAATTCTCTCTTCCTTTCAGTTACAGTTTCCCAATTTTTCTTTAGGGAATATCCCTCCTCCATTTTGGTCTATGTGGTACAAGTGGGCCTGCCCTGCCCTCAAATTCCGGAGATGGGCATTGAGACACTGGTCTGGCCAGTTATCACAGTGGTTTAGTGATGGACATTTCACCCAAGTGGGGCAATGAAAGCCTTCTTCTGGAATAACTGGGACAGAGGCCCTCTCATCTGTTCGGGGGTTGGGAGCAGGGAGAGTAAAGCTGAAGAATGTGGACTTGGAATTATTTGGTGGCTGTTTTTGTAACTTGGGAAAAGCTCACCTGAGACAGAAGTCAACACTGGTTCAGTAGTGCCAAGAAATGGAGAAGGTATATACATGGAGACTTTGTTTGAGCTCCTGGGTTCAGCTGCCTGGCTTTTCATTTACATAAGGCAACAAATTTTCCTCTTAAAAAAAAAGTCAGTTTGAACTATGTTTCTGTTATATGCAATTGGAAAAGCCCCATGGTTTTGCATGGCGCTCAGAAAAGGCAAATGTACCTAAATTGTTACAGAATCATAGGTTCTGAAGGTTGAAGGATCTTTACCATCTTCTTCATTCATGATTAAACACAAATCTCCGTGTGTTTTAGTCAGATATCAGTCCAGCCTCTGCTTGCCTATTTCCAAGGATGAGGCACTCACTGCCTTTAGAGGTAATCTGGCCCATCCAAACTAACCTCCCCCACCATTCTTGAAAAATAGACAAAGGATGGGAAAAATCTAATCCAGTGACCCCAGTACTTTGGCCAAATCCTTGGCTATATAGAAGGGAGAGGTTAAAGAAGCTAACTTGAGGGGCAGGACTGAGCTAAATGGTTTGGAGGAGATAATGGTGTTTTATTTGTTTTTGCCTTTGAGAATTTGGGAGCCAGGAAAAGAGGGAGGGCTGTGGAGAAAGAAGCAACAGAAGGACAGTAAAATAATAGGGTGTAGTAGCAGAAAGGCCTTAAGAACAAGACTGTCTAATACTAAATTTGGGAGGTATTCTGTGATTATGCTAAGTCCCCTCTGTCCTGTGAATCTTCAGTTTGGTAACAAAGCCTTCTGATAAGTGATTATTTTCGTCATGTATATGGTAGTTACAGAAAAGGTTGAGGACTGGGTGCAGGACAGGGACAGCATGAGAGCAGGGAGGTAATCTGTAAATTAAATTCAGATAGTGGAATCATGGATTCAGAGACAGAGGTGACTAAGACCATGTTATTGTCCTGCGCATTTTCAATAATCTTTGGGAATTTTGTGGAAGAATTTGAAATATGGGTTTGATAAGGCTTATCTGATTCTTAAGAGGCAGTGAGAACACTAATAACTGGATGGTACTTATATTCAGATGAAATCAGTCTCCCTTAAGCTTTCACATTATCAAAGGGATCTACCTGTGGGGGCTATATGACCAAATCCATTCAGTTTGTCTCACATGACAATAACGTTGTCATCTGGCTTTGGAGTCAGGCTCTGGGTTTGAGCCTGGGATTTGCCCCTGACCAGCTGTATGGCCATGGGACTCATAATCAATCTAATGGGAGGAGACTAATTCTCTAATGAGAATATACAAAGAACATATGTAGTATGACAGGTAAGTGCTATGGAGACAAAGCAGGTAAGAGGGAGCTGGAGCACCATGGGTGTTATTTGCCACTTTATATAAGGTGGAGAAAGGAGACCTCATTGGTAAGGTGATGTTTGAGCAGAGACCCACAAGAGAGGAAGCAAGTCCTGCTTATATGTAGGGGAAGGATGTTTCCAGCAGAGTGTAGAGCAACTGTAAAGGCTCTGAGGTGGGAGTATGTAGGAATGTATTCAATGACCACAAGGAGGACAGTGGCTGTAACAATGCATTTGCTCTCTCCAAGCCTCGGTTTGTCATCTAAAAAATGTTGATAACAGCGCCTGTATTACAGAGTGGGTGTGTTGAGTAAATGTGATAATGCTTAGTGCAGGTCTTGCAAGCTATTGTTAGGGTGACAGCTACATCTTCGACCTTGTTGACAATTCTTTTTGGATAATTTGTGGTTCTCCCTCCATTCCAGTGCTCTTCCTTTGATGTATGCTCTTGTTAGCCTATAAACTGCAGTTTGTTCACCAGTCACTAATGGTTACCAGCACCTACTGTATGCTACACACTAGGTACAGCTCTATCTTAAGATGCCTACTGTCCCACAGGGGAGAGTACAAATAGCCACCATATAAAGCAAAACATAATCAAGAGAATAACTAGCAAAGTGTTTTGGGAATTCAGATGTGAGTCATGAAAATCATGAAAGGCTTTCTGGAGAACGTGACATTTGGACTAACCTTTGAGGAAAGGCTTTTCATGTTTGGAGATGAGATGGAGAGGGCATTCCAGGAGCAAGGAAAAGGTGTGAGCATGGGCGCAGAGGCTGGCGTGTCCAAGTCCCAGGTGAGGAGGGGAAAACTGCCTCGTATGGTACAAGTACCATGTTTTTCAGATTATAAGAGACACTCCCCCCAAATTTGGGAGGAAAAAAAGGGGTGCGTCTTATAGTTCGACTGTAGTGTACCTGGCTCACTGAGGAGGGCAGGCAGTAGTGGAGCAGGGTCACAGGTTATTAAATATATTACTGCATTTTTTGCTTCAAAAATTTTTTTTCCTATTTTTCTCCTCTAAAACCCAGGTGCATCTTATGGTCTGGTGTATTTTATAGTCCTAAAAATACGGTATAGTGTATTAGAAGGTAAGAAGTGGGGAGGACAAGATTGTTAAGTTATAGAGTCTGAGCGTATGTTGTAAGTAATAGACAGACATCAAACATTTTTAGGTAGGGAGTGATATGGTCACAATGGTGTTTTTAAATGATCCGTCTGGCTGCAGAGGAGGAGAGCTTAGAGTCAGCAGGAACACGAGGGTTGGGGAGGACCCAGCGAGGAGGCTCCAACAGCTGTCCTGGTGAGTACTGATGAGGTCTCAGGAATGCAGATGGTAGAAAACATTATAGAGATGCAGGAAGAACCAGGATGCTCCAACCGTTCTCTAAGAATCATCAGAGAACACATAGGAATTGCCCAAATATGGTTACAATGAATTGTGCTGTTAACTCTTCTGAAACTGGGCTATTGAGGTCAGCTATTTTCAGTTCCACTCCACAGAAATACCTTTCAGAAAGGGGAGAGGGGCAGAAGGAACGTGTCTGCTCTGGGCACTTTCCTGTTTTGGCATTTGATAACTGCAGGGAACTTTAGCATCGTGGGGCACTCTAACCATCACTGTCTTTCAGGGATCAGCTTTCTGAACAGGGATTTCTTGTGGCTCCCCAAGCAGCTTGAATTGAAAGATGGAGAATTGAGTTTTGGCCCTAGGAATGTCAGGTTTAAAGCTCTGTAAACCTGGAGCAAATAATGCTAGGATTTTTACATCGTCTTTTCAAAAGGCCTTTTTTTTTAACTTTCTAAATGGCCTATTTAGCTGAAGAAAGAAATCAAAGATCATCTAAAATTGGGGAACCCTAGATCTGCCATGCTGCCAATTCCTTTAAAAAAGGAAAGTCAATCCAGATCCTGGCCTTCTTGGTTTATGATACTAGTTGACTGAATCCATAGTATCAATGACAGGAGGCTGGGGGTGGGGGATGCATCTGGTGTTAAATAAGGGTGACCACTCAGTCACCTCCTGTGGAGCTTTTCTATCGACAGACAGCAAAGAGGTGGACTGACTTTAGGGTAGAGCGACTTGGAAGGAAGGAGCTCAGCAGATGATTATCATAATAGCCCAGCTGAGCATTTTTCAACTTTACGCATTTTTGCCCACATTAGCTAATTAACTGACAATTTGTCCGAGTGGAGCTGAGGGATGGTAAGAGACAGGGAGCTCATGCCAGACCATGTTTCCAGGGTCTGGAGGGGACATAATTGCAGTCTGAGGGCCAGAGTGTTTGGGTAGGGGCTAATGGACAGGAGCTAATTGACAGGCTCTCGTGCCCCTGTGTATGATGGTCAGCTGGTTTGTCTGAGACAATGTGATAAATGCCTCATTCAGTCCAGGGGCAGTCCCGGTCAGAGAGACCCAGTCAGGCCGGTTACTGATCTGATGACAGATGCACAGGGTGTTAGCTGCTTTACCATAGATGTCTTCTCCGGAGGACTGTCTCTGTGTCCAGGAGACTGAATGAGATTCTACATGGTCAGAGATGTCATGTATGATATTTTTTTAAACAGGAAAAATTTAAATCAGAACCCAGCCAGTGATGAATTCCTATTGTTTACTATGTATTTATCTTCTATAAGAAAAAACAGAGCTCTCACCAGGTAGCTCAGTTGGTTAGAGCATCCTCCCAATTTGCCCAGGTTGTGGATTTGGTCACCAGTCGGTCAGGGTACATACAAGAATCAAGCAATGAATACATAAATAAGTGGAACACCATATTGATTTCTCTCTCTCTCTCTTTTTCTCCCTTCCTCTCTCTCTCTCTAAAATCAATAAATAAAAATTAAAAAAAGAAAATAGTTACTTGTTAATTATTATTTTAAAATAAAAAACAGAAAACATGCACATTTTCAGAAAGTGTTAGCACAGCTCATAAGAACTTGGTATAGGCATCTATAATTTCACATCTTAAAATTCACTTAAAATTTTTACATAAGTAAATTTATTATTTTTTTGTGTATATTTCTATGGGTTTAGACCAAGGGTTTGCAAACTAAACTGTAAAGAGCTAGATAGTAACTAGCTTAGGCTTTGTGGATATACAGTCTACCACATGTACTCACCTTTGCCTTTGGAATACCAGTACATCCACAGATAATAAACACATAAATGAATAAGCATGGCCTGTGGACACTGAAATTCAAATTTATATAATTTTCATGAAATATTATTTTGATATTTTCCCCTCAATCATTTAATTTTTTTAAATTTATTGATTTTAGAGAAAGAGAGAAAGAGAGGAGGGAGACAGAGAGAGAAAGAAACATCGATTTGCTTCACTTATTTATGCATTCATTGGTTGCTCCTTATATGTGCCCTGACAGGAGATCAAACCCACAACCTTGGTGTATCAGGACAATGCTCTAACCAACTTAGTTACCTGGCCAGGTTGTCCCCAACCATTTAAAAATGTAAAAAACATTCTTAACTTGTGGGCTGTAGAAACAGGTGGTAGGCTGAATTTGACCCTTGAGCTATAGTTTTCTGACCTCTGGTTTAGACCAGGGATCTTCAACCTTGATCCTATTTGCATTTGGGGCCAGATAATTCTTTGCTGTGGGGCTGCTTTGGTGCATTGTAGAATATTTAGTCAGATCCCTGGCCTCTACCCAATAGCTGCAAATGGCATCACCTCTCCTTTTGAGCTGTGACAAGTAAAAATGTCTCTAGACATTACCAGATGTCCCCTAGGGAGCAGAATCACCCCAGTTGAGAACCACTGATTTAGACGATCACAGTCATTGAATCACCACAACAATCAAGATACAGAAGAGATCTATTATTCTAAAAAAAAGTCCCTCATATTACCCCTTTGCAGTCGACACCTTCCTCTATCCCACTCCCTGGCAGTCACTGTTTTGTGTTTCTATAATTTTATCTTTTCTAGAATAACATAAATGGAATCATACAGAATGTAGTCTTTTAAGTTTGCTTCTTTCACTTAGCATAATGCATTTGAGATTCATTCATGTTGTTGAGTGTCTCGGGAATCCATTCCTTTTTATTGCTGACTAGTATTTCATTATATGGATATACCACAGTTTATCCACTCACCAGCTAAAGATATTTGTATTGTTCACAGTTGTTTTGTCATTATGCATGAGGCTGCTTTGAACATTTGTGTGCAGGTTTTTGTGTGAACATAAATCTTCCTTTTTTTATGTAGTCATTACCTAGGAGTGAAATATGTGCATCATATGATAATTATATGTTTAATTTTATAATAAACTGCCAGATTGTTTTTCAGAATGGCTATACCATTTTAAATTCCCACTAGCAATGTATGAGAGTTGCATTACTTCACATTCTTATTACTTGGCATGTCAGGATTTTGTTTGTTTGTTAGTTTAAACCATTCTAATAGGCATGTAGTGCTATCTCATTGTGGTTTTAATTTGCATTTTCCTAATGATTAATGATACTGAGCATCTTTTTATGTGCTTTCTGTATACCTTCTTTGGTGAAGTGTTCATATCTTTTGCCCATTTTTAATGAGGTGGCTTGTTTTCTTTTTCTTTGTTTCTTTCTTTTTATCGTTCTTATTTTTAAGTACACTTAATTGATTATTCTATTACAGTTGTTCCATTTTTTTCTACCCTTTATCTCTCTCTCTGCCCTGTAATCCCCTCCCTCCAGCATTACCCCTGCTCCCTTTAGTTCATGTCCATGGGTATTACATGTACGTTCTTTGGCTTCTCCATTCCCCATACCATTCTTAACCTTCCCCTGTCTATTTTGTATCTACCAATTATGCTTTGTATTGTCTGCCCCTTTTCCCCCATTCTCCCCCTCCCCCACCCCACTGATAACCCTCCATGTGATCTCTATGTCTGTGAATCTGTTCCTGTTCTAGTTGTTTGCTTAGTTTATTTTTATTTTTTAGGTTTGGTTATTGATAGTTGTGTTTGTTGTCATTTTACTGTTCGTATTTTTTATCTTCTTTTTCTTAGATAAGTCCCTTTAACATTTCATATAATAAGGACTTGGTGACGATGAACTCCTTTAACTTTACCTTGTCTGGGAAGCACTTTATCTGCCTTTTCATTCTGCACAATAGCTTTGCTGGATAGAATAATTTTGTGTGTAGCTCCTTGCCTTTCATTACTTTGAATACTTCTTTCCAGCCCCTTCTTTCTTTTTTTTTTTTAAAGATTTCGTTTATTTATCTTTAGAGGGGAAGGGAAGGAGAGAGGGAGAGAAATACCAATGTATGGTTGCCTCTCATGGGTCCCCTGCTGGGAACTGGCCTGCAACCCAGGCATGTGCCCTGACTGGGAATCGAACCGTAGTCTCTTGGTTCCCAGGCCCGCGCTCAATCCACTGAGCTACACCAGCCAGGGCTCCAGCCCCTTCTTGACTGCAAGGTTTCTTTTGAGAAATCAGCTGATAGTCATATGGGAATGCCTTTGTAGGTAACTGTCTCCTTTTCTCTTGCTGCTTTTAAGATTCTCTCCTTCTCTTTAATCTTGGGTAATGTAATTATGATGTGCCTTGTTGTGTGCTTTCTTGGATTCAACTTCTTTGGGACTCTCTGAGCTTCCTGGACTTGCATATCTATTTCCTTTGCCAGATGGGGGAAGTTCTCCTTCATTATTTTTTCAAATAAGTTTTCAATTTCTTGGTCTTTCTCTTCTTCTTCTGGCACCCATTTGATTTGGATGTTGGGACATTTAAAGTTTTCCCAGAGGTTCCTAAGCCTCTCCTCATTTTTTTGCATTCTTGTTTCTTCATTCTGTTCTGTTTGAATCTTTATTTCTTCCTTCTGTTCCAAATTGTTGATTTGAGTGCTGGTTTCCTTTCCTTCACTGTTGGTTCCCTGTATGTTTTTCTTTATTTCACTTTGTATGGCCTTCACTTCTTCCTTTATTTGGCAACCATACTCAGTCATTTCTGTGACAATTCTGAATACCAGTGTTTTGAACTCTGCATCTGATAGGTTGTGTATCTCCTCATCACTTAGTTCTTTTTCTGGAGTTTAGGTCTGTTCTCTCATTTGGGCCATATTTCTTTGACTTGGGGCACTTGTTACATTGTAAGGGGCAGAGCCTTAGGTATTCACCAGGGCAGGGTGACCCACTTCCCTGTGTTGTGGCACTGCATGTGGGTGAGGGATCAGAGAGGGAACAATGCCACTTGCTTGGCTCTCGCCCAACTTTCATTCACTTCCTCTGCTACCCACAAATGAATTGAGCCCTTCTGGTGCTGATTCCTGGGTAGGTGTGTTTGTGTATGTTCTAGAACCCTGTGCGTTTTCCCTAACAGACTATCCTGTGAGACTGGGAATTTCTCCCGCCACCACGACCACCACAGGTTTTTATAGCTAGAGGTTTTGACTTTACCTTGCGGGGTATTTTCCCGCGTTGGAACCTTAGGTTATGCAGGGTTCCAACTGTCTTGCTCCCCAGTTGTTCCTCCTGGTTTATCTGCACACGAATATGGGACCACCCTGGTCTGCCAGCCACTGCCTTGCTGCACATCCTCTCTTCCTCGATGACCTGCCTCCACCCTTCCTACCAGTCTGTATGAATATTTCTTCTTGTAACACTTTGGTTATTGGACTTCCATACAGTTTGATTTTCTGGCAGTTCTGGTTGTTTTTTCTTTTTAAATTGGTTGTTTTCTTTCTTTGTTTCTTTTTTTTTGGTTGTGCAAGGAAGCAAAGAGTATCTACCTATGCCTCCATCTTGGCTGGAAGTCCTGTTTTCTTATTACTATATTCTTTATGTATTCTGGGTACAAGTCTTTTGTTGGATATGTGATTTGCAGCTGTTTTCTTGCAGCCCATAGCTTTCCTTTTATTCTTTTAACAGTATCTTTCTCAGCAGAAGTTTTTAATTTCGAGGAAGTCCAGTTTATAATTTTTTTTCTTTTGTGGTTTGTGCTTTTATGTCGTATCTAAGAATTCTTTGCCTAGCCAAAGGTCACAGAGGTTTTCTCCTGTTTTCTTCTAGAAGTTTTATAGTTTTAGATTTGACATTTAGGTCTATAATCCATTTTGACTTAATTTTTATATAAGATGTGTGTCTTGGTTTTTTGGGAGGAGGCACATGGACATCTAATTGTTTCAGCACCATTTATTGAAAAGATGATCCTTTCTCCATTGAATTGCATTCATACTTTTGTCAAAAATCAGTTGAGCATATATGTGTGGGACTATCTCTGAGTTCTCCATTTTGTTCCATTGATCTATATGTCTACCTTTTGCTAACACTGCACTGTTTAATTTCTCATGTTAAAGTTCTGAAAGGAGGGTACTGGGCACATGATGCAGTGTGCAGATGATGTTTTGTTGAGTTGTACACTTGAAACCTGTATGATTTTATGAACCAATGTCTTCCCAATAAATTTAATTTAAAAATTCTTAAAGTCGAATTCTTTTGGAACACTTATGTGTCTAATCAGTGTTCTAGCATGCTTAACACATTTAAGATTGTGAAATTTTTAAAGCCCAAAACTTATATTTTGGTAAAAATTTTGGGTCAAAGTTGGAGGGTGGCAGAGTTGATGATTCAGGGATTATAAGGGTGCTAAAAGAACATTGAAACAGTTGTGGCTTGGGGCAGATACTATAGTTTCTCTAAGTCACAGTTAAAAAGAACAAAAGAATTAAACTGAGTGCAATCAATAAACATTTGTGGAACAGTGTTTTAGGTATTGGTTATACAGAAATATAAACCATATATCTGGCTTTATAGAATTTACTTTCTAGTTGCAGATACAGTCAATAAACAAAAAAGTAAGTAAAATTATTTCAGATTGTGGTAAGTGCTAGTAATAAACTAAAATAGGGTACTGGAATAAAGGTTGTTGAGTGGAGGGGCTACTTAGGTTAGCATTGTTTGGGAAGGCTGCTCTGAGGAAGCAACATTTGAGCTGAGACCTGAATGAAGAGAAGAAGATAGTTATAGTAGATCTGGGATAAAGAACATTGTAGATACAGGGATAGCAGGCATAAAGGCCCTGAGGCCTATCTGATCCTGACAGATGGAGGGCCAAAGCTGATTTGAATGAAGGTTGGTGAATGTGGTGGGGAGGGGTAAGAAGATGAACTGAGAGATAGGGGACCTTTACAATCAAGCTTCCACTATGCTTCCTCCTCCTCTGCTCCTCTGTTCTCCTCACACTCTACTTTCTAGGGATTCTGAACTCTGTTCTCTAAATAAGCTGTTCTATTTTGCATTTTTCATAGTTTATTCCTTCAAGTCAGAATGTGTGACTGTAACTATTCTCCCCTTCTTTTGAGTAGGATAATTTTCCTAGGTTTTAGCAAGGCATGTGGACAGAGCCACCTACCCCACCTCTGGCCCCGGACTATCTGCCTACCTCTGAACTGTAGTATGACAGAATAAACTTACCCCTTGTTTGATACACTGTATGTTGGGTTATAACAGCTTAGCCTCTTAGCTGCTTCTCACTTTTTCTCATCTGCCTGGTGAACTGTTACCTAAACCTGCAAGACCAAGCGTTAATTACTGCTTTTTCCATCCTCTCCAGGGAAAGATCATTGGTTCTTCCTTCAAGGCTGCACAGTACTTTGCATGTACAGCTATTATTATAGTATTTCACTCAGTCAATGAGCATTGACTAGGAACCTAATATAAGTCATGTACTGTGGTAAATAAGGAGTTTGTGGTTGAGAGAGAAAAACGGACACGTAATAAAATAGTTGTGAAGTACTGGTGGTACACTTTGTAAGAAGTGAGTTGGAGGGGAGCACAGATATCCCTCATTCTTCCTTCTTTCTCAATTCTCACATTCAATTCTAACAAGCCATCAAGGAATGAATAAGGCTATAAAACCCAGATCTTGGGTAACTAACACAATGGGAAAGGGAGAAGGGAAAGGCAGGTAGCACTAGAATAACAATTGTGAGTCACACCAGCCTCAAAGGGGCAGATTTCAGCCCCACCAGCAGAGGTGGGAACAGCCAGCACAGAATGCATTGCCCCTCCTAGAGGCAGGATTGGGTTGCTGCCTATGGTCACTATTGGAGACACAGTAAGCTCCTGGGAGACATCTGCCACAGAAGCTGAAAAAGTACCATGCTAAGATGACAAACCTTTGAAGAGCTTATTCTTGAGGATTCAAGAGGCCCTAGAGAGATTCTCAGACATAGGTGAAAGACATTGAGATGGTGTTTATTCCTATAATTAAGGAAATAGGTGTTTCTGATAGAATGTCTTAGGTATAAAAAGGTTATAAAATAATATAACCCCTTTTGGTACAGGCAAATGAAGCTGAAGACATGTGGATTTATTTTGGGGGGTTCCTTCTGGGAATTTTATGAATCTTACTGAAGTTTAAATCTGTACCATGGACTCATCACTATCACTAGAATTAAAGTCAATCAAAATGTTTAAGACAGTGACCAGGATAACATTAGAAAATTTGCACATAGAAGTAGATGGAGACTTCTAGAAGCTTTTATGGATTGCATGATTCAAAAGAAAACCTGAAACTGAAGAGGCTATGTGAACTTTTATTAGGTCCCTGAGCATATGAAGAGAGCCCATTAAAGTCTTCGAGAGGGGAGAGAACACAGACTTACTCAAGTTTTCTTTCTTTTTTTTTAACTTTAAAATTTATTTATTGATTTGAGGGAGAGAGAGGGATAGGGAGAGAGAGGGAAACATTGCTTTGTGTCCTGACTGGGGATCAAACCCACAACCTTAGTGTATTGGGATGATGCTCTAATCATCTGAGCTAGCTGACCAGGGCTCAAGTTTTTTAAAGATGTTAACTAGTCTGCAGTCCTAGGGATATAGCTGGGAACAGAGTTTCAGTGTTGGGTATGGTTAGAAGTTCTGCTATATTAAAATAGCCCCAATTCCACCAGAATCATTGGCCTAGCAACTGGGTATAGGTGAAAGAAAAGGCCATTCAATTAGAGATTTATGAGGACCCTAAAGTTGAGGATATTTGAAGGGAAGGCTACCCCTAGCATGAGAAAGTATGTTCTAGCCCTGGCTGGTGTAGCTTAGTGGATTAAGCGCGGGCCTGTGAACCAAGAGATCGCGGTTCGATTTCCATGTCAGGGCACATGCCTGGGTTGCAGGCCAGTTCCCAGCAGGGAATACACAGGAAGCAACCATACATTGATATTTCTCTCCCTCTCTCCTTCCCTTCCCCTCTAAAGATAAATAAATAAAATCTTTATAAAAAAAAAAGAATGGGAGAATAGGGGGATTTAAAAAAAAAAAGAAAGTATGTTCTTGGTTGGGAACTTTAATGAGATGCTCTGAGTGGTGGGTGCCAGATGAGAAGTAATAGCAGAACCTCCAACTCTGACAAAGAATTTTCAAGGCTACCAAGACCTCAGTGTCAGTTGGTTGAGTGTTGAATGGTCTAAGCAGTTAGGAGGGTTTACAGTCATAGGCTGTTAAGATTTTTTTCTCTGCTATATTACAGGGTGTAAGAAAAGGTGCCTTCTTTTGAATTGGGGCTGGGGTCACTCTTAGAGAAGACAGAAGAAACAGGAGCCAAAGATTCAAACAGTGTGAATCAGGTCTCCATGTAATATGCAAAAACTAAGGCTGTACTAGGGTAAGGTTTTAGGAAAAATTCCAGTTGCCAGACTAACAATAGTCTTTTAGATTCCTGTAATTGTTGAAACTAACATAGGAAAAGGAGGAGAGGAGGCAGCTCAAGTCATGAAGTAAAGGAAACTCCACTGTGGTGATTGTAGATATCCAGACTCACTACTATACATGAGTACTTCACAGGGCAGATGCAAGCCTAATGATGGCCCCTTTATGCAAGGAGGTTTGAGGGTAGATACTTCTGTGTCCTTTAAGGGCAGAACATTGAAGGAATTTGGGGGATGAGGAGGCTCTTGGCCAAGAAAAAAAATCCCAGCTACCACATTCTTAAGGTTGAAGAGCATCAGGGAAAGAAGGAGTGAAGGTGGGCCTACAGTTTGAGCTGTCTTTAACCTTCACAAGAGAAAGCTCCCACCAGGCAAATAACCCATCTTTGTCTTATGCTTATGGAGGGAAAAATCCTAGAAAGAGGGGCAGCCAAGATAAGCACCAAGTCCTAAACACTGCTTGAAGGTGAACTCACAAATAGCAAGCACCCAAGTCACCACCCACCTCCATGACAAAAAATAGAATGGGCCAGATATGGTTTTAGTACAGATTATGAGGCTTGAGTTTCCTACAGGACTTTTGGAGATGAGGGAAAGGTGAAAAATCTGTGGTTATGTGTTGGACCCTGGCTGTGTTCAGGAGATATAGATAGATTGGAGGGGATCGAGTCTAGATCCTCTAAAGTGTTTATAGGAAGCATGCAGGGACAGAGCATCTGGATGTTCTAGCCTCATCCAGGTGTTGAAGCCACAGAAAAATCAAAGCAAGAAAAATACAATAATTCCCATCCCCTCTGCTTCCACTTTGGGTCCTCCATCTTAAAGCTTTATTTCTGAGGATTCCCCAAATTCAAAATGTGGAAAGAAGGTATTATGGAAGGACCAAAAAAGGTATAGTTTTTTCTCTCCAAGAATGAAGAGTAAACAGCATAAGAATTAAGGTAAATAGTATAAGCTTGCACTTGGAAAACCAGACCCTTTTGATAAATAGGCAGGAAGTCTATATAGTTTGAGATGATTAATTTTTTAGATCACCTGAAAGACCTATTGACTGGCTGCATCATCTCTGAATTCCATATTCCATAGGTTCCCTTTTGTGACAGGGAACAAAAAAATCAAGTAGGATCTAAGTTCGTGTGGATTTCCTGGCTTTGAACAGACAGTCCAAAATAGTCCAGCACATTGTGTTCCTTATACAGGATGGCTTAGTTGCTTCCCATGGAGTCAGTTGCTTCCAGCACTGGATGTCAGCAGGTATTATAAAACCCTATGACTGTAGAGGACATAAACAGGATGGATTTTATCCGTTTTGTGTAGGTCTACCCATATGAAGGAATGAGAGTTTCAGGAACCCTTGTCACTTACTGTTCAGAGGTTACTGGAGGAAGTGACTGGTCATTTGGATTTATCTGGAAATGTTTGCTTTTCATTTATATATAAGCATATCTAAATTCTCCAGAATCTTGGAAAAGCATGAACAATAGCCCTTCAAGAGTAATGAACATGTTTTTTTCTGCCCACAATTTCTTTGAGAAACTGCCCTTTCCCAATTCTCAATCTATGTAGTTTGGGTACAGCTCACCCCACATTCTGCTTCTAAGGGTGCCCCATGAGCCTAGACCTGTCAGAACGTTCTATCCAAATGGACTCAGTGACTGATTCAAGGGTGAGCCTCTGACCCTAGCTAGGCCAATGAGACTCAACCCCTCAAATTTTTCTGCAACTACATGGAGAAACTTGCATTCTGCTAGATGGAATTACTAAGTGGGTAGAATGTAGGCCTGGAGCTCCTGGAAGCTATTCTTGTCACTACCTGGGGAAATATCAGAGGGAAGGAGAACTAGAAACTGGTTCCTGCTAACACTGAGCACATCTCTACTTAGCAGTGTGTCAAGTGAGACTATCCCTTTATTTGGCTTAAGCTAGTTTTCTGTGGGAGACGTTACAACTTGAGTAATTTTGCTTGACCTCAGTAAAAGGTGACAACATGTAATATCACACAGGGATAAGCACAGGTCACAGGGAGGTCTCCATTATTAACAACTAGTCCCACCCCATCAATTATGGAAAACTAGAAACATTAATAATGTTTATGAAAAATTCTTCCAGGATTGCACAAGTGTTTTGTGTTCTAACTTGGCATTATCAAGACAGACCTAGAGCATCAATTCAGAAGTCAGCTTAAGATCCAGGAAGAAGTCAGTTTCCTCACTTCTTGACCTCTTTTGGGTGTTCAAGGCCTTGGTAACCTTGGTGAGCTACTTAGTTCAGGCTTGTCCTAGCAATTCCTGACTTACACTGATGTCAGTTTGAGGGTATCAGAGTAAGTACTATATTAGAAAAATGAAGAAGAAAGTCAATAGTTTGACTTATCTCAGGTCTAACTGTTAGTGAGGTGCAACACTATTTAAAAAACAGAATTCCAGGATCAAAAGTGGGAAGTCACAGGTAAGTTCCGAGACAGCAGATGCGTCAGGTGCTAGACTACACATCACTTGCCCTTGTGTTTCCCAATCCTAGGTTGGTCGCTTCTGGTAACTGGCTACTCTAGGTCTGTCAGCGTACTGATGGTTTCTCTGTACTAGCTATACTCACAGGTCAGTAAGAGTCAGGCTCTGAGGTAGGTCTAGCAGGAAGCATTGGATACCATATTCATGGTAGCTTTTGATTGTGTGGTCCAGGGGATTGTTAGGACCCTAATTGTGAAGGTAGAGTTGGAGAGAGGAGTGATGGGCAGGACCCGAGCAAAGTGTATATGTACGTGGGTTGTCCCCAAAGAAAATGCTCAAAGCTTCCCAAAGAAGAGGACTAGAGCATGCACCAAGGGACATGGCTTCAAGACCTGATTAATGGGATTATGCAGAACATTTGACATTTTTGGCTGCCTAGCATCTGAACACCCTTCCCATTTTGGAGGACTCCCAAATCAGATGGGAGGCAGGGCCCATAAACTCTAATATGATGTTGAGTAAGGTGCCAGGAGATGTAAGAGTGAAATAAAATGCTTTTTTTAGGATTTGGGCTGACCATTAAGCTCAAAATAGCTAATTAGAAGATATAGCTATAGCTATATCTTCTAATTTTGTAGATAGCTATAGCTATCTACAAAAAATCACAATGTTTGACCAAAATAATTTACCACTGAAGGGGGAACCCATGAAAAAAGCTGCCTTTCTGCTTCTGCCCCACTTGGTAGGCCTTAGGGTTCATGAGGAAGTCCTTTCCTGGGAACTAGTATAGGCAGGCCCCTTAGGGAACAGAGAGAGAACATTGGACAGTGGCAAAAGCAACAGTCTTAGTTAGGATTCTTGGGTTGCAAGTAACAGAATTTAGCTGGAGCCTGTTAAATGAACAGCAAATTCATGTGAGCAGCTCCTATTAGATTGGGAAAGAGCAGCCCAGGACAGGGCTTAAAGGGCCCTGAGCCCACCTCTCCTCATAGGATGAAAAATAAGTGGAGCCAAGGGAACTTATCCACTCAGATCCCTTGCTTCTCTATTCTAGACCCCATGCTCTTGGAATTCTTTGTCCAAATGACCCCAAACTTGTTTTCAGGATCTGCATCGGGCCTTTTCCTTAGATTTGTTCTCCTAAGGACAGATAGAATCATCAATCTCAGTAACTTTAGCCCAAAGGGGCGGTTGAGGGGCAGCTGTTTGTCAGGGGATGGATGGAAGAGGCTTGGACATGTGCACAAGGACCCCCTTCCAGTGCAGGGTGAGGCCATGAGTGGGAAGAGATGGGGGGCAGCCCTCCCCTCACCACCATGTTCTGTTGGAACTCAAGATCTGTGAATTCTAAACTTGAACCTAGCCTTCCAAGGTTTGCATGAAGGTATATTTGGTAAGATAGAAAGATTGAATATATTTTATTTAATGGTTTGTTAGTTTGATTTATTAACTTTTAAGTATTTTGATATATGGTATATGAGCTTCCATTTTTATTCTTGCTCTGGGTCCTGCAAATGTTAGGGTTGGACCTGACCTTAGAACAGGGACAAAGCTGGGTAGGAAGCTAGAGAGACAAGAAATTAACTACTGCTTTTGTCTTTTCCTTTCCCATTCCTGCTCCCTTCAGAGCATTCCCTTCATTTTTCTTTGACTTTCTGAACACTGGCTTCATTTTCATCTCAGCTCTCATGGTGGACAGCAGCCACAGCCAGGGCCAGAGATTCCATGCTGCAGTTCCAAACCCCTGGAGACACCAGTTCTTATTTGGGGTAGTATTTTCAAATATTTGTGAAAGAAATTTTGTTAAGACCTGTGTTCTATCATCTATGGCCAGGGGGGAGGTCATGTACCTACTGACAACTGTCATGGTGAACTGGGTGGAGGTATTAAAAGGTGTCCACTACCATGGAACAATTGACCAGCCAGTCTGAGCCATCAATCCACTCATACTCCCAGGTCTTAACTCACAAACAGTGCTCTTGGGCTTGGTTGATCCATCCAGTGAGGTCCTGGAAGTGAGTAAATCACTAGGAGGAAAAGAGGAAACTACTACCTTTATTGGGAAAATTTTTCAACTAGAAAGGCTGTATCCTCATTTTGCAGTAAGCCATTGTTTAAGGTGGAGATGTACTGATTACCTGATGCCTCATCAAGTGTGGCCTTATTTACCTCCTCAACATCTCTCAAATCTACGCAAGGATCTCCATTTTTTTGCCTACATTGTTTCAACAATGTTTTATTTGACTTCAAATGTCTTCAGAGTTTGCCCCTTCAATTCACTCTGCAATCTGTGATGATTCTCAAATTTGAATCTGATCCTGCCACTCCTCTGCCTAAAACTCTTGAATCTATCCCATTGCTGTTAGCATGAAGTACACATTTCTTATCTTGGCTTACAAGGCTCTTCATGCTTACTCTGGAGCTTCATCCCTTACCATCCTGCAGAATTTTCAGTGCCTCTAACACATGCTCTCCTCTGGGCCTTTGCACATGCTATTTTCTCTTTCAACCTATATTTCCATCTGGCCCTGTCATTTAATTAGAACAGGAACTAACTTAGATATGATGATTTTGAGATCTTAGAGGGGCATCCAGTAGGCATTTGGATAGACAGGAGATGAGCTAGGACTGGTGCTTTAGGAGACTGAAGGTCAGAATGGGTGATTAGCTTTCAACTGGAAGAAAAACATGCTTCCTCAGAGAGGAAGGCAAGGAAGTAAGGATGGGTACAAATTTATAAGCTTTGGAGGGGATGTAAGGAGAAGAGTGTTATGTCTTCTGGTCTCTGTGAAGTAAAAGGCGAGGTCATAGATACCGATTTCAGGATGGATGGTAGTCATTTGAGATGAGTGGTGAGGTTTGGAATGTCAGAGGAAGCAGATCCAGGATAAGCAAAAGGAATCCCAATTATGACCAGAGATCAGCCCATGATTGGTAAATGAGGTTTTTATTTACCTAAGCCCAACTGCCTGAGTGTAAGGACAAAGGAGGATGCTGGTTTTTGTCTGAGGTTTCACTTTGGCAGGGTGACTTTTTTTAAAGGACCTGAAGTATTAGGAGAAAATGATTAAAAAGATCCACCTTGGGGTTAGGTCTTTGGTTCCTAGTACTGGAGCTAGTCTATGACAGTGTCATCAGTTTGAGCACCATGTAGGGACTTACAGTCACTTCTTGGGAAGGATGGTCCTTCATTTTTATATATTCTCTCTACATTTTGACATTAAAATGTCTTTTAAAAATTAAATTATGGTGGCTATATTAGTTTTCTAGGGCTGCCATAACAAATCACCATAAACTGGCTGGCTTAAAACAATAAAAATTTATTCTCTCTCAGTTTTGGGGGCTAAAAGTCTGAAATCAAGACGTTGGTAGGATTGGTTCTTTCTGGAAGTTTTGAGGGAGAATCTGTTCCATGCTTCTCTGCTAGCTGTTGGTGGTTGTAGGTGCATCACTCCAATCTCTGTCCCTGTCTTCACATTGCCTTCCCCTCTGTGTCTGTCTCAGATCTCCTCTGCCTTTCTCTGTAGACACCTGTCATTGGATCTAGGGCCTACCCTAAAGGCAGGATGATCTCATCTCAAAATTTTTATATCTGCAAAGGATTTTTTTCCAAATAAGTTCCCATTCAGAGCTTCTGAGGGATTAGGACTTGGATATTGGGCATAACTTTTGGGGAGGGGTGCTATTCAACTTACCACAGTGATATTAGATGGTAATCATTTTTTCCTCAATATCTACATTTGACCCCCCCCAAAAAAATGTAGGGGAAGGTCAGAGAGAGTCATCTATTAGAGTTGAGATTTCACAGAGGGAGCAATTCATAGGTACATATTATCTGGTTCTTATTTGCAGGGTCCTGGGAGAACTTGGGAGAAACACCAACCAACAAGGGCCCATGTCAGGATAGGGTGCTGGGCTACATTCTTCCATTGTCCTAAAAAGGAAGACAAAGGACAAATTTGAGTTGTGGTTAGGAAACATAGTCAGAAATCAATGCTGCAAGAACAGAATTAGGGAGGAGTGTGAGGTTAAGAGTCTGCAGTCAGGGAGGTCAGGAAGAGGCCAAGAAACAGAGTAGAGCTGTTGGAGGAAAGATGGAGAGGGTAAATAAAGGGTGCTGTCTTGCTGCCCTGATCTTATGGCTTGAAGGACAGTCAGCCAGTTTAAAAACACAGAGGACAGCTAAACTGTTATTGCTTGTTCACATGAATCTCCCTTACCAGATGGTTAGCTCATCAAAGACAGAAATAGTGTGTTTTTTTAAAAAAAAATTATTTATTTATTCATTAGAGAGAGGGGAAGGGAGGGAGAAAGAGAGGGGGAAAAACATGGATGGGTGAGAGAAACATCATTCTCTTGCTTCTCACACACCCCCAGCTGGCAACCTGGCCCACAAACCAGGCATGTGCACTGACTGGGAATTGAACTGGCAAACTTTCAGTGTGCTTAGTCCACTGAACCACACCAGTCAGGGCAGAAATAGTGTCTTAATGAGCATTCAGCACAAGATCTAGCCTGTGGATGGGGCTCACTGAATTGAAGTGAAAGAGCTTGTAATTTTGGACTACTCTTCCCTTCTACCTTTAACGTTTAATAATCTACTTTAAACACAACTATCGTATTTCATATTTTATGTATGTGATGACCAATTTGCATTTTTAATGATATGAAAATATATTACTTTTGAACAAATATTCCCAGTACCTTACATGTCTTCACTTAGCCCTAATATTACATAATTTAGAAATTCACACATTGGTACTAAGAAGAAAGAATAATTTGGGGAGTAATAGTGATCTTCACTGACTGCTTCTTTTGCAAGAAAGCCTAAGATGAACAGAATTGAATTAAAAGAATGTAACTGTGGGTATATATCATTTTTCAATCAAATTCTCATAGTTAAAGACATAAATGACCAGGCCTTTTACATCTCATGCTTGTACTTTTCTTACTCACATGGTGCTCTTTGAGCCCTAGAGGTTTCAACATTTTCCCAGATTGCAAGGATGATGCCCCTGCAGAGAGGTGTATGGGGAGGCTGCAAGAAGCCTTTTGGTTTAATACATAGGTTTTATAAAATGACTCTAAAGGGGGCCCGACCGGGTAGCTCAGTTGGTTAGAGCATCATCCTGCTACACCAAGATTGCAGGTTTGATTCCCAGTCAGGGCACATACAAGAATCAACCAAATGAATGCATATATAAGTAGAATAACAAATTGATGCTTCTCTCTCACACACTCAAATTAATAAATAAAAATTTAAAAAAATGTTTCTAAAGGAAGCTTATGACTGTTGTTCATAGAAGTGAAGAACTATTCTACTAGCTTTTTAAAAAAACTTTATTTTTTAAACAAAAAATTTTCCAATATGGGAAGTGGACTGATTTTGCCCTCTAACAATGAAACATGTAAGAGAGTTTTTAGATTTTAGAATTGTGGAATTAACAGTTAAGGTGATTATTGTATATTCCAGAAAGTAGGCATGGACTACAAACTTTTCCAAGCTATTGAAATAATGACCACAGGAAGTGAGCATACTTTAAAACTCTATATGGTGTTACATATCAGAAATGAGCTGTACTGGTAAATGAAACCAATTTCTCTTCTTACTGTTGAGTTTTCCTGAATTTCCTACAAGTTGCTTGGAATTTTGCAAACAATTCACAGCTGATAAAATAAAAGGGCAGTGAAACTGAGTGTCTGTGGTAAAGCCTCTAGAGGCAGCCGGCAGGAGAGAAGGGTCACTGTCTGCCCCTCACAGTTTCTGTAACCAAAAACTGTATAGTTAAATTTTTTTCTGCCCTTTCCTGTGCCCTTTTAAGGTTGATGCAGTACCTTAGGAGGCTAACACAGAAGGGTAAAGTAAGTCTCCATAAAACCCAGAGACGAGATGGTAAAACTCCTCTTTGGATCCTGTCTGGAGTCACAGCTGAAAAATTATTTTTTCTTTTGGTTCTTATAAATAAATAGGAGTCACCTGAGGACTTACAGAAAATATTATTAGGATAACCTGAACTCAGACTGCCCTGGAATCTTCTTGGAGAGTTGTTTCTTCTTACCAATTTTGTGTATGCACTCGAAGAACACTCACATACTCCCCGTCGTGTGTCAGACCTGATGCTGGGCACTGCTAATTCAGGGACACAGCTCTCCACCCATGAGGAACTCCAAGAACAGTGGAGAAGAGAGAGACCCAGAAACAGACACCTCGACATGGTGTGTCAAGGCTTGTGCAGAGGCCAAAACGGGGCTGCAGGAACACAGTTGGGGAGATCAGCTGCACACAGATGGGAATTTGCCACTTTATAGTGGAGTGTGTTGTGTGGAAGAGAAAGTTTCTACTGTTTTGAGAACCACAGTACTTCAGTACAGCTAGTCTTAGGAGTGACAGGAAGAATTGTGTAAAGAAGAGACTGTAGAGATAGGCAGGGGCTAGATCATCAAAGACTTGAAAGCCAGGCTGAGACTTAAAACTTACCCTAAAGGCAAAAGAAATTACTGTGGGGTTTGTGCAAGGGAGTGGCATGTTTAGAATTTTTTATTTAGAGCCACCACTCTGTGTAGAGTATGGACTGGAGGAAGCAAGGCAGGGAGGTGATGAGAAGGCTGTTGTAGTCCAACTAAAGATGATGAACTCTTAGGTGACCTGAACTTTGGGTCAGCTTTCAGTGAAACTTTTTCAGGCTTGGAGCTAATCATATGGATTGGGGAAACTGAGAAGAGACCACATGTTTAAAGCAGGTGCATACAAGTTTGGGGCAGCCCAAATGTTTATTTCTTCTAGGTAGCCTTTACTCACCTGCATGTGGGCAGAGATCAGCATTGTTTTGGGGGCTTACATAGCACTTTGTCAAGTTCTTTATTATGGCATTTATCACATGCCTGGGATTATTTATTTCTTTATTGGCCTCCTCTGAGAGCTCTGGTCTCATTGTTAGGCACCCTGTCTTATTCATTTTTGTATCTTCAGTGTTTGGAAACATTAATAAACATTTGCTAAATGAATGAAGAGGAGAGGGAAACTGTGTGGTGTGGTGGGAAAGGCAATGAACTTGTCTGGAACTGAGGTTCTAATTCTGGCTTTGCTACTAAGTGGCTGCGTGACTTTGAACAAGTCTCCTCACTGCTCTGGGTCTCAATGCCCTCATCTGTAAAATGAGAATAAAAATACAAGCCTCCTCCTCAGGGTGATGGAGATTAAATGAGGTAACAGAGCTCACCAGCTGCCTGCCCTGTTTGTGCCCTGCCCTTGTGAAACAACCTGGACTATTGTTCCTTTCATTTGGATCTCATTTGCTCTCTCTCCTGGTGAGAGCCAAGCTGAAAGCTACTGCCCCGATGGAGGGGAAGTTTTGCAGCAGTGGTATTACATACCAACTAGGTGTCCCCTGTGTTGCTGGAAGGGCAAACACTAAAAAGAGGGGACATGTTAGGTTAGAGAGACACCTGCTTTTTGTGACCCCTTAAATCTAAAGGAGAACCCAAAGTGGACAAGTGAAGCAGAGATCTACATCATGCTTTGATGGGTCAGAGGACGCCCTTAAACCATGTCCCTAAGCCCAGGAATTTAGCAGCATCTGGAGGAATGCCACTTCTATGGAGACCACTCATTTATCTAATGTCATAATTTTTCAGTGCCTTGGGCTGATATGATGAACCTTATCATGGTTTTGCAAGTTTTAAGAAATATATAGAGGTGAGGTTAAAAAATTGCAATGCCAAGTAAAAGGGGTACCATTCTGGAAAAATGGAAAAAATCATTTTAGACACTGCTATCTAAAGAGATAACAATCAATTTCCATGTGCGATGTCTTTCTAGAAGATCCACTAGCATTGTTCTTTTTACATTCTAAAGGCAAACATTTTCATCAAAACTTGATATATCCCCACCTTGCAAGGCACGTGGCTGGGGAGGTCCTGAAATCCACAACGGATAATTTGTAGTTTTCTTAGAATCTCATTTTATTGAGTTTATTTAGTTGCATGGACTTGGCCTTAACACAGGAAAAGTGGTCAAGGAAAGAGGATAAGAGAGAAAAAAAGAGGGATTGAGACCAGTGATCCTTCCCCAAAAGGTAAGTCAGTCCTGGGGTTAAAGCTAGTGACCTTAACAAATAATAAAAGTATGTTTTCATTTTGCAAGGCTTTTATAAAAATACCGTGTGCTCAGATGGCACCTTTAATCACAAATAACTTTTGGCGGAGTTCCAGGCTGATTCTGCAGGCACAGAAAGCTCTGAGATCATACCCTATATTCAGTGCATAGAAGAAATATTTCATCCATTTCTGCAACAAAGAAGGGGAAATGGATCACATTTGAACAGTTTCATAGTAAGACCACACCAGAGTGAAAGGTGAAGGACAAACCTATCCATGTGGAGCTATAGAAACTATTAACTCTAAAAACTTAAGTGGCATTTTTTCATTCTCAGAGTTTTACAATAAGCTAAGAAGCTGGCATAAATCTGAAGGCAATCTCCTATTTCACAGGTATATAAACGAAGGCAGACAGATTTTGTGATTTTCCAAAGTCTACTTTAAATTTAGAAAAAAAAAAAAAGGAGGGAGGCAAGTGGGAAAAAGAAAACAGCTCCCAAAGTAGCAGTTTGTGACCCAGGAGTTTGAGCTCTTAGAATTGAATTTAATCCACACCCAGGCCAAATATAATTCTCCAGGATGGAAATGGTCCAGGACACCAGAGCTAACATTCTCTACCTTTGCCAAAGAGCCTGAGGCGGTTTGGTGACAAACAGTCAGAACCTCACTTCTATTTCTCAACTGAAAGAAAGTAAGGCCAGCATCATATGACAGGCACTTCCCACCATGGCAGGGCACTGGTTCAAGTCCATTAGAAGGAAGTGTGCTTCCCCTTGATTCACCATTGCCTCTTGCATCACTGTTATTCTTTGGAGGTTTCCTATTCAAAGGTTTATTTGTTGGACAGTTGGGTCAACACAATTTTAGGTGGCAAGGTTGAATCAGTTTTATTCTGTGTGCCAGTCTTGAGTACACGATTATAGACTGTACTGCTTCTTTACTCCATCTCCCAAAACCTTAGCTGTGGGAAAGGCCTGGCGATTGCTCTGTGTATTAGAAATTGAAACCCCACCACTAAATGATGAAAAGTGGTCCAGGCAAAAGCTGCTGTGGAAATCTGAAAGCCATTATCTTTTCTACACTTCCTCTCTTCACCTTCATTTTGTTTGGGAATGCACAGGGACACCCATGGACAAAAATAAACCAACTTGCCCTTGACTAGATTGTTCTGCCTTTTGAGTTACCAAATGTGAGTACTTCTGGCTCCCAGATATAGTGAAGTAAAGAGACTACTGGGAAGCCAGCCACAGATTAGAGTTGCTTTTCCAGCATCTTCTATCTAGAGGAACGGTTCAGGACATTTAAATTAACAACATACCCTGTCCCAAAGTTGATCTGGCTTCTGAATCACATTTGGATTTTAGAAATGTAAGCAAGCGTATGAGAATCCTAATGTGTTTTCTTAGCTCAAAACTGTCCTTACATTCTAGTGGCTCTTTTTAACACATGACTATATAAAGAGTCAATACATATTTTGAGCATCTGCTCCTAGGAAACTGTGTCAACTCAGAACACCTTTAAGGAAGGCAGAACCACTTCAGGAGGTAGAGGTGAAATGTGGCGATTCTTCCACAGGCATGAATCAATAGAGCAGAGCCACTCAGGGAAGGTGGTTTTGCTAGGGCTTCAGTCAGGTTGTCAACCCAAACACAATGGGCTTTGTTGCTCTGGTGTAAAGAGGAAATGGAACAGTTTTTGGCCTCCCCAGATTACATCGTAGGGTCTGCAGAATGGCAATTCCAGGCACAACCTTCTCACACACACACACACACACACACACACACACACACACACACACCTGCTTTTGACCATTGTGTTCCCCAGCAAGTTAATCAGCTGTTTTAAAAATGCATGGAAATGTTCAACATTTTCATACTGAAGCCTATCACAGTTTTAAGCTTGGAGGTGGGCACTGGGTATATGTGGAATAGGGTCTGTTAAGGAAACAGAATAGAGCCCTTTTGGCTAAGGATACTAACACCTGTGATTTATCTCAGAAATCACTGGCGCGCACTGTAAATGCAAGCCATTTTTTTTTTCTGGCTTAAACACTCCAGCTGAGAGGCCTGCTGTGGCGTCCCCCTATTTCAAGTGGGGAGTTACCTCTGGGTTCACAAGTCCTTGGGTGGGAAAAGCAGAGGAACTGAAAAATGAAATGCTTCCTTAAGAAATGCCTAATTGGTGTGTGTGTGTGTGTGTGTGTGTGTGTGTGTGTGTGAGTGTGTGTGTGTGTTGGGGGGGGACTGGGCTCAGGTGGCTGCGGGGGAAGGTTGCAGGGGGCATGGGCACATCTCTCACTGAACGGTAACGGTCCGGCAAGTGGGTATGGGGACCTTTGCTTTCTTCATTTGACAACTTCTCATGGGGGCTGGGGAAGGCTGTCCCAGCACAGTGAAGAGGTCTGTGGGGAGGGGCTCTGCCCCGGGACCTCCTAAGGACCAGAAGAGCACGCACCCCGCCAAGTGACAGCAGGCGCTCCTCTCCGCCGCTCCTCCGCCCGCCCCCCCGCCCCCACACCGCCCAGTCTCCGGGCAGAGGTATCTCGCGGCAGCCGGTCCTCCCCCTCTCCTCACTCGTCCGGATGGACCGAGTCTCAGCGGGAGCCCCGCCTGTCTCCGGGCAGCCTGAGCCCCCGAGCGCTCATTCAGCCTGTCAGTAACCGCCGTTTGCGCTTTCTTTCCTTCTTTTTTTTTTTTCCTTCTCTTCTTTTCTTCCCCCGTTCTGCCTTTGTCCGGCTTAGTAACTGAGCTCCGACCAATCGCCGCCTTACCGGCCGGCGCCGGTTGCCTCCTGATTGGCCCGCTTGGGGCGCGCAGTCGTCTCCCGCTCCTTCTCCGGAGCAGGGCAGACAAAAGACGCAGGCTCCGAGCTCGGGCAACCGGGATCAGCCAATCACTACCCAGTTTATCCCCTCTTCCTCCTCGCTCCTCCCCCTCCCTCCCTCCAGTCCCAGCTCGCGTGCTCTAGGCTTCAACTCTTGGCTTGCGGCCAGCTCCCGGGAGGTACCATTCTGATCGAGGCTGGGTGAAGAGACTGTGGGTAACGAAGGAGCTGAGGCCTAGAGAGCAGTGGGGAGGGTTGAAAGCCGAGATAGAGGACAGTTTTCTGAGCATTTATTCAGGAACCTGACAGAATTCCCCGTTCATCAAGGCGGAATGGAGTGGAAGGGGCAGTGGTGATGCTTGTTGTTCCCCGTGTCCGGCGCAGTTGGGTGGCGCCTCAGCGGGGGATCTTGGAGGCGGAGGAGGGTGTTCCCCTCTGCGCTGTTAAAATGAAACTAGTGGCTGGAGTCAGAGTAGAGCGTGAGGGGAACCGGCCTTGGCGGGCGTGCGTACAACCCGGCGGGATCGCCCTGCCGAACACAGCTAACTGGACTCTCCGACGGGCCCCAATCTCGAGGCTGCATCAGCTGGGGTTCCGAACCCGACCGGACGGAGCCCGAGTCCCAGCACCTGAGGGGATAGATCTGCAGACCAGTGGGACCCCGAAACTTGAACCCAGTACCAAACCTCCCCTCCTTTTTATACCTTCCTTTGTCACTTCCCCACCTTGCTCCCAGCACTTCCTTTTTTTTCCGCCTTTATTTACCGAAGGACACAAAAGTGGTTTCTGCGGACAGATTTGGAGGCGGTGGGAGCTCTTCTCTTTGAAGAGCGAATGTGTAGAAGGGATTTTTTGGGAAGCGGCTTTTAACACCTTTGCCCTCCCTCGGAGCGTCTTTTTACCTCCCGGAGGAGCAAAGCCCGTTGATTGAAAGTTCGGGGGCATTTTGTTTGGTGCTGTAGCGAAGAGAGGTAGAGGGATAGAGGATCTCCTCCTGGCCCCGGGAGTTGCTTGGACTTGTACCGGTTGTTGGAAACCCTGAAGTACATTTCCGTGTGGGACTTATACAAATATGTACTTTTAAATGTCATAAAAACATATGCTTTCTATATATTTCTTGACAACCTGCCCCTGACAGCGCGATGTACAATACGGTGTGGAGTATGGACCGCGATGACGCAGACTGGAGGGAGGTGATGATGCCCTATTCGACAGAACTGATATTTTATATTGAAATGGATCCTCCAGGTACTTGGGAGAAAAAAAGAATTTTGTGATGGGTCTGATTTGTGTTTAACAAGACCTTGGTGATGTTTTCAGGGCAGAAGTATTCCTGGGTGCTCTAGCTTTGGGGTGTGGGGGCAGATTTGCAGTTAGAGCTGCAGTGAAACTGCTGCTGGTTTGCACGTTTAAAGTTTGCATTTAGGACCCTGATCCTATTGTCCTGCAAGGGTGGGGGTGGGGGTCAGACTGGGGGTGGGAGGAGAGAACCGTAGGTTTTTCTTCTTTCTTTTCCTTTCCTTTCCTTTTTTTTTTTTTTTTTTACTTTTTTGCCTTTGCATTTCGTTCAGGTTTTGTCGTTTCTCCCCTCCCACGCCCCTTTTCTCTTTCAATTAAAGATTCTTCTACTTGCAAAAGATGCTTTATATCCAGTTTTGAAGTCAGTCTTTCTTTTTGGGAGAATTCTTGAAAGCTTGTCATTTCCTGCATTTGTCTCATTTGGTTCGTTGTTTTACCTTCGTTAACTTCCGAAACTGGCTTGGCGGTGTGATTATTCATTTTAAGAATAACCCCCCCACCCCCGCCCCTTTTCTCTTACGGAAACCAAATGCCGGTTAGTGATTTTCAGGGACTGGGCGTTTTTATTCAGTTGTGGCCTTACTCTGAGGATTTTTTTTTCTCCGAATATAGTCGCTCAGAGAGACCTACGTGCAATATTTTATTACTCTTTAATTTGTGGTGATTGAACTTAATTTATGAGATAGGGTTTAATGTAACTTCAAGTCTTACATTAAAAAAAGGAGGAACCTTGCTTGTGTGAATGTATGTGATGTGTACATATATGTGATAGGTTCGAATATATGTGATGCAAAGAATACATATATTGTATTTCTACTTTAGAGCTTTGTCTGAGACCCTTACAGACATTTTGTGAATCCGGTAGGAAAGGAAAAGGAAGGAAAAATGGGAAAGTTGGGTAAATTTTTTCTGTAAAGTCTATCCCATTTTATAATTATTTGCTGTCAGATTTTCAAATCCCGTTTGCAATTATGGACAGTGCTTTATGTAATGATTTTGAATAAGTAGAGGGCCTTTGTGACTTATTTTTGTTGAGCATGAATTCGTTGTGTCCTTTAAAAATGTGTTAATAGCTAAACCTACAGAATTAATTGTGTGTCATTGGGGAACCTCAATTATTATAAGCTTATGTGTCTTTGGAAACATTTGAAAGGATTTGAGACCATGCAAATGTAATGAAGTATAACTGCCTTATAGAATGTGTGCAGAAATTATTTCCTGTGTCCTTGTGAACAGTGAATTATCCTTTGTTTTTTTTTCCAATTAGTCACAGAGTGTTAAATGATGCTATATTAAAAACATACAAATGTTAAATCAACCTTTTTCACTCTTATGCTCACTTGGAATTTTTTCCTTTTCCCTTCATGTTGGAGTCTTCATTATTTGCTTTTATAATTGTGAATACAATCCAGACAGCTTTTCAGTGTTTTGTGAAGTTTGTAAGATTTGCCACTCATCTATTGTGTGTATTTCCCCTTTTGTTCCCCCCAATGGGAAAGCATCATTTCTATTAGATGCATTTGTCATTCATGTGAATGGAAATTTAGTACATCATAGGTTCCTCTCCTGTAAAAAGTAAGATTAATAATTCTAAATTTCCATTATTATAAAAATTATATATTCAAGCTGCCTTAAAATCATACTGTATCTTGCCTTGCAGACATACAAAGGGAATTTGTTGGGCGGAGGGTTGAGTGGGGAGGAGGGGAGAAAATGAAGAAGGCACTAATTTTTGAAGAATGTGGGCCCAGTAGAAGAATATTGGCCAAGTTGAGTTGAGTTGTCCAAAAATGATTTTAAGAAAAGTTGACTACTGTAATTATGCAGTGATGTGGGTTTTATATGGTTATATAGAAAATTCTGATCCAAACTTTGTATATTTTGTGTTAATAAACTTTGAGTTTAAAGTTCATCCTTTAATGAAATTTTGCATACTGAGAGTGTACGTAGAATATTGAAAATATGCATGTGGTGTTTTCTTTATTACCCATTTTGTAGTCTTAATGTACAATATACTATCAGTTATTCCTAACAGCTTTTTAAAAAAGGAAGCACACTTAAGTATGCTGAAATATTGCCTATGAAGTAAAAGGTTTTTAATGGAAGTAATGTGAATGCCACCCTTGTTTTGTGTTACAAATTAAGTTTTTGAAACATTTAAACTAAGTAAATTATTAGTGAAGAGGTTGCAACATGCCCTGTATCTGTCTTTTTCCCAGCTCCTAACCCAGATCAAGCTCTTATTTTATTTTCTGCCTGCATTGGTATGATAGTGCACTAATTGTCCTGTTTCTACTCTCTCCAGTCCACAGTATTATTAAAGTATCATCTGATAATTTCTCTTCAAATGGTAAATCTAACAATAACAATGACTTTAAAAACCCACCAATGGCTTCCCTTTGCCTATTGAATAAAGCCCCAGATCGCTTATCCTGTCGTATAAGTCCATCTACATTTGCTTCCAACCTAATTTTCTAGTCTATTCTCCTGCTGGAGTCCATCACAAGTTCTATGGAAGCAGTTTTGTATTTGCTATTCCTTGAATGTATGATTTTTCCTCTTTTTGGGATGCCTTTCATTTCAAGTGGTTACTTGTTGAAATCTTATATATGCTTAGGGTCCAGGTTAGATGCCTTCTTTACCAGAATGTATCATTCACTTGTGTTAGAAGACACTCCTCTCTCTCCTAGTCCTTCTCATGTCCAAAGCTTACAGATATGGTCTATTAGCTTGCACTTTAGTTTTGACATTGTTACTGTTTTTGTTTTGGGAAGATGTAATCAATGATTTTTTTTTAAATTAGTGGATACAGTTCTTTTTAAAGTTGTCTGTAGACTTTTTAAAAAAGGTTTTATTTATTTATTTCAGAGGAGAAGGGAGGGAGAGAGGAACATCACTGTGTGGTTGTCTCCTGTGTGCCCCCTACTGGGGACCTGGCCTGCAACCCAGGCATGTGCCCTAGATTGGGAATTGAACTGGCAACCCTTTGGTTTGCAGGCTGGCACTCAATCCATTGAGCCACACCAGCTATGGCTGCAGACTTTTTTTTTGTTGTCTTATCAAGACAACTTTCTGAAATTATCTTTGGGGCAGCAACATCTCTTCAGTAGTAATTAGAAAATTAAATGCTTTGGATTATTTGGCAAAACATAAATACAGGAAGGTCTAGAAAGTGGTTCTCAATTTTTTGTCTTAGTACCCCTTTTATACTCTTAAAAATTATTGAGGATCCCAAAGATTTTCTATTTAAGTGAGTTATATTTATGGATATTTATTGGATTACAATAAATGTGAGGAATTTAAAAAATATTTAATTCACTTAAAAATAATAAAACATTACATGTTAACATAACTTTTTTAATGAAAAAATACATTTTCCCAAAAAACAAAAGAAGTGATGAATGGCATTGTTTTATGTTTTTGCAAATTATCTTAATATCTGTCTTAATAGAAGACAGAAATTTCTATGTCTGCTCCTACATTCAGTCTGTTAAGATATCACAGTTCATAGCCTCTGGAAAGCTCCCCAGTACAGTTGTGAGAGAATGAGAGTGCAGAAGGCAAATAATGTCTTAGTAATACTATGACAGTGATTTTGACATCTCAGATCCTCTGAAAGGGTCTTGGGGACTCATCGGGGTCTCTGGACTGTACTTTGAGAACTACTAGTCTGGAAGTTACCTGACTGCACAATATGATGGCCAACCTAATAAAGTATCTTCCAATTTTTTTGAAGTCAGATGAAAAGATTGTTTCAGGAAACTTACTTTGGCATACTTGGATTTACCAGGATTTTCATCCTGGTAAAATTTAGGTTAAGTAGCCTTTTGGTGGCGAACTGGCACACTGGTCCTGTGGTTGGGGAAAATATCTTCGGAGAAACACTGAAGAAATAGGTCACCTGCCACCATGTGGTCCTTACTGTTAACAGGTTGGGCATTCTACTTCTGTAATTGAATTAGTCTTTATAATTCTGAACATTTGATGGGTTCATCTCATATAAATGCTTCTCCTATATGTGTAAGGTACTTATTTTATACGATAGGTGTCAGTTTATAATGATATTATAGTATGGGACAGATGTACATAATATAATCAAATGATGTAAAAGCTATGTCATTTTTTTCACATGTTATTGAGAAAGGTTAGTCATTGCTTTTATTTAATATATTATAGCTTGTATTTTTATCTAACTAGCCTTGGATAAAATAGAGGTATGGTGATTATTGCATAATGCTTTTAAGATTTATTCTCATCATTGTTTTTATGGTGAATTTTTTTTAAAGATTTTATTTATTTATCTTTAGAGGGGGAAGGGAAGGAGAGGAGAGAAAGGAGAGAAGGAGAGAAATATCAATGTGTGGTTGCCTTTCATGGGTCCCCTGCTGGGAACTGGCCTGCAACCCAGGCATGTGCCCTGACTGGGAATCGAACCGCGATTTTTTGGTTCGCAGGCCTGCGCTCAATCCACTGAGCTACACCAGCCGGGGCTTATGGTGAATTTTATATTTTCTTATGTATAAAAGATTAAATATGTTTATGGTCACCATATTTAACAAGGTAGGTAAAAAAATAATTACAAATATGTCTATGTGACATGGTATAGTTTTTATTGATACAGACTGAGTATAATAGAAAGAGCAGAGGCTTTGGAAACAGGTCATATGGATTTCAAACCTGGCTTTGCTTCTTACCTGCCCCAAAATTATATGGCTAATACTTAACCTCTTTGAACATCTATTTTCTCTTTTGTAAAATTGAGCTAATATGTACCTTTCAGAGTTGTCCTAGGGATTAGATGTACTATATCTAGCATGGTGTTTGACACATGGTATGTACTCAGTTCACTGTAGCTTATATCTTAAAGCATATTGATAACATAATTATTCTACATCTATCTCTTTGGATACTTTTGCAGTCAAACCTTTGGAGCTATCTTGCCCCATTCTTTTCTTCATTGCTGACATTTAAACTGGGGCCACTTTGCTTTTAGAACAGTTCTCCTGGGTCTTTTAAAGGTGTTAGTTATAACATCTCACAAATCTATGGAAATGTCACTCTAAGTCATTTTTCCATTTAGTTTTTATTGCCCTTGTCCAGTTCCTCAACACTGCACTTTTGAAATGATTTGTAATGATGGTAACAGTTGCTAACATTTGTTGAATAGTTATTACAGACCAAGCACTATGTTAAATAGTTTAAATATTTTTTATCCTCACTTGAGGATATGTTTATTGATTTTAGAGAGAGTAAGAGAAAGAGAAAGAGAAATATCGATGTGAGAGAGAAACACTGATTGGTTCCCTCTCATATACTCCCCAACCAAGGACTGAACCCAAAGCCTATCTAGATATGTGCCCTGACCAGGAATCAAGCCCACAACCTCTTGGTGTTCAGGCTGACACTTCAACCAACTAAGCCTCCTGGCCAGGGCATGTTACATGCTTTTATACGTGCTAGTTCTTTTAACCACACAACAACCTTATAAAATAGGCATCATTATTATCCCACTTTACGGACAGGAAACTTGAGACTTAGGAGTGTTTAGTAACTTATTCAATGCTTCACAGGTAACAAGTAGCAGAGCAGGTCTTTTTGACCGCTAACCCCCAGGTTCTTAACTAGTACCTCCTAACTGGTTGCTCTGTTTCTAATTTCTTTTTCCCCTCCCCCATAAGTTTATCCTGAATTCTTCAGTCAAATTAATGCTGTGAAATGTTTTCATTGTCTTACCACTCTACTTAGAAATATTCAGCAGCTCTCCAGTTTTTAAAACATCTATTAAGAGATCATATTCTTAAACTTGGCATACATGACCTATTTAGTAATAGGGCATCAACTACATTTCCAACTTAATTACTTATCCTTTCTTCTCATTTCTCTTGTAGCCCAATTCCTTACTATCCCCTGAATATGCCTTGTTTATTCCCATAGACAATCCAACCTATTGCATATGCTGCTCCTGATGTTAGATGATGCCCATCCCACCCCCATCTTCAAGTCAGTATCTTTTGCAGGTCTCCCTTATGTCTTCCTCCCAAAGTTCTAGCACTGAGCCCATTAATTACCTAGGTCTATGGTATATTATTTTGATATAAAATCAGGTTTTATACTATGGCATTACATTATTTTTTTGAATATTATTATCTTCCCCACTATCAAGAAAGCTTCTTGAGGTCAAGCTATTGTATTTCTTTCATATCTTTTTTCCCCCCTAAACACCCAGTATCCAAATATTTTGTCAAATCTTAGTTCTGTGGACCCAACCAGCTTCATTTTGTGACTTAAATTTTAAAGTGTTGATATTATTTATTACCAACACATGATTTTTAAACTTTTAAAGGTAATTTGTTCTAACAAAGGAAATATGAAAAAATGTAATACTTAATGTTATTAGCAAAATTTTATGATTTTTGAGTGAAAGTCACCTTTTAAATTTTGAAGAATTACAAGTGAGTAGTAAGGTTTTGAAAGTTTGTTAGGCTAGTTTTACACAGCACTTGGCCAAATGTAGATTTAAGTTACCCAGTGTGTCATCATAGTAATTAAATTTAGATTGCGTACGACTTGGGATAACAAGATAAGGCCAGCCATCAAGCCTTATGAGATCAGTTTTCAAATTGTCCACCCATATGTGTATATTTGTTGTTCCTTGTGTCTATTTGTAAGGTCATGTAAAGTAAGAGGGTTATCTTATTTTATATAAAAGAGGCAGTGGGCTAGGTCCAGCCTGCTAAATCATACCATTTTGTATGTCTCATGTCAATATACAATAAAAACTACTCTGAGCCCTGGGAATGTGAACCAGTACAAAGTCAAAGTGTATACCATGAGGTATACCATCCCTCATTATCCAACCTTGGACTTCGTGTGTGATGTTCTGTTTGTGGGCCAGATTAATTGTCTACCCTTATCTAAGGGTATACGGCAATAAATCCAGAGCATGTGGCTAATATAATCTTAAATATTTATTGTTATAGCTTTTATTTCAAAAAAGGAAAAATAAATTCAATTGTGAATCAAAATTTAAAATTTGTGTATAAATTGTTTTGGAGAGGCCTTATTGAAAGAAGTTGTTTGTGCTAGGAAAATACTGCTTTAGAGTCTATTCTTTCATATATATTTCATTTTAACTTTCTTACTCTATAAGAGTCACTCATTATGGTATAATTCACATTGAATTTCTAATATGCAGTTGTGGAATTAACCTCAAGCTTTTTTTCTGAGATTAGTTCTGGGATATGTTCCATAAAAATGTATTTAGTTCATATGTTTTCAGCTGCAAGCAGCAGAACCTAATTCAAATTGGCTTAAGAAATAAGAAATTTTATCTTCTTATAGAATAGGCTTCTGAGTTGGTTGAATACAGCAGTTCAACAATGTTAGTAAATCCCATATTCTTTCCTTTGCTCAGTTCTGCACTCCCTGGGATTGGCTTCATCCTCAGCATAGTAGGAGCAAAACGGTCGTTTGTGATTTCAGTCACTATCTTCATACACAACAATTTTGAAAAGAAGAAGAAAGGTGTCTCTTCCCATGCCTCTGTTTTTGGAGAGAGAAATGTTCTCCAAAAACCTCTATCAGACTTTTTTCATATCTTTTTGGCCAGAATTGGGTCATATTCTTATTCCTGAAGCAATCACTAGTAATTACCCTTGAATTTACCATGTCTTTGCCTGAATCTGGAGAGGTGTTGACTTTCCTGAGGCACAGTATTAGGGAGGGATTCTTTTTAAAAGGAAGGTAGAGAGGATGAATGCTAGGAAGGCATCCACAGTGGCCACTCTAGAAAGTAATTTGGAGAACCATAACTCTTCAATGTTGTATTTATGTTTGTAAATAAAAAGAATTGGCAAGTTAATTTTTTTCTTTTTCAAAACTAAAATATAGTTGTGGGAAACCCATTTTCATTTTCTGAATTGGAATTCACAGGCTCATACACTGTATTGAGAGTTAAATACAAGACAGGCCTTTTCCTGTCTTTCTTTTGAGTTGCTTCCTAGAAGATAGGGAAGCTAACTTCTTTGGTTGACAGTTTTCCTTATTTGAGGCATGTAGGTGTTGGAACAAAGTTTATTAGTCCATCAAGTGAGTGAGCATGATAGAATTTATAGTTGCAAAACTGTAAATTCCAAAATTTAGTAAATTAAGTAATAAGCTAGGGACCTGTGAAATGATTTATGATTTGAATGATTAGCCTTAAAATAGGGCATTACTTTAACCCATAGATCTTGTTTTTCAATTAAAATGTACGACGTAACTGAGTTTGACTCTGCTAGTAGTATGTTGGCCATCTAGAAGCAGTATAGTGAGGTAGTAAGAGAAGGGGCTCTGGAATCACACTGCCTGAGTTCAGATGGTGCCTTTCCCACTTCCTAGGATGTATTCCTGGGTCGATGCACTTAACTCTCTTGTGTTTTGGTTTCCTCACCTAAAAAATGGGGCTGATAATAGTTCCTATTTCAGCAGGATTATTGTAAGGATTTAGTAAGTTAATAACTGTAAAGCACTTAACATGATGCCTGGAATTTATTAAATACCCACAAATGTTTTTGCTAATGTATTAATTCATTTGTGTTTTTCAACAAATATTTGATTGCCAGGCTGTTCTAGGTATAGCAGTGAACAGAACAGCAAAACTCTCTGAATTCATGAAGCATACATTTTTAAGAGAGGGGAGAAAGCAGAGAATAAACAAATTCATAAGTTAAATACATGGTGATGGTGATAAATGATATAGAGAAAAGCAAAGAACAAAATAGAGAATGCTGGGTGGGGGAACTGCTATTTTAACTAGGGGGACAAAGAGGGCTTGACCTGAAGGAAGTGAGGGAGCCAGCCATGTAGATACATGGGAGGTGTGAGGGCTTGGGAGTGTGCCTAGTAAAGGGAATACCAGATGACTTAACTCTGAGGCAGGAACATCCCTGTCATGTATTCAGGGATCATCTAAGAGGTCAGTGTGGCTGGAGTGGAATGAGAGGAACGCAGTAATAAGCAATGAAGACAAGTAATGGTGTGGGTGGTTGGGAAGACAATGTAAGAACTTTGGCTTTTCAAACTTGACTGAGATAAGAAGTCATGCAAGTATTGACCAGTGATGTGTTATGATTCCTGGCTTACGAGGATCATTCAGGCTACTAGTGCAGAGTAGGAAAAGGTGATTGTGGAGAAAATGGTTAGGAGGCTATTGCAGTAAGTGAGCTGAGGGATGATGGTGGCTTGGACAAGGGTGGAAGCTGCAGAGGTGGTGAAAAGTGGTTGGATTCTGAATATTATTATTACCAGTTATATAGCATGTCATTTCCTAGTCACTTTATTGTCTAATTTTTTAGCTTTATATTTCTGTATATGCTTTAATAATTAAAAGATTTAACTTTTAAAATGCCAAAACTATTTATATACTTTGATGTATTTTTCTGTTTTTTTTTAAATGTTACCATTTCTGATCTCTGGTATCTGGGTACAAAGCAGCATAATATGTGGCCTTAGTTATGTTATTTGAAGGCTTACTCATTAGTTCCTTCTAAAAACATTTCTGTATAAAAATATACTGCACTATAATTTGCTTTCAAAAATAACTTTGAAAAGGAAATTATCTTAAAATTCTTAGTTTCTATGGTGGGCTATGAAGGGAAGAAGAAATTAAAGTGAAGGAAGCCATGGCATACATGGTTCATTTTACTTTATGTGTTAAAATTGTTGGTATTTTAGAATAATTAAATTATATTTATGTGTTTTTGCTCATTAGTGTAATACTTAAGCAGATAGTCATTGCTATCAAATAGGGAAGAGTTGCTTGGTGTTTAAGAGCTCTAGACTCAGGTTATTTGAATTTCCAGTTCTAGCTCTGTCTACTTCTAGCTGTGACCTTGGACAGTTTCCTAATCTGTATAGCAGGGGGAAGAATATTAATCCCATTATAGGGTTATGGCGAGAATTATGAGTTAGTACCACCTAGAGCAGGTATCTGTTGTTACTATTATTTTCATTATTATTATTAAGCTAGGATGCTTTGTGATCTATCTCCTGTCTTCTATTCAGAGGAAGCACCAGCCTAAAATTTAAATTAAATTGAAAAGCAATTTAAATCTGTATTCCAGCCTTCAAGAATAAAGGATGTTACATTGATACCATTTTGTTTATACTACTTAAAACCTGATTTCTCCATTTTTGATCAGCATCTTTGCATGGTTAAATTCAAACTTTCTTTTCTCACAAAATCTCTCATAACAACCTGTACAATCTCATTCTTTTTATTTCTTTCCTTCCCTTCTCAAACTTACTGACTTCTACTAGTTTCTCTTTTAGGAGTACCCATTTCTCTTTAAACTCCTTTTCCTGTTTAATTACTCTGATCTGTACGATGAGGGCCAGGAACAAAGGGAGTAAAGAAAAGAAGCTATGAATACTGATATAGCAACATTTTTTGTGTTGTCACACTTAGCTGTCTATAAAGAGGGTATAACATGTTTTGCCTTTTAGAAAGAAGTCTGCTTAGTTTTAACAGGACAATCAGATGATTCAGACGTGTGACAGGACATTGGTTCAGGACTTTGAGGTTAGCCTTTCTCCTACTGGTCATGAACTGTAAGAGCAACTGTCATGTCTATGTGAATAAGTCTGACCTGGGACTCTCCTTTGATTCCTCGGGATCAACCATGGATATTTAGAGTAGACTTGCCAGGTAAAATACATGTGTATATCACATGCATTGACATATTTGTGACATATTATACTAAAAATTATTTGTTGTTTATCTGATATGCAAATTTAACTGGGTGTCCTGAATTTTTACCTGCTAAATATGCCAACCCTAATTAGAGAGAAGCTAGACAGTTGACTAAACAGTATTTCTTAGTATTCTCTATGGTATTTAGGGATGGATGTGTAACTTGGGGTAGTGGATATCAAGCTATTTCAGTGCAATAACAAATAGTCCAACTCAAATTGGTTTAAACAAAGATAATTTATAAATTCATGTAATTCAAAAGTCCAGGGGAATTAGGGTCCCTGGCATGGTTTGATTAAGACTCTTAGCCTTTGGCCCTGTTTTTCTGCTTTTCTCTTGGCTCTCCCCTCCATTAGCTTTTTTCCCAGTCTGGATTCCCTGGTAGTACAAGATGACTGCTTTTGGCTCCTGTGATTACATGTTTCCTCATTTCTGGGGGAGGAAAAGGATGCTTTTCAAAAATATAACAAAAATCCTGAGCTTGACAGTAGACTGTCCTTGTGTTCCAAAGGATCACTGTCTTAAAAGCTGAATTTTTTGAACTGTTATTATTATGTTTATCCTCACCTGAGGACATTTTTTCATTGCTTTTAGAGAGATGAAGGGAGAGAGAAATACCAATGAGAGAAGGAAGCATCAATTGGTTGCCTCCCATATGTTCCTGGACTAGGGATCAAACACACCCCAACCGGGATCAAACCTGAAACCCATGCATGTGCCCTGACTAGAAATTGAACCCACCACTTTCTGTTATGGGACAATGATCCAACCAACTGAGACACACAGGCTGGGGCTTCTTGAACTATTATTATTCATTATAGATTTCTCTGTCTAGTCCAGTGGCTCTTAAATTTGAGTGTTCATCAGAACCACCTGGAGGATTTGTTAAAATATAGATTGCTAGGCCCTGATTCAGTAGATTTGGGGTTGGATTCTAAGAATTTGTATTTGTAACAAGTTTCCAGATGTTACTGATTTGGCTAGTCTGCAAACCACACTTTGAGAACCACTGCTGTGTCAAATCGGGGCGGACTCCTGGAGTTGGGCAAGGAGTCAGTCCCATAAACTCCTTACCAAAGTGGGGAATGAACAAGATATGTTCTGAGATGATTACAATATCTGCTAAAGAGAGGACTGTTGTTTTTGCCTATCCAGCTTGTAACAGCTTCCTGATTTTTCTTTGGAACCACTCTTTTCCCATTTGCAGTCAGTGTGGTTTGGGTAGAGTTGATCTAACTCATTCGCTTTAATGGTAGTACAAGGAGGTAATAATCTTTGTAATATGGTCATTGCACATTACTATAAATTATTTACTGTCCTGACTAGTGACTTAAAGATGGCACGATCCCTTAAAGGGATCAAACTATAATTTAAAGAATACATACATGTAAACAAATGCTCGATGTACTTCTTTTTATAACTTCCTCTCTTTCTCCTAGTATCTAATATACATTTCCATTATATAATGTATTATTCCCCCCTTTATAATATTTAACCACACTTATTATTAGTTGTTTAGTGTCTTTAGTCCTTATTAGATTATAAATTTCATCAGAATAAGGACTGAGTCCATAATTAACTGCTGGATCTCTAGTAATCTGGCACTGCCTCTGGCACATAGAAGTGTTCAGTAAGTAATTGGTTGAATGAATGTTTTAAGTATAGTGATAAAAAAATGCATAAACAGAGAGGGAATTATTGGTTTACTGGTAGGGTAGTGGCCAGGTAACAGCCTGGGTAAATTCTCAGAGGTGTTAAAGTACGTTGGTATGTTTTGGGGACCATAAGTAATTCAGTTTTCTTGAAACATAATGTGTGTGGTGGGAAGTGGTGGCACATGAATCTGGAGAGGTAGGTGAGGGCCAAATAATGAAAGGCCTTGAATGCTACACTTAAGAGGTTGAATTTTATCTGGTGGGCAGTTTGGGAAGCCACTGACTGATTGATTTCAAGTAGGGAAAAGATTTGTTGGTTGCAAAGTGAAAAAGAAATTGGAGGAGAGCAAAGTTAAGGAAGGGAAACTGATTAGGAGGCTATTTCAGTAGAGATAAAAGATGTTATGAAAGCCCAAGGTAAAAAAATATTCATGGGTGGGGGTGGGGGGGCTCTGCACAGAATTCAGGTGGACTCATGGAGATTTCCACCATAAATTTACTTAATTTTGTTATAGCAACAGAAACATTGTATTAGCCAGTCTTAACTACTGATCCATAGTTTGACATTCTTGTATCCTTTATATTTGTAACCCGAGATTATATTTTTGCTTCATCTTCTAATCATTTTTTAAAAAATAAATGGAATGGCCCTGGCCAGGTAGCTAAGTTGGTTACAGTGTCATCCCAATATACCAAGGTTGTGGGTTTGATCCCTGGTCAGGGCACATATGTTTTAGAGTCAGCCAATGAAGGAATAAGTAAACGGAACAACAAATTGATGTTTCTCTTTCCCTTCCTCTCTCTAAATGGTTTACTTTTAAATTTTTAAAAATTGATTGAGGAAATATAAAACTTCCCCCTTCCCCAAAAAACCTAAGTTAAGGTAGTAGCAGTGAGAATGAATAGGAGAGTTGTTTAAAAAGTAGAATTGATGGGACGTAGAGACTATCCTGAGAAAAATAAAAATCTAGGATGAGTTTTAGTTTTCTGGCTTGGGAGATGGTGGTACTATAAACCCAGAGACATGATTAAGGAGGAAGGACAGATTTGGATCATATATTCACTTATATCAAAATGAGGCAGAGGTGAAACGGCCCAGGTTTTATTTTTGGAGGGATTCTTTTCCTTAGGCTTTACTAGGGGTGGAAAGGTGAGTGGTTTCTATTGCTTTCAGTTTTGAAATCTAGAGCAGATGGTAGTAAATCAGATACTGAGTTCCTAAAGTTGTGGGAGAGATTGCAGTGGGACCCTGACTGCTCCCAAGGTATTAGTTGCTAAGGTCACATTAAATTTCTGGATGTGTAAGCTGCCTCATCCTTTCTGAAAGCAAGTGGGCATAAATTACAAGAAAATTAACTCTTAAGATTCATGATTTAGGTGTTTTGTTTTTTAAAGATTTTATTTATTTATTTTTAGAGAGACAGGAAGGGAGAAAACATCAATGTGGTTGCCTCTTGTATGCCCTCAACTGGAGACCTGGTAACCCAGGCATGTGCCCTGACTGGGAATTGAACTGGTGACCTTTTTGTTTGCAGCCCATGCTCAATCCACTGAGCCACACCAGCCAGGGCTCATGATTTAGGCTTTGAATGGTGGAAATGTGAATTGCTACAGCCATTCTGGAAAATTTCACAGTATCAAAATTCCTCTTCTGGAAATCTGGTCTGTAGAAATAAAAGTATCAACATGTAAAAGTATGCGTATGCAGTATTGTTTTTAATGGCACAAATTAGAAATAGGCTGAATATCCAACAGTAGTGGGTATGGATGTATAAAGCGTAATACACTTATACATCTTGTGAAATATTTATTGTGCAACTCAGTGAGTTAAATATGTATGTCTTGACCTAGAGGACAAGCAAGTTATTAATAACATCTCATTTTTATAAAATAAAATAAAGACTATTTTATATCTTTGTTAAGGATTACATAAACATGGAGAAGGATGTATTTTATTCAAGGTGCTCTTATAATGGTTGGATATATAGCAGTGAACAAAACAAAGTCCTTGCTTTATGCAGGAGGAGATAATGACAACAAATAAAGTAAGAAGTAAATGTATATTGTATGTTCAGTGAAGTGTTATAGAGAAAAAACCTGGAAAAAGGGGGATGGAGGGCAGAGAAGGAATTACTGTTTATTTTGGGTAGTCAGAGGAGGCCTCATTGATATGGTGATTTATCCTTCTTATTGTGAAATTAAATACATATAAATAAGTGTATAAAATATAAATGTACAGTTTACTGACTTCATAGAAAGTGAATAACTGTAACCACTACTTAAAGTTGAAGAGACTCAGCTTCTCAGAAGCCAAAAGAATGTCCCTTTCCAATTATATTCCCCTTATTCCCACCAGAGATAACCATTGACTTGACTTTTTACGGTAATACCTTGTTTTTCTTTATAGTTGCATTCCTAGATGATATATTTTAGTTTTGCTTGGTTTGGGATTTGATATATATGGAATTATAACATATGTATTCTCTTGTGTTTTTGTTCAGCATTATGGTGCCACCTATACTGCTTTCACCTAGTTGTAGTTTTTTCTTATTACAATATGGTATTATATATCACAGTTAATTTCTACTGTTGATAGATATTTGAGTAGTTCTGTTTTGGCTATTATGGACAGTGCTGCTATGAACATTTTTTCACACATGCCTTGTTTTCACATCAGTGCGTTTCTGTAAGGCATATCTAGGATTCAGAATTCTGTATATTTGTCTAGGTTCTAGAATACGTATATCTCAGCCTTTCTAGAGAATGCCAGACTATTTGCCCTCATACTAGTACATGAATTACTCTACATTTGCAATAACCTTAGGTATTGTCAGACATTTACATTTTTGGAAATCTCGTAAGTGTAATGGTATCTCATTGTAGTTTAAATTCATTTGCATTGTCCTTATTCCTAAAGAAGTTGATCATCTTTTCATATGTTGACCTTTTGGTAATTCTTTTTTATTAAATGCCTTTTCATATCTTTTGCTCATTTTTCTATTTGATTGTTGTATTTTTAATTTATTTTTTAAGGATTTTATTTATTTATTTTATTTTAGAGAGAGGGGACTGGAGGGAGAAAGAGAGGGGAGAAACATCAATGTGTGGTTGCCTCCCACCGGACAACTGACCCACAACCCAGGCATGTGCCCTGACTGGGAATTGAACCGGTGACTTTTGGATTTGTAGGCCGGCACTGAATCCACTGAGCCACACCAGCCAGGGCTCTTATTGATTTCTTAGGAGTTACAGGTCCTGGATACCAGTCCTTGTCTATAACATGTATGGCAAATATCTTCTCTTAAGGTGAAATTTTGAGCAGAGTCCTGAAGGAAGGAAAGGAGTGAGTCAGGGAAGGGGAGTTAGCTGAATGAAGGGTATTACAGGTACAGAAAACAGCAATTACAAAGACGTATAGGCAGGAGTATTTTTGAAATGCTGCAGGAGCAGAAAATGAAGCTGGAAAAGAGAGGGTAACCCAAATATTCACTAACAGATGAATGGATAAATATCATTTAGAATGGAAGAGCAGATAAAGTGCTTCCCAGATAAGGTCAAGTTAAGGCAGTTCATCATCACCAAGCCCTTATTATATGAAATGTTAAAGGGACCTATCTAAAAAAAAGAAGATAATGAATATAGCTATTAACAACCAAACCTAAAAATAACAAAGCAAAAACAAACTAAGCAAACAACTAGAACAGGAACAGAATCACAGAAATGGAAATCACGTGGAGGGTTAGCAACAGGGGAGTGGGAGGAGGAGAGGGGGGAAAAGGTGCAGAGAATAAGTAGCATAAATGGTAGGTAGAAAATAGATAGGGAGAAGTTAAGAATAGTATAGGAAATGTAGAAGCCAAAGAACTTATATGTACGACCCATGGATATGAACTAAGTGTGGGGAATGCAGGTGGGACAGGTGTGTAGGGGAATAAAGGGGAGTAATGGGACAACTGTAATAGCATAATCAATAAAATATATTTAAAAACTCATGTAGTGTTATTAGTAAAAATGTAGATTGTAAAATTTATTTCTTCATGTTACTACAAATATTTAAAAATATAATATGGTGAAGGAAAAGAATTAGAATATGATCAAATGAAAACATAGATTTGATGATGGGATTGTGGACAACTTTTGTCCTAGGTTTGCTATTAAGTAGCAAAAACAATGCTTAAAAAGTACATTTGAAAAGATTTATGAGTAGATACTAAAGTTAAATTTGAAAAAATTAATCTTCAGGAAGATAATAAACTTAGAGTTTCCTCTTACTTTCAGGCATTGATAAATAGAAACTGTATTAGTTTCTTATTGCTGCTATAACCAGTTACCATAAACTTAGTGGCTTAAAACAACACAGATTTATTATTTTGCAGCTCTAGATGTCAGAAGCCCTAAAATCAGGCTGTCAACAGCTGTATTCCCTTTGGTGGCTCTAGAAAAGAATCTGTTTCCCTGCCCTTTCCTCCTAGAGGGTGCCTGAATTCCTTGACTCCTGACTCCTTACTTCATTTCACAGCCTACTGCATTGCATCCTTTCTCTCTCTTTCTCTCTCCCACCCAGCCCTTCCCTCTTTCTGCCATCTCTTCTGTGCTTCTATTGTCAAATCTCGTTTCTGATTGATATTCCAGCTCCCTCTTTTTTAATTTTAATCATTATTCAAGTACAGTTTCTATCCTTTACTCCCATTCCAGCCCACCCACCCATCCCTCCCCTACTCCCTCCCATTTCCAACCCCCCTAGTTTTTGTCCCTGTGTCCTTTATATTTGTTCCTATAAACCCTTCCCATTCTCCCCTGAAATTCCCTCCCCTCTCCCCTCTGGTCACTGTCAGCCTGTCCTCTATTTCAGTGTCTTTGGCTATATTTTGCTTGTTTCTTTGTTTTGTTTAAGTTCCTGTTAAAGGTGAGATCATATGGTATTTGTCTTTCACTGCCTCCAGCCTCCCTCTTATAAAGATCTTTGCGATTCTTTGGCCCACTTGGGTAATCCAAGATAATCTTCTCATCTCAATAGTCTTAATCACATCTGCAAAGTCCCTTTTGCCATGCTATGTAACATTCACAAGTTCCAGGGATTGGCATGTGGATATTTTTGGAGGGCTATCACTCTACCACAGACTCTAAATTTGAGAATAAAATTTTCACTAACTCCCTGGGGGTTTGATGGAAAGAGTTGGACTGGAAGTACAGAAAAAAGAGAGAGGCTCTCTCTGGCTGGTGTGGCTGAGTGGATTGAGTGCCAACCTGTGAACCAGAAGGTCACCAGTTTGATTCCTAGTCAGGGCATATGCCTGGGTTTGCAGGCCAGGTCCCCAGTTGGGGGCATGTGAGAGGCAAGCAATCGATATATCTCTCACACATCAATGTCTCTCTCTCTCATTCTCGATTCCTTACCTCTCTCTAAATAAATAAAATCTTTTAAAAAAGTAAAAAGAGAGAGGGCCCTTACTAGGAGAGAAATGAGCTTGGTGAGGGTTATATCTTAATTTTTAATATTCTACAACATCTGCCATAGAGGGCTACCTTAGAGTTAGCCTTACACCTGAGGGGTGCCTGAAAGACTACTGGAAGCTTTTAAGTCATACTTTCATATAGTTGATGCTTTAAGAGTAAAGAGGATTGTATTTTGTTAGAAGATTGGCCTGCTTAACAACTGTGTGACATTGAACAGTCCTGGTCTATAAAATGGGAGTAGTAATACTTAATTCACAAATATTTTATAAGAATTATAAAATATATATACACACATATACAAATTATTTCATTATATTTGTATATACTTAGTTCAGTATCTGGCATATAATAGGTACTCACTTTTCTTGAAGGCCAGTGATTTTGTGATATAGAGATAGGGAAATTAGAGAAGTTAGGGTGAGGGACTTGTGCTAGAGGTTTTGCTAGAGGCAGCTGCACATCTCACTTGCTAGAAGCTACCTGATTAGTGTATGTTTGGCTGTAAGATCAGAATGGGTAAGATTTTGGGATAAGACAAGTAATGGACTGATATTTGTAGATAGTGTGATTGATCATCATTCTTTGTCTAGGACTCATTTTACCTTTTTCTATGAGAAATTTAAAAATTTGTTTCTGTCTCCTGGCTGACCTTTTTTGTTGTTTTTTTTTCTGCCATCAGTAAAATTCCACTGCTATTCTTTGAGCTTAATTATTCTTGGATCTTTACTTCCTCTGTATGGTAAGCCTGAATGCTGATCATTTCATGCATTACCTAATTCAACAAATATTTATCGCATGCCTTCTATCTGTGAAACACGCAGCACTGGAGCTACAAAGATAAGAAAATGTGTGTCCTCAAGAAGCTCATAGTTTTAGTACAAAGACAGGTCAATAGCTAAACTGTAATGAATAAGCTTTATATTAGAAGATTGAGAAAAGTTCTGTGAAATCAAAGAGGAGGTAGTGCTAATAATTAGGCCTAAAAATGTGAGGGAAGGTTTAAAGGAAAAAACTGTATACTACTTGAGTCTTTAAAAAAGTAACTGTGTAAGGGAGTGTGGTGTGAGGGTTTGGGGGAGAGGGAGGAATGGGCATTCTGTGTTGTACAGGGAACTACGTAAACAAAGGCATGAGAAAGTGTGTGTTGGGATGAGCTGATGGTGTTCTGGTGTGGCTTGGGTGAAAGGTGCCTGTGGAAAACTAATAGGAAATGACCATAGAAGAGTAGGCAGGAACCAGACCATTGAAAGACCTTATATGCCATGCTTAAGAGTTTGGATTTTATGCTATAGGTAGTAGGGAACTTTTGAAACATAATATGTTATACCAGTATGGTTAGATTCAAAACGCAAAAACGGCAGGGAAGGTAGGAAAAGAACAAGGAGATTGGTCTCTGAAAAGCCCAGGGAGAGATTGTCAAGAAGAAAAAAATAGCTAATAGTGTAAAACTTAAAGCGATCATGTGAAATAAAGATAGAAAAGTTTCAAAAAAAAAAGTTTCTGCTGGACTTTGTTACTGAGAAGGCATTAACAAGACATATGTATAGTGAATGGGATAGAAATTAAATTAACAGTAGATTGAAGAGTGAATGGGAGGTGACAAGCATAGATCAGTCTTAGAAAACTTGCTGTGATGCATAAGTGAGAGGTAGCTAGAGAGAGATATGGAACTGAGAAATAGATTTTTAAAAAAATGATACAAGAATTGAACATGTGTTATGTTTTGGTGGAGATAATAGAGATAAAGTTGTGTAAATGGGTGTGTGTGATTTGATGATGCAGGAAGGTTATGTTTGGACATCAGGAAGGATTATTACCCTAGGGAAGAAGGAGGGATGCCGTTGTCTAATACTTAGTAGGAAGAAGATGGATTTGAAGAAAACGTAAGTTGGAAAATTGGGGGAGGTCAGATTTTTTTCTGGTGGAAGGCAGTTGTGAGAGAAGAGGTGTATTTATAGTGTTGGGCTTGAGATTTGGGGTAGCCCTGGACACTGTGTGGGATGGAAAAGGTCACTGATCAAAGGCATATAGATAAATAACTAATAGGATAGTTAATCTCAGTTAAGATGAAGGACTTATAGATTTGTGGTGGCACAAATCCCCAGCTTATGATTTCTTCAGCAGAATGCAGCAATTGTGGTATGGGAACAGAGAAAGGAGGTTGTTGGATTGATTCCCCATGGTTGGGAGATCTGTGGGCTGGTATGTTGGCAAAAGGAAAACAAAGAGGGGTGGGTGGAGATGCTGACGAGAGAGTGGTTGCTGCACAGTGGAGGGAATAGTTAACTAAATTATGACATATCAAAAACTGTCTGCACTCTTAAAATTTATGTTTATTAAGAGTTTATGAAGTACTTATAATGTTAAGGTAATAAAAGTGCTATGTTGTACAAAGGTTTGGCAATGATCAACTATAATATTCTAGGCATAATGATGAAAATATACTCTCAAAACCAAAGAATATTGGTCACACTATTTGCACATAGATAATAATCTGATAGGGATTATTATCTTCACTTTACACATAAAGAAAATGAAGTTTAGCATAGGCGACTTGTTGAGAGTCATTAGTTTGGTAAGTGGCAGGGAGATAACTATTATAGTACTTACTGAATAGTATCAGGCATTGTTTTATATATGCATTCTTTCTTAATCTTTTCCCTAAACATTGCTCTAATTTTTATTTTTCAGGTAAGACAACAGAGGAGAATAATAGTATGAGCAATAGATAACTAAATATCAAAAGAGTGACACTTTAGAAGTTCAGGAGCAGGGGATGTTGTGGGCTAGGGTGGAACTAAGCCTTTGGAGATGATAATTTGAACTTCGGTTTTGAAGGATAGGTAGGATAGTCCTTTTTGGGGGGGCCTCTGATTTACTTTTTTCACATTAAAAAGAAAGGTTCTCTATCATAGTCTGGTATATTGTTTCTGGAGCCTTTTGCTCAGATAAGAAAAAAAAACCATTACTTTTACTTATTTTTCATGAAAAGACTGAGGCTGTCATAGACATTATGAAGGGACCCAGTATAGTTTACAGATCTCTAGTGTATTACATTTGAGACTGCTTTAGAAATAATGGAAGAAATAATGGCTTCCAGCTAACTTTGGAAGTTGAATCATGAACTCCTTGGTAGGCCTTCTAGAATAGGTTTCAAATGTAAGTATAAATCTGTGTGATTATCTATCTATATCTATATCTATCTATCTATCTGTCTATATATCTATCTATCTATCTATCTATCTATCTATCTATTGTTTTCTCCCTTACATAGTCATTTCTATTTGAGTGTTATTTTTGCTATAGTTAGTGGGAGAAAACACTTCTTTAGAAATGATTAAAAAGCTACTAAAACCAAGATTTATCTCTTTCATGCTGAGCTGAAATGGGTAGAAATACGGACTTTTTTTT
>CM052542.1:28235780-28290033 GCA_028533065.1 Trachops cirrhosus | reverse complement strand
AAATAATAAAGGAGAACTTCCCCAATCTGGCAAAGGAAATAGACTTCCAGGAAGTCTAGAAAGCTCAGAGAGTCCCAAAGAAGAACACACCAAGGCACATCAGAATTACATTAGCCAGGGTAAAAATGAAGGAGAGAATCCTAGAAGCAGCAAGAGACAAGGGGAAAGTAACCTATAAAGGAGTTCCCATCAGGCTGTCAGCTGATTTCTCAAAAGAGACCTTACAGGCAAGAAGGGGCTGGAAAGAAGTATTCCAAGTCATGAAAGGCAAGGACCTACATCCCAGATTGCTCTATCCAGCAAAGCTTTCATTTAGAATGGAAGGGCAGATCAAGTGCTTCTCAGATAAGGTCAAGTTAAAGGAGTTCATCATCACCAAGACCTTATTTTATGAAATGTTAAAGGGGCTTATCTAAGAAAAGGAGATAAAAAAACATGTATAGTAAAATGACAGCAAACTCAAAATCATTAATAATCACACCTAAAACAAAAACAAGAAGAAACTAAGCAAACAACTAGAACAGGAACAGAACCACAGAAATGGAGATCACATGGAGGGTTAGCAACAGGAGAGTGGGAGGAGGAGAGAGGGGGAAAAGGTGCAGAGAATAAGTAGCATAGATGGTAGGTAGAAAATAGACAGGGGGAGGGCAAGAATAGTATGGGAAATGTAGAAGCTAAAGAAATTATGTCACAAGGACATGAACTAAAGGGGGGAAATATGGGTGGGAGAGGGTGTGCAGGGTGGAGGGGAATGAAGGGGGTAATGGGACAACTGTAATAGCATAATCAACAAAATATATTTTTAAAAAAAGAAAAAAAAAGAATTGAGGGGTAATGGTGGTCCAAAAGAGGATTTATTCTTTAATCATTTAATTTTTAATGAGTGCCCACAGTGTTAACAGGCACTGCTCCAGGAAAAGGAAATGGTGAAAAGCCAAACATGGTCTCTTGTCTATATTGTTCATGTTCAGGGGTGGGGGAAGGTGTCGGGGTAGGAGGTCCCTGGCTGGGTGGCTCGGTTAGAGTGTCATCCTGTTTACCAGAAAGTTGTGGGTTCATTCCCGATCCCTAGTCAGGGAACATTACCTGGGTTGTGGGTTCAATCCCTGGCGGGGTGCTTACAGGAAGCACCCTATCAGTTTTTCTCTCTCACATCGATGTTTTTTTCTCTCTCCCTTCCTTTCTCTCTAAAAATCAATTAAAATAATTTTTTTTAAAAAGAGGTAACTTCACTATGGAGTGCTATATAGAGAATAAAAAGGGCTATATATGGTAGAGAATATGAAGAAAGGGAATTTAAGATAGTTTTGAGAAGGAAGACCTCTATGAGGATATGACCTCTGAAAACTTAAGGATTAGAAAGATCCAGCCAGAAAAGGAAAAGGGAACAGAAAATGCAAAGGCACTGATTTGGGGAAGATTTGGTGAATCATTGACTACAAAGACCACTGTGGCTGGCTTACAGTGTGAACCACAGAGTTCTAGGAGATGACGTTGAAAGTGGGAGGGAGCAAGCTACAGAGAGCCTAATGAGCCATGGGAAGGAATTTGAATTTTATTTCTAAGTATTAAAAAATTAATAATGTCTTTTAATGAAGGGAATGACATGACTGAAACACTGAATACACTATGCTACAATGGTGGCTCTAAGAGAGGAGCCGAGTCAAAGTAAGGTAGTGGGGAGCTAAGAGCAATAGGGATTTGATAATAGAATATGTATGAGGTTGAGAGGGAGTTGAAGGTGGTTTGAGCCTGCTGGGCTTAGAGTGAATGTGCCATTTATAGAAATAGGAAGCACTGTCAGGAACAGTGTTTTATTGGGGAAGTGAGGAAGATGTTGATTTTAGCTGCTCCAGAACTGCTAGGTAAAAATGTATGTAGACTAGATCCAGAAATACAGGTTTGGTGCCTACAAGAGAATATATGGCCAGAAAATATTCAGTGTCATCTACATAGAATATATGGGGGAAGAGGGTAGAGGCTGAAGGCAAATTCTTTTAAGGAATAACTGTGTTTAGCAGCAGGAAAGAAGCAATTAAAGAGCATTCTAAGAGTTTGAGAGGAAAGAATGTCACAGAAGTCATGGGAGGATGAAATATTAAGAAGGATGTTGGGGGCGGCAAGAAGGAAGGGAGAATAGAAATTTCACTACAAAGAAACTGAGCCTGGGGTAGAGGGATGGGGCAGAATCTCAATTTGGTAAGTCATTGGTGACCCTCAAAGGAGAGCAATGGAGAGTAAAATCAGAGTGGAGAGAGTAAGTGATCAAGTACAGGATTTTCAAGTCAATAACTGCTGTTAAAATCAATAAATAGTATTCATTGTAGAAAATCTGGATAGTTAACAGATCTTTAGGAATCTGCTTTATGCGAGGCATTGGGCCAGATGCTAGGATATAAGAAGGAATATCATGGTTCTTTGTTTCAAGATTATGTAAGGGAGAGAAATATATAATTAGAAATTCACCATTCTCCAGCTTCTTCATATCTTCACTTCCTTCCCTACTTAAGAGTCCATGGTCCATTGTTAAAATAACCCTTGTGAATATATCCTCAGCAAACTTGCTCTTCTCTCCCTCCATTTTAGTCACCTTACTGTATTCCAATACTTGGCAAATTCAGCTCCATCTATTCTTGGACAGCCGAATGTGAAGAAAAATACACCATGCTGATTGGTCTTGAAAATGGAAAAGGTGGTGTTCTTGCTGCTTGTCACCTACTAGCCCCAATAAACAGAGACAGGGATTGAATCTTTATGGGCGCTTTATTCAGATGGCTGGTGATCTGAGAAGACAGTGGGTTTGTACCCTAAGAGACCATCTTAAACTCCATTTTAAACCAACCCTTTTTATAAGGAGAAGAAAAGTGTAGGTAAGGGGTTTGGAATTCAGGGGAAAAGTTAATCATATAAAAGCTGCAGCATTCTTTCTTTTGTGCCTTGGGCGGTGGGTGTGTGTCTCACCCTGGAGCACAGTGGCTCAGATACCATCTTGATTGCTTGCAGTCCTCCTGAGGCACACAGGTGGAACTGCTTTTGGTCTCCTGGAGTCAGGGTGGGTCACACCTCCAGTTCCTGAAACAATAGCTTTTCACATGCATTGATTACTAGGCTCATTAGCTATTACCTGAAACTAAAAATTTTCCAACATTTGAGTCTCTCCCATCAGTCTCACGTTTAAATTTGTGACTACTAATCTTAAGCAGGACTTTAGTTCTGCTTAGATGAATTTCTGCATCTCCCCAGTCCATTTACTTTCCCACTTTCCTAGATGACAATTTCACATGTTCTTTTTTTCTCTTCAAATCAACAACACATCTTCCCCTTTTACCTACAGAAGTTGCTGAGAAATGAAAGCTGTCCAAAGAGATCTAACTCCCTTATGCTACCATTGTCAAGTTATCAACAGATTTGCACTTGAATGTGAAGATTACCTTTCTCTTATTCCAGCAGGGAGACTGACCGTGTTCTTGTTCAGGATCTCCCACTTGTGGACTGGATCCTGATTCTATCTAATTTATTCAAGGACACCACCTTGGGAATTATCTTGTTTTTTCTTTGGATCAACAGTTTTTGTCTCTCTACTGAGTCACCATTAGCATATAAATATACTCTGCTCTCCCATTTAAGAATAGTAAATAAAGAAAATTCCCTTGACCCTATTTCTCTGTCCAGCTATTTCCCTATTTTTCTGTTCTTATTTATAGCAGTATTCTTCAAGATAGTTGTCCAAGGCATTTCTTTTCCCTCTTTCCTTCTTTTTAATCCATTCCAGTCAGGCTTCCACCTTAGTATTCCACTGAAACCATTTTGTCAAGATCACTTAGTGATCTCTGCTTTGTCAGCCCCAACTCATTTACCCAGTTGACCGTTTTCTCTGTTGAAATGCTTAAAAAAATTTTTTTCTTAAAACTCTTAGTTCTCCTTTTACTTCATTAATTGCTCTCTCTTGGTTTCCTTTGCTGGTTCTTCTTCATTTCCCTGACCAGCAAACATTGGTGAACCCTAGGGCCTAGACCTTGTACCTCTTCTCTTGTTTTGCTGTGCTTATCTTCAGATAACATCTATGAGGTGACTGTTTTTATACCTCTAGCTCAGACTTTCTTCTGAACTTCAGATTCTTCCAAGAGGCTACTGGACCCATCATCTGCTCTTGGATGTTAACTAGACATCTCATGCCTAACCTGTCTAAAGGCAAAATGTTTTTTCCTGTTTAAATATATATTTTTTAAATATAGCCTTCATTTTCAATAAATGACAATTCCATCCTTCTAATTGCTTAAGATAAAAACATTGAAATCATTTTAATTTTGTCTTTTTCTCTCATACCCATATTTAAGCCATTAGCACATTCTGTCAGCTCTCACTTCAAAATACAGGGTCCAGTAGAAGTAATGCCTGCTTGAGTGTGGTGGTAGGTTAATAATATGGGTGTAATAATTTATAGTTTTAATTTAAACATGTCATCTAAAATCTCATATGGTATGTGTGAGTCTAAATTGCATACTTATGATTTTGTAAAAAGAGATTTTGTAATAAAGCGGGGGTCATTATTTGTGCCGGACCCTGTATATTCAGAATCCCATCATTTCTCAGTGTCTCCACTGCTATTATCCTTGTTCAAGACATCATTTTCTCTTGCTTAGATCATTTTAATAGTCTGCCTGCTGATCTTTTCATTTCTACCCCTGCCCACTTTGCATGGTCTCTTCTCAACCCAGCAGCTAGTGAGCCTTTTAAAACACAAGATAAATGATACCATTCTGCTTAGAACCCTCTTGTGTTTCCCCATCTTACTCAGTAAAAGCCAGAATCCTTATAATGGCCTATAGATTATTACATGATCTACACTCCTTTTACAAGTCTAAATTCATCTTCTACTACTCTCCCTTTTTCTAATTCAGCTCCAGCATCACTGACCTCCTTACTGTTTTTCGAATATGTCGAGCTTGCTTCTACTGCAAGGGCTTTGCACTGTTGTTCCCTTCTGCTTGGAAAACTTTCCCTCCAGATATCTGCTGTGCTATCACTTAGTTTAGGACTCTGAACAAAGTGGTTTTCCCTTGTGCAACATAAATAATACAGCAGTTCCTTCACTCCCAGAACTGTCTCTTCCCTTTACTCTGTTTAATTTTTTTCCATGGGATTTATTACCATTTGATAGTTTATTTTTATGTTCTATCTTGATGAGAAATTCTTTATGCTCTTTATAAGCTTAAAGATGGAGGTATGTTCTTCATGCTTCTAAACTGTAAGTTCTATGAAAGCATGGATTATAAATGGCTTGTTTGTTACTATATCCACCTACAGTCATATAGTTCCTGGCACGTAGTAGATGTTCAATAATTTTTTTGAATGAATGAGTGCCTTTTAACTTTGCTTTAGCAGAGACACCAGCTTGCATTTATTGTGAGTATATGTGGGGTGTACTCATCTATAGGAATTACATATGATTATGTGGTCCTTCTAATGTACATTTTATAGGAATGATTTTTCATCTATCTAAGTACTTACCTTCAAAGCATTATTTAATTCAAATCAATCCATAAATTTATACCTATTGTATTTGAACTTCCATACAGATCCCAGTACCTCATTTATCATGTATAATAGCATGGCATAAATTAGAGGCATATTTCCCCTTCATTAAGTCTGCATGCTGCTATAAGAAGGGTTGAATGGGAACTGTGCAGTATTTTGCTAAGATACAGTGATTCAACCTGATTTTGTTTTAGATTATACCTTAAAGGACTTAACAAAACATTGCCATTTTAAGCTTTGGTTATAAATTACCTTTTAAGGCACCATTGGATAGAACTCAATAAACAAAAGTGGTTATAACTATTCAAGAATCAAATTACACTCATCTAATGTAAATGGCTCTTCCAAAGCTATACTTTGTAAAACAGCTGAATGACTTTGAATCATTTACATACTGTGTGGCCTAAAGAGTAATTTCCAAGAATTATAAGCAAATATAAAAGACAAAATAATGTCAGGTCTAGATAAATTACTCAGTCATAAATCATTCAGGCAGCTTAATTTTGTTTGGTTATTGACAATAAAACTTTGGGTATTGTTGGTGATTGTGTGACAAATGTTTATCATCCCTCTTCATATAGAGATGGCTTCTGCTTCCTTCTACAGACACATAGCCATGTAGCTCTGGGTCCTAAAGAGGTTGTTTCTGTTCTTCCTTAAAATATATTAATAGAATTTAAGTTAGATAATTCATTCAGAAAATAAACTAAAGATACAATACAGTATTTTTCTTAAGTGATTATATTGACCTTTAGTAAGTAAGATATTTATAGACAAAAGAAATAGTTGTAAAAATAGCATGATATTATATATACTATTACACACATAATTTTGTATACCTTTTTGCCTGTTCCAGCCTCAACATAATAAAACTTGGTTAGTATGTGACATCAAGCTTTTGTATCTTCATGTGAAAGTAGTACTTCAATAAATGGTGGGGGAAAAAAATCTACCCTTGTTGTCTTGTTGTTTACAGGAAGGGAGGCAATAATAAGTTAATAAAGATCTATCATCGAGATGGTAAATATGGCTTTTCTGATCCTCTGACATTTAATTCAGTGGTGGAGCTCATTAACCACTATCATCATGAATCTCTTGCTCAGTACAATCCCAAACTGGATGTGAAACTGATGTACCCAGTGTCCAAGTACCAACAGGTATGATTATAACAGTTCTTGATAGCTATTTAGCAAGTCATTATTTAAGAGCCTAATTTGATTCTAATTCATCAGGCTTATCAGTTAAAAAAACTTACTTAAAAATTTCTACTGAAGATTTAAGAATTTTAGGACTTATTTTGTGGCAACTATTAATAGCTTGTTGCATGTATTTATTAACTATGTAAATATACTTTCATTTATGTTTTCTATTTATACTTTATTAATTTTTAAATTAATAACTTTTGTTGTGATATAAAGACTGCTCTTAGTGTTAACAAAAGAATTTAGTGTGTTTGCATGCTTGATGTTACTATAGTGACTTAAACTTACAGTAGAAATACAATTAAAAATAAATAGATACAAAATTTAAAAAATAAGTAAATGTGAAAATTTATGTTAGAATTGTTAATATTTTTTATTTCTTTTGTTTGCCTGCATAGGATCAGCTGGTAAAAGAAGATAATATTGATGCAGTAGGTAAAAAACTGCAGGAGTACCACTCTCAGTATCAGGAAAAGAGTAAAGAATATGACAGGCTATATGAAGAATATACCAGAACATCCCAGGTTAGTGTAGTTTTGTTATTTAGGCCAGTAAGTATGCAGCGTTACAGTTACACCAGATTTTCTTTAATTCGCCTGACATTCTTTAGTTGTCTTAATATCTTAAATAGTCTTTTTGAGATTTTGATGATATAAATTTCTTTCCCATTCATAAATCAATATTTTATTGGTTGAGGATATATTTTATATCAGTATTAACTAGGATAAGGTTTGACTACAAGTGACAAAAAATAACAAAATAACAAAAGCTTCCGCTAGAAATTTATTTTTCTTTTATGTATAGGTAGTTCAGGGGTTTTGTGGTAACTCCAAAATCATTAGGGCCGAGGGTTCTTCTGTCTTGATGCTTTTCTATCTGTGCATATGGCTTTCTCCAATATCAGCCATGACAACTACATTCTAGCAAACAGGAAGGAAGCATAGGAAAGAGAAAGGAATATTTCTTATTTTTAAGGCTATTTGCTATAAACACAAACTGCTTCCAGTTTCCTCCCACTGGATAAACATGTCTACCAGATCACAGCTAAGCTGCAGGGGATGTGGAGGGAGTCTTTTTTTTTTTTTAAGATTTTATTTATTTATTTTTAGAGAGGGGAGAAGGGAGGGAAAAAGAGAGGGAGAGAAACATCAATGTGTGGTTGCCTCTCATGTCCCCCCTACTGGGGATCTGGCCTACAACCCAGGCATGTGCCCTGACTGGGAATTGAACTGGTGATCCTTTGGTTCATAGCCCGTGCTCAATCCACTGAGCTACACCAGCCAGGGCAGGAAGTCTTCTATAACCATGAAAGAATGAGGGAGTTTGTGTTTACTGATTTTGAGTGATTTCTAAGATATATTAAGTAAAAAATGCAAACTATAGAAAAATGTATGTAGTATCCTTTCATTTACAGTGTTAAAAAAAGAGACTAGAGGGTGTTACATGTATACATGTTAAAAAACATGCTCAGAATGTTTCTGGCCAGAAACTGATATATCCTCTGGGTAAGATCATTAAGATAGTAAGAGTCCAAAAGTAGAAAACTTACCCTTTATATACCCTTTATATATTTGATTTACTCTTTCTGTGTGTATGTGTTACCTTCTTAAAATACATAAAATGAACTGAATTAGAATTCAGGGGATTTATTTTTTAATCCTGGTTATGTTAAAAATTGCTTATGTCCCTTGAGAGAGTCTGTGTTTAAAGTTCCCATCTTTAAGATGGACATAATGGCAACCCCAACTATATTTGAGTGAGTGTGTGTGTGAGGGAGGCAGAGAATCTGGTTTAAAAGTTCAGTATGATCATCCAAAAACGTTTGTTGAATACCTAGGCTATGCATGACACTAATTCCCTAGTTGTAAGACTTCCATTCAGTCAGGTTCAGGTGGTTCTGAATGATGGTTGTTCTGTAGTTTAGTTGTAATTTTGATGTGGTTGTAAGAGGAGGCCAGTACCCTATTTACCTGTGCTGCCATCTTGATAGGAAGTCTGGACCTCATTTCTTAAACTCTTCTCGCTGTACTCCAGCCACACTAGCCCTCTTGCTGTCCCTTGAATATACTAGACCTGTTTCCTCCCTTCGTGTGTTTGCTCAGGCCGTTTCCTTGTCTGAAACACATCCCCTTACCCCCAGATAGTCACCTCGCCAGCCCCCTCAGCTCCTTCAAGTCTTTGCTGAAATGTTGTCATCAAATCAGGCCTACCTGACAACTTTATTTCAAATCATAACTCATATTCCAAATTTCTTTTCTCCCTCTACTTCTTTTCATAATACTTGTTACCTACTAACAAACTGTGTACTTTATTTACTTACCATGTCTGTTATTTATTGTCTGTATAACCCCTTAAACCATAAGTTCCTAGAGGGTAGAAACAATTTTTTTAAAGATTTTTTTAAACTTATTTTTAGAGAGATGAAGGGAGGGGAAAAAGAAAGGAAGAGAAACATCAATGTATGGTTGCCTCTTGCACACCCCCTACTGAGGTACCTGGCCTACAACCCGGGTATGTGTCCTAGACTGGGAATCGAACCAGCAGCCCTTTGGTTTGCAGGCAAGTGCTCAATCCACTGAACTACACCAGTGCTGGTGAGGGCAGAAATTTTTATCTAAGCTTGTTCATTTATGTATCCCAAACACTTCAAATAGTGCCTGGCATAGAGTTGGTGTTCAATTATTTTTTAATGAATTTATGGAAGATAATGAACTAAAAGCACTCCACCCTTGGCAAGGGCATAGAGTCAGACTCATGGTATGAAGTGGGGTCTAGGGAGGGCTAATCCTCCTGTGAGTGGAGGCTAGAAAAAATGGCCACTGTTGCATGCAGCTTTGGCTTGGTATCAAGCTGCATTTCTGCTCTCATGACTGGAGAAAGCAGAGAAAACGCCACATGCTGCAAACAAGCTTAGTAATACTGGGGAATTCACAGTGGATTATGCATTCTGAGCATCCGAAATGACACTGGATTCTGGACTTGGAATCCCTGGTTGGAGCATTGGGTGTGGGGGGTAGATGGAGGAAATCAAAAAGCCCCAAGTGGGTCGAATTTAGATGAGAGCTAAATTTCTCTATGTGAGAATTCAGAGCAGGGGCTGAGCACAGAAGAGCCATGGATGCTTAAAGCTTTGGGAGGTGGAGGTGGAGGAGGAGAGGGAGGGATTCAGTGATTAGTAGGACAGGAGATAGCTGGGACAGTAAGAGTTAAAGAGAGATTAAAGAATTGATCTCCTTTGTTTGTAAGTGTTATAGACTTCCTTGTGTTACAGTGTTCATTAATATCTCAGACCTCCTCTCTATTTCTATGAAATATTAGGTAAAATCTAGATTGCTTTGATGTAAGTGAATTCCTCCCTGATAATGGGAAAGAGATGGTATATAAGTCAGAGTTGGCACAAGGGGATAAGACGAAAAGACGGCATATGAGGATATTTGACATCTGGATTACATATAATTAGGAGGAAAAGTGATAGGACTTAATGATGGATTGGGATAAGATATGGGAATTTGGCAGTGAGATCATTGGTGGTCTTGGAAGGGCCTGTAGAATGGTGAGTACAGAAGCCAGAATAGGGTGAATTGGAGTGTGAATGAGAGATGAGGAAAGAGAGCCATATAAACAATTTTTTCAAGAAGCTTAACTGTGACAGAATTTAGGGTTTGGGGCTTTTTTTCAGAGCGGTGTAACTAGAACTTGTTTGTATGTTGATGAGAAGGAACCATTAGACTGGGAGAGTTAATGATGTCAGAGAGGCTGGCTGATGTGATGGATGAAGTACCTGAGAAAGGAAGCAGAGGTGTTATCCAGAGCACAAGTAAAAAAAGGAGAAGGAAGAAAAGGGGATGGATAGGTTTATAGTTTTGGTGGTAGGCATAATGCCATTGCTTATGGGGAAGCTGCTGCTTTGGCAGTGATACCAAAAACCCTACCGTTTGCTGCCCCACCAACGCATATACCAGTGTTAGTAAACTCTAATTAATGGTGTTTTCTTTGAACATACAGGACCAGCGCTTTGTAGGTAATTTTTAATCTTACAAGGGAGTCAAGACCCTCCACTGTAATTTCATAATTGTAGAATTTGTAGCTAAATATGTAGATATGGGTATTTCAGTATGTTTACTGTATTTTTTGAGATAGGTATGATATAACCTCAACTATATGGAACATCATAAATGTTTGAGCTTCCCTCATCAGCCAGTCCCCTATGTTCCAACCTTACTGAGCAGTTGCTTATTCCTGAACATACCCTATTATTTAATGTCCATGCCATGCAATGCCTCTATATACAATGCTGAATTTTCCCCACCCCAATTCTTTAAGACCTAGCACACATACTGCCTTCTCCATGAAGCATCTGTAAAGCTAATTCACCCCACTTGATTTCCTCTACCATGACGTGAAACAAAACCTATTAAAGTTTAGAAATCTATTTCACTTGTATATTACAAGTCCTCTTCTTTATCACCACTTGGTACTTTCTGTATAGTGGGTTTTCAATAATCATTTGTTGAGATTAATAAATTCTGGATAGTTGAGGAACTATCTAATAAGCACCAAACTTTAAAAATTGTAAACATTCAGGATAGTAATGCTAAAGTCTACAGAAGCCCTCAGAGCTCATTGAAATGTATGGGACTACCTACCTACCTTAGTGCTGAAAGGCTTAGTCTGCTGGGCTTTGTTCTGTGAAGTTTGTAGTTTTTCATCTTACTCCACGTCTGATTTTAGCAGCTATTCTTCTTTTCATTTTCTGCTTTTAATCAGATTAATCTGATGATGAATCTATTTGGAAAACTATATGCTTTCGAAATGAAAGTAAGAATAATTAGACTTTATAGGACTCTTCTGGGAATAAGGCTTTGCACGTTGGTACACGGACTCCTCTGCTTTGTCCACTCCATCATCTTCTGGGGGTCAGCAGTACAATAGGTGCAAAGGCTGAACTTCATCCTTGTCTTCAAGCTGTTCAGGGTTAATCCCTCTTAGCAGCACAGAGGCAGTGGTTCTCAGCTGTACTGCAGGTAATAGTTATTTTATTTTAGGGTTTGAATAATGTATTTTGCATATAAGTAATAAGAGTAGGAATTAAATAAAGGGTCTTGTTTTCAGCCCAGCAATTTTCAACCAGTGTACCACAAGATTTTTTATATATTTATTTATTTTTTAATCCTCATTTGAGGATGTTTATTGATTTTAGGGACAGAGGATATGTTTATTGATTTTATTGATTTTAGAGAGAGAGAGGGAGGGAGACATTGATCGGTTGCCTCCCATACATTCCCTGGCTGGACATTGAATCTGCAACCTAGGTACGTGTTCTGATAGGGAATCTAACTTGCAACCTTTTGGTGCACAGGATGATGTTCCAACCAACTGAGCCACCTGGCTGGGCCACAAGAATTTTAAAAACGTGTAATACCTGACTATTTAGTCAGGGGCACTGACCTCTTTTCCCTTAGATGGTCAAATAAAAAAATGACAGCCCTGGCTGGTATGGCTCAGTGGATTGAGTGCCGGCTTGTGAACCAAAGGGTCACCCATTCTGTTCCCAGTCAGGGCACATGCCTGGGTTGCGGGCCAGGTCCCCAGTTGAGGGTGTGTGAGAGGCAGCCACACATTGATGTTTCTCTCCCTTTCTTTCTCCCTCCCTTCCCCTCTCTCTCTAAAAAAAATAAATAAAATCTTAGGAAAAAATGACAACAGCAAACACAATAGCTGTCCAGTGTGAATGAATCAAAATTATACCTATTTTTTGGTGTGCCACAGAATTTTAGTAATTTATGTGTGCCATGAGATGAAAAAGGTTGAAAATCGCTGTTTTAAACTTCTAAATTGTCTTATATGGAATAGTAACAAAATTATAAAACAAAGAAATTAAGTGTATGTCTTTTCTTTTTCTCTCTTATAGGAAATACAGATGAAGCGGACCGCAATTGAAGCTTTTAATGAAACAATTAAAATATTTGAGGAGCAGTGTCACACACAGGAACAATATCGCAAAGAATACATTGAGCGATTTCGTAGAGAGGGGAATGAAAAGGAAATTGAACGGTAAATCCACCTAATACCTCCAAGAACATCAGTGAGACAAGACATCTTTTCTTCCCCAGTAATCTCTGTTCTGTTTGCTTTTAGCCCTCAAACTTCACAGTCCTTCCATATAGAAATACTTGCTGTTCCCACCAGTGGCACCAAACTATACCTCCTCTCTTCTGCATTCTTTCTCCATTCTCCTAAATGTTAACTCCTGCTTACCCTGTAGAACTCAGCTTAGACATGACTTTCTCTAGAAAATCTTCCCTGACTCCCTCAACTAATATATGGGGGCTTTTTGTCCCTACCCCTACAGTATCTGGTCCTGATCTCTAATGTAACATTTACTGAATGCCCCTGTCTTAGCTGCAAGCTTATTGAAAGTAAAGATGTTATCTTATTTTTGCTGATAGTTATAGCGCGTATTATGGTTCTGGAGAGTACATAGTGGTGCTCATTGCGTATTTGTTGAACTGAAAATCAACAGCAGGAGTCCGAGAATAAACTGGAGGTGGAACAAGACCATGGGCAGGAATGGCAGCTTGCCTATCACAGGCAACTGTAGTCTTTGTGATCATCAGGTTGAAAGATGGTGAGGGCCTGAACCAGAGTAGGGAAGGAGGTGGAGTTAATGGAACTGCTGAGGACTTGAGGCCTGAGCAGCAGTGATAGCTGTGGGATAAGTCAAAGATCATTCCTATTAACTAAGGGATAAGAGTCACTAAGGGATGGTCTTATCCACCAAAATAGAGTATGTAAGGAGAGTTTAGAATTGGAACCAATGAGTTTGAGGTTCCTGTGAGAACCCAAATGGAGTTGCTGAAAGTCTATTGGATTTGGAATTCAGTACAGAAAGATTTGGGAGGCATAAGTGTGTAGGTGATGATAGATAGATGCTAAAAATAAAATTACATGGAGTGAATGAGCAGCATAAGAAGTGTTGGATCAGGCAACCAAAAGGGTATTATAAATGCAAATTTAGTGGAATATTGGAAGACTGAGCCAGATAACAGTGGGTTGAGGAGTGAAGAAGTGAACAAATAAAAATGAATCCTATGCAAGGGAAAAGCAAAATTATTTCTCATGTTAGCACCTAAATGTCAGTGAACTTCTGTGTGCTAAAGAATAGGGCTTAGTGCTGTTAGTTAGTATAGCTTAATGGTTGAAACCAGGGGCTTGAATTCTGTGTTGAATATTTACTAGCTGTGTGACCTTGGTTGAGTTACTTAACTCTTTGAGCCTGTTTTCTGCTCTGTAACCTGTAGATAATACCTTGTTGAAATGCTGTGAGAATTAAGGGATACACCCACACACATATTCATGATACAGAAGGGCATGTGTGTGAGTGTATCTTGGCATATGCTATCAATAAATGACAATTATTAATAATAAAGAAATAGAAAAGAACTTGTAGTTTAGTTGCAAAGAGAGGTAAAGTAACATGATGATGTTTTAATAGTAATGTAAAACCACATATTGAATGACAGATGAGTGGTGTGGGCAATTGTTGCCTTAAGGATTCTGAGCACAGCAAAACTTTGTATTGCTAGGAAGCTTATAGCCATTATGTACTGAGTACTTACCAAGATGTGTCAGGCATTGTTTAGTCCTTTACATGTATTACCACACCACATTTAATGTACACAGTAACCCAGCGAAGTAGGTACTGTTTAAGTACCCATTTTAAACAGAAGAGGAAATGAAAGCACAGAGAAGTTAAATAACTTGCCCACAGCCACACAGTAAGTAGCAGGCCAGAGATTTAAACTTATACAGGCTGACTACAAAGCCATTGCTCTTAACTGCTATATTGTTATCTTTTGATATTGTACATACAGCTTCATTTGTTCAGTCATGACTTGATTCGAAGCCCAAACAAGGCCATCAGGATTCTCTTTTATACTCTTGTCTTTCAGTTCCATTTTCCTCTGTGTTGGCTTTATCCTCAGGCAGGCTTCTCTATGAGATGGCAGAATAGCAGCCGAGAGTCTTAGAATCACGTACATATTCTAATTTAGCAATCCCAGTGGAGAGATCTCTGTTTATTATAGTTCTAGCAATAGCCTGGAATTGACTCTCATTAGTCAGTTGGGGTCTTACTGCTGTTCCTGAACCAGCAGTCATTGTAGCCTGAGGGTGTGGATAGGATGGAATGGAATACTTATTTCCTTTTTATTGAATTTATTGGGGTGACACTGGTTAACAAAATTATACAGGTTTTAGGCACACAGTTCTATAACACATCATGTGTACATGTATTGTGTGTTCACCACCCCAAGTTGGAATGGAATACTTTTATTGTCCAGGCTGGGTTGTGTGGCTCTTCACCTGTGAATCTGAGATGGGGCAGGGAACCCATCAGGCACCATTAGGGAGCTATTACAAGAAGAGTGGGTACGGATGTGGGCCAGGTAAAAACAGCAGATGTTGACCGCACTTAAAATATTAGGGTTGTGCTCACTTTATAGAATGTCTCTGTTTGGTTCCTGTTTTACCTTTAACATGTCAAATATTTTCACAGAATTATGATGAATTACGACAAATTGAAATCACGGCTGGGAGAGATTCACGATAGCAAAATGCGTCTAGAGCAGGATTTGAAGAAACAAGCTTTGGACAACCGAGAAATAGATAAAAAAATGAACAGTATCAAACCTGACCTGATCCAGCTACGCAAGATCCGCGATCAACACCTTGTGTAAGTAGTGCCGCCCTGTATGGGAGGGAACCACCAGCACCAGGTTACTGCTAGCACTAGAAACACTAGAGGTAGAAGAACAGATCTGTAATTGAGAACTAGACAGTGAAGTTGTAAGAATGTAGAGAAGCATTCTTGTTTTAGTAGGGGTACCAGTGTTTACCTAAAGTCAGTGTGTGGGAGCAAAGTAGGACTCTAATCCATACAAATGCCTTGGAAGTCTTGGGGTGGCTGTGGCATGAATAAAAGGATATAGCTTAAAAAATACAGAGTAACATTTGCCTAAAACACAAAAACCAGAATCTTTGGTAATACAGAAATAGAAATTATTCCTCATGGGCATAGGCAAGGACACTAGTAGTACAGTCCTATAGCTAAGTATACAGAATAATCTACTAAAGGGATTTTATTTTTAAGAAGTAAAATTCTATATTTAAGTAAGAGAAATGTGTCAATAGCAGACATGAAAGATAATTTTATCTGAGAAGTGGAATCCAACATCTTAATACTATGGAAAACTATATGATTTAGCTAGACATAGGGATATTATTCAAATATATAGATTGAAAAATATACCATGTTTTGCTATGTATAATGCGCACTTTTTGCCCAGATTTTTGGAGAGAAAAATAAGAGTGTGCATTATACATGGGTAGTACTAATTCTGTATCTATATAAATGTTTTTAATTCTTTTATTTATACTTATGCATTAAAAGTATAACTATAGAAAGCAATAATGATACCCATGTGCAAAATAATACCCTGGAATATGATAATCAGTTTTGTTTCTAAATATAAATAAATAAATAAATAATTGAATTAAAAAATTAAAACAAGCTTTGGCTGGTGTGGCTTAGTGGATTGAGGGTCAGCCTGTGAACTGGGCAGTTGCTGGTTCGGTTCCCAGTCAGGGCACATGTCTGGGTTACAGGCTGGGTCCCCAGTTGATGCACTAAAGGAAATCACACACTGATGTTTCTCTTCCCCCTCTCCCTCCCTTCCCCTCTCTGAAAAATAAATACATAAATAAATTAATTAATAAGTTAAAAGATTTTTTTTCCTGAAAGTTTGGGCCAGAAAGGCATTATGCATGGCAAAATACGGTATTAGCAGAACAAATTATATGGATTATGTTTTTAGGACAAATGACTGCTTCAAAGGGAAAAATCCAAGAGAAAGCAAAATATATTAGGTTTAGTTCTAGGTAAGGAATAGACTGTTACAAAATATGTTTATGGGTCTCATGCACGTAAAACAGTTCAGTTCAAACTCCTGGCAGGAGAAGATGGAGTAAAGAGCTCTGACTGTGTTTTCCATAGACATCAGGCTTTCTTTGTGTGAGAAAGGGAGAGGGAATAAAACACAAGCTTAGAAGTTGGAACAGTGGCTGTTGAGTTTCAGTAGAGGATAATTTAAGGTGATTGTTTTGGGGCCAATTACTACTACACTATGCCACGTAGTTTTTAGTACACTTTTTGTCATTTCCGTTTGCTAATAGGGCACCAAAAAAAAGTTAAGCAAGTACATATAGCATTTGGAAGAGCTTTGGAAAAAGGCAAGGAGATGCCCTTGTAAAATCAGGGTGTGTCTGCTCTTGAAATACTTACATGGTTCTGGTCACATAATGAAGCTGAAGAAATGCCCAAGAAGTCTTTATCATGGACCAAAGGATTGAATAGAAGCACTTCTTTGCTGTGGAAAGCAATGATATTTAGAAATACACCATCCCAAAGAGTGTGAATAAGTGTGGCAAACTATAACTTAAAAAGTTTCTTTAATGAGTTAAATAAGTTAAATATAAAAGAGTTTTGATAACATCATGGATGATAAGCCATGACATGCTAGTAAAGACAATTAGGAGGTTTAGGGAGATGCAGACAAGTCCTACCTCTTCTGGAAGGGTTGTTTCAGGGAGGATAGTGCAGTGTTTCTAACAAAGACAATACTAGGCTTGGTGGACTGGATCTGTTCCAATGCTGGAATTGTCTAGTCTGTCCTGAAGGAGACTGGTTGTAAAATGTGTGCTGCATACTGAGTATGATCTCTCTTTGGTCCTGTTTTGAAGTTGGAATACGTTGGAGTTCTGCAGTACCTAATTAGAGATTGTCATTAGTTCATCAAGCCCCCTTTGGGTGTGGACATTTTCCTGACTTTCCACTGCATAGCCTACAAGGATTCTGTGAGATTCTATGCTAGCATCCCAGTGTACTGTTTCTAGGATATTCTTGAGAGCTTAAATATAGAACTTCATTTCTTAAACATAGAATAAAATTTTCTCAAATATAAAATCCTTTAAAATTTCCTTTCCAAAAAAGGGATTTGGTTGTTCATGTGCAGTTCTTTTTATCAGGAGCTAGTTTTTATGATTACCATTTACTTTCCTTCATATTTATAAACCTATATTCATAAATTTAAAATAAAGAATAACTTACCATAATAATATAGGAGCATTAGTGATGAGTTTTGAGTAAAATGTGCTGGAAGGGTTTGCAGCTAAAAAGGTTCTGTGGAGGATGGTCTGTTCTCTTGTTTATTTTTTTGTTTAACAAAATTTTATTGAGCCTTGACTGGTGTGGCTCAGTTGGTTGGGTGTCATCCCGTAAAGTGAAGGGTCACTAGTTCAGTTCCCAGTCAGGGGACATGCTTGGGTTGTGGGTCTGGTTGGGGCGCATACAAGAGGCAACCAATTGATGTTTCTCTCCCTCTTTTTCTCTCTCTTCCCTCTAAAAATAAAGAAATAAAATCTTTCAAAGTTTTATAGTGATTAGTTTATATCCCATACAATTTACCCATTCTGAAGTATAAAATGCAATATTTTTATTATAGTCACAGATATGTGCAACCATCAGCACAGTCAATTTTAGAACATTTTCACTGAACAGTAACCATGTACCCTTAACCGAGAATCCTCTATCAGCCCTTTCTGATCCTTTCAGCCCTAAACAACCACCAATCTATTTTCTGTCTCTGTTGCCTACTCTTAACATTCACATAAATGAAATCATGTAATATGTCATCTTTTGGGAGCCGCTTCTTTCACTCAGCATAAAGTTTTTACTCATCCATGTGTTATATGTATCATATTCCATTGTGTGGATCTACCACATTTTATTTAACTATTTACTCATCAATTGATGGACATTTGGGTTGTTTCTAACTTGGACTGTTATGAACAAAGCTGCTCTGATCATTTGTGTACAGGTTTTTGTATGGATGTATGTTTTCAGTTCTCCTGAGCATATGCTGAGGAGTAAAACAGCTGGGTCACATTGTAACTCTGTGTTTAATTGGGGCACTGCTAGGCTTTTCCGAAGTGGCTGCATTGGTTTACATTTCCACCAGTGATGGTCTGGGTTTTTTTTTTTAAGTAATGAATCACTCCTTAATTTAGCTCCTAAGTTAAAAATTTTAAACTGATTTTTCATTTCAAGATGTCTTATATTTTATTTCATTATTATGTAGGGAGTATGAAGTTCTGTTTATAAAATTTGATGTAAGACAAGTTGTATTCCTCTTTTTCTTTATTTTTTTAAAATATATTTAATTGATTATGCTATTACAGTTATCCTGCTTTTTCCCCTCTTTGCCTCCCCAATTCCCTCCAGCAGTCCCCGACTTAGTTCATCTCCATGGGTCATGCATATAAATTCTTTGGCTACTTCATTTCCTATACTGTTCTTAACATCCCCCTTCTAGTCTGTACCTACCTATTTGTACTTCTTAATCCCTGCATCATTTCCCCATTCTCCCTCCCTGCTGATAACTCTCCAAATGATCTACATTATCTATGGTTCTGTTTCTGTTCTGCTTGTTTGCTTCATTTGTTTTTTAGACTCAATTGTGGATAGTTGTGCATTTATTGCCATTTTCATGTTCATAGCTTTGATCTTTTTCTTTTTCTTAGATAAGTCCCTTTAACATTTTATATAATAAGGGCTTGGTGATGATGAACTCTTTTAGCTTTACCTTTTCAGGGAAGCACTTATCTGCCCTTCCATTCTAAATGATAGCTTTGCTGGATAGAGTAATCTAGGTTGTAGGTCCTTGCTTTTCATTACTTTGAATACTTCTTGTCAGTTCCTTCTGACCTGCGAAGTTTCTTTGAGAAATCAGCTGACAATCTTACAGGAACTCCTGTGTAGGTAACTCTCTGCTTTTCTCTTGCTGCTTCTAAGATTGTTTCTTTATCTTTAACCATGGCATATTAATTATTATGCATCTTGATGTGGTCCTCTTTGCATCCATCTTGTTTGGGGCAATGTGCTTCCTGGACTTGTATGTCTATTTCCTTCACCAATTTAGGGACATTTCCTTTCATTATTTTTTTCAAATAAGTTTTCAGTTTTTAAAAAAAAAGATTTTATTTATTTATTTTTAGACAGAGGGGAAGGGTGGGAGAAAGAGAGGGAGAGAAACATCAGTGTGTGATTGCCACTTGTGCGCTCCCTACTGGGGACCTGGCCTGCAACCCAGCCATGTGCCCTGATTGGGAATTGAACCAGTGAAACTTTGGTTCCCATGCTGGTGCTCAATCCACTGAGCCACACCAGCCAGGGCAGTTTTCAATTTCTTGCTCTTCCTCTTCTTCTGGCATCCCTATTATTTGGATGTTTGTATGTTTAAAGATGTCCCAGAGGTTCCTAAGCCTATCTTTGGGGTTTTTTGTTTTTTTTTTTAAATTTTTTTTCTTCCTGCTATTCTGATTGAATGTTTTCTTCCTTATGTTCCAAATCATTGATTTGATTCTTGGCTTCATCCACTCTACTGTTGATTCTCTGTAAAGTTTTCTTTATTTCACTTAGTGTAACCTTCATTTCTGCCTGGGTCTTTTTTTATGCTGTTGAAGTTCCCAGTGAATTTCTTGGGCACCCTAATAACGAGTGTTTTGAACTCTGCATTTGACAGATTGCTTATCTCCATTTCGTTTAGTTCTTTTTTTGGAATTTTGTTCCGTTCTTTTATTGGGCCATGTTTCTTTGTCTCCTTGTTTTGGCAGCCTCCATGTGTTTGTTTCTATGTATTAGGTAGAGTTGCTTTGACTTCCTGTCTTAGTAGTGTGGCCTATTATAGAAAAGTGCACCTGTAAATTGGATGAAGTGGAACCTTAGGTAATTGCCAGAGTGGGCCAACCTGTGTGAACCAGGTTGATGGAGTCACAGGTATGGTGTTGCCGCTTTGTGGCTCTATGTCGGGGAGGGCTCTGCAAAGGGGCAATGGCCACTGCCTGGCCTCTGGAGTTTTGTCTGGGAAAAAGCTGTTCTATGCACTCATCCTGATGCCAGACACTTCAGTTTTTCTCTGTATGCCAGTTCAAGCTCCTGCTACAGTCCTGGAGACCAGAGGGAATGAGTCTGCGTGAGTCCTAAGTCCTTTAAGAGGAGACATGTGAGAATCCCGCAGTTTCTTATGCCACCACCACCCCTCCCCACCTGCCACTGGTTTTTATAGCCAGAAGTTATTGGGACTTATCTTCCTGGTACTGGAATCCTGGGCTGGGTAGTCTGGTGTGGGGCTGGGATCCCGTGCTCCTGAGGTATCCCTCGTGATTTTTATGCCCGTTCCACATCTCTGCCACTCCTATCCACCTGGATGAATGTGACTTGTTAAATCCTTGGTTGTCAGACTTCCATGCAGCTTGATTTTCTCATGATTCTAGGTGATAGTTGTTTTGTAGTTTACTTGTAATTTTTGCTGTGGTTGTGTGAGGAGGTGAGCTATGTTTACCTATGCCTCCATCTTGACCCAAAGTTGAGAAAGGATCTCTTTTTCTTTAAATTAAAATTAATTTATTTCAAGTTCCTACCTGCTTTGCTATATGAAAAGTTTTTTTTATCTTAGTTATGATTAGGACTCTTCCTACCTCCTACATATATACACACATTTGGATCATTTAAGAAAGTCATTAGAGCCCTGGCTGGTGTGGCTCACTGGATTGAGCACCGGCCTGCAAACCAAAGGGTCGCCGGTTCGATTCCCAGTCAGGGCACATGCCTGGGTGTGGGCCAGTTCCCCAGTTGTGGGCATGCAGGAGGCAACCATACATTGATGTTTCTCTCCCTCTGTTTCTCCCTCTCTCCCCGCTCTCTAAAAATAAATAAATAACATTTTTTAAAAAAAGTCATTAGAATTACTGCCAGGAAACTAGTGGAACAAAAGTCCCTTGTCCCCCATCACTGCCATCACTGGGTGTTTCCTCTGCCCCTAATCACTGGGTCCTGCCATCTGGTTAAATACTGCTATTCCAGAAAATTCAGAGGTGCTCGTCACAGTGATCTCCTTATTGGCACTAACAGGATCTGCATCTTAAAACCTTGTCCTCCACCCAAGGGGCCTTGTACGTGGGGCACCCTGTTTTGTTACTCCATCTCAAAAGTAGCCAGGCTCTAGGGAAACATAAATTCTCCTCCAGGACTTCCCCTCTTGGGGACTGCCTAGTTTAACCCTCTTCCTTGGACTAAAACACAAGTTCTCTTTCTCTTAGAGGGTGGTAGTTGGGTTGTAAGGCTAATTAGACTTTTAGAAAAGATTTCATATACACATTATTTTTTCCCTACTTGCTGGGTTGGGGACTAGGTACAGATATGCTAAAACCAGCTATTTTTTTCTCTTGTTTTTCTTAACTTCCATGTAAGCTATGGGAGTAGTATTTTTCCTGCGTTTTTTTTTTTTTTTTAAAGAGAATACTGAGGCTGAACAAAACCACACAATTAGTAACAGAATGAGAACTGGATGTTAGGTCTCTTCATTATTAAACTTCAGGTTTTTCTTCTAGAATATACTGTCTTTATGAGTGATCTAGGCATTAATCAATAACAAAATAAACATGAGTCAATATACTAAAGTTACTTGAACTTTTGCAAAATTGTTTTTAAAAGCTAGTTATTTCCTGACATTTTTAATAGATGTTGAAGAACTCAAAACTATGTATTAGTATTTGAAATGGACTTTTGATAGATTAGAAAAGTTGCATATGTGAAAAGGCAAGAAACCATCATAAATGAAAGGTGGGCCCAAAACACTTCTCTTTCTCCTGTATTTTTCTGGGTGTCCTAACATTTGTCATGGTAGAAAGGGAAGCTCAGTTTAAAGAGGTTGGTGGATAAAGAAAATGAGAACTCAAGAGAAAATGTAGTGTGGTTTGTTTACTTCAAGTCTTTTACTCAGTGTTCTTGTCTCTTTAATAAAGGAAAGATCAGTTTTTTAAGGATAGAAAAGTTTGAGTAAGGATGTTTAGAGGAGGTTATCTGGATATTTTGCTAATAGAAATAGTGGTGAAGGAGGGGGTTTGTTACTAAATAAATTCTATCAAGATCATGTTGTTTTCTAGCTTCACTGATTGTGTAAAATGAAATCTAGGTTAACTGAAGGACACGTGTTATTGAGGAAGGCTATGAAATCTGTTTAAATAACTTAAAAATTAGGTGTGATACCAAGGTATCTAGTGTACTTGGAGTCAGAGAGAGATACAAGATGACCTTGGAGTTGACCATGAAGATTTATTAAAAACAGCCCACCAGCAAATACTTGTTGACTATTCTTAGAGTACCTACTATGCGCTGGCACTCTTTTCAGCATTGGGATTAGTCATGAGCAGGATACACCCCTCCTTTACAGCAGCTTACATTTTAATGGAGGAGACAAGCATTAACAAGTGAAACTACAAAACAATTCCAAGCAAGTGCTGTGAAGATGATAAAGTAAGGCAAAGTTCAGAGAGTGACTAGGGGCTGCCTTAGTTGGGATGGTGAGGGTAGTCATCCCTGAGGAGATGACGTCTGTATGAGACCTGAATGATCAGGAGCCTGGTTGGGGGATGGCAATGAAAGAGTTTTTATATTCCACTCAAGTTTTAGACCATCAGCCATCTCAATGGTTTATATCATTTTACATCTAAAATGTTGCTGCATTTTAAAATACTAATATCTGCCTGTTGATGAAGTAAATTTGTATTAATTACTCAGATTGCCACCCTGAATTTCTTATGGCTTGCTTAGGTGTAAAAATAGACCTTGAAATTCTGTTTTAGAATTTTAAACTCAATGTAGTAGACCACTCAGGAATTGAATCCACAAATGCATGGCACTATACTGACCTAACTGATGACTTCAGCAACACATCCCTCTGTGCTTGAGTGTCAGTGTGTGTGTGCTTGTGGCAAAACCTAGAAAAGGAAAGTGAAAAATCAGAGAAATGCCTCATTTCAAGTAGCTCTTTGTGTTGCTGACTTTTTGCAGAAAGTTGAAGGAAAAGTAATGGAGAAATGAGTTTAGGGAAATCTCTGGCCACTATCAGTGGGACTGGGGAAAATAAGAAGTCCCTGGACTCTGGAAGTTTGGTTGGCTTGGACATACATACTTTGTCCAGGCAGAGTTTGCACAGATACTGACACTGGTGTCATCCCTCTGGCAGATGGCTCAATCACAAAGGAGTGAGACAGAAGCGCCTGAATGCCTGGCTGGGGATCAAGAATGAGGATGCTGATGAGTAAGTTCCCTCTGTACCTCTCTTTTGGGGCTTTTTTCCAGGGTAAGACATGGGCCTTCTTTAGACATGTTAAATGTTGGTCCTCATTGACATTTGAGGATATTGAATCAAGAACTTTGCATCTCTTTTGAATTGAATTACCCTATCAGCACTTGAGTTCAGAGACCTTCTGAACCATCATGAAACAAAAGCATTGGTCATTCAGACATCCATGCGTCAGATGTTGGATGAGACATGTAAATTCTGTGCTTTCTGTACCATAGAAAGTAATGATGTTGTTAAAAACCATTCAACTGATTACAATTTCATTTTGTCATTTTGTGGTTAAAGGTTTAGAAGAGTTTTATTTATGAATTTGCTTTTAGATATAAGTAGCCTGATTGTTAGAGTAACATTTGACCATTTAATTTTTAGGACCTATTTTATCAATGAGGAAGATGAAAACCTGCCCCATTACGATGAGAAAACCTGGTTTGTTGAGGATATCAATCGAGTACAAGCAGAGGACTTGCTTTATGGGAAACCTGATGGTGCATTCTTAATTCGTGAGAGTAGCAAGAAGGGATGTTATGCTTGCTCTGTGGTGTAAGTCTTCTCTGGGGGTATGACCTTTTGAAAATTTCTGCTTTGATTAAGAGAAAACCAGTCCCTCATAAAATTCAGATCAGAATAGTTCAGGTACAGTAATGAGGACCTGTGGCTTGGACCATTAATATTTTATAAAGAAAACAGTTGCTTTAGGAAAGATGATATCTGAAATCATTTGGGGGGGGGTTTAATTTAAATGGTAAATAGATTAGGCCCTGCAATGTTGCTACCGAATTTCAGGTATTTGTGAAAAGTAATGTGAGATCTTCCATTGAAAAGATGACTTAATTCTTTAGTAGTCTCTTACATGCCTAACTTGGTCTTCATTTTGGAAGGCTTGACTAAATAGAACTGTTTTTACTTCAGAACAAAAACTTTATAAATTTTGTACTTAAATAATATTTCAATTGAGGTAGTGATAGAAAATGTTGACTGTTTTCCATAAGATGATCTCACGACTTTGGAAAAGCCTAATTTCATTTTAACGGAAAGTACAATTCTGGGGGCTACTCCTAACTATGCATTGGTCAGGTTTTGCCTAAGTATTATGTATATTCTTTAGAGAGGCAAATTTCTTCATTGACAAAGTCCACACATAGAGTGGAGGTATAGTGTGATGGTTATAAGAGCAAGCTTTGGTGCTAGATGTACTGAATTCAAATCCTGATTCTGCTGTTTACTAGATGTGTGACCTAGGGTAAGTGACTTAACTTTTCTTTGCCCAGTTTCCTTATCAGTAAAATAAGAATAATAATATCTACTTGAAGGTTTTTGAGTTAAACCTTAACTCAAAATGAGTTAAATGAGTTAAAATGTATCACATAACATGCTTTGATCAGTGCTGGCACATGATAAGTAAACGTTACTATGTTGTTATGATAATGATGCTACTGATGGACATGGTAGAAGGCAAGCCAAAATGACAAAATGATTTTCCTCTCAAAGAGGGCCAGGTGGTGAGGACAGACAAAAGGCACTCTTATTAACGGAGTGTTCAGTGCTTTACATGGTCATCCTGTCTTTAGTGGTCTGCCTCTGTCATTGAGTCAGAATTTGAGTCCAAGTTTACCTGGTTTCAAAGCCCACATTTTCCTATTACACCATACTTCATTTCACAAATATCCAACATAAATAGAATCACTGTGAAACAGATACCATTAGTAGTCTGCACACATGCAGAACTGTTAATTCTGGTGGAAAAAGAGGAGATTGGGAGGGTTTTGTGGAAGGGGTGGCGTTTGAGCTGGACTTTGGAAGGATGAATAATGGGATACCTATATGCAGGAAATGGGGGAGAAGTTGTAAAGTACATTGAATTACTGTTATCCAAAGATAAAGCTTGAAAAATATTTCATTTCTCTGAAACAAAGACTGCTCAAGTTAATGGAAATGGCAGAAGAAGATGGTTTTTGCAGGAATTGAGATCTTTGAGAACAAAAAAAAGAAGGAAGGTCATAACTCCCATGCATGCTCACCCCTGGTCATTGGGTGGCAGCCTCAAATAAATCCAGGGAGACCAAGGAGCAGCTTGAACAACTTAGGGATTCCTTTTTGCCTTTCTTTAGCCACAGACTTGACCAGAGTCAAGTCCACAGCAGTGTGGATTTCCCCTGCCTGTTAAATCCAGCTGTAGTCATATATCATATTGGAGTCCACATTGAAGATTTTCTGCAAGAAAAGAAGTTAAAAAAAGATAACTGTAAACATTTACATTAAAAAGATCTCAAATTAATAACCTAACTTACCTTAAAAAACTAAAAAAAAAAAAGCAAACTAAGCCCACACAAACAAAAGGAAAGGAATGATAAAGGTTAGAATGGGAGTGAAGACTTTCTGTCAAGATGGAGGCATAGGTAGACATGCCGCAACTCCTTGCAAAACCATAGAAAGAATTACAACCAGATCTCAGAAACAAATAACACCCAGAACTATCAGAAAGCTGAGCTGTATGGATGTCTGACAACCAAGGTTTTAAAGAAGCCACATATATCCAGACAGGTAGGAGGGGCAGAGTTGTGGAGTTGCAGAGATGGGGTGGAGAGCTGTTATGGCGCATAGAGGTGGCTGTAGTGGCAGCAGCAGAATGAACAGTACCACATTCACGTGTGGTGAATAAAAATCAGGAGAGATACCTTGGGAGCGAATGATCCCAGTCCCAGGCCAGAGTGAACAGCCCAGGGTTCCAGCACTGGTAATAGTGGTAAATCTCTATTACCTCTGCTGTGAAAACTAGTGGGGGCTGGGGCAGCAGAAGAAACTGCTGGATTTTTGCCACTTAAAGGGCCCACATGGGCTATGAACATATGCAAACTTCATGGCAGCAGCTAGAAGGGTGCCAGTCATATACAGGAGGTGGGTGAGGTGACTGGAAGCAGGACGAGTGCTGGGCAGTCCTCCAGAAGCCAGGAGTGGCATTGTACCCTCTTGAAGCCCTCCACCTCTCACCTCCCCCCAGAGCCACAAAGCGGTAAAGCAGGTTGCCCCATCCTGGCAATTACCTAGAGCTCCACCCCACACAATTTACAGGTGCCTTTTCTACACAGGATACTCTACTAAGATAGAGAGTCAAAGCAGCTCTACTTAATTCACAGAAACAAACCCAGGGAGACTGCCAAATTGAGGAGGCAAAGAGATGTGGCCCAAATGAAAGAACAGAACAAAACTTCAGAAAAAGAACTAAATGAAATGGAGATAGGCAACATATCAGATGCAGAGTTTAGAACACTGGTGATCAGGATGCTCAGAAAACTCATTTGGATATGGCCACAAAATAATGAAAGAAATGAAGGATACACTAAGTGAAATAAAAATCTACAGGAACCAACAGTGAAAATGAGGAAGCTGGGATTCAAATCAATGATTTAGAACAAAAGGAAGAAATAAACATTCAACCAGAACAGAAAGAAGAAACAAGCATCAAAACAAACAAACAAATAAACAAAAAATGAAGAGAAGCTTAGGAACCTTTGGGACAGCTTTAAACATTCCAACATCTGGATCATAGGGTTGTCAGAAGGAGAAGAGAAAGAGCGAGAAATTGAAAACTTATTTGAAAAAATAATGAAGGAGAACTTCCCCAATCTGGCATAGGAAATAATAGACTTCCAGGAAGTCCAGGAAGCTCAGAGAGTCCCAACCAAATTGGAACAAGGAGGAACACACCAAGGCACATCATAATTACATTACCCAAGATTAAAGAGGAGAGAATCTTAAAAGCAGCAAGAGAAAAGGAGACAGTTACCTACAAAGGAGTTTCTGTAAGACTGTCAGCTGATTTCTCAAAAGAAACTTTGCATGCTAGAAGGGACTGGGAAGAAGTATTCAAAGTGATGAAAATCAGGGACCTACAACCTAGATTACTCTATCCAGCAAAGCTATCATTTAGAATGGAAGGGCAGATAAAGTGCTTCCCAGATAAGGTAAAACTAAAGGAGTTCATCATCACCAAGCCATTGTTACATGAAATATTAAAGGGACTTATTTAAGAAAAAGAAAATTAAAAACTGTGAACATTAAAAGAACAACAAACTCACAGACTTCCAGCCAAGATGGAGGCATAGGTAGATGCACTGTGCCTCCTTGCACAACGAAAATAGGGACGACAACAATTTAGAAACAAAATAACAACCAGAACTGACAGAAAATTGAACTATATGGAAGTCGAACACCCAAGCAGTTAAAATAGACATGTTCATCCAGACTGGTAGGTGGGGCAGAGTTCATCAGGGTTGCAGATTAAAAGATAAGGATCAAAATCAGTTGTATTTCTGTATGTTAGAAATGAACAATCTGAAAAGGAAGCAAAAAAGACACACTATTAATAATAGTGTCAAAAGTGTTAAAATACCTAGGATTAAAACCAAAGCAGTACAGGAGCTGTATTGTGAAAAACTATAAAACAACACTGAAAGAACTTAAGGAAGATGTAAATAAGTGGGAAGACACCCAGTGTTCATGGATCCAAAGACTTAATATTGTTAAGATGACAGTACTTCCCAAATTGGTGTACATGTTCAGTGTAATCCCTTTAAAAAATCCCAGATTTTTGCAGAAATTGACAAAATGATCCTAAAATTCATGTAAAAATGCAAGGGATCTAGAACTGCCAAAATAATCTTGAAAGAATAGAAAAAAGATGAAGTATTACATCCTGATTTCAAAACTTAGAACAAAGTTGTAGTAATCAGAATTGTGAGGTACTGACATGAAGATAAACATGTAGATAGATCAGTGAATAGAATTGGGAGTCAAGAAATTCTTACATTTATGGTCAGTTTTCTTTTTTTTTTTTAAGGTTTTATTTATTTATGAGAGGGGGGAAGGGAAGGAGAAAGACAGTGAGAGAAACATCAGTGTATGGTTGCCTCTCATGTGGCCCCTGCTGGGGACCTGGCCTGCAACCCAGGCATATGCCCTGACTGGGAATTGAACGGGTGACCCTTTGGTTTGCAGCCTGTGCTCAATCCACTGACCTACACCAGCCAGGGTTGGTCAGTTATTTTTCAACAAGGGTCTCAAGATCAGTCAGTGGGGGAAAAAAAGCATTGTTTTAACACATGGTGCTATGACAACTGGTGAGCCACATGCAAAAAATAAAGTTGGACCTTGCCTCATACCATGTACAAAAGTTGCCTCAAAATGGATCATGGACCTAAATGTAAAAGGTACAAGTATAAAACACTTAGGAGAGAACATAGGCATAAATCATTATGACTTTGGACTAGGCAGTATAGTTTCTTAATACACCCAAAGCACAAACACCAAAAGAAAAACACCAAAAGACTTCAGCAGAACTAAAACTTTTTGCATCAAGGGACACTGTTGAGAATGTGAAAAGACAACCCACAGACTAGGAGAAAAGGTTTGCAAATCATGTATCTGTTAAATGACTAGTGTCTAACACATAAAGAACTCTTAATAAAAAGATGAATGCCCCAATTCAAAAATGAGCCAAAGATTTGAATAGACATTTTTCTGAAGAAAATATGTAAGGAGTCAATAGTGAAAAGATGCTCTGTGTCATTGGGAACTGCTAATCAAACCCACAACGAGATAACACCAGGATGACTACAAAATAAAAAAGATGACAGTAATGAGTGTTGGTAAGGATGTGGAGAAATTGGATCCTCTTACAATGCTGGCAGGAATACAAAAAGATGCAACTATTTTGGAAAACGGTCAGTTCCTCAAAAAGTTAAAACAGGGTCACCATATGACTCAGTTCCATTCCTAGGTATACATCCAAGAGAACTGAAAATATATGTCCAAATAAAAAAACTCATACATGAATGTTCAGAGCAGTATTATTCATAATAGCGCAAAAGTGGAAACAACCCAAGTTGGTTCATCAGTTGATAGATGGAAAAACAAAATGTGGGATATCCACACAATGGAATATTATTCAGTCATAAGAAAAAAAATGAAACAATGATACATGCTACAACGTGGAAGACTTTGAAAATGGTGTGCTAAGTGAAGGCCAGGTAGAAAAGGTTGTGTGGTATTACATGATTTCATTTACATGAAGTGTCCCGAATAGGCAAATCCATAGAGACTGAAAGTAGGTTCATTTTCAGGTCCTGGATGGAGGGAGGAATACAGAGTAGTTGCTACATGGTTTCTTTTTAGGGTGATCAGAATATTCTAGAATTAGATACTGGTGATGATTGCACAGTCTTGTGAATATTCTAAAAAAAACCTGATTTATACACTGAAAAAATTGTTCTTGGTTTGTTCTGGCCCTCTCCAGTGTTCTTGCCTAATGAAGATCCAGAGCTGAGTGAACAGAGCCATCCAGTTTAGCTTTGCCAGGTCTTAGTGGGAGGCGAAGGATATCTCTGTGACAGGTCTACAGGGGGGCAAGGGGACACACATGGATGTCACATTTTACCAGCTTGACAAAACATTTTTACTCCTTCACAGAACAGTTGTTCTCAGACTTCTGGTCATTTGGGGTCCTTTTATTATTATTTTTGCCTCAATTCCCACGGTGTTTGTGTGTTGTATCTTGCAGTGCCGATGGGGAAGTGAAGCACTGTGTGATCTACAGCACGGCGCGGGGCTACGGCTTTGCAGAGCCCTACAACCTGTACAGCTCACTGAAGGAGCTGGTGCTGCATTACCAGCAGACGTCCCTCGTTCAGCACAACGACTCCCTCAACGTCAGGCTGGCCTACCCTGTCCATGCACAGATGCCCTCGCTCTGCAGATAAAGAGGGAGTGGGAAGAGAGGTGACTCTCTAGCATTTTTCTACAGTTTTTATTAGACTACGAGGGCATTCTTTCTACGTAGACTGCTTGTTTTGCACAAGAAGTGATTCTGTGAATGTGGAGAGGCCAAGCAACAGCCGGCCAGGATGGAGGCATGAGGGGCCTGAGGCTCTCTGGGACTCCCTCTGCCGCTGCACTGGCATGGGAAGCTGGAAGCAGATGTTTTTGGGAAGTCTGTTTCATTGGGATTTTTGTTTTGTTTAGCCAGGCACCCTCAACAGAACACATTAGGCTGGGGGGTGGGGGTTGTATCTGAAAGCTTCTGAAGAGTCCATGTCCTCTTTTGGTCTTCAACTCTGAGAATGTGGCAGGGGCATGGCTCTGTGGGGAGTTCATTTTTGATCTGGCAGTCTCTTTTAACTTCCTCCCAAGAGAAGGTTGTTTTGGTTTGTGGTAGAATGGCATTCGGTGAAAAAGACAACCAAAGGAAAATGGGGAGGCTTGTGACTTCATCTATGGACTCTCAGTCAAGAGGGTAAAAAACCTTCAACTGAAGGTACTGTATTTCTTAACCAGCATAACAGGCATCGACATTTCATAGCTTCTCCCTCTAAAGCAGCATTGTTGAGAAACCAAATTGATCCCAGCAAAACAATGTTTGTTACAGGACTAAGGTCGATGGAAGAAGGCAGCGCTCGTGTCTGAATGCATACTGTACCAAAACTTGAAAATGAAAGGAAAACTAGAATTTATTAGTTTTAGCAAACACTAAAATCAGTCGGTGTAACTCCTCTGCCCTGCCCTTGTTTCTCAGAGATGAGAATAGTGTTTTTTGTGGGCATGGTGAGCTTTGAATCATAAAATGAAGTTGGTGCTTGTGTGGTGTTTCCTTAGCCTAAAGAATGGTCTGTTGTTTGAAACCTTTGTAACTTGTTTGTATGAGTAAAGAAAAGGTGCAATCCAGTGCTTTTAGATGGCTTGATATACCAAATAATGATATAGGACGACGTTTTTACATGTGCTTCCCCAGTGAACATGGTTTGATTACTCATCTCCTGTCCTTTGCTGGGTAGGGCTTCGGGGGTCATACATAGGCTGCTAATAAGGCTGTGGCAGGAAGGGTGCCAGATTGTAGTCAGGGACCTCAGTAAATCACAAGACACGGGGGCTCTGGCATCCAGGGCAGGGGTCATCCCACATTACCCATGTGCTTCCATACAGTGCTTTCTGAAACTTTTGTAAGGAGAGATAAGGATGGTTTGGAGTTTAGACTGTTAGTAGAAACCATCTGGAAGCTTTTCTCGTTGCCTTTTTTGTGATCCTGCCATTAAGATGATGTGCACAGACTGTCCTGATTTTAGGCCAGGATCTTCTGCTCCATGTGGTTTAAGCCTTCCAGCTGAGTGAAGCTATACGAATGGAATCGGAGGCAGGCGTCTCCTGCTTCCATTATGCCCCATCCCCATCAGTCAACACTCATTTGACAGATAGAGTTCAGCTGCCTCTGAGCCAATTCTGGAACCATAATAGGCTCAGAGTGAGTCAGCTGTTTGAGCCCCAAGCTGTGCAGTCAGGCATCCTGGCTGAGCTGGACATGAAGCCAATATCTGGGTCTTGATATATCTGGGCTTACAGCTAGGAAAGCTCTAGTTGGGGGATGAAAGAAACAAATATTGCTTTCCCTGAGTACTTATGTTGGTGACAGGGTCTAGAATGGACCATGATGTGGAAATTACAGAGATAAAAAGTTTTGTAAAAACCTTCAGTTACTAACAATGAAGATAGGAAGGAAAGATCATCACATCTTTGGCTTTTCTTTGGATATGTTGCAGTTTCAGGATTGGGTGAGGCAGATGAATGAATCCCGCCCCCCTTCAGTGTCGCCCTAAACTGATAGTCAGTGAGCTGCACGTCCATTCCCCAAATTGCCAGATTGAAATCTTTCTGAAAGTTTCACTGAGTAATGTCAGGACAACTGCTATTAGGCACACCCGAATAGCCTTGCACCTGGTTGTTGAACTTCCTTATGCAAGGAAGGGTGCAAGGAGTCCCTCCTTTCTGGTACTAAAATTTAGTGCTTTGAAAGTCTTAAGTGAAAATGGGAATAAGGATACACACCTGTAGTGCTGAGCTGTGTGTTGCTCCTTGTCAGGTAGATACTAAGGGTGTGCAGGGAGAGAACATCATCCGTTAGCTACACTTGGGCTGGCTTGTGGAGAAGAGCTGCTCTTTTTTAGTTCTACATTCCTTCATTTTTTCTTTCCTGTTTTTCATTCTTGAATCTGTTGCTTTGTGGGGACTAGACCTAGGGATCATTTGAGAAATTATAAAGTGAGTAGTTGCCGTGATTTGCTTGACCCTGTCAGTGGAAATGGCATAAGGACCAGTTTACTAGCCACTTGGAGGGTCAATACGCTGCTCCTTACTCTGTGGTCTTGGCAGCAAGTCTTGGCTTCCATCTGAGTCTTGTTCTTTGTTCTGTCCCATGACCTGACATCTCTCTCATGACAGCTTAACTGCAGCCTCACTGGGGCAGATGGTAAAGAGAGAGAACAAGACCGGAGGGGCCCATTGTTTCCCTGGCTAGAGAAACCAGCTACCAACATGGAAGCAGCTTGGGACTGGCTGGACACAGGTCCTAGGCCGTCTATTCCTGGTGCAGCTTTTATCACAGAACAGTGCTTTCTCCACCTGGCTGTAGATGCTAAACCTTGGTCTCAGGCCTGTTCAGGGTCGCTATGTCCTTAACCACTTATTGGCCAAGTTTGAGGACTTCATAATAACTCTTTTACCCCACCTCATCTCCAAGCCCTGATGGGACCTCCCACTTATTTTAGACTTCATGTGGTCTGAAGAAACTTTTTTGACAGCCAGTGTGGTGTCTCTTCTTCTTGCTGCAAGGAACCAGACTTCTGGGTCCCCTTGGGCCAAGAGTTGGGTCTGGGCAATTCCTGGTTTTCAAGGTGGTCTCTGTTGCCAGTTAAGACTCAAATAGCCTTCTGTGAGGTTTTAGTGGCCTCAGAGGGTCCAGATGGGAGTCTGGCTGGGCCCTCTGCTGCCAACTGCTCAGCCTTGCTCCAGCTCAGCCACTTGTGACAACCCTGTGTCCTTACGAATTCCAGCATGTGACTTTGGTGCCCTGTTGTTACTTGTGAAAAACCTATTCTGTCGTCTTTGATGTAGTCAAAAAACTTCATGTAGTTTACGTAAAAATATCTGATTCACAAGGAAGCCAACTATATGTCTTGTGTTGGGACTTCACAATGTAGTTCCTAGACCACTTTTGCAAATTGTTCTTGTCGCCAGATGTGTTCAGACATTGCTGTGCAGTTGTAGGGGAGGGTGGGGGGAAGGTGGGGGAGATACTTTTTGGTCTTTTTGTTTTTTACCTTCCCCAAGAGGGGACAGTCTGGCCAACTTCTCCAGTAATGCAATAAAGACATTGCAATAAAGTATCTCTCTGTCCTCGTGCTATGGAGGGGGCTGGGCGAGGGGCTGGGAGCAAGCAGAGGGCTGGGTGTTGAAAGGCCCTGAAACTTCCAGGCCTTCTCTCCCTTGAGCACCAATTGGTCCTGGGGCTGAACTGGGGCCACCAGAGGCTCTCTTCTGTCCCTGATGAGGAAGGAAATTGATCCTAACAGGTATGATGCCTGAATCCTGTCTGCCCAACACAGGACGCAGGGAGCTTCAGAAACTAATCCTGAGGAAGTTAAATCTGAGAGCCATTTCCTCCTCATCCCAGTCCTATTAGAAAGCCCAGTTTATTCTCATCACATCCTTTCTGCCTGGAAATAAGTTTCCACATTCTATTTTGGAGGCAAGGGAAATGGGCTCAGTCTCACAATTTGCCCTCTTGTTGCTCTGGGCCCTTGTCACCCTCCTGCCATGGCACATTGTTGAGGTTCCTATGTGTTGGGAACATAATCAACAAACAAGCACTAACCTCTGCTTGCACAGAACACTGCAGGTCTCACCCGCCCCTCAGGTGCACTGAATTACCAATCAGATCAGGCAGGGGAACGGTCTTACTGTTCTGAATGACCTTGCCTATGACTTTCTTCCCTCACTACACTTTAGCTACATAACATCCCCCAGGCAACTGCTGGGAACTATGGATGATTTCCCCGAACCCTAAGAGTTGCTCCCACTCCATGTGGGACACTCAGATTCCTATCTTCAGTTCTACCTGTTGGCTGGGTAGCTCCACCAGGGCCCTCAGCATCACACGGGCACTGCACTGCAAACTTTTGGTTTACAGAGAAAACATGCTTGGTTATGAGTTCCCTTAATCTTCGTAACACCAAACCTACAAAACTATGGATAGCCACAAAACAACTCTTTCACCTTTTCAATTACAAAAGGTGGCCCTCTTCCAACTGAAAGCCCATCTTTCCATACGTATTTTGGATTTTATTTTCTTCTGCCTTCTCAGGAATCTCCCATGAGCAGTTACCAGTTCTTTCACTGTTGTTTTCTCACCTGGACCAATTGACATGTGAACATGGTTGGCTAATTGACCCTTATTGGCTAATGTAGTTGGAAAATCTGATATGGGCCTCAAATATCCAAAGTACCATGTGTCTCTCCACTTCTGCGGTGCCAGCTCCTGCTCAGTTTCATTTTGTGCTGGGGCTGTCTCCTCCAGGTGATGGCCCCCAGCAGTGCCCACCAGTACATGTCCTCTGACAGCTCCACCAAGAGGTCTTCTCAGGCACAGACTGCTGCTTGGTTCACCTATCCCCAGTGAGTGCAGCACAGCACCCATGGGAAGAGGCATTGATAGGCTCAGCCTAAACTCTGCCCCTGTGGAGATGGGACTTGGCATTGACCGTTCCACAAGGATGACCTCAAGTACAGGAGGGGTGCTTTTATAAGGAAGCAATGGTGGCCATTCAAATTTAAAAGAAAAATAGCAGAAATGAGTTTTCAGTCAGAAACTTGTCAGAATAATGTAACAGAATCATAAGTCAATGAAATGTTCCATGTGATTTTAAAAATACAGCATGCTTATTCTTCCATCAATATAATGAAATAAACTGCAAAAAAACCCCAAAACATCTCTCCACTTTCTCAATCCTATATCCTTTCCCTTCTCTTTCTCCTCCTGAAAGGCAAACTTTCTGGGGGAAAAAAACCCTAAATTTGTCCTTATTGCCTCAATGTCTCCTAACCCTCTTCCCTGCCATTTCCAACTCCCTAAGGGGGCAGCTCTTCCCTCGGATGAACTGCTGTAACATGTACCTGTCCCAGCCCCTTCACCTGGTGCTTCTAACCAGATCCTGATACACATGGGGGTGGGCTTCCCCAGGCAACCAGTTACCTGTGTATTCCCAGCATCCAGTACAGGGGTTGGCTGTCAGTGAACTAAAGGAGGACATGAGTTCAAAGAGGGGACCAGGAGTCCCACTTGTGGGCTCTACATGGGCACGGTGCGCCCTCTGGTGGCCACAGCCTTTCCATGTGGGGTGACCAAGAGCTCCAGGGTCCCATGGGCATTTTCCAGTTTCCAAGCCTTTTGGTGCCTCTCCTTTGGACCTAGGCATTGGATTGTGGGACAGTTAGTGCAAGACAACAGTTTTACAAGTCCTTCATCACCTGGAGGCACTCTTCTAGCCTTGGTACTCCACCACAGCCCTGTACCCGCCTCCTCCAGCATAGTGGTCCCGCAGACGTCCTCCCTCTCCCTTCAGCACCACACCACCCGGTGCAGGTCCCCTCATTGCGGGCTGCCTAGCTCAGCAGTGTCCGTCTCCACTGCCTGGCTTCTAAATCTTTCTTTGCCTTAAATGCTTGTGCACCTCATTGTATCACTATTGCTACATTGATGGCTCTCAGTTTTCTATCATCAGTCTAGATTCCTTTACTGAGTTCCAGACCTGTTCATCCAGTTAACTTTCTGGGTGTCCACCAAGTCCCAAGTTCAACTGCTCACCTTCCCCGACCTTTTCCCTTCATTTTCTGGTTAAGAGGCATTCCAATATGGAAGAGTTAAGGGACCTAGGTTCTAATCTTGGCTCTGCCCAAGCTAATAATCTTGTTAATATCAGACAACCTGAGTTCCCTTATCTGTCTAAAGCAGGATTATTAGTTGCTCCATGGACTTGGATTCCCCCTCACCTACAGAAAGTCTAAATCCCTGGATATCACTATCTATAACCTTTGCCTATGACTTTTGCCTAAGTCACTAGACCCATTTCAACTTTGAATTATTTTCGGTTCCTTGAATATACCAGGAATATGGTTAAGTGTTACACTTTTTGCCTGGACATTATTTCTTACACCAATTTCTACTCTTCTAATCTAGCACACAAGTAGCTACCACTTATCTTTCAGGTTTGAGCTCAGAAGTCATTAATTTCTGGGAAGTCAAGCTGGTTTAGAGGCCCCTTTCCTGACAGTGGAAACTGTCTCCCTCTGTTAGCAGCAGTGACATAGGACGTTGTGTTACATTTGTGTTGACTAAGGAAAGCAGCAAGCAAAAGACAAAGATGGTTTCCAAGAGCATGTATTACACAGGTCTGAGGGCAAGAAACGCCAGACAGCTGCTATGTTTGCTTTGAAAGCTCCTCGGGTGCCAACACCAAGTCCTGATGCTTTTGAGGGCCCCCTGGGTCTCGGCCCCTCTGGAGCAGGCTGGGCCCAGGCTCCTGGGTGAGGGGGCAACTTCTGCGTGGAACGTTCTGCCTCCTGTCACCTGAAGCCTCAGGCACTTTGGTGATGCCCAGGGCTGCCTCCTCGTCCTCTGTTTGTGCGCACTTGGGCTCCCACAGCCAGCTTTGGCTAGGAAGCTCATGAGGCTGGTGGGCCAGCCCAGGGGCGTTGGGTGGCCGAGACTTCCCCTCCAGCCTAGGAGACAGGTTCTCAAGGTGGGCTGGAGTTGTGGTTTCCAAATCCTGGGAGCTGACCAGCCCGCCTTCCATTGTTGCCTTTCTGCTTGAGGATGCCTCCTCTGAGCCCTTGGTAAGGAATTTCCAGGACCATGGGCCTGGCTCTCCTGAGGTGGAGCAGACAGTGGGGCCACTGGTGGGGGTGAGTCCTGACGAGCTGGGACAAAGTGCTGTTAGTGCCTGGGTGTGGAGGGGCTGGGCCTTCAAGCAGCCTTCAGGGGGGGTGGGGTCTGTGGGTCCAGCCCTACCCATGCTGGGCGCTAGTGACAAGGAACTGGCTGCCTCCTCAAAGACTTGTGGGATGCCAAACCTCCTCTGGGGGACACCAGGACTTTCCATTCTGGGGTCCTTGGGCAAGAGGGAATCTTCTTCCTCACCCTCTCCTGCTCCTCTGAGGGGTAGATCCTGGCCCACTTCTGGGTTAGGTACTACACTTGATTCCTGTACACCTTGGCTGTTCTCAGGCCCCTCGTCAGTGTCATCCTCTGAAGAGTCAACCTCACGGATGGCTTCCTGCTTCTGCAGTGACTCTCGCCGCTCAGCTCGGTCCTGTCGGAGGGTGCCTAGAGCTCGTGAGGAAGCAGGCTGCAGCACCCCCTTCCCTGGCAGCGCCCCCTTCCCAGACAGCATACTCCTGGTCCCAACTACCTCCAGAGGACTGACTTCCCTGGGTGGCAGTTCCTTCTTTAGCTCAGGGTGGGGCAGGTCAAGGCTATGCTTTCGAGAAGTGGCTAGCTTCTTCTCAGAAGCAGCAAGTGCAGCCGCCAGTTTCTCAGCTGACTGCACCCTCTTAAGTAGTGGTGAGCGGGGAGGCTCCGCACCCTTGGGCCGTGACAGTTGCCTGCCCAGGGGAGGCGACAGGTGAAGCTTGGTGGGGAGGGCCTGGGTTCCGTGTCCAGACAGGGGCGACGGGGAGCGCTGGGGTGAGGCCGCTGGTGGTGGTGAAGGGGTGTGGGCCAGTGGTGACAGTGGGATGCTGCCTGCTGACTTGCGCCGTGGAGAGCGGTACTGCCGTTGCAGCTTGGGTGCCAGACCGTGCAGGGAGCTGGGCCGTGTGTGCCCAGAGCCGGCTGGAGAGCTGGGCACACTGGAGCTGGGGGAGCTGCTCTGTGACGAATTCCCTCCCACTTTGCACGAACAGACAGACAAAGGCAGAGCAAGTTAGCGATGACTGAGGGGCAAGGCAGGGCTTAGCCCTGGAACGTCCCAGGATCATCAAGGTTATTTACCCCACCAGTGAACCAGGGCCCAGGCTATAGAAATGAAGTCACCCTCCACTCCTGTCACCTCCTCCCCAAGACTGCTGGATCTTTCAGGGGGTGGGCTGAATAAGTTTCAGAGTGGAACCAGTGAGAAACACAGGGCCCAGGTGCTTTCGTACCTCCCAGGGATTGTGCCTGTGATCTGCAGGAAGCCCTTCCTACCTGAATGCACAGCGTCAGGGGTCACCCGGTAGCCCTGAGTGGGAGATCGGGGGGAAAGGCTGTGGCTGTGTGTGGGAGAGCCCGGCCCGCTCTCCCCTGATGACAAGGAGCGGTTAAGGGAAGAGAGGCTGCGGCTGGTGTGGAGCAGGGTTGCCTGCTTGGTGATCTTCCGGAACAGAGAGCTCCTTTTTCTGCTGCAGAGACAAGAGTCAGAGGCTGTCTGACTTTTACACAGGGCACAGCGTACGCTGGCTCAGGGCCAGGCCCCCAGCGCACCCGAACACCATATACCGGCTAAGAGCAGACCCTTGGGCTAAGCCTGGCTCACCTTTCTTGCCCATCTTTGCCTCGACTCCACTTGCTCCTTCGGGCCATCTTGGCCTTATAGCTGCCCTTCCGAGCTGGCCCCACTTTTATGGATGTGTTCTCCAGGGGCGTTGTTGAAATGGACAACTTGTTTCCACTCTGGGGAACAGAACATGAGCCTAGGCTAAGTCGGTGGCCATATTCTTGACCCAGTCCCTGACGGTGGGTGGCCAGAGCACAGCTCTAGTCATTGTCCCCGCATCAACACATCTGAGCCACAGACCAGTCTTCCCTCTTCATAGGTTAGCAAATGGCTTCAACTGGAGCCCAAGTAGTCGGGGTTGGAAAGGTAGAGAAGCTTACCAGTCCTGCCCTCTAGCCCTGCCCACAGCTCAGAAGGATACCTGGGCCTCGGTCGGTGAGGATGCTGCCTTTCAGCAAAAACTCATTGCTGTGGCCACACCCACATTTTGCATGTATGCACATCTGTCCTCAGTGAGGTGCTGGTGCATGTGTGCCCGACTCTCCCACTCCCCTAGGGCCTGTCACAGACTCATAAGGCTGGGGTTGACCACAGCAGCTGCACACCCGGCACTCACCTTCAGGATCAGCTCCACCACCTCTGTGTGCACCAGCCCATGCACAGGCTCCCCATTGACGTGAGTGATGAGGTCGCCCTGACGAAGCCCTGCCTCACTGGCTGGACCTCCGTCCTCCACGTGCTGCCCCCGGGAGAGAACAGTTCTCAGTTCCGGCCTGTATCCTGAGCATGACCCCCAATGGTAATGTGGGTAGAGACGGGGACAGGGACAGGCAGGCCCTAGTAGGGGAAGGCAGAGGAATCACGAAGCTGGGAGACAGCAGGTGTGGATGGCCAGACATACCCACACCATGTGGTGCACAGTGTAGACGTCCGAGTCGCCCATGTAGACGCGGATGGCCCGCAGGGTGAAGCCGTACTTCTTGCCAGCTCGGTGGATGATGACGGGGGTCCTGGAGTTGCTGAGGGCTGGCAAGAAGTCCCTGCTTGGAGAAGAGTCCCTGGATGATGGGTTGGATGACTGGGAATGTGGGGACATGGGGCTGGCCAGTGGAGAGCAGCTGTGGTGTTCTGGAGGAGAAACCTGGACTTAGTAGTAGGTCAGGGGACCCTGGCCTGGCCACGCTCCCAGACCAGCCCAGCCCTGTCCAGGCTGTCGACCCCACACAGCTCCAGCCAGAGACAGCGCCTGAGCCCAGGCATGTCTTCCTGACAACCTCTGAGCAGCAAAGCCCCTCATGCACCCAGACCCTCACAGGCCCCAGGAGGTGATGGGGAATGGCATCTAGCCTTTACCGCGTTTTTCCTTAGATGTATCAGGGACCATATAAGCTCTTCATACATATTTAAACATCACAATTATCCCGTAAGCTACCACTACTGATATATCCACAGCTTTTGATGAGGAACTTGAGGCTCACAGGGGTTAAGTAACTTCCTCAAGGTCAAGAGTCATTTAGTAATGGAGCCAGGATTTGAAATACGCTCTGTGCCTCAGAGCCTGCACTTCTGACATGGTTCATATCCTGCCTTCTGAGATGCACGCACAGAATCCCAGACACCAATGCGCACCTTCAGAGACATCTAGTTGCACACAAAGGGACAGCAGTGACACCTGGTCTCTCACACACCTGTTCCTCAAGATACGGTGCACGGACACATGTGGCCTGTGCGGATCCCTGCCACAGGCCCAGAGATGCCAAGGCCCTTCCCGTGGGTTTTGTCCTAGCTCCCCGGGGCCTTACCTGCAGGAATGAGGAGGGACAGGGCTGTGGCCGAGGCAGACTTGATCACTTTGTTGATGGGGCGGGCGGTGCGCTTTTCTACAGAGTCCCCAGAGAGTAGCCGGTGGCGCGCCCTGCGCACTGCCAGGTCACTGATGGCCTTGGCTGTGGCTCCCTCGGCCAGCTGTGGGGTCCCACGGCCTCGAGTCTCCATGGCTGTGGGCCCAAGTGAGCAGTGAGACCCGCAATACAGCTGAGTCTCCCCTCCCTGCCTGCCTGCACTATCGTGCAGCCTAGGCCCTTTGGCCACCTGCTGGGCCACACCTGGACTAGAGCCACCGCTCTGGCCACCAAGATCCCCATCCAGCTTCAGCTGCTGCTCCACTGGCCGTTCAGGTATAGGCCCAGGTGCCCCTTCTCCAGACAGGGGTGTCAGAAGCCACACACCCTCCTGCTGCTGCTTCCTGGGGGTGCTCGTAGCCTCCTCAGGACTCTCAGCGAAGCGAGGCACGTCCAGGAGGCCCGAGCAGCGACGTCGCACCGTCAGCGGAGGGCTGGAGTCGCTTTCCGTGTGGGATGACTCAGACACCGACAGCCGCTTCCGTAAGCTGCGAGACAAGGCCCACAGTGAGACGGCCCAGGGTCTCCCTCCTCCAGCCCAGGCTTCCTCAGCGGTCACAGATCTCTTCTCAGACAGTCCTCAGGAGAAATTCTTGTGACTGCCCCCTCACTGCCACCAGCACTCCTCCCCAGCCTCTGAATCGTGCCCCTAATCTGGGACAACCGATGGGTGGCTGTGCTGCCCACCCTGGGTGAGCCCTGGGTGCTCACATCTCAGGGGAGCCAATCACCCAGCTCCGGTCCCGACCCTTCAGCCCTGCCAGGCCATCCGAGCGGTCTTCCTTCTCTTCGCTCAGGCTGCGCTTGGTGGGGGGTGGTGTCCGGCGCTCCTCGAGCAGTGACAGCCGCTCCATGCTACTGTACACCTGTGGGCACATAAGACACCCCTAAGGAGCAAAAAGTACCCTTGCACCTGAAACCCAGGAATCTGAACCAGTGCCCCTGCCCCTCCCCAGTACCCACCAGTGAATATTCAAGGAAAAGGAGATTCCACTGGGCTGACCCGGCCTCACCCCTGGCATCCCGTAGGTCAGGGCTGGAGTGGTTCTAGAAGTAGGTCATGTGCAGGCCCAGCCCTTTCCTCCTCTTTTTCTTGAGGGAGCTCCATCACTTCCTCCCCCAGCCTGCCCCGGGCACGACCCTTGGCAGGTCCTCTTCTCCCAGTTCTCCAGCCTGTTCTGCCTGGTCTGGGTCTGCCTCAGTGGTACCTTGCTGAATCTGGGAGAGCAGGAAGAGAACTGGCGGATCTCGAGGCAGCCATCTTCACTCACTTCCTCCTCATCCTCTGAGTCCAAGTGGTGGTATCGATCTGAGCGGGCTGGGTCAGACACACAGGACAGTCCCCTTCAGAGGCTCCTTTTGACCCAAACGGATCTCAGGAGGGCCTGGAGAAGTTGCTCTCCCAATGCCAAGGTTCAGGGTGCACAAGTGTTTCTGAAAGAACAGGTAGGAGCCCTGCTCCTCCCCATCAGTGGCCTTACTGTCAAAGTAGCTGGTGTCATCCTCTGACTCCAGTTGAGGAATAAATTCAGCCTTCTGGCGAAGAAGTCCAGTCCAGTCCAGACCGGCAAAGAACGGGTGCTGCTTCACCTCACAGGCACTGCCTGTGAACAGGGAGGGCGTGGGCAAGGGGCCGGATGAGCCGGGTGGAGTCCAGGTCAGCAAGTCCAACGGGAACCCAGATCTCACGGGGCAGGGCCTGGAGGCCTCAGCTCCAGTACTTTCCAAGCTCTTCTGCCCAGAGGGAGGAGGGCGAGTTTTGGGATGCAGAGGCACTACCCACACTTGAAATCTGACCCTCCTGGCTGCATGCATTCAGCCCCCCTCCTCCCTTTTCCAAGTGGGGAGAAAGGTTTGTGGGGCCCATCCTACCTGTACCCAGTCTCTCCAGAGGGTTCTGATGGAGCAGTTTAGAGGTAAGGTCCTGAGCATCTGGTGGCAACGCATCATCCCCCTCAGGCCACACAATCTCATCTGAGAAGTGATTGGGGGTGAGAAGAAAGGAGTGGGCTGAGAGAAGGGTCTCAGAAGTTGTGGGCAGAGTGGGGAGATGGAGATGATCCTTGGATAGGATAAGGAGAGGGAGGCATAAAAGGCTCAGCCTAGGACCCCAATTCCTTAAGTTCTATAGGTTCCTGACCTCAGAGACCACCCACTAGACCATGGCTTGCTCTCTGATCCAGGGTGGGCACCACAAAACAGAGACTTTCCTGTCCTGACGCTCCATCCCACCCTACCTTTATACTCCAGACACACGTACACTAACACACAGACTCACACTCAGGACACACACATAGACAACACAGGTACACCCATGTACATGTGGGGGACAGATGAACATAAACAGAACAAGCCCCGGGTAACAGAGTGTTCTTGTGCGCGTGCACACAAACACATCTGGGAGGCAAGCCCACCATCACACACATAAACTCGGAAAAGAACTCATAAGCCTCACAGGTACACGCGTAAATCATATTTGTGGGTCCAGACTCTGCCTCCCCAGGGTGATGGTACCTACCACTGATCACTTGCCCAAAGAGCTCCTCCGGAGTGTCTCCAAAGAAAGGGACGCAACCCACCAGGAACTCATACAGGATTACACCCATGGCCCACCAGTCCACTGGCTTCCCATAGCCCTGACGCAGGATCACCTCAGGCGCAATGTACTCCGGGGTCCCGCATACCTAGGCACAGAGAAGCCAGGCTGGCTCAGCGTTCTGGAGCAGCTCATTGGCATGGCAGCTGGAGGGATAGGGATGTCCCCACCTTTGGGGCAGAAAGTCTCTGAATGAAGACTAAAGACTCAGTCAACTTCGGTTAACGTGCAAGCTCAATCAGGGTCCCAGAGTTGGGCCTGTCGGTGGGCCGAGCTTCTGTGTTTCCCAATTACTCAAAACATCTCATTCTAGCCTGGACCCATCTTCTCCAAACTTGGAGGAGGAAGAGGATTTTTGGATTTTGTATCTATATAATTCTCTGGCCCACACTATTTTCTAAGTGTGCTACCTATCTCTATGCCTCCCTGGGACCAAGATGAAAAAGATAGGATCTCCCAGTTGTAACACATACTTAACAGGGCAAGCATACGGCCCCTGGTCCTTATTCTGAGGCCTGGAATTCAACTCCCAAGGTCTCAACCATCCCTCCTTACCTGCTTGTCCAGGAACTCCCGGGCATCCTTTTCAATGTGGCCCTCGTACAAGTTTGTTGTTAGACTCATGAGGCCAATTTTAGAAAGGCCAAAGTCGGTGAGCTTGATGTGCCCCATGGATGTAATCAGGAGGCTGGGAAACCAGAGAAACAGAAGGATGGAGTTATTTCCTACTTTCCTAAGAGTGCTGATTTGAGTATATGCCGCATTTTCCCACTCAGGCTTCTGGGGGCTACCGTGGGGCAGTGGAAGGGAGCCGGCGAGCTGTCAGAGAACAGAGAGCTCTGGCTTCGCGCGCACTGCATTGGGCTCCAGAAGCCCGCTTTCCACCCATCCCCCCAACCCATTTGTGTTCCTTGTCTTGCACTGGATTCTATACTGGGCTCAGGTATCAGCCAGCTGAGAAGCACTTCCAGAGTGATCAGCCTCATCCCAAGGCTGCAGCCAGTCCCAGTCCCCTCTCCTCACCCGGGTTGCTCACAATATCCCCGACTCAGGGGCACATACCCTTGCCCCAAGTCCACGGTTGGTCTTAGGAGGAGGGTTGGTTGGGAGAAAATAGAAATAAGATCTCGCAAAGAATTCTCTTTCTTCTCTCTTTATATACTCTGCCTAAGCCATTTCATTTTGTGTGAAGGCTGCTCCCTGCCACCCCTTTATTCTATGATTCCCAAATCAGTGTCTCTGGCCCGGACTCCTAGAGCTGCATGTCTCCTAACTGCCCAGAAGTCTTACAGGCATCACGAATTCAATCTGTCCAAAACAAGGTCACACTGCTTAACTGATCCTCTTCTTCTTGGTAAAAAGCAATTAATTTCTGTTACCTACTGAGCTGTTATAAGTGCTTTATTGTTATGTACAAAAATATTTTGGCTCCCGAAAGGTCATTAGAGTAACTAATACAACAAAAGTAGGTATTATTACCCCCATTTTAAAAAGGAGGAACGTGAGGCTCAGAGAGGTTTAATTCACAGACTCGAGCTCAAGAATTAATGAGTGGTCATCTGAACTCAGGTCTGTCTAATGTCAAAGCCACTTTCCTCTCCAGAGGATCACCATGCACCAGTCCCGAGCTAGAAATCCGGACTCCTAGAAGTCTGGAGTCCCAGACTCCTCTCTTGCTCCTCTCTGCATCCCCACCCGACCTTACCACTTCCTCTCTACTCCCCAACACTACCCGCTTTCCTCTCCATCTTGACTCTGTTCCAGTGCAGGCGTTGTTCTGGCCTTGCCTACTGCAATGGTCTCACCTTCTCTTTCCACTGGCAGACTGATCTCCCTGAACTAAAACCAAAATCTGAGTGTGTCAGTCTATCATACCTTTGGTCCATAAACCTTTCAAAGACCTCTAGGGCCCTTTAAAATAAAACTCAAACTTAACAAAAAGGCCCTTGATGATCTGTCTCTCTAGCCTTATCTCTTTCTACTCCGACAGACCAATCTCAGCTTCAGCCACACTGTACCATTTGTAGTTCCTGAACGGGCCACCCCTGTGTGCCTTTGCAAATCTGCTCCCCAGCTTTAGGAAGCTCCTCCACCTTTTCCCAACTGACTAACACCTTCCGAGAAACAGGCTGCACACAGATATTTCTGTCTCCCACACTAGACCAGGGACTATTTTATAGCCCTAATAACATGCTTGGCACAGAGTCGATGTCAGTAAACGTCAGAACACTTGTTCAGCCATCTATTATATATGCTGATTCTTGTGTTCCTGCTTGTTTCTGAAGTGGCGCTCCTCAGTAACTCTTACATGTCACCGAAGCTTTACAGTGCCCTGCTGGACCTTGCTGGCAAGGGTCTTTGCATCTGGGGTGGTCAGGGGAGAGGGTACTAGGCCTGGATGGATCCCCACATGAGCACTGTTTCCGAGCAGCCATTCTGGTACAGACTTAAACGTGCAGTGTTTGCCTCTACTTATCGAGAGCCAAGAGGGAGAACTGGGAACAAGGGGCTGAGACAGTGGGCGTACTTGTCAGGCTTGAGGTCCCGGTGCACGATGCCATAGTTGTGTAAGTACTCCAGGGCTAGCACAGTTTCCGCAAAGTACAGACGCGCCATGTCCACAGGCAGGGCCCCAATGTTCTTCAGCAGAGTGGCACAGTCTCCCCCTGCAACAAGGGCAGGCCACCATGAAGGAAGTGTCCAGTTCTCTGTTCTAGATGGTCTGAGGCTTTCAGCCTCTAAGGCCCCACAGGAGACAGCATCACGGAAGACCCTGGGGCTAGGGACTGTGATTCTAGCCCCTCTGTTGCTGCCATGGGTGGGAGACAGAGTGTGGAGGGGAGCAGGTGGTGGGCGAACAGCTATCTAGGCCATTGTTCAGGCCAGAGAGGGGAGGAACCCCAGGCCTTTATGCCTGTCAGTGATTTGTAGGGATAGGACCAAGTTATTTTAGGTGGGATCCTGCATATTGTAAATACATCTGGCCGAGATGTCTGCATTGCTCATTTATTTCCTTTCTGACGGCTGTCCTTTATTTTTTGAGTGAAGTAACACTGTGAACTCCCAGCATGCACCCATGAATTAAAAGAGGAGTGTTGTTCAGCTTCAACTTTAAGACTTAGGCAAAATATCTTTGGAAGCTATACCAGCATTGAGAGGGGGAAAAGAAAGACCACTTGCCAAGCTGCCCCACGATGCTCTTGTGCTCCATCCCTTGAGCATTTTTGTGCGGTCTTAGGGGGCGGTCCCTTTGCAAGCACCAGCAAGGGCAATGGCTTTCCTGTCTTCTGAGGGCCCAGAGGCAATCCTCCCAGCATCCAACCCTGGGCTTTTGTGCCTAGGCCACCTCTCTTGTTCCTGTCTGGTGCCGGCAGCAGAGGCTGTGCAGACTCTGGGGTGCAGGAGTCTACAGCCACCAGGCTGACACGTCCTGTCCCAGAGTGCCTCACATCGCACTTGACACCAGCAGCCTCCAGGCAGCTACTGCTGCAGAAGCCTCTTCCTGTGAGGGGCAGGGAGCTTTGTGCTCACTGTGGTCAAAAGGCCTAAGACTCTAAGGCAGAAACCAATGTCACAGAGACTGGGACGCTGGGGCCTGAAACTTTACCCCTATACAAGCTATAGGTCCCAGGTCAGAGCTAAGTCTCAGAGTGTGCCTTGACGTCCACGCCAGACCACCTTTCTCCGAGTACCTTCAACATACTCCATCACCATGCAGAGGTGGCGCTTGGTCTCAAAGGAGCAGAACATGCTGACCACAAAGGGGTTCTCGGCAAAAGTCAGGATGTCACGTTCCACGAAGGCCTGCTGGATCTGGTTCCGCAAGATCAGGTTCTGCTTGTTGATCTTCTTCATGGCAAAGCGCTGCCGGGCGGACTTGTGCCGCACCAGAAATACGGCCCTGGGAAACACAGCCCATTCAGTCCTTCATGGACCCTCAGAGCCTGGGCCGTGCTCTCCACCACCCAGAGCAGGGGTGGCCAAACTCCTGCCTCTAACAAAGGAGCAGAGCTTATCAATAAGAAGGATCTGGGCCCCTGCCCACAGAGCTTCAATATTCTGATATACCAAGTCCTGAGGACACAGCTCAACCCTTCCCCAGAGCTCGCTACCAAGAAGAGCGAGGATCGCTTGGGAGAGGAGCTATGCTCAGGTACTAGAGGGAACTGAACTTGCCCCTCCGGGAGGCTTTGGGGAAAGAGAGTTCCCATTCTGAGGCATCTACTTCAGGGAAGATTAGGCATCAAGTAATTCTAGAAGGAACAGCCCAAGGGATGACTTAGCTCCAGTCCCGGCCACACCCTGACCCCTGCCTTTACCCATAGGCGCCATTGCTGATGAGCTTAATGGTTTCAAAGTCCTCTTCACAGGGTGTCTTTTTAGATGTCCGAGATGCCCCTCGGCCCTGGATGATGGGGGAAAAGGCAAGAGGCAGACATGTTTCTCAGGGCCCCTATGTTTAGGGAAGCTGTGGCCCCAGCATCAGCTCAGCTCTGGGCCCTGCAGCGGCCTCCCGCCCAGTCCTCCCCTGGAGCTGAATGACTTCTCAGGCATGCCCCCCACCCACTTCCTTCAGGCGTTCTATTCAAGAGGACACAGGGCCCTTCGCCTCACAGGGCCCAGGCTCCAGGATTGGGGCGGGAGCAGAGGATCTTCACCTCAACCGAATCATCCGTCTCCGGGGTATCAGGACTATCATAGCTGCTCAACTGGGCCATTTCTAGAAACAAAGCAAGGACACAGAAAGATGTGCGCGGCACTGTCAGGCACCTCAGCAGTCCACTCATATCACACGACAGGTGCATGCAGGGCGGGTATCAGTGCTTTCTGCAACAGACCGCGATGCAGATCTGGCCCTGTGCCCCTCCTCAGTATGGTCACAGCTTTTGAATTTGTTTGATTATATGGCCACTCCTATTTCTTGAAGTCCAGAGCCATTACAAGGCCTGACAAATTCTATAAAGCTTCCCCCAAACTTGGGACAACTGCTGGAAAACAGGGCCTGAAGCTGGGCTCTCGGTCCCCATCCTGCTGGCCAAGACTCAGCTTTGCTGGATGGGGCCGGGAAGCGGGGAAGGCAGGAAGCCCACAGTTCATGCAGGGGCTCAGTGTGAAGGCCCGGAGAATGGAGATCATCTTCTGAAACCCTGAGTTAGGGCCACCCCAGAGACATAGAAGGACTTGTAAGGTGCCAGCAGGAGAGGTGGGCATGCAGAGGAGGTGAGCATTTTTAAAAATGTGACTGTGGTCCTTCTCTTGTTAACCTTTGACATTTGGCTCTAAATCCAGTCCAGCTGAGCCCCAGGCAGTCCAGGCTGGGCTATGTCAGGCAGATATGAACAATTTTGAAGGAGGGGCTGTTTTATGACAGAGAACATAGGGTTCCTCCTATGGCCCTGAGGCCCCTGAGGCTGTGCCAGGTCCATGTCCAATCTAAGCCTCTTTTCCAAGTGCTTTCCCTGCTGTTAGAGCTTGTTGGCTGTGGGGCTTCTCTGCAGCCAGCGGGCAGCATGCTCACCCTCAAGGGGATCCCGTGTGAGGCCCAGTTGGCTAATGATGTAGCGGGGAATGTCACATTTAATCCCTTGTCCCACTTTGGCGTGGCCCTCAGCTGCTTCTAACAGGTGGTAGAACTCTTCAGGGTCAAACTCCTGTACCAGGGAGAAAGGTAGTCAGTGGTGAGAACCACAAGAGAAGGGTATTAGCTTCCCTGATTTTACGCCATACACCCAGCACGGGATGAACAAGACTGTCCCTTTGTGATGGGACACCTCTCCCCGTGAACACCTAGAAACACTGTGATTCAGTGGTCATGAGCATGGGGACAAAGCTGTCTTACAGGGACACTTTCAGATTGGACATCCTGAGCATAAGCTGTCTCCCCAGCAATAAGAACCAGAGCTGTTGATTTCAAAAAAGCTCAGCCTATTCTCCTGGTCCAAGGTCTTCCACCAGCCAGATGGCATTGCCAGGCATGTTTACACATGCAGTCCACAGGAACAGCGCTGGCACACTCTCCGTTATGACTCGCAGCCCGGTGGTGCATGCATGCCTTCAGGTATTTACTGAGCACCTCCTGTGTGCTGGGAGCTGGAGAGCCACGGGCATCAGAGCACAGCAGTCCTTGTCTGTATGGAGCACGTACAATGGGGGGGTCCCATGTACTAACTGCCTAGGAAGTGCCACACTCAGGGCCAAACTCTGATAGCACTTCTGTGACCTCAGTGAAGAAATGAATGCTCACAGAGATACACTGATTTGTCCGTGGTCATAGAGGTAGGAAGAAACACAAAACCAGCATTCAAAAGCAGGCCTGATCCTGACCACGTTTAACCATGGACTTCATGTTCTTGAGGAGAGGCCTTCTACTTCACCACAACCCCCCGCCTCCACTGCTTTCTTCACTCCAGGCTTCACTATTTTAGAGAACTATTCCATTACCTATCTGGACATAATCTGAACCAGACCTGGAAGTCCTTCTATTTATATTCTTCCTCAGCCCCTGTGGTCAGAATGTTTCCCTCATACATCCCCTTCTCCGTGCTCCCATCACTGTCCTAGTTCAGGCCACGCCTGTCTCTCGCATGAGTTGCTTTGTGACTCTGCACTGACTTCCGTGGCCCATCTTGCCCTCTCTTCTAATTCACCATCCAGGTTGCAGTCACAGTAATCTTTCTTAGGACTAAATCTGATGGAATGTTACTTGGAAATAAATAGGAACCAATTACTGACACATAAAATTGCATGTATGAATCTCAAAAGAATTATGCTGAGTGAAAGCAGTCAGAACATACCATATGATTTTTGTGTGTGGAACTGTACAAAGGCAAACTTATCCACAGTGAGAGAGCAGGTAAGTGGTTGCCTAGGAAGGGGAGGAGAAGGGGCCTGGCTGCAAAGGGGGATGGGGGGCTTTCTGAGGTGAAAGCAATGCTCGCTCTCAAGTGTGGCAGTGATTATACATGTTAAAAATGCACATTCAAAAGGGGTATGTTCTACTGTATGTAAATTACACCTTTATAAATGTGCTTTAAAAAAGTAAATCTGGCCCTGACTGGTGTGGGGTGTGGATCAATAGTTTGGGCATCATCCTGCAAACTGAAAGGCTGCTGGTTCAATTCCCAGTCAGGACACATGCCTGCATTGTGGGCCGGGTCCCCAGTTGGGGGTGTGCAAGAGGCAACCAATCCATCTCCCTCTCGTACATCAATGTTTCCCTCCCTCTCCTTCTCCTTCCTTTCCCCCTTCTCTCTAAACAACAAACAAACAGCTTAAGAAAGAAAATCTGTCACTTTCTTACCTACTTGGTAAGCAGGAGTGTCAAACTTATTTTCACCGGGGGCCACACCAGCCTCATAGTTGCCTTCAAAAGGCCGAAATAAGTTTAGGACTGTATAAATGTCACAACTCCTTAACTGTTAAGAAGTTGAAATTACGTCCGGCCCTTTGAAAGCAACCATGAGGCTGATGTGGCCCCCCATGAAAATGAGTGTGACACCCCTGTCCTAAAGGATAAATGCAAACTCCTGAGCCGGGCACCCAGCACTCTCCATAAGCTTGTCACAGACTGTCTTCCAGGGTCCTCCCCTCACCAATTCCTCAAGCCTGGCCTGTGCTGTGCTCCATGCCCCTTACCTGACAAACTCAGTTATCTGTAAGTTGCTAAATAAGCTTCACGTCCCCCAGGGAGCTTTCACTGACCACCCGTCCCAAGTTGGACTGGAGCACTTCGTCACCATGTCCCCACTGCACCTCGTGCTTACCTCCCTTGCAACACTTTCTGCAGTATCATAACTATCATTTATATGTCTTCAGGCCTTATACCTAAGGCACTAAAAGACTAAGTGTAACTCCCCTACAGAGGAAGCATCTTAGGATCAGGGACTTAACTGTACATATGTCTGTTTCTCCAGTGTCTAGCATCAAGGCACTCAGTAAAGCGTTGCTGAATGATTAAATGAAGGACTCAACGTGTTCAAACAAAACCGGCCTTGCTCCTCACCCCTAAGGCCCCCACTGACCCAGGACCTGCTCAGAGTGGGATGGGCCGGACTAGTATCTCTCTCTGCAGAGAGCCCTCAGGACCACCCAGTTTTCTCACAAGAACTTGTTGGGTCCCCCAATGCTTGCATATCGTAGTTAAATAAGGACTTCAGCAGCACAAGTGGCAGTGGGTGCCATCGGCAGGATACTTCCTCTATAGCCACACTCCCAGCTCTCCAGCCACCCCCCACAACCCTCGGCAAAGTCCACTCACCAGGCATTCCAGGAGACGAGCGGGGCGGGCAATGACAATCATCAGCTTTTTCACCAGCTGCATCACAAATGCCACCTCTGAACTCTCTGAGCGCTCATGAGCCTATAAAGACAAAGGCTCCTTAAGCAATCCATTGGCCCAGTGTAGCTGAGCTAAGTGGGACAGGGCTGGGAGAAGCTGTACTACAGGAAGAAACACTTTGGTAGTATGGAGAGCTTTACAAAGCCAAGAACTCTGAGAAAACCATAGGGCTGTGAGAGGGAGCAGGCTGCTCACCGGGAACCATGGGAGTTTTAGAACCCTACATGACACAAGGACTGTCACAGAGACACATCGCTTTACCCACTCCTCCATCCACAAGTTTCACTTACCCTCCAGACATCAGCTTAAGGGGCAACACTTAGTGAAACCTTTCTGAGTGTTGAATTTCCACCCCAGACAGACTGGAATAGAAAGACTTCCAAGCAGGAGAGTCAAGTGACCAGATAGGTGTTTTAGAAAGACCACTCCGGCTGGAGTGTAGATGACACGAGAAAGGGCAAGCCTGAGAGCCGGAAAACCCATTAACAGGCTATTGCAATAATGTTACTGCAGATAGGGGGTGCCAGGGAGTCTCCCCCATCTGCCAGGATGGGATGGGGAGGTTCTTGCTCTGAGAGCACCAAGAGCTAGAGAGATGAACAGATAAGGCCCGAGTATGCCAAAAGCTAGCGGGATGATTGGATAGAGAAAGAAAGCCCTCCCTTCCCTATCCTTATTAGAACCAGGGGCTTGAGCAGGAAGGGGGATGGTCTTTGAGATGGGAGTCCACCATTCTCCCAGGTTGGCATCTGAATAAACCTCTTTCCTTTTGCACCAGAACCTGTCTCACGAGTTTGGTTTTTGCTGCCACAGGCAGCTGCACCCACTTTGTTCAGTTTCAGTAATGCAGATGAAAAAGGCCTAAATCCAGCAAGAATGGAGAGAAATGGACAGTTTGGGGCCATTCCATCTACCACTTCACAGGCTGAGGACCGAGTAGACCTGAGGGCAGATGAGCAGGAACAGAAGGTAACTGCATCTACAGTTTTAGGGGGATTTCAGTAAACCCATAAACAAAATAGGAAACAGAAGATAAGCTGTTTAGGTGAGGATAGGTAGAGAACATAATACTTTTGGTTTTAGAGAAAAAGGTAGGCGAAAAAAGAAACTGTTTCGGACTTGCAGAGCTTGCAGTGCCTATACTAGGTACTTTCTTGGGCATTTGCTCAGCCTAGAATCCTTCCTCTTTCCTCTGTGAACTGCTCTCCCTTCTAAGAGCCACATTTGTGTGTGTGCTAACACCTTTCCTCCCACCTCCAACAGCTATCCAGTGTTGATTACTTTCCTAGGGATTAAAAACGGATGGAAAGACAACTGTTACTATTAGTGTGGCAGACTATATAACCTACTCTTGGGTGAAAAGGGATGGCCACATCCACCACAGAGACAGAGAAATAGAAGCACAGAGAAAAGCAGACGAGAGAGGGGGGCAAATGCTTCCTGGGCTTTCAGAGGTTCTGGTTTCTAGTGCTGGTCCCGTCATAAGGCCTGGCTGGGTTTCTGCTTTAGTTCTCCAAGACCCACCCCTTTTATTGTTAGTTTCCTTTTCTTGCTTGAGCTACTCTGAGTTGGCTTTCTATTACTTGTAACTGAAGAATGCTAACTGATCTGGAAAGGCAAAGTGGAGAAGTCCAATAAGCAGCTGGGAACAGGGATCTAGAGCTCAGGAGAAGAGGGGGGAGAGCAGTCACACATGGAGTTCTCAGCATGTAGTGGGAGAACGTGAAGAAAAGAACGGCAGAGGGGGATGCTCAGGACGGGGCTCTGTGGAACAAAAGCATTCAACAGACGGGCAGAGAAGGAACTTGTGGAGGGGCAGCATGAACGCAAGACTGGAGAGAACAGTGTCATGACAACCGGGGTGGGGGGAAAGATTAAGGAGAAAACAGCTGGGGGAACATAGAAAAGGGGGCAGTTCTTGTTTTTCTTGTGTGCAGGGGAGGGGGTTGGTGGGGGAGGGACTTAGATGAGGCTTCCCAGAGTTGATGTTTGGGAAAAGTCTTAAAGGAATAAACAAGATTTCACCAAGTGCCCAGCCTCTCTTTTCATTTCATAGCC
>CM052542.1:28206287-28235280 GCA_028533065.1 Trachops cirrhosus | reverse complement strand
TGAAAAAAAAAATGGCTATGAAATGAAAAGAGAGGCTGGGCACTTGGTGAAATCTTGTTTATTCCTTTAAGACTTTTCCCAAACATCAACTCTGGGAAGCCTCATCTAAGTCCCTCCCCCCCCAACCCCCTCCCCTGCACACAAGAAAAACAAGAACTAACTGCCCCCTTTTCTATGTTCCCCCAGCTGTTTGCTCACACCACATGGTACCACTGCGTTGTCTATAATCAGTGGTGTCTCTGCAGCTCCACTGCAGGGCCTTGTGAATAGAGAGGCTGGGACTTCTTTCTTTTCTTCCCTCACATGCTAAATCGAGCTTAGTGCCTCCTAGGTAGCAGATGTTAGTCAATGTTTGTTGACTAAGTGTTTGAAAATGTATGATCTTAAGCTCTGGAATAAGCCAAACCTGGTGTGGGGGTCTAGCTCTGCTACTTAAGAAATGTGTTTTCTTGGGCTGACATAGACCCTTAAAGCTTCGGTCTCATCTATAGATTTAGGGAACAGTATTTTCTTTACAGTATTGTTTAAAGATTAAGTTGGATAAATTAAATGAGATGATGTAGTGTCTGGCATGCATAAAGTGTTCTATAAATGACGGTAATTTTATTATTTTCAGTCTAAATCTTATCATGCCATTTCAATTTAAATCCATTCAGTGATTCCCACAGCCTTCCCGTTAAACTCTAAGCTTCTCACAAGGCCCTTCAACTTTTGCTGCCTCCCCACCCCACGCCTTACGCTTCACATTCATCTACAACTTTGCCCTGCAGGTACCCTTCACTCCAGCCACGCCAAACTACTTTATCTGCGGCCCCTGGGCTGCACCAAGGTCCTTTACTCCTCTGGGAGGCTGTTTACACCGTTTCCTTCGTCTAGTAAACTCCTACTCACTCACTCACTCCTCAAGACTCGACTTTTCCTGAACTCTCCATGTAGCGCCACCACATCCTCCTCTGTGCTCGGAACTGACCTTTAATCAGTGCTCGTCAATCACACTTACTATAATAAACACAAGTGAGATAATTCCATGCAGCATTCAGTGTACTGGCTGGCACACAGTACATTTAATAAATGATAGCTGTTATTTTTACTGTAAGCATGTGTTGATAGCTCTGTAACCCTAGTCACCAGCTAGAACCTGCAAAGAACTTTTTCTGCATTCCCGGGGTCCAGCTAATCAGGGAACAGAGGATGCACCAGCTCCATTTTCAGCGCTCTTCCTACTGCACCAAAAACCCAGCCCCTAGGAGCAATGAGTCTGGGAAAATGCCTGAAGGTTTTGGGCAGCGCGCTGGCTATAGCATTTCAGGTGGACCGCAGATGCACAAGGAACCTTGGCAGTCACGATGTTGATCCTTTACCTGATGCTGCAAACTCCCGATTCCTACCCATTACCGGAACTGTTAGACAGGTATTTTTGAACAGAAACAGACAGCTGCCAATAATTTTCATGAGACTTTAGCTTTCTAAGGTCATATTCATACAAGGTTTAAATTTAAGTATTCTTTTGAAATTAGAAAAAATATTTTCATAGAAGGAAGTACTTTCTCATCTATTAAATCAAAACTTCTCTATAACTCTTGCTCAGTGGGCTAGTGCACCTTTTGGGGGACAGAGGACAATCTGCTACCTATTATATATGAGAAATCTTCCAATATTTGACAGTGATAATCATGATCCTCTTTAGACATCCTTTCTCTAGATTCAACTATTTCCTACATCAAAAAAAATTCCCTGCTCCAAATTTCTAGGCTGATACACCGAAGTCCTGTTTGATCACTATCACTCGGTTCTCAGTTCAGTTGGTACTACACCAGAGCAAGGTCATGGGTCTGGAGGTAACAGGGCTCCGGACTGGGAAATACTCTAGTGACGGGGAGAGCCCTGAGGGCACAGGCACGTCTCCTCTCCCCGAAACTGTACTAACGGTGAAATATGGGAGAACTGCGATCTCAGGGGGAAGGCGTCTGTCCGCCTTAATGGAGAGGCCGAGAGGAAAGCGAGCGCCCGAGCACAGAGCAGCGGTTAGGAACTCAGCACTGGTCTGGTCTCCACCACCTCTGGATTACTTTACCTTCAGCCTCTCAGAGACTTTGTTCACACTGGGGAGGATCAGGTCTCTCAACGCTTAAGTCCCCATTAAAGAACTTACCATGCATGTAGAATGTCAGCAAACAGATAAGCCCATTGTGCAAGCCTTGGGCCTGCCTTCCCTTGGCTCAGGAGAAACAGTTTGAAGGCTGTGCTTACACCAGTATTTCTACTAGAAGAGAGCTGCCCACTGCAATGAGGGCCACTTTATGGCTTGAGTTACAAATCTCCTAGTCAAATATTTATGAGTACTGCCAAGTTGGTGCCTTGGGCAGAGTAACTGGAATTACAAGAAGAAAAGGCACACAGAACTGAGTTCTTCTGATACCAAACAGGCTTCCTCAGTGACGCAGGGGACTGAAGAGGAACCTAAATCCATCAGCACCACACTTAGGGGTGGGCCCTGATCACCAGCAAGGAGGTGGCAAGCAGGTTGAGAAGACTGGGAACACCGTTAATGCCTTAATCTTGGTTTGGGACTACTAACCCACTACCGTGCGGCTAATTCACCAGGGTTCCAGTACGAGGACACTCACATCTTGCAGAAGTTTCTCTAAATTCTCTTGAAGTTCATAGAAGTACTGTGATGTAATGAGGCCACTCCGAGATTTGTCCAGGCAGTCTCGGGCCATTTCTATCACTTGATGATGAATAAAGCTCAAGGCTCCATCTGCTAAGGGCAACACGCTGTCTGGAGCGTTGGAGGAAATGAACTCTGCTAGGCGCTCTTCCATTTGTGCTGTGGCCTGGGAATAAAAATAGGAAAAGTGACACTTCCCTTCTAGTTCTAGCTCAGCTGGAGCCAAGCCTGAAGGACCCAGTAACAGGCTAGGGTGGGCTCTGTAGTCCTGGTTTCCTGATGTTCTGTTTGGTGCACCTGATGACCGGAGACCTGAGAGGGTCACCTTCATGTCAACTTAAACACTGTAATCGAGGCCCTCTCTCACCTGGCCTTGTCTACGCCCCCCAGCCTTGGTGGGCCTGCTTTTTGCTCTCAGGACACTGAAGTGTTTGTTGTTCTCCTTTATTATGCTGTTTCATGCCTCTGTCCGTTTATGCTGTCCCGTGTGTAGCTTTCTCACCCGGCAAACTCCTATGACTCCTTCTAATCTCATTTCAAGCGTCATTTCTCCTATGAGAAAGTTTTTGATTCCCTCAGGCAAACCAGGGTTTTCTTTCCTCTGTGCTTCTACTGGTCCCCTCAGCTGTGTAAACTTAGTGAATGGACACCAACAGCTTCCAAACCTTCCGAACTGGGAACTTCTTCAAGTCAGAGAAAGTTTGATTTATCACTTGACTTCAGGACCCAACTGAGCCAAGCAGATGTTCAGAGAACGCTGACTGAATGTGTTGACCTGCCTGCTCACAGGTCCGGATTCCCAGCAGAGCAGAATGGGAGTCTGGCCCAGAGGCCTCTGGGGGACCTAACTGCACAGTCACATCAAAATGACAAACAGGCATCAGTTAATACGTTCCTAGCTGCCTATCTAGGTCTTGGTCTTTTTCCCTTTGCCACCAGATGGTGATTTCTTTTTTTTTTTTTAAAGATTTTATTTATTTTTAGAGAGGGGAAGGGAGGGAGAAGGAGAGAGAGAGAAACATCAATGTGTGGTTGCTTCTCATGTGGTCCCCACTGGGGATCTGGCCCACAACCCAGGCATGTGCCCTGACTGGGAATTGAACCTGCGATGCTTTGGTTCGAAGCCCACGCTCAATCCACTGAGCTACACCAGCCAGGGCCAGATGGTGATTTCTGATTTCCGGTAAGTGTTTAGGGGTGTGTGTGTAAACACACATATACGTATGTATGTACACACCCCACATACATATATACACGTATATACGGGATGCATGTGGAGGGATGGGGGGAGGAAGCAGGACAGGAGTAGGGGAGGAGAGAGGAAATGGGAAGGAATTCTAACACATTGTCCCTAACGAAACAGTCCACCTTACACGAGTGACTTGGAGACATGCACACGAAACACAAACGTGTGACGCTAGAGTGGCAATGCAACACCCAGTGTATGAGGAGGAGGAAACATGCGAGATGCACTGCTAAACACTACACACCCCCAGACTTCTCTGTAAAGGAACCAGCGTAACAAAGTGATTTCCTAGCTGTACATTTTGCCCCTCTTCCTCGCTCGTATTCTCTACGGCTAGCCGGCACAGACCACAGGGCACGGGGCAGCAGAGAAACAATAGCTACTACTTACTGAGTGTTCACTATGTCCTGGGCACAGTTAGGAAGCTTAATGTTTGTTAACCTTCACAAACTTTCATGAGACAGATACTCTTACTATCCCAAATCACAGGTGAGGCAAGTAAAGCTCAGAGAAGTTAAAAACTCTGTCCAGCGTCATATAGCCAGTAAATGGTAAAAGCAGATTTGAATCCAGTCAGTCTGGTTCCAGAACCTGTGCTCTTCTTACTGCTCTGCTTCACTATGTATGTCAAGAGGGAGGTTTCACACCTTCGCCCTTGGCCACCCATGTGTGTTCACCCTGTACCTGAGTCTAGAAAAGGGACACTCTCTGGAGGGGCAGGGACCCATCCATGGCAGACCCTAGATACAGACGAGCAGGTAGACCCAGGGAGTCTGAACAGGGGATGCAGGAGGCTGAGGACTCCCACTCCCTGCCGTCATGGACGGGGAGCCCACGTCAGTGCCCTGGCTCTCCATCGGACAGAGCTGGCTGTGTTCAGCAGAAACAGGGCCCGTCCCTAGAAGGCCAGGTCAGAGTGATGGGCATGTGATGTTCAAAAAGAAACGCAAATGGGAAGCAAGGTTCTGGCTCCACATACAGGGAGGCTTGTGGCCAAACTGCAGAGTTGTGAAGATCATTTCTCAATTATCTCAGGACAGTATCCTACTTTCCTCCCTTAGCACTTTCCTGCTTGAAAACCCAGACCCAGCTGTGAGTAAGCAGCCCTGAGACCTGTCGCTCACACTACTGCTCCTTCTGGCCAGCTCCCCACCAGCCCCGCACATCGGTCTGTGCACTCTTTTGTGCCCAGCAAGGAGGTGCTGCCTATGAAACCTGCACAAACGAAGGTGCTCTTGGAGGGCAAACCCCATTCTGGGGGAACCCTGACTCACAGGTCCTGATGGGCTTGGTGAGAAACAAGGTCTCCAGTTCTTTCTTTCCCACTAATAAATAGTGGATTCCTCCTTGACATTTCCCTCTAGATAGCTCTCCCTCCGAGGAGTGGAGAAATAGAGGCCCTACAAGCACAATCCCTAAAGTCCTCTGTGCCTTCCTCTTCCCCAACAGTCTGGAAGCCCTTGTGCCTGCATCCTCCTCCTCCTTTGGTGCCTTCTGCTCTTCTTCTTGATTACCTCTGGAGACAGCAGCCCATCCCCTCACCCCAGTCTCCCCATTGGGGCTGGCGGTAGGCAGTCATTCTCAGAGGCATTACCAATCTCCTTTAAAATGGATCTTACCTTGGGGAATCTTTCTTTGTATACATGATTCATCATTATTATTTCACTGTCAAAGGAAACTGGGGACCGTCCAGGACTAAATAAGAAAGAAACAATTGCGTTACTTTAGTGCCATGGAACTTTGGAGAAAAAAGGTGGCCATCCTCAGAACCCCCGCCCTCCCACTGTCCCCAGTACCCACACACTCCCACCTTAATGAGTGCTGAGGTCTAGAGCCTTCCTTATTCCTGGAGCGAGCTGCTAGCCCACCCTCAGCTCAAAATGATGGCATCTGCAGCTGGGTTACCTTCCTATAAGAAGTCTGGCCTTTACAAGACCTCTCTGCCAGGGCCTGAGAAGGCCTACAGTGCAGGAGACCAGTCCTGAGCCTACTGGTTTCTAGGGCGACCTCCCCGGGAACAGGACTCTCTGGGTCTTCTTCACTTTGGCCAGTGGAGTCAGGTATACTCGGCATGTTTTAGGCATCAAATAAAATCAAACCACCACCAAAACACTGGAGAAAGACAGTGTATACCTGTATATTTTTCCAAACAAGCTGTAGCCAACGGGGCTAACTCAGGCTCTGACCTGGGGCACAAATGAAGCCCCAACAGATGGGGCACAAACAGATGATGTATCATAGAATTGCATACCTGAAGCCTATATAATTTTATTAAACAGTGTCAGCCCAATAAATTCAATAATTTTTTTTAAAAGCCATGCTCATTTTAATTTACACCCCCTTCCTTCACCTGGAATTTTGGCACAGCTGTACTAGCTAATACCAAAGAGAAGAGACAATCAATAATCTAGAAAGAGTTCACAGATAAAAAAGCTGTTCAGGTGTGGTTAGATGAGCCCAGGTTATTCAGGAAAATGAGATAGAGTCAGATGGGCATGTTAAGTCTCCTTCTGAAATGGCTTCTTCCTCGAGTCAGCCACATGAGTCCTCAGCAGCAACTTTCTTAGCTGGCCTTGTCCATACACCACGGGCCTCTGAGATCTGCAGCCAGGTAACCATCTGAACAGACACTACCACTCTCCTGTTACTGAACGGACTCTAAAGTGCACTTCCACTGCTAACCACTTCCAAAGGGAGAAAGTGGGGGACCACTCGACACCTTTGTCAGGTATCTCTTGGGGAGGTGAATTGAGCTGTACCCAAAGCCAAAAAATCTTGAGCTTCACTTCAGTTCAAGCTGTGCCAATGTGCTATGCCAGGGGTTGACAAACTATGGCCCAAACACCAATTCTGGCCCACTGCCTGTTTCTGTACATCCAATTCACATAATGTCTGTCTGAGGATGCTTTCACACTATAACAGCAGAATTAAATAGTTGCCATAGATATGGTATTGCCTGCAACACCTAAATCATTTACTATCTTGCCCTTTATAAAGTAAGTTTGCTGACTCCTGTGCTGTGCACACAAGTTGAGCTCCACAGGTCCTGGGGCTCACTGAGCAGAGAGCACCCCTTACCTGAGGCTGCGGGAGCGGGGTCGCATGGCTGGGGACTGCCGTCCCTCCTCGTCTGGCACACTCTCTGTGCTGAAATGCTTTGTCAAAAAGTGCAACTCATCAGCTGTGGGCTGGAAGGGCAACTGGTGTAACTTTTCCTGCGAGGAGCATGATGACTAGAGGGGAAAACGTTTAAAAAACAGCATTAAAGGCACATCTGAGGACAAGCCAGGAACGAAGAAGAACTGAAAAAGGTCAGGGCCATCCCAGTCAATGTAAACCCAGAGTCAACCCAAAGTAGGCATTCTTTCCATGGCTCCTGTTAGCCTCCACTGTGCACGATCCTGTTCATCTCTACCCTGCAGGCCCCCAGACCTCAGAAAGCCAAGACACTAGAGTTCTTCACAGGCCTGGGAAAGAATGGGACCCAGAAAGTCATGTGATGTGAGAGCACTACCCAGAAAGCTTCTTTAGGTGGCAAAAGCAGATTCTTCTGCATGGAGCCTTGGCCCTCACTAAAGCTTTTGGCTAGTTGGGATGGCAAGTATTTAATAAATCATGCTTTCTGGCTTAGGAAATTGGTATGCCCAGCCTACAAATGCTGTCCCCTGATGATTTTCCCTTCCACAACCCTGGGAGAGCCCTCAGGAGGTTTCAGCAATGTTTCTTTCCGGCCGTTATCCAGAGGACAGGGGGCTTTGCTGAGGCTGTGCAGGTTGCTCCTGGACTCTGGGGAACAAAATCTAGACAACAAAATCCAGCAGGGGAGAAAATGACTTTAGATCTAGATTATTTTTAGACTTCTAAAAGATCAGACTTGACCTGAAAACAATTAAGAATTCTAACCATTGCCCAACGACTGAGATTCTAGACAAGAGTCCACTGCCAATCACGGACCACTGAGGGAAGCGAGCGGTATTGCTCTAGGCATTCCACAGCTGCAGCCGTGGCTGTGGCAGCCGGGACCAGCGAGCTCTCCCCTCACCTGACAAGGCCAGCTAAGAGACCAGGCAAATCTAACACCACTGGCCCAACTTCTGTTCACCCGCTGATACAGGATCTGGGTTGAAATAGCTAAATCCATGCAGTCAAAACTTCAGCACCACACTGAGAGAACTTTGTTGCTAATGTGAGCCTCAATACCAAGTGGGAAATTTTAAAAAAAAATTTTTTTGGCTAACAGTGCATACTTCTTCTCTCATGGAATGCTGTAATATATGAAGTTGTGAACAGCCAGTGAAAGGTCTCCACAGGGCTCTGTTTTGGCCACAGTTTTTAAATGATTTGGATAGAAATTTCAAAAAGTATCCTCACCTAACTGTAGCTAACACATGAAGCAAAATTGGTAAAATATCCCACTAAAATAAGCTGGAGCGATGGATTGAGTCTATTAAAATGTACTGAACAGAATACATATATATCTAATATATATGACTCTACCTTGGGTCTAAAAAACCACCTGTTTGAGTAAAGAATTATAGGGAAAGGGGTATTTAATAAGGAAAGATCTGAAGCTTAACAGCTACCAAAAGACCAATGAGATCTTTGGATTAATTTAAGAGTAACATCAAGGTCAAGGGAGGAAACGATAGCCCTTTTACCTTCTTGGGATTCATGAACACAGACACGCTAAGCTGACAAGACCTGAAGAATGGTGGGAGAGTCGGGGAACGGGTCACCCAGTCAGTGGCCTGATTTTACATGGCCTGCAAAGCCTAAAGTACTTACCGTTTGGCCCTTCACAAAAAAGTTTCCCAGCCCTGTCATCCTAATTTTAATTAAGAGTTGCTTAATGAGGAAGACTCATTTTAGGGTCACTTCTGCATGGTAGAAATTAGGACATTTGTTGTGTTTTTAGAGAAGGGCTCAGCTTTTTTGCTGAGACACATCACATAACAATCATCCTTCTGTTCTTTTTTGAAAGGAAAAGGTGAAAAAGGAAAAGGGAACACCAAGCCTTTGGGACATCAAAGGGGTTATCTGTTCTTAGTGGCAGTCCTGGAAATAAGGCGGGAGAATAAGGGAGTCATGCTTAGAAGACCCACTGCCTGGTCTCTGGCAAAGCAGAACCCCCTCCCTTAAGCTCGCCTGATTCCACTAGAAATAACTGATGCCCCGAGAGCACCCTGGATAATTCTTTCCAACGCCATTTTTGTTTTTTAAATGGATCTGGCTATAGCTGTAAACAGCCCTCTGTCCCACTCAACCTTATCCCTAAGCAACTTCTTTGTGTTTGGCTTTAGAGGAAAAGTTGAGAATCATTTTGCAACACTGTAGGGATAAACAATAATTTGTAGGGAATTATTTCCTAAGGACGAGGAGGTATGGCCACAGATTTGGCTACTTACTGAGACGGTAGAGCTAGGAGTGTTGGTTCCATAGCCTGAAGAAGGTAAAGAGGCCAAAGACCAGCGCCGCCCATCGGTCCTATGTAAGAAAAGACGATTAGGCAGTTTCTACAGGACCCCACCCTGAGCCTCGGACCTGCCCATCTTCCCATCAGTATTGTTTTGGGTAGTTGGTTCACTTTCTTGTCTCAAGACAGCACTGTTTAGTCTACTCCACGCTTTCACGTCTCTCTCCTACACGGGCCTATTGTACGTTTTCCACCCCAAAGAGAGACATCTCTGGCTAGAAAGGAGTTCATGATTTTGATTACTCTGGTAACAGAAGAGAACACCTGTTATGCAATACTGTCATTTTGGAATAAAAATCTTTAAACTCCCAACTTAATCGCTTTGGAGAAGCAACGACAGAGGATACCAGCTAAAGGCATCATCACAAGGAGAGAACTGCCACTGATGCAGGTATTCCCTCTTTTGAAGGCTCCATGTGAAGGGCTCTCCGGTCTTCCCCAGGCCACTGGGTTGACAAGCATCTGGGTCTCAGTATGAATCAATCAGTGGCTAACAGTCAAAGGCTACCTAGGATCCAGTGGGACCCAGAAAACCAGTGTTTGAGAATGTGTGCCGAAGAGTGCCAGTAAGTTACGAAACAGGGGTGAGGTGGCATAGCCTTGGTTGTACATGAGGCTTTGGGGGCAGGCTTCCTGCTGCTCTTGGGAGGATACACACTTCAGGTCTCATCATAGAGAACCACAGTATGTGCCTTGTAAAAACAAAGAAAGATCAAGCAGCTATCTGGTTTGAAGCTTTTATAACATAGACAAGTGATTCTTTCCTGGACTCTGGATATGCTATAACACAAGTGTTCTTTCTTGTGGGGCTTGGGTGTATAGCCTGCTCTGGTTGAAGTTCAAGAAAAACTTCTTTGCTGCTACCCACAGAACCTTAGAACATTAGCAACAGAGGACCTTTAGGAGTTATGTTCAATAACCTCAGTCTCAGAAAAAACACTAAGACCCAGAGATTTGGGTGATTTGTTTCAGGCTTCACAGCTAAGGGGGGTGGGGGAGGAACAGAGAGGAAGGAGAAAAAAGAGGAATCAATCTTTTTAGGGCTTCTTCTTTTGAAGCCCCTTCCCCTCCCCCAATACCTAGCAGCTTTTCCTCCTACATTCTGTAAGGGGCAGCCCCGGGTTCCATGCCACATGCACATGACTCCAACTCCATGCCACCCAGGCAGCCAGCTCTGCTGGAACCTAGTCTCTGAGGCAAAGAAATGTCCAGGAAACCGCTCAAACATGAGGTTCTTTCCGACCTCTCTGTTGAGTCCTAAGTCCTGGGAGCTCTACACAAGAGAGCAAGTCAATTCCAGGAAAACAAAGCTCAGCAAAGATGGACTAGTCTAACTTGGGGACAGATTTCCCGAACCCTTGTCAAATACACCTTTTCACAGGTGATTTTTCCTCCTTTAGTTAGAAATGGAAACCAATTGCTTAGCAACTTTTTTTTTTTTTAAATGAAGAGCAGGGACCACCAGAGTCGGAAAGAAATGCCACTAAAGGGTGTTTTCATTTCCTCTGCCTGGTCATCTCTCTGGGCAGCTGAGGAAAGTTGTGGGAATGAGGGTGACTTGTCCCTAGGCTCAGAAGCCTTAAACTATTCAGCAATTCCTGCCTCCAAACATATGATGAGCCTTGGTTCCAGCAGGTGGAAGGGGTTCTCTTAGGGCCTCTCTGCTAGTTACGAAAGGCCAATGTTTCTACCCACAGTCAGAGAAGACTCGTCACAATCAGTTCTCACCACGCACAAAACCATTTTGTCTGGCCATGCATAGCAGTTTCCCAGCCCCTTGCCCCACCACGTCCGCTATTACCTGTCTGCTCTGTGGCCATGGCTGTAGTGAAAAGACATACATTGTGGTGAGAATCAAAGGAATCTGGACAGACTAATATGTTTGGCCCCTGGCATTTGGTCAAGCTTGGCAAAGGTGGTCTTTCTGTTTAGAAACTTGTGGAGTTTGAAGTAAAATTGTAGGACTGACAGGTCTATCGTTAGCATGCCATTAAGTCTATGTTTTATGTGATATTCCAAGCTAATGTGATCCTATAAGGCTCATGCCTGACCTCAGTAATCAAGGAAACACAATTTTTAGGTACTTTGTTTGGCAGGGTTGAATCTTCCTTCCCAGCCCACCGATACTTAGCTGCTTTCCCTACTATGTCCTATTATAAGAGGATAGCCCAGGGTTCCATGACCCATGCCTATGTCTCAAACTTAAAGCCACCTAGCACACACCTGTTTGGATCTCAGTGGTAAAAAAAACCCTGGCTGACCCTACTCCAAAAGCCCAGGGAATGAAGCAGATACATGGGCACCAATGGAACATACTATCCCATCTGCTTGGAATGGTCTACACACCTGTGTCCTCATTTCCAACATGGCAGGCTCTTTCATATCCTTCACGTCTTAGCTTGAAAGTCAGTCCTCCAGAGAGGCCTTCTATTGTCCACCCAGTAAAGATTCTCCAGCCCCATTCCCCTCCTATACTTCCATGCAGCATCATGTTCTTTCCCTCCACGGTACTCGTCACAGTTTTCAGCTATGTATTTGCTTGTTCATTATTCTTCCCCACCACTCACTCAGTCAATAAACACCAACTGAGTGCTCATTACAGACCAGGAGACACAGTTTTCAACATATTAAGGTATCTCTATTAAAGGTACTTTTATTCTGGTTGAGGGGAAATAGAAAACAAGCAAATAAGAAAATGTCAGGTACTGGACGGTACTAGCTTGAAGATTAAAATGGATCATTTGATGAAGAATGACCCACTGGGTTTCCTTGGTATTGCGTGGCTCGGGAAGACCTCTGCGGAGCTGACATTTGAGACATTTAAGATAAGAAAAGAAAGACAAGAAATGAGAAATAAGTTAACTAGGTGAAGACCCGAGGGAACAGCATTATTTACAATGGGAACAACAGCTCCACAGACTCTTCTAAATCTACTAAGTTTTAAGAAAGTAGGAGTTTGATCTATATAACTAAGTACCCAGTACAGTGCCTGGGAATACTGGGTGCTCAGTAAACATTTACTGAGTGAGTGGGAAGTGACTCGATGCCACTTATCGAGATCAGTCACAGGCCTTGCTGTCCCAGCTCAGACCTAATCTGAGGCTACAGTTCACAAGTAGTCAAGGTAGGGAGTTTGGGATGAGTAAGGCTTTCCAGCTAGGCTGGAGAAACAAATGTACTAATACAGCATATTTGTATGTACTGTCACAGGCTCCTACTCGATCCTCAGTTAACTAAATGGAAGTCACACAGAGGAGGAGAGACGAGTCCTTGAGACAAACTCACATAACATTTGTGCAGAACAAGGTAACTGGGTCAGAAGGGGCACTGGTACCCAAATCAGTCACCAAACTTCTCCCAACCTGTCCATGTCTTTTCAGCTATACAGAACCCTAAAGAGGAAAGGGGTGATTTGCTTCTATTTTGTCATTTGAATAGTGAGTTAATGCTCTTTCAAAGAATCTGCTCTTTTTCTATTATCTCTTTTTAAAAAGTAGTCTAAGTGTAGAATTTGGGTCAAGCTGTGTACAGCATTCTCTATTCATTAAATCTGTTTAGCACATAAGGTTATTTTTGCCAAACCCGGAGCCATGATTTTTTCGAAGTCCTAATGCCGGAGACTGACTCTAACTGAGTAGTTTTTAGAAAATGTTTCAAAAAATAAATCATTTGTCTGTGGAGTCTTGGCATGTAGTTTGGATGGACTCATTTCAGTCAGCTCAGTACTTCTCCAGAAGCCAGGTGATACCCTGGCAATGGGCTGAACTGTCAGGACTGCTCTCATGTGCCAGAGATAAACTTTTATGGCTTCCTGAGACTTGAAATGTGAGGAAGAATATAAGGACGGTTCTGTAATGCACCAAGTCTTTCTAAATCATGGGAAAATAAGTCAAGACCTGGTCGTCTCTTTATCCCCAAGGAGAGGAGGCATATAAGGCCCATTCCGGGTCCTTGGGACGGGCTGAGTTAGAGGAGTAAAAATATATCTCTGGGTTCCCCTGGGAAGAGAACCCATTTCCCCCCGTCATTGATCATACTAGAAATAGCTCTCAATCGAGAATATAATGTTTTGGCATACACCCCTCAGGAAAACCCGGGACATGTGCTTAGAATTATAAAAACAAATCCACGCCTAATATCAATTTACCCACCCAAACATTCCAATGCAATTATGTGCAGCATAGAGAAAGCAAAACTTGAACCTAGGTGAGGAAGGCAGGAAAGAGTTTTGGTAGTTGGTGGCCCAAGGTAAACACACTTGGGAGGGCGGTCAGAGGGGGAAGTGATGCTGATGTTCACACAAGCGCCACCCATGCCAGACACAGGGGAGGTTTTCTATCAACTTACCTACGGGCTGGAACAAAGGAAAAGTGGGCAGGTGCATTTGGAGAGAAATTCCGGGGGCTGTCCAAAGGACTGTTACCTGAGGGAAGAAAAAGTGAACCCTTTGTGAGGTTTGTTTCAGAGGAGGGTTAAGACAACCTTTAGGGAAGAAATCTGCCCCAAGCACCAGCAATTAGCACATAGGGTTATTTTTTCAGGCCCACCATTAGTTTAATGATTCTCTTTGTAGAAGACTGTCAGCCCAGAGGTTTCTCCTTTGTTCCCAAGTTGCCTTCAACCATCTCTGTCTCCCAAACATCCATTCTAGCTGCACCAGCAACTTGCCAATTTCCTGCCCTCCTAGGAACACCTCAGGTTCCAATATGCCTAGCTGAGTTAACTCAACTTCCAATGGCTTGAAGAACTGATTCAGTACAGAAGGCATGACCAAATACTCAAACATTCCTCAAGGCGCACCAGGACTCCTGGTCCAAAAGTCTATTACACATGATCTCTGCACACTGTGTCCAAGGGGCTAACCTAGAAATATGTCTGCTTAAGGGAAACTGAAGTTCTCAGGTGGGGACTTAGTACAGCAGTGTTCCTTCAAATAGTCCATACACAAGGCCTCCAAGTCTGCCCAGCAGACTTAGTGTAGGAATTATTCTCATCTCATCTATTAGTTTTCTCATGTACCCTGTAACTTGCTAACTTACAGCTCAGAAACTTTAAACAAAACTGGGTGCTTACCTTTGCACTAGTCACAACAGTTCTTGAACCTAAGCCTGCCATACTTCTCTGATGTAACTTCCAGCTGGGGGCTGGTTATTAGGAGTTCCTAGCTGGCAGAAGCTATCAATGTGTTCCCGTCTAAAAGGCCACAATGTGCTCACTACATAGCCAATCCCCGTCCACTTCCTCACTTCTGTGCACAACTCTGTGCACCAACACTGGCTATGAGAAACTGCAGCTACCCAGGGGCACGGCAGTTCAGCATGCCTTGGCTTTTTCTTCGACAGTTGCTTTCTGTACAGGGTGTGGATGTTCCAAGGTACCACGAAGCTGCCCAGTTGCTTCCCATTATCTCCATCCAACAAGGTCTGGTAGCACTTAATATTCTTCTGTATTGACCCAGAAAAAATCAGCCTCACAAACAACGCCAAACAACCCTATGCAATCTTTACCAATTATATAAAGGCACTCTCTTCGGGGGAACTAATTAAGAAACAGAAGAAATATTTGAGGGGGAACTAATTAAGAAACAGAAGAAATATTTGAAACAATGACTGAGAATTTCTTCAAATTAATGTCAGACACCAAACTACAGATCCAGGAAGCTTGGAGAACACCAAGCAGGATTAAATGGGGAAAAAAAAGAAAAAGAAAAGAATTATATCCAACTTCTCAAAAACCGTGCAAGCAAGAAGAGAGTGAAGTAAAATCTTAGTTTTAAGGGGGGAGGGGACCCACTAACATAAAATTCTGTACCCTGTAAAATTATTTTTTAGATTTGAAGGAAGAATAAACAATTTTCAAGTAAGAATTGAGGGCATTTGTTGCCAGTAAACCTGCCTTACAGGAAATGCTAAAAGCTCTGCAAAAAGGAAAGTAATATAGGTCAGAATTCAGATGTACATACTGAAAGGAATTAGTGGAGATAAAATTAAAACTTTGATTTTTTTCATATTATTCAAAATAATAACAGCAACAATGCATTTTATTATGCATGCTGTGTGTGTGTGTATCTCGGTTCTTATGTGTAAGTGAAATGAATGCCTGCAATGATACAAAAGACAGGAGGGAGTGATACAGGTAGATGGCCTGGCCAGCTTGGGAGTAAGTGAGGGGTTGTAGAAAACACCAGAGGTGGCAGAGGCAAAGCTGAGCACAGCATGTGACACCCCTGGGCTGAGACCTAGAGGGAAAAGCACTCTTACTCCCCTCTGGAACATGGTGGAAGGGGGAGGTGCAGACCTGCCAGTCTAGCCTAAAAAAAGGATGGGATTGAATAGGGAAACTAGACCCTTCTGGAGCACAAGGTTTTGGGGCTGGGAGATTTAAATGAAGGGTAGGAAGAAACATGTGGTTCTTCTTCCTCTGGAACCTGCAATCCAGACACACGCCCTGACCAGAAATTGAACAGGCAACCTTTAGCTTTGTGGGATGACGCCCAACCAACTGAGCCACACTGGTCAGGACAACGACATCATTTTAAATATAAAGATACAGATAGATTAAAAATAAATAAAGATATATGAACATTAATCAAAAGAACACTGATTGGAGTAGTTATATTAATTTTGAACAGAGAAGACTTCAGAGCAACAAAAGTTATCAGGATAAAAAGGGGCATCACATAATGATAAAGGAGTCAATACTCCAAGATGACATAACCTTTAATGTGCAGATGCCTATCAACAGAACTGCAAACTGTTAGAACAACAGGGAGAAATGACAAATTCACTTTTATGCTCAGAAACTCCAGTGCCCCTCTATCAGAACTCGGCAGATCCAGCAGGCAGAAAATCAGTAATGACAGAGTTGAACTCTATAGCACCATTAGTCAACTGGATATAAATGACATCTATAGACTACTTCATCCAATGACAATAGAATACACATTCTTCACAAGCTCATATGGAATATTCACCATAATAGTCCACATTCTGGGCCATAAAACACACCTTAACAAATTTAGAAGAATGGTAATCATACAATGTCTGCTTTCAAATGAAATTAAACTAGTAATCAATAACAGAAAGATGGCTAAAAAATCCCAAAATACTTGGAGATTAAACAACACACTTTGAAATAACACATGGGTCAAAGAAGAAATCTCGAGAAGTTAAATAGTATTTTGGACTAAATCACAGTGAAAACACAACTTATCAACATTTGTGGAATGCAACAAAACACAGCGTAGACAGAAATTTACAGCATTAAATGCATATATTAGAAAAGAGGACCTAAAATTAGTCAGCTAAGCCTCTACCTGAAGAAACCAGAAGAAGGCCCTAGCTCGTGTGGCTCGGTGGATTGAGTGCTGGCCTGTGAACCAAAAGGTCACTGGTTCGATTCCCAGTCAAGGCACACACCTGGGTTGTGAGTCAGGTCCCATTTAAAAATGGGCAAAAAATCTGAACAGACATCTCATCGAAGAAGATACACAGAGGACAAGTAAGCATATGAAAAGATGTCCAACATCAGGTGTCATTAGAGATATGCAAATTGAAATAAGCAGGTACCACTACAAACCTATCAGAATGGTCAAATTCCAAAACACTGACAGCACCAAATGCTGGTGAGGTTGTAGAACAACAGATATGCTCACTTGCTGCTGGTGCGACTATAAACGGTACAACCACTTTGGAAGACTATTTAGCAGATTCTTTCAAACTAAGCATACCCTTACCCATATGATCCAGCAATCATGTTCCTTGGTATTTACCCAAATGTACTGAAAACTTAAGTCCACACAAAAATCTGCACACAGATATTTACATCAGCTTCCTTCACAATTTCCAAAACCTGGAAGTCACCAGGATGTCCTTGACTAGGCGAGTGGGTAAACTGGTACATCCAGACAAGGGAATATTATTCAGAGCTAAAACGAAATGATCAAGCTGTGATAAGACACAGAGGAATCTTAACTGTATATTACTAAGTGAAATGAACCAATTTGAAAAGGCCACATACTGTATGATTCCAACTACTATGACATTCTGGAAAAGTCAAACTGTGGAGACAGTGAAGAGATTAGTGGATGCCAGGGGTTGGGCAAGGGAGAAATGAATAGGCAGAGCACAGAGAATATTGAGGGCAGTGAAACTATCTGTATGATAATACAATGGTGGGTATATACCATTACACACTTGTCAAAATCCATAAAATATACAAAACCACCAAAAGTGAACCCTAATGTAAACTATGGACTTGGGATAATAATGATGTGGCAACACAGGTTCATCAGTTATAACAAATGTGTCACTCTGGTTCAGGATATTGAGAATAACTGTGCATGTATGGTAACACGGACTATGGGAACCCCCTGTACTTTCTGCTCAATTTTGCTGTGAACCTAAAACTACTCTTGAAAGTTTATTTCAAGTTTACAAAGTTTATTAATTAAAAAAAAAATTAACTAGAAAGGTTACATTTCCAGAATGGCTAAATGCCTACTGAACTGACTTACTGTATTTGTAATCTACTTATATATAGTAAATATTTAATATTGAACTGAACTGTGTAAAATAAGTGGGCTAATTTCAAATCAATAGGTCTCATATTATTCAACAGCTTCCAGACTTTAAAGTGAAATGACAAAGTCGTTGAACATCCTAAAGACCCAAATACCAGGATCTGTGAGCTCTGAGGACGTAACTGATGTGAAGTTTGATCTGTATGGAACAATCAGTGCTGCCTTTCTCACCAGCTGGGTAAGTGTGGGGTCTACATCCATGAACTGGGCTTTTAAATCAATTCTTCCTGCCTTGATCTGAGGTCTGCCTGGATTTTCTGCAGTGATTTGAGGAGAGATAATAATGATAGCTAACATTTATGATGATAATAACTAAGCATGTTCCAGATATTAAAGCTAGAGTCCACAGACCCAGGCTGGCTAAAAAGGCCAGATGATGTTCTCAATAAAAGCCACTTGAGTAGGGAAGATTTAGTCCCAAACTGTAACTGCCAGGAATCTAAATAGAGAGATAATCATCTCAGAGAGGAGCAGCCAGCAGTAATTACCGTCCAGTACTCATGTTACAGTTGGGAAACTATGTACAAGGACCAGATGTGCTAAATTTACTTCTATATGATGAAAAGGCCAGGTCAGATATATGCTGAGTTTTCACAAAGTTCCAGGGTAGAATGCACTATCTGAGCTAATGTATGACCCAGTCAATTTTTTGGGCTAAGTACCTAAGCACAGTAAGATCTTTGCTTTGAAGGCCAAGTATGGCTTCAAAAGGAAGTCCTCCTCCCGTGCTCTTGGTGGTGTCTTCTAATGCAAGAGTTAGTGTTTGAGAGTTTAACTGATCCTTGGAAAAGGGCCATGAGCACACTGAATAGCTCAATCTGGGCCCAGTAAAGTGAAACCCTTCTACCAAGGACAACGATCAATTTCAGAATCACCAGACTCTCAAGGTGCTCAAACTACGCCGCATGTACCCTCACTTCCTCTCTCCCAAAGACACAGTAAACTGTGAGCAAAGAGACAAACCCAAGTGGAACATACCTGTCTTTGTTTCACTGCTTTGGTACCCTTTTACTGCCCCAAGACAGACAAGGCCCATGGCTTACCAAACCCAGGCAGCCAGCTCTGAATGGCTCCCTGTGGTTTCGAGTCTGCTCCACTTCCCTTACACCTAGGTCTGGAACTTCCACTGTAAATAGTGTAGCAATGAACAGCACAGCAGTGCAGGCATCCTTTCAACACCCGAGTCACCTCATCTGGCTCCTCTGGGATGCAAGAATACACTTCTAGAGCAAAATACATGGCTAACGCAAATGAGGTCTTCTGCCTTACAATTTTTATATTCCTCAGCCAGAGGCAAGTAAATCCACCCTTAGACTGTCTGCAGGGGCCCATGTGGAGCAGAGTCTGAAAGCATGAGGTCATTTACTTCAATTCCAGTATGTGAAATCAATGTCGACATGAAGCAAGTATTTCTCTCACTTTTGTTGACTCCTGTTCTAACAGAGGGAAAGTTATCAGAAGTCCCATTAGGCAGAAAATCATCACTGCGAGCTTTAATCCGTGAGCATGATAGGACAAAATGTTAATGGAGCCCTTATCACAGGGCCCCAGATAACTACAGCCATAACACTCTCTTAATACACTAGAACAGAGGTTATGCCCCAGGATACATACCTAGCCCCAAGATAAGCACAAGACCAAAAAAATGTGGACATGTCAAGGCAAGAAACAACTAAATCAAAAACAGACTGAACACATTCTCCCATAGAAAGCATGCTCATGAGCTCTATATGCTTCAGTCGGCAAAATGAAGTGACGATATAATGTGTTGAACCACAAAAATTAAGAAGGAGAAAAGAAATTGGGCATCTTTCATTCCACCTTTCTTAACCTTCAAGCACTCACCTGTGTGGCCATGGAGTGGTGAGTGCGGCCGTGGTAGTGTAGGTGACGTGCTAGAGGTCACAATCAAACTCTTACGGTTACTTGTCCGACAACTGCAATGAAAGCACAAATGTTAGTTAAGACAGAGCCACACCATGGGCCCAGAGACCTTGAATGGCTACAGAGGAACAAAAGAATGACACCATTCCATGGACTGAGCAGTACATTGTTTTCAACTGGGCTAGCAATGACTGCACCAGTGAAATTTCATAACTCACTGTGTTCCACCTTGGAATAACTTCTGTCACTGTTTCACTTTTACTTTGTATTCCCACTGCCATTTTGGCTTTTGCATCCCAAGCAAACACAAAGAACTCACTAAGGGTAACAATCCTTTCTTAAATGGTATATAATGAAGAATAACCACTGCAAATTTGAGTTAGAAAACAAAATCACAAGTCATACATATTCTCATATCTCCTAAAAATTAATGTTCTAGCCATAAAAACAAAACTATTAACTTAATCTATAAAATTTATTTTTTAAACTGCTTAATCCATGAATTAAGTAATATTCTCATATCACCATACATTTCAAAACAGGCCTGGGTTCCTTCTAAAGTTGGTTTTCTATTACATGTTAATGCCTGAGGCTTTTTCTTGTGGTTAGAGTAAACCAGGTCATGATGGAAAGCCATTTCATGCTCCACCTGCTGCTGCTGAAAAGTGTGTAAACATTTATTTGAAAGTCAGCCCATCTTTTAAAGGCATTAGGGAAGCGTGTCATATATATTCATCCAAACAATTATTTGCCGAACATCTACTATGCACCAGGCACTGTTCTAGGTGCAGAAGGTAAACAGTGGGGAAGAAGAGAGAAAGTCTCTATTCTCAAACTAGAGGTAATAGTACTATGAAAAAAGATAAAGAGAGACAGAGAATGTTCAAGAAATAGCAAAGAAGTCAAGTGGGTGGCAGAAGGGGAGAATGATAGGAAAAGAAGTAGGTTATAGAAGCTATGGGGGTGGGCCACACAGACTCTGTAGGGCTGGAAGACTGTCATAAAGAAATACTGGAAATATGATGAAAAACCACTGGAAAGATTGATATCAATTTCAAGAACAAGATTATGATGAGAAATGACAAGTACCTTTCCTCAAGAAATCATCATAACTAACGTAATCACGAGTACCCGTCGTTACCTCGGTCACCATCAAATGTGCAAGACTTCCATTCTCCAATTCAATAGTCTCCGTCTGCTCCTTGAGCTTCAAAGAAAGCTGACACTGTACCTCCTTGAACTCAGTCTGTCATCAGTAAACTTCTTACATATTCGATTTATTTTCTCAACATTCACTTTACATTCTAGCTCTAACTGAAACCTGCTGTCCCCCAGGATACCACAGTCCTAGTGAAACCCTTTTTAAACCCAACCTTTCATCTATTTTGCAGCTGTATTTGGGTAGCTGAAGGTGACTGAAGAAAAATTTCAAGTCACACTGGCTGGTATCTCTTTATGATGATAAACATCAGGTGGGCCTTGTCAACCATACAACATTTACCTCGGCAATAGGCAATGGGCACACTTCCGTGTGTTCTCTCTCTCTCCGAGGAAATTAACTCACATCTTGTCCCCAGACCTCCAGCACTCCTTCCCGGCATCTCACCCTTACCTGCTGACTTTGCCTTTCATTCAACTGGATGGGGTGGGGGGCACTGCATAAAGTAGTACTACATGTTTCTTGACAAAAATCATTAACCTAAATCTATACCATACACTCTACTTCCTTATCTATATAAGCAGAATGAAAGCCCATGCTCCTATCAAAGTCAACTCCCCCAACCCCCCTATTCAAGAAGTCTGCACCTGCGCTGCCTTCTCTCTCCTATGCCATGAATTTCCACTTTCTCCTGGATCATTCTCATCATCATAGAAACATGCTGTCATTTCTTCCAGCTTAAAAAAATAGAAGCTTTCACAGACCTCCCCCAAGTTACCCCTTTCTCTTCTCCTCTATTTAGGAAAAATTTTGTGTAGCGGTTCTGTGCTTGTCATCTTCACATCTTTATTTCCTAGTCTCTTTAGCTGACTCTAGATAGTCATCCCCATCCTGCCATTGAGACCACTGTTTTCCAGGTCACTGGTGACAACATTCAATTACCAACCCTCATTTTATGTATCCTCTCAATATTGCTTGAAAGTTTTAACTCCCTTTCTAAAAAAACTTTGGAATATAATTTACAGTTAATGAAATATACAGATCTTAAGTGTTCTGCTCAATGAGACTTAACTGTATATATCCACATAACAACTGACCAAACAAGAGACAGAATAATGCACTACTGCAGAAAGCTCCCAGGGGCCCTTTTCCTGCCAAACCCCTGTGCCCCAACCACTTCTCTCTCCACGTGTTAATTTTGTTTTGCTGAATTCCGATAACTAGAATGACACACTTTTGTGTGTTTGGCTTCTTTTGTTCCATCTAATACCTGTGTAACTCTTCCTGAGATACTTCTTCATTTAGACTCTAGAACACAGTATATTTCCTCCCATCTCACTAGCTGCTTCTTTTTCACTCTCCTTTGTTAGTTCCTTCTCTTCCTGACCTCTAAATCATTAAGTACACTAAGGTTCAGATCTGAAATATCTTTTATTCTCTCCCTATACTTATTCCCTAAATGATTTTTCCAATTTCATAGCTTCAATTCTATGATGATGATGATACTCAGCTTAGTACTGCTGATCCTGTGCTCTCTCCTGAATGCAGCATTCATATATCCAAATGCCTACTGACATCTCCAACTGGATGTCTAAAAGACATCTTAAAGAAGCACAGAACTCTTGAATTTCCCTCTAAAACCTGCTACTCCTCCGTAAGTTGTCTCTATCTCATTACATGGCAACACCATTCATCCAGAAGTTCAGCAAAAACATGTGAGTCACTGTCGGTTCTTCTCTCTTTTTTTCACACCAACATCCAAAACAACCAGCAAATTCTGTGGATAATACCTTTAAAATACAGTGGTACCTCCGTACTTGTCATTAATTCATTCCAGAACTCGTGATGAGTGCCGAAACTGACAAGTATCGAATAAGGAAGCATTTTCCCTTGCAGGGCAGTGTTATGACTCATACAAGTTCTAGAAAGTGCAATGAGTCTCCAGCAAGCGTTGAGTGCAGAAACATCTTTTTCTCATCAAAATGCAACAAGTACAGGGATTGATGAGTTCTGAAGCCAATGAGTACCAAGGTATGACTGTATGTCCTGAGCCTAAACAATTCTCATTGCCTCCAGTTCAAGTCTAAAAAGATTTCTGAATGATCTTCTTCCCACTTTGGTTCTTCCTGTCCACCTCCATGTCCCCACCAATCTATTCTTCACCATGAACAAGAGTTAGTATTTTTAAAACCATACATAGATTTGGTCATGTGAATTCTTTCTTAAATACCCTGAATGGCTTCCCATCATAGTTTGAATATAATTCAAACTGCTTTACATGGCCATTCAAATTAATCCTACTGGAAATAATCTATTTTTGCTTAGATAAGGTTTTGTCTTTTGTGTTTTCTTACAAAGAAGTATACCTATGCTTATTTAGCCGTTGTTCTAAGAATAAGATACAAATATTCTCAAAAAATAACTCTAGGACATGCAGTTCTGAACATGAGAAACTATATGAAACTACAATGACCCTTGGAAAGCTCACCCAGACCAAGGGAATCCTGAGCAGCAGGAAAACTCCGATTTCTGCACAATGGTTTCCACTACTTCCCTCAACACGTGTCCTCCCTTCTTACCAAATTCTACCCATTCTTTAGAGACCATGAGCTCAAATGAGGTTTGTGTGTGTGTGTGTGTGTGTGTGTGTGTGTGTGTGTGGATTCTCCTTTATTCTTTCAAGCAGGAAGATGTCTTTCCTTTCTCTGAACTACTTTAGCACTTGTGGTTTATACTACTCACAGTCACTGTGTCGGTGTGGTAAGTATAGCAGGGCTTTGTAATTAGAAGATCTGAGTTTGAGATCGGCTGTTTGACCTTGAGCAAGTCTCATGAATTCTTATGCTCTGGTGTTCTCAAATATACAATGAAGATAATGTAAATATTATGTGTCATTCTAGATGACTCTCTCTCTCTTATATATTAATTCATCATAAATCTTGTTGGCTTTAACATTAACTGGGGTAGAGGGAGGTTAGTTGACCCAAAGATGACACAGATGATAGAATTAGTAGAAGAGAACATTAAAATTGTTATTTTAACTATAGTCTATATTTTCAATAAGATATAGGAAAGTATGGCATGTTAAGGAGAGATTATGATGATATTTTAAAAAATCTAAATAGACCTTCTAGGGGTTAAATGACTCTCAGATGAAAATTAAACTGGATGCCATTTCCAGGGGATGATTTATTGCACAAGAAAAGATTAGTGAACCTACACATAGCAAGAGAAACTATGCAAAATGAAAAAGACAAAAATTTTTAAAGGGAAACAGCCACCGTGAACTGTGGGATAACTTCAAGCAGAGCAGATAGTAATCAGAGTCCCGTAAAGGGAGGGAGCAGGAGATGGAAAAAATATCTGAAGAAGTAATTGTTGAAAATTTTCCAAATTTAATGATAGCTATCCTCATAGAAGAAAAAAGATGACAATAGACTCCTCATTGGAAAAAGATGCAAGCCAGAAGACAGTAAAGAAACATCTTAAAGTACTGAATGCCGAATTCAATACCAAGCAGAAATATCCTTCAAAAAGGCAGCCAAAATAAAGGCCTTTTCAGACATACAAAAGCTGACATAATTCACGATCAGTAGACTTGAACTAGAATGAATGTTAAAGGCAGTCTTCTAGGCTGACGGGACATGACACCAGATGTAAATTTGGATCTATGCAAAGGGGAAAAAGCACAAAAAACGGTAACATGCAAGTAAATATACATCACTTGTTTTTATTTTTAAAATCTCTTTAAAGATAATAAAACTCTAAAGAAAACACAATAATTTATTATAATAACACATGTAGATACCAAATGAAGGACAGCCTCAGCACCATAGCTGGGAGGGAAGAATGGAAGTATACTTACATTAAGTGTGAAGCGGTATAACAACACTTAAAGTAAACTGTGACAAGGTAAAATTTTATATTATAAACACTAATGAGACTACTGAAAAAGGAAAGTGAATAAGCATAGTTAACAAGCCAACAAAAGAAATAAAATGGAATCATAAAAAATAACCACTCCAAAAGAAGGCAGAAAAGTAACAAAAGGAAAACAAGTACAATTGGGCCAAATGGAAAACAAACAGCAAGTTAATAGACTAAAACCCAATGACACCAGTAATCACATAAAATGTAAATGTTATAAAGGCACAGTCACTTAAGGCAGAGGTTGCCAGACTGGATAAAAAAAGCAGGACCCAACAATATGGTGTTTATTCTTTGTGACAACTAAAAATTAGAAACCACCTCAAATGTCCACTGACAGGTGAACGATAAACAAATCATTATATAGCCATACAATGGAATTCCACTCAGCAAGAAAAAAGAATAACTACTGATTCACACAATGGATGAATCTCAAAATAATTATACTGAAAGCAGGAAGCCAGACATGAGTATATTTTGAACAATTCCATTTACATAAAATTCAAGAAAACGCTAACTAATGTATAGTAACAAACAGCAGATTAGTGGTTGCCAGACCAGAGGTGGGGAACAGATTAGAAACAGGCATAAGGAAACTTTTAGGAGTCAAAGATGGTATGTTCATTATCTTGACTGTGCTAACAGTTTCACAGATGTATGCCTTCCGCAACCCCCCATCAAATTGTATGTTTTAAGTATGTACATTCTATTATATATTATACTTTGATCATAACTCAATAAAGCTGCAAAATTTTTTTAATGTAAGTAATCTCAAAGTCACTCTTCTGCTTAAAATTCTCCCTGTCTCACTGAGAGTAAACATGAGTGGTCTTACTCACAGTCTACAAGGTTTTACATGGTCTGGGTCTCTATCTCTTTCCCTCTTCCTCACTCCACTCCAGCTACGTGGCCTCTTTACTTTTCTTGGAACTGTCAAGCACACCACTGCCTCAGGATACTTCCTTAGTCTGTGTTTCCCCCCTCACCTGTATCCGGTCTTTGCTCAAGTACTATCTGCTCAACAAATTTTCCCCTGATCATTCTATTTAAAACTGTAACTGCCTCTCAAACTCTTTATCCCCCTTTCCTAATATATTTTTATCCATAGCACTTACCATTATCTAAGCATATATTTTGCACGCGCTTTTGTTTCTTGTTTCTCTTCCCACAAGAATCTAAACTCTATGAGGTCAGGGGCTTGCTCATGCTTTATTTACTGCTGTAATCATCAATGCCTGGAACTCTGCCCGGCATATGGTAAGTTGCCCAATAAATATTTGTTAAATGAATGAATGGAAGAGTATGATTTATTACAAGGTTTAAAATAAAAGAGGATACTTGTACACCTGGCACATTAAGGTATATTAAACCATTATGTCTAAAGCTTTTGTGAATGGAAATAAAGATCTCTTAAAATGGCAGAGACAGATAATTGATTAGAATTTTATTTGCCATGCTCTTGTTTAAAATTTAAAATAAAATTCAAAACACTGAAGATCGTATGTCCAGGCCACATGCCTTTTTATGAAGGTACACATAATCTCACTTGGCAAATCAGCAACAGCTGCCAGGGGATAAAAGGTCAGGCACCCCAGTACAGATGCCATGACTCAGCTGAGATCCAACACTAGGAACTGGCTAATTTTTCCATTTCATAAGACTCTGGACATTTCCCCAGGATCCTAAAAGATACAAGGTCTTAATTCTTTCCTCCAAGTGAAATGAAAGTACTGGAGGTTTACAAGTCAGGAACACTAACTCTCAGCTGATGGGAGGTAACCTGGAAGACTCCTGAGTTGATCCTCTGCTGCCTATTTTAAAGACTGGGTTAAACCATACTGCTGTCCAATACAGCAGATGCTGTCCAATACAGCAGTCTTCCCTTACAAGCAGGGATGCCTTCCAGGATCCCCAGTGGTTGCCTGAAACCGCACATAGTACCAAACCCTATATACACTACATTTTATCCTATACATACACACCTATGATAAAGTTTAATTTATAACTCAGGCACAGTAAGAGATTAACAACAACTAATAATAAAATAGAACAATTATCACAATATACTGTAATACTTTTTTAAAGTAACATATTGCAACAAAAGGGTCATTATTAAGTAAAGTAAGCACAAGCACTGTAACATCGTGACAGTCAGTCCTAATAACTGAGATGTCCACTAAGTGACTAAACGGGAGGGTACTGCACACAGTGGGGACACGCTGGACAACAGGATGATTCATGTTGCAGCCAGGGCAGAGCTAGACAGTGTGAGATTTCTTCACACTACTCAAAAGGTGCACAATTTAAAATTTATGTGCTTCTCTCTGGAATTCTCCATTTAATATTTTTGAACCAGGGATTACTGTGGATAACTGAAACTGCAGAAAGCAAACTGCAGATAAGGGCAGACTGTTGCACCGCCCCAGTCACTCGGTCACTTGTAGCAAGTCCTGGCACTGCATCTTCTTACATCTTTACCACAATCACCTCAGTGGACAGTGGGGACAAGGAACTGTGGCCATATTTGGAGAGTTTGCAACCTTCAAAATAATTGTAGTTAACTGTATTTTTGGACCATAAGACACACTCAAGTTTTAGAGGAAAATAGGAAAAAAATTTTGAAGCAAAAAATGTGGTAAAATATTTAATAACATAAATAATATTTCACCAATGTAAATGTAAACAGAACTCAACAGCAGCATTAACAACCATTATTCCTCCCAAATTTGGGGGGGAAGGTGCATCTTATAGCCTGAAAAATATGTAAATATATAGAACATAAAATTAAATAATAAACACAATTTAAATATAAAACTATAAAAAAGAGATAATAAAAATGAAAGGGAAAGAGAAAGCAGAATTATTATAAACTATGGGATCTATCCCATGTAAAACTGGTTTAAAATCAATTAATATACCACCAGATTTATAGAATAAAGAAAAAATGTACATGATCATTTCAATAGTTGCAGAAAACACCTTTAACAAAAGTCTGACACATTCATATTAAAGTCTCTCAACACCAGAAATGGGAACATCCTCAACTTGATCAAGGGCATGTATGAAAACCCCACAACTAACATATTTTAATGGTGAAAGGCTGAATGGCTTTCTCCCTCTGGAAGAACAAGGCAAGTATACCTGCTTTTGCCACTTCTATTCAACATTGTACTGGAGGTTCTTGTCAGTGCAATAAGAAAAATAAAAATGATTGCATCCATATTGGAAAGGAAGAAGTACAACTGTTATTATTCACAGATAAAATGATCCTACATGTGGAAAATCTCAAGGAATTAAAAAAGACCTGACAAAACTAATAAACAAGTTTGGTCACGGGCTACATGAATACATATATATCAACTGTATTTCTATATACTAACAACAAACAATTCAAAAATGAAATTAAGAAAAACAATTCCACTCACAAAAAGCATCAGAAAGAATAAAATATTTAGGAATAAATTTAATAAAAGAAATGTAAGACTAGTACATCATGGATTGGGAGACTCAATATCATCCAGGTGACAACTCCCCACCCACCCGAAATTGATCTATAAATTCAAAGCAATCCTGCCCTGGCTGGTGTAGCTTAGTGGACTGAGCGCGGGCCTGTGAACCAAGAGATCACGGTTCGATTCCCAGTCAGGGCACATGCCTGGGTTGCAGGCCAGTTCCCAGCAGGGAATGCACAGGAAGCAACCATACATTGATATTTCTCTCCCTCTCTCCTTCCCTTCCCCTCTGAAGATAAATAAATAAAATCTTTAAAAAAAAAAAAGCAATCCTTATCAAAATTCCAGTGGGCTCTTTCATAGAAACTGACAAGCTGGTATTTATTTGTTTGTTTGTTTATTTATTTACAAATGGATAGTCACAGTCAAAAAGAAAACTTTGACCTTTACCTCATACCATACACAAAAATTAACTCAGGTGTATCACATATTAAAATTTAAGAGCTATAAACATAAAACTTCTAGAAGAGAACAGAGAAGAAAATCTTTAGAGCCTTGAATTAGACAAATAGTTCTTAAATATGATACCAAAAGCATGAT
>CM052542.1:28184499-28205787 GCA_028533065.1 Trachops cirrhosus | reverse complement strand
TAGAAGCTAAAGAACTTATGACACATGGACATGAACTAAAGGGGGGGAGTGGGAGAGGGTGTTCAGGGAGGAGGGGGACGAAGGGGGGATAGTAGGACAAATGTAATAGCATTATCAATAAAATATGTTAAAAAAAAAGTCTACATACCAAAAGCCTCTCACAAATGTGACACAGGAGAAACAAGAGGCTGAATTGGTACTGGCTGCAAACTTCAGCAGTGAACTTCTTATTGCTGAAGATGTTCAAGCAAAGGCTGAATAGCTTTTTGCTAGACACCAAATGAAAGGAACTCCTAATCAGTAGGGAGTTGGCTATAGCTAGAACCCTTCTAATAGAGACATCACTCTAAAAATGGTTTTGTGCTGCAAATCCCCCACTTTAGGTCTGATGAAGTCTATGGCAATTCAAAGCTGATTCAAAACCAAGCCATTCTATGATCCACAAAGTTGCCAATACCAAACTTCTATTTCCAGGAGGCCTAAAGTCAGGCCAGTGAATAGTCAGAGACATACTTCTTCCTCTCTGTTCAGGGACACCAGTTACACCGCAGACCATATCTAGCACTCTTTCAAAGAGGGTTCTGCCAGCAATGTAATATTCATGTCAGAGTGCCAATCAGGAGGCCTGAATCATATACTTAGAAGATGTACAAGTTAACTAACGATTAAAGGTTAATTAGTGCAACTCAAATCACAATCATATTTACTATACCTCTTAAGGTTGATCATACCTGTGAGATTATAGGAATATATATATTCACAGACACATGCACACCCCCGCCCCAGGTTCCTGACCCAGGGATCCTAAAACCCTTATAAATTCCTGAGTGATAAGAACACTAGAAGCATGGACCTGGAGAGTATTATGCTAAGTGAAATAAGCCAGTCAGTGAAAGACAAATACCATATGCTCTCACTTATATGTGGAATCTAAAGAACAAAATAGAAGCAGAGGCGTGGACACATGAACAGACTGACAGCTGCCAGAGGGGAGGGGATGAGGGGGACTGGATGAAAAAAGGTGAATGGATTAATGAAGAGATATATATACAAAACCCATGGACACAGACAACAATGTGGTGATGGCCAGAGGGCTGGGTGGAGGTGGTCAAACGGGGGAAATGAAGACATCTGTAATAGTGTAAACAATAAAAATAAAGTTAAAAAATCCTTACATAGCTTAAAAGGCCTAACATTTTCTGGTTGCTATTTGTCTATCTCTTAACATTCTCTTTCACTAAGTCATTTTGCTTTAGCCACACAGATCTCCTTTCTGCTTCTTGAGCACATCAAGAATGCTCCCATATCAGAAATTCTGCTCTTGCTTTTCCTTCTGCTTTGAATGCTTTACATTTTTTAAAAAAATCTTTACTCACCCATTCACCTCATATGTGATCTAGTAAAGGAGGACGCCCCAAACCTTTTTATTTTAAGTTCCATTCACTCTTATATATCACACGATATGTACTGTACTGCTTTATTTCACTCCCATACAGATATCAACACATAAAAGTCACAATTTAATTGGCTATTTTATTATTTGTTTATTTCTCTCCATCAAGACGCAGACCTAAGTAATAAGAGGCAGTTTGTCCATTAGTTCACTCCCCTTAACAGTACAACCTCAAACAAACATTTGGTAGATTTGGACATGTTAAGTGTTTGCTGAATAAAATAAATTAATAAACCTAAAAAAGAAAAAAAAGAATACTAGGAGCATCTTTTGTTCTACTACAGAGACTGAGTGGGCTATTAAATGGCTCTTGGATGGGTACTGGTCACCAGAAAGACGAAGACATGATTAGAAGCTTAAAATTTCAGCATTCCCCACCCATCCTCCAGAGAGGGGAGAAGGACAGAAAAACTGTTAATAAGTGGGCATGCCTACATGAAGAAGCCTCCATAAAATCCCAACAGTATGGGTAGGTGAACACATCCATAACAAGAGGAGGACACAACCCCTCTCCCCAGGACCGAAACTCCTGCACTCGGGACCCTCACAGACCTTGTCCTATGTACTTCTTCATCTGACTGTTCATCTGTATCCTTCACCATATCCATTAAACTGGTAAACAAAAGTGTTTCCCTGAATTCTGTGACCTGTCCTAGCAAATTAATCAAACCTGAAGCAGGGGTTGTGGGAGCCTCCGATTTGTAAGCAAATCAGACAGAAGTTGTGGGTAACCTGGGGACACAGTACTTGTGACTGGCACCTGAAGTATAGTGGCAGGAGTTCTGAGTCACTTGGCCCTTAACCTGTGGGATCTGGTGCTACCTCCAGGTAGATAGTATTAGAATCAGGCTAAATTGCAAGACACTCAGCTGGTGTCACAGAGAATTGCTTGGTGTGGGGTAAAACCTCCACACATCTGGTGACCAGAAGTGTCAGAAACGAAAGGTTCTGTGTGAATAATAAGCAAAGGAGACACACAGTAGGGAAGAACTGGGTTTCTCCTATACAGAAGGAGGAAAACTGAGTTTTTCTAATATAATACCCATCCAAGACACTGAAGAACTAGAATCGAGTCCTGTCTATATAACACACCTATTGCTTAGCATCAAAGAACAGAAGTGTACCAAAGAGTTAGAGTGGGCATCCTTTAAACTGTCTTGACTGTCCCGTAAATTATTATAGGCAACAATCTTTAAGGCCCTAAGCATATCACTAGGATGCAATCAATAAAGAGGTTTAACATTCTGAGCAGGGCCAGTTCTAATAACCATGAAAAAGGACACTGTTTCTACTCCTTTCGGGCAATGTAGCCAAAAGCCTCAGTAGCTGTATTCGTTTCCTAGGGCTGCCATAACAGCACCACAGACATTTACTTCCTCACAGGTCTGGAGGCCAGAAGGTATCTGCAGGGCTCATTTCTCCTGAGGCCTCACTTCCTAGTTCCTGGATGGCTGTCTTCTCTACCCGTGTCCATGTTCCAATCTTCTCCCCTTATACGGACACAGTCATGTTGGGTGAGGGCCCACCCCAATGACCTTGTTTAACCTTCGTTACCTCTGTAAAGAACTTTTTTTCTAAATACAGTCACATTCTAGGTACTAAGGGTTAGCACTTCAACATATGAATTTTAGCGACACACAATTCAGCCCATAACAATAGTTACCCTCTACGGAGATAAAGACATCCAAGTACGGCCACTGCACAGTGGCCTTGTGTAGATCCTGGTTCTCTCTCTCGAATCATCTATTTGCAAATAGAGGTTAAACGCACCACTGCCAATAGCTCTCAATTTTTAGTTCTTCACTATTCACATTATTTACTGAAATTATTTTTCTCTTCTTGTCACTTACATCTGCTCAATAATATTTGACATTTGATTAATAACAGCAATATTCGATGGGCACATGTCTGTGGTAAGGATTTTGTGGAATTCAGGTTCATCACTCTGTTCGTTAAGAACTAATTCTGTCCGAGACTGAATGTGAATACTAAACAAAACTAAGTTAGTGAAGGACAGCAATGAGCTGGTGTTAAAGATAAAATGAAATATCATAAATCTAAAAGAAGAATAGTTTTAGAAGAAGATACAAAGGCTATACTTTCAGGGATCATTTCTATAGTTCATTACTAGAGAAGTTTCTCTGTGAAATAAGCCAGGTGGTGCAAGACAAATACCATATGATCTCACCTTTAACAGGAACCTAATCAACAAAACAAACAAACAAGCAAAATATAACCAAAGACACTGAAATAGAGAATAGGCTGACAGTGACCAGAGGGGAGAGAGGAGGGAGAGGAGGGAATTTCAAGGGAAAAGGGGAAGGGTTTGCAGCAACAAGTATAAAGGACACATGGACAAAAACAAGTGGAGGGGATGGAAACAGGAGGGAGGGAGGGAGGGAGGGAGGGAGGGTTGGGATGGGGATAAAAGGCAGAAAACTGTACTCTGAACAACAATTAAAATTTTTTAAAAAGGTAAAAAAAAATGACAACATCCCCCCCCCAAAAAAAGAAGATACAAAGGTAATGGTGTAGAAGTGACAATGGCCTGTGAAGTACCAATTCTTAACCCCAGCATAGGGGGATTTATTAAAGAATGTTATGAATATGTCACCTTGGGGGAAAAAAGACTAGGGGCGGCAAAATTATTTAGGTTCAGAAAATATTTTATACATAAAGGAGCACATTAGAGGGAGAAGCATAACAGTATAGTTGTCAGGAATATGATCTCTGGAGCCACACTGCCTGGGTTGTAACCCCCATTCTGCCACTTACTTACTGTGTTATCTCAGGTAATTTATTCAGTCCCTCTGTTACTCTGTTTCCTCCTCTACAAAACGCACAATAGTATCTATCTTATAGAACTGGTGTGAGGATTAAATGACCTACAAATTTTTAAATGCTTAGAATGGTACTTGGGAGCTGTTAAGTCCTCAGGGTTTGTTCATTTGTTAACTGCATACACAACAGCGCATTTCATCAGCAACATTACAGCAGAGGGGTTAAAACCACAGACTTGAGAGTAAGATTCTGTGGGGCTGAATGCCAGTTTCTACAGCTTATACACATCATTTCCTTAACCTCTCGGTACCACCGTGCCTTCATCAATAAAATAGATTTACTTGGATTTTTCACTCAGTCACTAAAATGGACTTGTATCATCATCTTACCAGGGTATTTTTTAAAATTTTTTAATTTTAGATTATTCAGTACAGTTTCTATCCTTTATTCCCATTCCAGCCCACCCACCCATTCCTCCCCTCCTCCCTCCCCTTTCCAACCCCCCTAGTTTTGTCCATGTGTCCACTCTATTTGTTTCTGTAAACCCTTCCCTTCTCCCCTGGAATTCCCTCCCCTCTCTCCTCTGGTCACTGACTACCTGTCCTCTATTTCAGTGTCTTTTGCTATATTTTTTACCAGGGTATTTTAAGGATTAATTTCAATACATATAAACCATTTAGAAAAATGTTTAATATTTAGTACACAATAAATGCTAAGCAAATGTCACCCATTTTTATTATTTTGTTGTTTCACTTCTTGATTTTTCTTGACTAAGCAAGGTGAAACAAAGGGTCTGTCCTGCTTCTACCAGATTTATCTAACATGTGAATCATTCAAGCAATACTCTCATGAAGCAATCTTCACTCCTTATGACAGAAGCCTGATTTCAAAATATTAGGTAGATTGGATTTCTACCACCTGCCATAACAGAGAAACAGAGACCAGATTTGCCCTTGTGCCTTAAAAACTACAAAAACAGAAAACACAAGGTCCTGGCCAGGTTGCACGGTACATTGGAGCATTGTCCTGTACACCGCAGGTTGGAAGTTTGACTATCAGTCAGGGCACATACCTAGGTTGCAGGTTTTATCCCCAATCAGGGCATGTATAGGAGGCAACCAATCGATGTTTCTCTTTCTCCTCTCCTCTCTTTCTCTCTCCTTCCCTCCCACCCATTTTAAGCAAATTTAAAAAAAACAAGAACATGTGAAACAACAGTTTTTTGACATTGCACAGAAGGTTAACATAGAAAGTAAGCCTCAAAACTGACCCTAAGTAAGTTCTAAGGTTGCCAAAGCTTACTACTAGAGAATATTTCTAGGAAAAAACAATGAAAGTGATACCCCCCGCAAAAGCATAGCAATCTCCATGAGTTAAGGAGACAGAATTGAGAATTTAGGAGGCTAACATGGCTAGACTTTGGAAGATAGAATCCCAGCAAGGAGAGGACTATACAGAGAGAGCTCAGGAAGGGGTTCCTCAAGTTTTCAGCTGGGTACCAATCAGTGCACAGGGGAAAGGAAATTATCCAAAAGAATTAGCAGGTGGTACACGCCCCAGAGCTCACATAGGGCCAGGAATAGATCATTTTCCCACCAGCCTGAGTGAAAAACACACAATGTATGGGCATGGAGTAGAGTACTCAGAAAGTACTGCCTTAGTATTAAGAAAAAATTAGCCCCAAATGCTTCTCCGGGCCCACTAACAAAGCCTAAAAATAATCCCTAAAAAGATCAAACTATTTCCAAATAATTTAACTGTATCTCAAACAAAAGTCAAGGACTTTAAAAAACACAAAAATATCCAGCAAAGAAGGTAAAATCATCTTGCCATATCATTAAACTGGTACTTTACATGAGATGGATACAAAAGAATAGAATGACATACTATTATAGTAACCAGGCATGTAAACAAGTCTGGGGGTGGGGGGGGGAACCCCATGAAATTTAACAAGTTTTCAAGCCAAAGCTGCAAGACACAGCTTCAGGTTCCCTAAGATCACAGGTTCAAGACATAGCACTTGAAGCCATGTGCTAAGATAGGGCACATTTTAGGCTGTGGGTGCTATCCAACTTATAATCTCTCTCAGCCTCGTATGAAGTTCTAGTACATCCATCCAGAAGGGGTGACTTCAGGGAAAAGTCAGCCTATAACACTGTCCTATGTCAGTCTAACATTGCCCTAAATTGTGGAATTTGAGCTCCTATATCAAAAAATCTCACTTAAGTCTGTACAAGTTGTGCTTCTACTTAAACTTTTAGTTTTCCATGTTACTTTTTCCTAACAAAAAGCTTAACAAGCATCTATTAATTGATCATACCTTCCTTTCTGAAAATTTTTTTCAATTGGCTTCCAACAGACCTCTCTGTTGGTTCTTCTCCTTTCTAAAGAGCTACTCCTTTTCAGTCTATTCTTTGCTAGTTCCTGATTTCCCCAACCTCTTAGAGTCAGACAGACTGTGCCATGGTTCAAACCTTTGATACTTCTTCATTCTCTATCAGTAGTCACTCACTGGAGGATTTCATAAATCTAATGATTTATTTCACTTATACACTGACAATTCCTAATTACATATCTTTATCTCAGAGCTCACACATCTCTAACTGAATGTCTAATTAGCTATCACTTATAATTTCCAAGTCTCAGGTCATGGTAAGTCCAACTTTGTAATTGTTCAACTCAAAATCTTCCATCTTCATCTTTTTCTCAAACTCTGCATCTAATCCATCAACAAATCCAGCAATTCTACCCTCAAAATGCATCCCCGAATCTGATTACTTCTTACGACTTGAACCACCATGGGTTGAAACAATCATTGTCTCTTACCTAGATTATACAAGTAGCCTTCTACCTACAGCCAACGCCCCTTTCGATCTAAGTCAGATCATGACTTCTGTTCTAAACCCATCAATGGCTTCTCATCTCACTCAACATAAAAATAAAAATCCTTATGATGGCTTTAAAGTTCTACTTCATCTGGCTCCCCACTATGACTCAGACCCCATTTCCCTCTGTGCACCTCATAACTTATCCTATACCACCTTCACTAAACTCTGCTGTACAAAGAACATAGGAAGTAAGCTCTTAGATCAGGCCTTTGGTACTTCCTGTTGCCTCTGTCTGAACCACTCTTCTTTCAGATACCTCTGTCCTGTCTCCAATACCTCCTTCAGGGCTTTAATCATGTATTAACTTACCACTGAGGACCTCCTTGACCATCTTCTATAAAATGACAACCCATGTCCCCTTATCGTACTATATTTTCTCAGTACCACTTATGTCCATCTGTTATATAGTTACTCATTAACTTGTTTGTCTCTTTCCACTGGAATCTAAGCTCCCTGAGGGCAGGAACTTTATCCCTTTGTGTTCACAGGTTTGTTCTCCTAGCCTAAAACAGTACCCAACACATATGTACTCAAAGAATGTTTAATATATAAAAATAGAGGCCAAAAGAAAAGGGGAGAGGGTAATCTTCAGCAGTCTGAACAAATCACCTAACCTGCTTTGGAATCAGGTTTTCCTGTTGTGTAGAATGTGCTGTTTGAGCTACTTAACCTTTAAAGAGCTCTAGCACAGTCATGCTATGCTTCTGCTACGGGGTGATCACAGTCAGGAAGGACACACAAACTCTCAAGCTATGAATCGATATCCTACTTTCTTCTGAAATTTTGAGCAGAGATCCGTGAAATTCCTTTTACTCTTCTCTGTAACAGGGTCATGACTTATTCAGTTTCTCCCCATTACTAAGGAGAAAAGTTGGGGTTTTACCTATTAGGCCAGAAGCAATCACCCAGGCCCACAGTTCACACCACAGCAGGTCTCTTACCTCCACTGCAGTGGGCGGCTGGAACAGGGACTGCCAGGGCTGCTATGGGCTTGTGGGTTCAGGAAAAAAGCAAGAGGAGCAGCAGCCAGAGCACAGTCAGCACTATATGGGACTTTAATGAGGGACAGGGCTGGAGCCGATGTGGGTGAATACATGTGCTGGTTTACTTCAGATCCTCGGCAAAGAGTAGAGATTCTAACAAGTACCATGGTAAAAAAAAGAACAAGGTCAGTGACTGTTTTTAAGCAAAAAGAAACATCTTCAAAGTGAATTAATTTAGGCAAGAGACTTAAGAAAAGTAGTCAAAAATCATTCTCAAATGTCATAACTCAGTACCAAAGTCAGCACAGAATGACTATTGAGACTAAAACTTAATTTTCAGAATTTAAACCAAAAATTTAAGCTTTAGGTATTCTAAGTATTTAGTACTGACTACTGGGAAAATATTGCAAATTTACTATAATTCATCAATTAAGCAAGCAATAGGTGATATTTTGTGTGTAATGACTAAAACTTCCTAGAGAAATTTTATTTCCATGAAAGTAAAACATTCTAAATAATAGTTTATAAATTGTTAGGTTATATCTACAATGACACCAACTTATTTAACTAACTTTTGCCTAATGAGTTTATCAACTAATGTCACAACTCTGTATAATACAATTGCCTTCTACTTAACTTTAGTTTTCCTGGTTACTTTTTTCCTTTAAAAACAATCTAACCGTCTTGATGTGTTAAATCCTAATGAAGACCAGTAAGTAAATAGGATCATTAGACTGAGAACAGACAAATGGTAAATATAGATTTCTACTTTGTTGATCAATGATAGATATGCCATAGATGCTGACAAATTATTAACAGATTTGCAGCATTTAATTTGCTACAGTAGCACCATGGCTTTCTATAAAATACCCTATTAGACTATAATATTTTATTCCCAAGATTAAAAAAAATTAACTATCACATAAGCACCTGAACTGTTTTAAAATGTTAGTTTCTTGTACTTTTATTGCTGATTGTCTGGATATGGATATGTGACATTCTACTTGTGTTTAATTACATGTATTCAAAGGAAATCTTCACTTTCCTACACATTACCCTCCTAGCTGTCTTCAGCATATTTCTCAGATGAGTACACAATGTGAGGATATAATAGGATAGAAAAGTGGAGGGCAGACAAGTATTTAAAATTACAGACATGCCCAAATTTCCTTAAACTCAACATATTTTTTAAAAATTATCAGTAAAATATTAATTTCTGACTTCAAGAATTTTTACTTTTCTAAAGAACTATTCAAAAATAAGCTCCCTAACATATATAAATTAGAGCTAATGATAATATAAGACATTTACTTCTTATTAAACTGAATAGTTTAGCTTATTCAAAATTTTGAAGACTTAAATCTTATCACATAACATGAGGCTTTAGCCATTTTGATGAGTATACAATTAGGATTATAAAAAAATCTACCAAAACCAATTGTCTTTCTCCTTTGGCTCCTAATTACCACTCTGCAGTAAACTGCTTATACATTAGGACTAGAGTCTAAAAAGGATTGTTTGAAAGAAAAAGTTATTCACTAGCTCCAAGGAGAATTTGCTCCAAAGGAGCATTTCCTAAGCTAAATTCAACGTCACTACAACAGATACAGGGTTACGAATAGCAGGGCACCAATATCTGGAGAGCACGATTTTTGACAACTTACGTTTTCTTAAACTACAAACTCAATTTAAAAAACTCCAACTTTGCTGACAAGTCACCTTTACTTTAAATGACACTTTAGTTGACAAAGCTTTTTTTTTATAGTCTTTAAATTTTTAGTCTTAATATGGGAATAAACCGTTTCTTTAAAAGTACAGTTGACCCTTAAACAATGTGGGGTTGGGGGCTCCAGCCCCTCGTGCAAATCAAAAATCCATGTATAACGTTGACTCTCCCAAAACTTAACTACCAATAACCTACTGCTGACTAGAAGGAAGCCTTACAAATAATATAGTCAATTAGCACATATATTGAGTATGTAGTATATATTGTATTCTGACAATAAAGTAGGCTAGAGAAAAGAAAATGTTATTAAGAAAATCATAAGGAAGAGAAAATATGTTTATAATATTTATTGAAAGAAATCCACATATAGGTGGACCCATGCAGTTCAAACTCGTGTTGTTCAAGGGTCAACTGTATACCAATCCTTACAATTTTATACTTCAAATAAGTCTGATTTTCCAAAGACTGGTAGAATCATTAATTCAATTAATAACACCCACTAACACTGAAGGGTAACAACCCAAAGGAAGCCCACTGAAGAAGTCTGTCTATTTGATATGCCAGCTGTCTCTGGGTAAGCACTAACATTCAGGGAAAGACAAGAGTGCACCCTCTACCCTGTGAGTTACACAAACGCAGTTTAAGACAGATCACTGAGGTGAAATGGATTCTAGGACACTTCTGTCCCTGGTTCCCCAATTTCCTGGTCAAGTTATTCAGCACTTCCTCATTACACAAGTCTGTGCAGCTCTTCGAAAAACTACCAAGAGGTGGAAGACTTCTTTCATTCTCCAGCTTTGAAATTCTCACCTAAGTATGTCTCTATATGGGCCAACATAGAATAAAATTTGGGTCACACCCTAAAGGACTCTGGCTTGGATCTACACAGGCAGATATATGAAGTCCTGTATTTCCGGCCAGGGGCAGAAATACAATACTATCTCTAGTCAAAGAAGGAGAAGCCTTCACTTCTATTTTTTTCTCACCTTCATGAGGCCTATATTGCAGCTTTGACTAACTTTAAACATCTGCTTCCAAGACAGGAAAAAAAAAAACAATTGATCTTCATTGTTAACTCAGTCCCCCAAGTACCTAAGAACCCCTAAAAGGACTATTAACTCAATATTCAGAATTAGAAACCCCTATGCCCCTGCCAAGGACCACTGTTTTGACCTTGAATATGTGAAGCTATCTCAGCCCTCTTCCTGACAGACATCTCCATAGCACAGTCTTTACCCAAGTAAATGAAGGTCTGTTAGTTGGCATTAGTTCTTTTCCTGACATCCACCAGTTTCCACTCAGAGACCCCAGCCTCCTTACTGAATCCGCAGGCATGGTGCTCCCAGTCTCTCTCTCCTCCGTTTCATCATTTTCCTGGCTACTCAAGCTTTTGCCCTCTCACACTGGAGTCTTGGCAGGAAGTTCTCTCACACAAGGGGTATGCAGTCTATAAGCCAAAGGAAACTTACAAAGGCTTCCCAAACTTAAGAGAAAAATTAAAGCACTTTTTTTCAAAAACATAATATTCAAGACCCCTCCCCTCCAAAAGACCTAAGAGCCCAGAAAGCAGCAGTGAGAGTGAGGAGTTACAGATCCCAAATGAATCAGCTGTCGGTCCTCTGATCTGCCTGACATCATTCACACTCAGCCCGTAACAAATCAGAGCCCTGAAGAGCACCTTGTTCCTCCATGGTAACAAGCACCAAACTCCCTCCCCCACAAATCAGTTGCAACTTCCAAGTCTGAGGCCTGGCAGCAGAGCACACACTGGCAGAAACTGTACATACCAAGTTGAAAACTCACCCTGTGACAGAAACACTATTAACTCTGGAGGCATTGGCCAGGCCAGAACAGCTGCTGCAGCAGGCAGGGAATCGGAAGACAGCACATTAAGGATCCTAAATTGTTAAGTTAATGACCTAAGGATATGTGGGCATTTCTGCAATGTTATTCACTCTCAAACCCAGGCTTGTGGAAGATGAAAGGGCTTTAAGGTTAAGGCTTAAAGCATAGTCATTATTCAAATTCTGAATTTTATCAATTTAAGTAAATTCTATAGCCCTCCTTTAGACAAAGTTCAGAGCCATTTTTAATTCAATTTCTACTACTCTAAAAACATATTGAACTTCTGGGCAAGGTGGAGGCGAAGGTAAATATGCTTCGCCTCCATGCCCAACTACTGCAAAAATTACAACTAAACTACAAAACAAACATCACCCAGATTCATCAGAAAATCAGGCCATATGGAAGTCCAACAACCAAGCACTTATAGAAGCTACATTCACCCACACAGGCCAAGCTACTAAGACAGGGAGTCAAAGCAGCTCTACCTAATACACAGAAACAAACACAGGGAGACTGCCAAATTGAGGCAACAAAGAAATATGGCCCAAATGAAAGAACAGAACAAAACTCCAGGAAAAGAACTAAACAAAATGGAGATAAGCAACCTATCAGATGCAGAGTTCAAAATACTGGTTATCAGGATGCTCAAAGAAATCACTGGGTACTGCAACAGTAAAAAAAAAAAAGATCCAGGGAGAAATGAAGGTTTCACTAAGTGAAATAAAGAAAAATCCACAGGGAAACAACAGTGGAAGGGATAAAGCCAAGATTCAAATCAATGATTTGGAACATAAGGAAGAAAAAAGTATTCAGTCAGAACAGCAAGAAGAAAAAAAGAATTAAAAAAAATGAGAATAGTGTTCTATTCTCATTCTATTCTATAAAAAGCCTCTGGGACATCTCCAAATGTATCAACATCCGAATCATAAGGTTGCCAGAAGAAGTGGAAGAGTAAGAAATTGGAAATGTATTTGAAAAAATAATGAAAGGAACATTCCCTAATTTGGTGAAGGAAACACATACAAGTCCAGGAAACACAGAGTGCCAAACAAGCTGGACCCAAAGAGGACCACACCAAGACACATCATAATTAAAATGCCAAAGATAATAGATAAAGACAGCAAGAGAAAAGCAGAGAGTTAGCTATAAAGGAGTTCCCATAGACTGATTTCTCAAAACAAACTTTGCAGGCTAGAAGGGACTGGCAAGAAGTATTCAAAGTGATGAAAAGCAAGGACCTACAACCTAGATTACTCTACCCAGCAAAGCTATCAATTAGAATTGAAGGGCAGATGAAGTGCTTCCCAGAAAAGGTAAAACTAAAGGAGTTCATCATCACAAGCCATTATTATATGAAATGTTAAAGGGACTTAACTAAGAAAAAGAAGATCAAAACAATGAACATTAAAATGGCAACAAATGCACAACTATCAACAACTGAATCTAAAAAAACAAACTAAGCAAACAAGCAGAATAGGAACAAAATCATAGATATGGAGATCATTTGGAGGGTCATCAGCTGGGAGAGGGAAGGGGGAGAGTAGGGGGAAAGGCACAAGGATTAAGAAGCACAAATTGGTAGGTACAAAACAGATGGGGGTGTTAAGAACAGTACAGGAAATGGAGTAGCCAAAGAACTTACATGCATGACCTATGGAAGTGAACTAATGGAGGGGATTGCTGGAGGGAATGGGAGTACTGGGTGGAGAGGGGCAATGGGGGAAAAATTGGGACAACTGTAATAGTAAAATCAATAAAATATATTAAAAAAAAGATATTGAGGTGAGCTGCAGAAGAACTCTCAAGGGTAAGCTAATTCACTTGTGTATGCTTCGATTTCTCCATTTGTAGAATGAAAATAATTAAGGTACCTAATATATAGGTTGTGGTGAAGACTAATATATGTAACATAGGAGAGTGCCTAGCACAGAGGAAGTGCTATAGAACTGTTAGCTATTATTACAGGTCTTGCCCTCCAGGAACTAGCTCTCGATGTAAAGGAGGAGATAAGCCTAATCACATAAGAAACCACTGGACAACAACAGCCTGGCATATAGAGAGCCAAATGATCAAGTAGACTATAGAACTAAACACTGACAACTAAGGAAACCAAAGAGTAAGCAAAAGTTTTAGTCCTCTGCTCCAGGACACATGCCAGTTCTGATGGGCTCCTCTCATTCATTCAGATGACACAGTATGTGAAGTTGTTTTTCTAGGGTAACATTCAAAGGATTAATTCATACTCTAACCAGTGCCTCTTCAACTGCATGTCACAACTCTTTAGTGAGTCATGAAGTCAATTTAGGAAGTCAGGACCAACATTTTCTTAAAACAGAAACAGAATGAAATGGAATAGAAAAGAAAATACCGGAATCCATCACACACAGGGCAAGAATAATTGTGAATTTTATGTTTGTGGCATCTATTACTGACATATTTATAAACATACAAATCCAAATGCATGTGTGTGATGGGTTAAAGTCTATTTGTTATCAAGGGCCATAGTCTAAAAAATTTGAGTAGCTGTTGTAATTACCCAAGCAATCTCGCCCTACATAAGTAGCCACAGATACTCACTTTTCCTCTCCATGTACCAGCCCAATCACTAGCCTCTTACGGCCTCTATTTCAGAATCCCCTGTTCTCCACAAGTCCTAATGAAAATGAAAATGCTCTCTCAGAAATCCAGCACCTCTCAAGAAATACTGAACCCCACTTTGGGAAAGTCTCGTGATTATATCAGGGTCAGTCACCAAAGTCCATACTCCCCCAACTAAGAGACCAGTGGAGGTCTATCCCCATCCCAAACTGAGGTTGTACAGGAAAGGCACGGCCCTAAGCTTCTACTCAATATTCTCCACTTCTCTAATACCTAAGCCCAAGCTACCAAATAAAACAACAATGATATAACAGCAACCAACATATATCAAGTACTTACTAAGCCCTCTACATGTAATACCTAGGTAGTCCTCATCACAGCCCTATGATAAATGCACTATTATTATTCTTGTGATATTTTTTAAGATCCTGTCTTAAGCTAAGTTGGTGAATCAAAGTAATCGCTAGAATCAATGTTATATAATACCTTCAAGAGAAGACTGACAACAATAGCAAATGGAATTCTCTCTAGCCTGCTCTACAATAATAAATTGGAAGAGGAGGGAAAGTACAGAGTTCCTTAAATAATGCTAAAGTCAGAAAATATTTGTTTGATTTTTTAGAGAATGAGAGTCATAGTTTACGGCCTTCATCTGACCTAAGGAAGATATGACTCTCACTCCCCCCAGGGTTTAACGCATCCCCACATAGAGCACTTTCTTTAAACTTATCACCATTGAAATCCATTTGTGCCAATATTCCTGTGGCTTGTCGGCACTAGGAAAGCTTAACATTTCCCTGGTGATAGCACTTGACAATTTATAGTATGGAAAATAGAACATCCACCTGTTATTATTATTTCTTACAACTACTCGTTGACTGTATATCACCCTTAGGAAGGCCTCTTCCATAGGCTCCTCACTTTAGAGGGGCTGCAACATAACACAAACACACACAAAAATTCATTACAGAAATGGATGGCCTCTGTCACTTGAGATCTGGCATTCTGCAAAGTGAAACTCTAAAAATCCATTCTTGTGATTTGCACTATTCAGACCCCAGGAAAACACTTGTTCAAATCTTTATATGTCTTTTTTTAGTGGTCCACGTTGGACCACTGTTTATGAGTTGTGAAAGTGCAAACTTCTGAGAAAACTCTGTCTGAAATTATACAGTATTTGAGCAGCACAGAGTCTCAGAAGTAAGCAAAAAGACAAATTAACCTGTCAAATCCTTCCTGTCAAGTAACATGAATGTAAAGGATTTCTTGGCTAATATAAGTATTGTTTACAAGTATAGCCAAACACCCATTTACATAATTTCTTTCTGTTCCCAGTTGTGGTTCTAACGATATTTATAATTTAGCTTATTATTCATAACAGATCACATGGCAGCTGAGAAATATTTTGCAGAATTACAGAATTTGTATTGCTAATAAATGTATTTATGTGCAGGGTTAAACATAACTGATATAAGGCCAAAGGTCAATTTTTTATACTGATAGTTGAACAGTTACTAAAATTAGTGTTTTTATAAAAATATGCACTTAAATGTACCTAGATATCAGTTTTTTTAATTTATTTAAATATTTTCATCTATTAAAAAAAGAACTGTTTGAAAGCATGAAAATTTTCAATTTTCTACACTTACTTTATGTATATATTTTTCCACTAACACCTCTTTTTCAGTTTTTAACCAAACCAGCAATCATCAAAATGGTCAATTTTTCTAATGGTAGTTTCTCCACAACAGAAGATAGTCATGACTCTCAAAAGAAGAAATGATTTTGGCTTTTCCTGACTTCAAAATGTTTATCGAATCCTGTATTTCTCAAAGGCTTCTGAAATATGTAGAAAATAAGTAAAAAATATCCCAACGACCAAAACACACCAAAAGTCAGTAATAAAAGAGATTCATTCTTTTGGGGAAATGGCTATTTTAACAAAAAAATTCAGTCTGTATACACAAAGTAAAGCAAACCCTTTCCCACTCCAAATCCTGGTTTCTGCACCATGTGCCCATAGGGAGGGCCACTCCCTCCACCTATCCTACCTCCAGGACCTCTGGGTCCCCACAGGCAGTTATCTCGGCCCCCCTCCCAGGAAGCTCGAGTCTTCTCTCCCACATTCAGACAGACTTCACCTCTGAACATGATGGGCCTGTTGGCTAAGGCCCTTTTGAACAGGCTCAGAATCATCAAACACATTGAAATCAAAATTGGGCAATTTCCCAGCACTGTTAATGCACAGTTACACCACACTGCCATAATTTTAAAAGAAATCTTTAAGCCTTTTGGCCAAAACCGCCATCTTGCAGTAATTCGCCAAAATGACTAACACAAAAGGAAAGAGGAGAGACACCCTCTACATGTTCTAGGTCTTTTTATAAACATGCAGCCCTGGCTGGCATGGCTCAGTGAATTGAGCACCAGCCTGCTAACTGAAAGGTCGCCAGTTCGATTCCTACTCAGGGCACATGCCTGGGTTGCTGGCCAGGTCCCCAATTGGGGGCATGTGAGAGGCAACTAATCAATGTATCTCTCACATACTCTCAGAGAATCTCTCAGAGAATCAATGTTTCTCTCCCTCTCTTTCTCCCTCCCTTACCCTCTCTCTAAAAATAAATAAGTAAAATCTTTAAACAGAAAATCACGGAGTTGCTCCTTTGGCCACATACATATGAATCTACAAGAAAGGTAATACTGTAGACATCAAGGGAATAGGCACTGCTCAAAAAGGAATGCCCCTCAAATGTTACCATGGCAAAATTGGAAGAGTCTACAATATCACCCAGCATGCAGTGGGCATTGTTAAAGACAAACAAGGGCAAGACTCTTTTTATGTAAATATATATATATATTTAATATAAATAATATATTTATATTAAATATATATATATAAAGACAGGGGAAAGGAGAGAGAGAAACATCAATGTGAAAGAAAAACATCATTTGGCTGCCTCTCATATGCACCTCAACCAGGGACTGAACCTGCAACCTATGCATGTGTTTGGACCAGGAATCAAGCCAGCAACTTTTTGCTTTGCAGGATGACACCCAACCAACTGAACCTCACTGGTGAGGGCAAGGGCAAGATTCTTGTCAAGAGAATTAACATATATATTGAGTGTATTAAGCACTCTAAGAGCCAAGATAGCTTCCTGAAACGTGTGAAGGAAAATGACCAGAAAAAGAAGGAAGCCAAAGAGAAAGGTACCTGAGTTCACTGAAGCATCAATTGCTCTACCCAGAGCAGCACACTTTGTGAGAACCAACGGCAAGGAACCTGAGCTGCTACAATCTGTTCCCTATGCATTCATGGGCATGGTAAGTGTAAAAAAATAAAAGATTTCTGTAGTGGATGGGGAGGGGAGGGGAGGGGAGGGGAGGGGAGGGGAGGGGGGAGGGGAGGGAAAGAGAAAGGAAGGGAAGAGAAGGGAAGGGAAAGGGAAGGAAAGGGGAAGGGTAAAGGGAAGGAAGGGAAGGGGAAGGGAGGGGAAAGGAAGGGAAGAGAAGGGGAAAGGGAAGAGGAGGGGATGGGGAAGGGGAAGGGATCTTTAAGCTTTGATTTGTCCACCACATGAGGCAGATTTCCAATGAAAAGTTGATGGCTGTCAAGGTGTCTCACAATTCTTTGGAGTTCACCATCCCCTTGTTAACCTTTGCCTCATGGGTTGGTCTAGGTCCCCTCTGGGGAGGAATATTTACTTGTTGTTCTCAAACTCTTTGATCCCCCTGAGGGCTCTGCAGTGAAATCTGAGATTCAGGCTTAGACTCCAGGTGAGGCTGTGAAGCTGGTACTTTAACAACATGAGGTGGTATCCCAGTACCTAGAACAGCTCCACTGGGTAGAAGGTTATTACTGGTCACAGATGTCCAGGAAAATGTCCTTAAGTCTTCCTGTGCTTTCTGAGCTATATCTGAAGATGCTGGAGAAAAACTTTTCTGGGCATCTTCAGGAGCAATTTCTTCCAATACTGGCTTAGACTTTTCCTCTTGGATTTCAGGCACAGGTTTTTACTCTGGTGTGATTCAGGATCAGGCCCTGGTTTAGCAACAGGTTCTCTAAATGTTCTTCAAAGTCATGGCAGACAGTCTGATCACAGAAAATTACAGAATCATCAGGTATCACTTCAGGTGTCTGCTGTCTTTCTTCAGGTTCCTCTACTTCTTCCTCACATTCCTCTTGAGGTTCTGTGACAAAACTACCAAAGACTTCATCCTGGTACCTGAAGATGACATTGTGAACATAGAACTTACTTGCAACAGGGCCCTCAGGAGCAACGACAAATGTCTGCATGAATCTCCTCAAAGTCCAGTTGTTATCAGAGAGCGTCCCCATCACCTGGACTATCACATCTTTAGAGTGGCATGAGCATCAACATGGTGAATCCTAGTGCCGCGACTATTGTAGAAATTTTATGACATCACTTTCCTATGGGTTTCTTTATGTCCATAGACTGCATCTCCTGGCTTTCCATTTACATCCAATCCTCCTTGGACATAAAGAGTTCTCTCCATACAATCTGTGTAGCATGTCTGGGGCCTGGTTCAGCAGTGTGTAATACTGTCTCACGAATTCCTACCCAACCAAGCAAGGGACTAGGCTTCTCCATAACCATTGCTTTAATCCATTAAACCTGCGTGGCTGAGCGGGAGAGGAACAAGCTTCGTCCCATTGCACAGAGGACAGGAAAAAAACCTTCATGCAATTGCACTAGCACCTACCTTTTATAAAAATATATTCAAACTTGCTACTCCCTAGATATAATTACATTTTATTTTTAATCCTATAGATCAGGAGTTTTCAACCAGTATGCTGTGGCATACTAGTATGCCACAAGAATTTTTTAAAACATGCAATACCCAACTATTTATTTAATTAGGGTCATGGACCTCTTTTACACTAGATTGTAAAATAAAAAAATGACAACAGCCAAAATAGCCATATAGTGTGAATGAATCAAAATTATATCTATTTTTTGTCAGATCAGAAAAAAAATTTTTTAGTAATTAGTTTATGTGTGCCATGAAATGAAAAAGGTTGAAAATGGCTGTCATTGATTATTATAAATGAGGTCACGACAGAGAAAAATTAGAAAGCAGAGCTTAGGAAAGAAAAAAGAAATAGAAAATCTACAAATGTTGGTCTGCTTAAAATTGAAAAAAAAAACTTCTAAGAAAAGTGAACAGACTTCACTTGCACATAGAAAGCACACGTACACTTATTAGCACTGAAAAAAGACTGAATAAACAACAAATAAGCCATAGTATTCAAAAAAGACAAATAAATATCAATAAAATAATGGTATGATTGTTATTAACATAATATTATATAATCAATATTTAGATTTTTACTAATACAAAGATTTTCCCCCTGTGGTCTAACAGTAAAATAATCACAGAAAACAATGGAAAATGTACACGTTTAATATAAATGATTTTGAAATTTGATGCTAAAATAGCTAAACAGATAAGATTAATTTAAAATGATGAAACAAATGGTCACTGGCAAGGATAAAGACTTAATGAAATTATTAATTTAACTGGTAATAAAGAGAAAAAATCATAACTAATTCTTTAAAAGGTAAATATTACTCAGTTCTACAGACTGTAACAGGGACAAAAGTCATGTTAAACAACTTTGTCATCACATATTGTTGAGTTACCTGAAGAAGAAAGTGAGAATATAGAAAAAAATGAGAATTTCATTAGCTTTACATTTGATGCAAAAATTATAGGTTAAACTTATAAGAGAACCAAAAATCTTCTTAATTTTAACATTAAGACTCACAAACATGCATCTGCAAGTATGCCAGAGTCACTGAAACGAAACCAGCCGTTGTGCTACAAACCACCATGACACTAGACAATTTATATGAGGCAACAGTCTTCAGGCACTTAGGAAAGGCAAAGCAAGAGTGCAAATCTCAAAAAAGGAAAATTCGAATGCTAAGACATTCCAATTATCCCAGCTACTATGCCTGGGAACAGCTTTCTTACAGGGGCACAGAGAGCTAGAGTTCAAGAACTCAGCAGTTCTACTAAACTGAGGAGGCACAAGTTAAGAGCTCAGGGCAGCTAATTGAACACACACTGCACCTGCAGCAAGAAAGACTGTATACTAAGTTATCAGAGAGTCTCAACAAGGTTCAAAAAATTAAAGTTCTATAAATGATGTTGTCTGACAACAGAAATAAATTAAAAATTAACTATAATAAAAACCTAAAAATCTCTCCAATATTTAGACATTAAATCACACTTCTAAATAATCTATTAGTCAGAGATGGCATGATGAAGGAAATTAGAAAATATTTTAGATTAAATTGTAATAAATATACAACATATCAAACTTTAGAGGACATCCGGCCAAGATGGAGGCATAGGTAGATGCACTGTGCCTCCTCGCACAACCAAGATAGGGACAACAACAATATAGAAACAAAATAACAACCAGAACTGACAGAAAACTGAAGTGTATGGAAGTCTGACATCCAAGGATTTAAAAATAGACACGTTCATCCAGACCGGTAGGAGGAGCGGAGTTGGGCCGGGCGAGGGACCTGGAGCAGAGAGCTGAGCAACCAGGGCGGCGCGCAAGTCCACAGCGGACAGACCCTGGGCACACAAGCGGCGGTGGCTGGCAGGCAAGGCCGGGTGGTGGCGACCAGCAGACCCAGCGAGGCGGCCATTGTGCAGCAAGGCACTGCGCCCAACTCAGGGTCCCAGTGCCGGGAAATAGAGCTCTGGGGCATTGACTAAAAAGGAAGGTCTCACAGGGTGCACAGGCCCACCCACACTGGAATTGGTGCCAGAGGGGCCCAGTTAGCTTGTGGAAAGCAGAAGAAGGGTCTGAGGTCCTACACAGAGCAGAGCAAGCACCATTGTTCCTTCTAGGACCCCGCCCCCACAGACAGCGTCACAAGCCTGAGACTGGGGTGCCCCGCCCAGGTGAACTCCTAAGGCCCTGCCCCTCACTACAGGTGCTTGACAAGACCAAAAAAAAAAAAAAAAAAA
>CM052542.1:28168541-28183999 GCA_028533065.1 Trachops cirrhosus | reverse complement strand
TTTCCCGGCACTGGGACCCTGAGTTGGGCGCAGTGCCTTGCTTCACAATGGCCGCCTTGCTGGGTCTGCCAGTTGCCACCCACTGGCCGGGGCCCACCAGTTACTGCCACTTGTGCGCTCAGGGTCTGCCCGCTGTAGTCCTGTGCGCCGCCCTGGTCACTCAGCTCTCTGCTCCTTGTCGCTTGCCCAGCCCGACTCCGTTCCTCCTACCGGTCTGGATGAATGTGTCTATTCTTAAACCCTTGGGTGTCCGACTTCCATACACCTCAATTTTCTGTCAGTTCTGGTTGTATTTTGTTTCTATATTGTTGTTGTCCCTATCTTGGTTGTTCAAGGAGGCACAGTAAGTCTACCTATGCCTCCATCTTGGCCGGAAGTCTCTGGTATCCACATACTTATGGCCCATCAATAAACCACATACTTGTTTTTTTTTAAACAACACAATGGTTCCTCCTGAGAAATTAGTGATGACAATTAGTCCATCTCTGCTAACCTCTGCCAATTCCTGCTTCCCACTGAGGAACCTATGTGAGATCATTTCCTGTATAGGCCCAATTAAAAAGACTATTAAATGTAACAAAAAGCTGTCATTCTGGTCTTTACAGTCCTAAAAGGTATCAACATTTCCTGATTTTCAAAGTCCATAGAGAAACAAAAGCCCTGCATCAGGCACCACTGCCACCTCACAAAGGGTATGTATCTGCATGTAGCAGGTGGTATCTCTTTTTAGCATATTCCCCAGAAGCATTTATCCAGGCAAATACCACCAAATTGCATCAGCGAGGAAAAGTACATGACACTGTCTCACATGTCAGTTTCACAGGGACAAAGATTGACACATCACATCCTTAAGCCCCAGGAGTTCCTCCCTGCCCACTACCTATCATTGCAGACACCTGGCATTTACTTTCTTTTCTTTTTTTTTTTCCTTTCTATTGAATTAATTGAGGTGACACTAGTTAACAAAATTATGCAGGTTTCAGGTACACAACTCTACAACATATCATTTATACAGTGTATTATGTGTTCACCACCCCAAGTCTCCATCCATCACCATTTATCTCCCAACACCTCCATCCTCCTCCCCCCAGCAATCACCATGCTGTTCATCTAATATCTGATGTCCAAGTCCACTGTCAACATCAGTAAGTCTACCATGCAAAAGGATAACTATCCCCAAGGACTATAAGGATAAAGACTACCAACAGTAATGCATGTGCCCATGAGTGTGCACTGACCGGTGCTGCAGCTACCTTTTCACTCGCAGAGTACATTCTTGACCTCCACTGAATGCACAGCCTCAAAGAAATAAAGCAAAGACATTTCAAGAAATATGAGGACAATCAACTTAAATTGATTAGAAAAAGCTTAACTTCCTGGGTAACTAGAAACATAAATGCTATTTACATTGAGCACCTAAGTATGTAGAGCCTAGATACTAGAGCTGAAATTTACAAAAAAAAAAACCCCAAAAATCCTATTTGAAAGGAATTTCAAAGAGGTGGCCCCTCCACAGAGCTGGGCAAGGGAAGCCATTCAGAGCTGTTTCAACTGAGAAAAAGCAAAATACAATACTTCTATACCTTGGGTAAACAAATACAAATAGATTTACTACTTGATTTTCTTTCAATTCTTTTCCATAGTCCAGGCCAGTAGTTCTATGCTTTCAACAAGATTATCTACTCCTCTAGGTCTGATATTCTAAACCAGACTTTTTTAATGTGTTAAAAAATATCCAGATGGGTTTAAACATGAAATCGTTTTCTAAAAATGAAAATTATTTAATTTCAGGAAGCTACATCTAAAAAAATGGTATGAGACAAGCCAAAAAACTTTCATAACCAACTTGCCCCAACAAAGCCCTTATCTCCACAGGCCTGGATGTTCTCATTCCCCATGCTGGAATTTAGTTGGTCTCTTCCCTAATGTGACCAAAGCCAACCATGAATATCTGTGGCTTTTCTAAGGCATACTTCTATTCATTTATTTTGGTTTAGAATCTTACTAATTTGTTTGTCTTTAAAACTTACAACTTCAAACAGGTAATTATGGCCTGCAAATAATAATAAATAATTAACAATTACCATTTTTTGAAAGTTTACTACTAACAGGCATTGGGCTAAATTCTAAAACAGTGACAAATAGTTATGTTCTTAATTGAAGGCACTATGCCATACACTTTACATGCATATTCCTTTATAGATAAATTGAGGCAACCGAGGCTACTGTGAACAAACTGCCAGTGCTCCTGTCTAAGGCCAATACCTCCCCTCCCACATGTACCTAGATGTCCTCAACTTTTGCCTATTTAAAAACATTCCAAAAGAGAGAGAGCTTAATATGGAGCTTTCATGGGGAGAGTCTGCCTGACTCTCAAGCCCAAGTTTTTCATTTCTATGCTATACTTCCACTTACCAATTTGGAGATACTAAAGGAATTACTTGTTGGGTGGAAGAGTATGTATTTTGTATAATGCCAAGATATCACATATATCTAGAACTCCATTATTGAGTTCAGTCCATTTTAATGCAACTGCCATATTACATGGAAAAGTATAACAATGGAGAGCCTCCAAAATTACTGAACTCCATTTGTTTCACAATTTTCAGGTATTTTCAAAATTATGCTAATTAACTGAACTTGACTCTCTCTCAAAAGACAAGAACAAACTAGCTGCAAATCCCAAATGAACATTTTGGCCAGCACCTAAAGTATACTAGAGAGAATATACCAAAGGAAATGGGCCTTTACACCTGGAATGGGCACACAGTAGCATCTGCTTTTGCAAGAGCCATTTAGGACAGAAGCAGAAAGGCATATAAGTAACACCTCTCTCCTTCTGACCAAGACTCAGTTAACAATTATAGTAACTTTTAAAACTTTTTAGACTAGACTACAAGAACAAGACATAGTGGGGCAAATGGTAAGTCACTTGGGTTTTTTGTTTGTTTAAGATTTTATTTGTTTACCTTTAGACAGAGGGGAAGGGAGAGAGAAAGAGAGGGAGAGAAACATCAATGTGCGGTTGCCTCTCATGTGCCACCTACTGGGGACCTGGCCCACAGCTCAGGGAAGTGCCCCGAATTGGAACTGAACCAGCAACCCTTTGGTTCACAGGCCTGTGCTCAATCCCCTGAGCCACACCAGCCAGGGCAAAGTCACTTGTTTTATTCACATCAGTTTCTCCTTACTACAAACTTTTTAAAGTACTAATTAAACCTATTCAAACATCTTATGTTTTGTAGTTCTTACCTTCCTGCTTCTCTACTACAAATACTGGGTTGGCCAAAAAGCCCATATAGTTTTTTCCATAAAATAAAGACAGATTTTTCATTTTCACCAGTAACTTTATTGATCTGGATATTTTGAGTACGCCAGCTATCTTGCACTATTTGCTTCCAGTGGGTAGAGACCAGGGGTACTGCTAAACATCTTCCAATGCATAAGACAGCCCCACAGCACAAAAATATTTGGCAAAATGTCAATAGTAACAAGAAATTTTGCAAACCACTTCTGACATGTTCAATCAGTCACAGCACCTTCTCCATACACTGAACAAATCTTTTTTTGCCTTTCATTTGTGTTTTTACCTTTCTTGAAATAATAAAGCATACTGCCAAAAAATGTTGCACATTTCCTTCCATCTTCAATATTAAAGTGGCTTTACAAAAATTCACCAATTTTAACAAGTTTTTTTAAATGCATGCTGATATGACAGCTGTCACAATACGATTTAACAAAATTGTTTTTCAATGAAGTTAAAGATAATTAAGCACTGCAAGAACCATTGTACGGAAAAAAACTAATGAACTTCTTGACTAGCCCATACTCTGTCTTCTACTGCACACTCCGTACAAAGACTTGCCCAGCTCTATGCAGACAGGTACCATGGATTTTCTGTTATTTGGGGAGATGACTAAGCACAAAAATAACTTTACCATGAGGCAATTCAGGCCCAGAAATGATAGTTCCTGTTGAAATCACACAGGACTTGTTAGTGTCAAAGCCTTGATTAGTATCCATGTTTCCTGGCTTCCTTCCAGAATAAAACTTTTTCTACTCCTCCAATATTGAAGATTTAAAGAGTATTATTTGTTCTGAGAAACTTCTGGCTTGCTTACTAAAAGTCTTCAAAATAAAGGAATGTGTGTAATTGAATCTTACGATCTCAGAACTTAGTACCAACACATAGTAGGCATTAATGTGTATTTACTGAATGATTGATTACTTAAATGTGAGTTACTTTATTAAAAAGTGTTTATTTCTGGTCCTTATTAATTAAATATTTTAAGGCAGTTAAAGTAGACCTGACTTTAGGTACTTCTAAAATGACCTACTAAATGAAAACTAAAATGATCCAATAATTCCTCCAGTTTCAAATGAAAATCATTTTCACAAGACTTTCTTTCTTCCTTCTCCTCCTCCTTAGCGAACTCCATTCACTAAAGGCACACATTCCTGGAAGAAGCTACCTGCCTTAGGCCTTAATTCAATTCATTTGTATTTATCTTTAGCAAAGACAAACCTCAGAGAACTTCCAAACAGAGGGAACCAAAAAACAAGCAAACAAACACAAAGCTGGATACAGTAAGAAAGCGACCAAGTACAAATATTTGCTGAACATGATGCCAACAAGCCACTCCCTTTCAGTCATGTACATCTACTTGGTGCATCACTTCACTAAGAGTCCTGGCAGTGCCCTTGCCCAGTTTCTAGAAAACTCAGGACACTTGCTAACCTAGAATTGAGATCCATAGCTAGAACTGAATTTAAAGGAAGAAATGTGACTCTTAATAAAATGTATCTAAAATTAACCCAAGAATGTTTACAAGAATTCTAAAACTAACAAACACACCCTAGAACAAAACCATAAGAAATGAAGCTCTATCATACATATTAAATGATCATTCTAATAAGTATAAGAAGAAAAATAGGTATCATGACCTTCATTTTAAAGATAAGGCAACTGAGCTTAAGTTACAATAAGGAGATACGGTGATTTGTCCACGTTTACAAAGCTAATTTACATAGTCAAGACTGACTCATAGTTTTGACTTGTAACTCCAATCTCTTTATGTCAAATCACAATGAGCTTCCATAAACCAGACAAAGGGTTTTACAAAATTCTCAGAGGACAACTTAATCACTAGAACATTTTTACAAAATGAAAGTAACAAAGAATTACTGTGTATTTCATACATTTAAAAATGTATATATAAAGTATACTTAATAAATAAATATGAGTACTGTCGTGTCCTCAATTACATCTGTTTTTGTACAAAAAGGTTTCAAAGCCACTATTTTATCATAGTCCTAGTTCCTTAATGCTTCCCAAATTTGGCCTCATAGCAAAATCATGGGGGTATCGGGTACAGATGTATAAAGTAAAGGGTTCTTGGCCCCCAACGTGGAGATTCTAATTCAAATAAATTCAGAATCTGCATTTTAAAAAGCATCATAGGTCAGTGATTTTCAACCACTGTGCCACAAGAATTTTTAAAAACTATTTAGTCAGGGGCACTGACCTCTTTTTCTTAGATTGTCAAATAAAAAAATGTAAAAATTATACCTATTTCTCTTGGTCACATTGGCAAATATATTTGTATGTTTCTGGAGTGCCACGGAATTTTAGTAATTGGTTTATGTGTGCCACGAAATGAAAAAGGTTGGAAATTGTTGTTCTAGATGATTCCTAAATTTGAAGTACTGCACAAACAGAATTCTTAGAGAAAAAGCCACGAAAATATAAGAAATTATAATTGAGGTGCGAAGATAATTCCCCAACCTCCCCTAGCCCTGAAGCCAGAACAGAACAAATGGGAGAAAGAGAGATCTCTTCCAACCCTGTCCCCAAGCTTAGCTGTTGCCCTTGCCCCAACCTGTCAGAAAAGTTGGCTTCTCCCCTAGGACCATGTATGGGGCAGATACAGATGCCAAGAGTTTCCATTTTAACATTCTCACAAGTATAGGACTGTGATGGGTATTTAAGTGGCAGCTTTCCCCAAATGCCATGCAAAGACTGAGACAGAGAAGAGGATCTGGGGTGGGGAGAGAGGGTGAGGGGGGAATGACTTAGCAAGAAAAGTCAACTGGGCCACCAGCTTCCCTGGCAAAGATAGGAAGTCACAAGAGGAGCAAAAACACTCATGAATGGGATTCCTCTATATAATATTAAGAACAGTTCCCAGGATGTATTTCTAAGCAAGAGATTATAAGTATAATCAAAACTACAATGGTAATCATCTACTTACAAGCTGCCTCTTCTTGGAAGGCTCAACTCCTTCTGAAAACAAAATAACAAACACGTTAGAAAAGAGGACCCATCTGAGTCTTACAGGTCTACCCTAAGTGTCTTAGGAGATTTATAGCATTATCTTAATAATGGCAAAGACTAGATATTTCTAAATGATAACCTTCACTTTGTCTCTTAACTTTTAGTGAAGTATCACCTCACTTCCTTCCCAAAAGGAATGCTCACAGAACACTTGTGCCACTTTCCCCACTAGAGGGAACCATCTCGCCAGTGCAGATTCCAGGCACTCCTCAAGCCAGCCTTCAACTACCGATCAACTGTTAAAGATTTCCTGCCATTAGCACCAGTGATATGAAAGGAATGAAATGAGATTTATTTTTAATTAGAAAATATTTCAGATGAGTATATATACAGAAAATACTGTAACAAAGAGATGACTACACACACCACTGGCATGAGAAAGAACCCTTACAGAAACAGCTGGGGCCCCTGTGACTGCCTTTCCAATCTACCAGTCCTACCTCCCGCTGGTCCCCACTTAACAACTATTCTTAATTTTTGTTTCTCTTTTTCATATGTCGTCATATTTTATTACATATACATTCACTAATTGTAAGTACAGTTTTTAAATTATATATACATAGTTTCAAAGTGTATATATTCATCTGCTGTCATCAATGAACATTATAACTGGAGAGATTCAGCTACATGGATGTGCACTTGACCCTTGAACAAAGCAAGAATTGAGGGCACCAACCCCCACATGGTCAAAAACCCATGTATAACTTCTGACTCCTCCAGAATGTATGGTGGTCCCTCCATACTCAGAGGGAATTAGTTGCAGGAGTACCTGCAAATACCAAAATCCACAGATGCTCAAGCCCCCACGGATATAGAGGGACAACTGTAAATTTTGGGGGGAGTCAGACCAAAACCCTGAATGTCTGGACTCCTCTATTTTTCACATACTTCACACCCCATCCATCAGGATTTTAAATAGCTCTAACTTTAAAATACATCCAGAATACAACCATTTTCCACTATCTCCACAGACATAAGTTTACACTCTTTTAAACAGAAACCTTGGATTTAGTCATGTTTTAGAATCAAAATTTGGTGGGGGGACACTAAAGTAATAGTATATACATATAATTCAAGGGGGAGACCCAGAAAACAATTTATTTATTTTAAAAAAAATCTGTGTATTTATTCCTACATGTTTAAACTTCAGTCACTTGAAAGTACTCTCCATTTGATACAGTATACCTATCGAGACATTTTTTTCACCACTCAAAACAGTTTTGGAACTCGTCAATTTTGATGCCTTTTAGTGCTTCTACAATGCTTTGTTTCACATGTTCAACATCAGCAAAACGTTTCCCTTTGAAGACTTTTCTCATCAGGGGAAATAAAAAAAGTCACTAGGGGAGAGACTGCGTAAACGGGGAGGGTAGGGCATAGGGGTCATGCTGTTTTTTGGTCAAAAACTGTTAAACACAGCTCAGTGTGGGCAGGTGCTCTCATAAATCACCCATCATGAAATGGGCAAACCATTGAGTCTTCAAAAAAATTTCACTGAGACCAAATGCAGCCTCTCCCAACAACACCAGCTGGTACACTGACACAGATGGGTTCCTAGAACACTCACCTAGCTGGGTGAGCTTGTACTACAAGGGGCCCACCCTCCAGAAGATAATTCCAGGTTTTCTGGGATCTCCCCTTGTATATAACACCCCAACAAAGACTAGGGCAACAACAAAATACATTAAACACATTAAAACTTCTGCAGCAAAATGTATAAGAGCCACAGCAAATGATTAAAACTCTAAAGAATCATAGTTCAATTCTGTTACCAAAAGAGTTCAAGTTAAGTCAAGCTTTCCTGCTAAATGAATTATGAAAAACCCTGTTAGTTTTTGGTACTGCAATCTAAGCCAGCATGGTCCCTCCCTCAACCATCTCCTAACGAGTATCCCATTTCTGCTTCTTCCCTTTTCCCTCTGTAGTCTATTGTCAATGTAACAGAGTGATCCTTTTAAAGGTGAGTTGGATCACAGCAGTCCGGCTCAAAACCCTCAAACGGATGCCCACTTTGGTAAGTTGGATAAATGTATACACTCGGGTAACCTAAGCCCTTATTAAAATATAAAACATGCCCATCAGTCCAGGAAGTTCCATCATATTCTTTCCTGGTAAATCCCCAAAAAACTACTATTTCTTCATACCAGTTTTTCAACATAGACTAATGGTGCCTGCTCTGGAACTTCATATGAACCTTTTTCTGTAAGGCTTCCATCATTCCGTGTTGTTGCATATGATGGTACAATATCCAATCATATGAATGCCACAGTTCATTTATCCTTTCTCCTACTAATGAACATTTGGGTTATTCACAATTTTGAGCTATTAACATTCCTATGAAATCTTTCAATAAACTTATGTTTCATTTGTCTTAGGTAAATACCTAAGAGTGGAACTGCTGGGTCATGAGATAGGTATATCTTTAGTTTTGTAAGAAACTACCAGATTTTTTTCTAAAGTGATTATACCATGGTACACTCCCATTAAGGTATGAGAGTTTCAATTGCTCCACATACCAGCTAATATGTTACACTCACTAATAATATAAAAATTGCTTTAAATTCATCTCAAGAATCCCAATTGCCCTACATTCATACCAATATATGATATCAGTATTTGAAATTTTCGACATTCTTGTGTGTAGTGGTATCTCATTGTGGTTTAAGTGTCCATTATCCTGATGACAGGATGCTGAGCATCTTCTCATGTGCTTGCTAGCCATCAGGACATATTCTTTTATAGAGTATCTTAAAAGACTTTGCCCTTTTTAAAACTGTGATATTGCTCTGGCTGGTATAGCTCAGCGGATTGAGCATGGGCTGCAAACCAAAGGGGTCTCTGGTTCAATTCCCAGTTAGGGCACATGCCTGGGTTGTGGGCCAGGTCCCCAGTGGGGGCCAAGTGAGAGGCAACCACACACTGATGTTTCCCTCTCTCTCCTTCTCCCTCCCTTCTCCTCTCTCTAAAAAATAAATAAACAAAATCTTTTTTAAAAAACTGGGCTATTTATATTTTTATTAATGAGTTGTAAGAGATTGTCATATATTCTAGATATCTTTTGACAGATATGTTTGATAAATATTTTCTCCCGGTCTCTGGCTTGCCATTAGTAATGTCAATTAATAAACAAAAGTTTTTAATTTTGATGAAGGTTAATCTGTCAATATTTTTTAATGGTTAATAATTTCACTATAGATGTCTTTATCTAAGAAAGCTTTGCTCATACCAAGGAAACAAAAATATTTTCCATTATTTTATTTCTAGAAACTTCACTGTTTTAGCCTTTATGTTTAGGCCCATGACCCACTTGAATTAATTTTGAGGAAATTCTGAGATGGAGTTATGGTTCTTTTTTTCACATAGATAACAACTTACTCCAGCACCGTTCGTTGAAAACACTATCTTTTCCTAACAGATGGCTTCTGCACCTTTGCTGAAAATCAAATTATAATAGAATAGGCTATTCTGGGCTATTTATTGCACTGTACTGACCTATTTTTCCATTCTATGCCAGCACCATACTTTCTTGATTCTGTAACTTCATATTAAGTATTAAAGTTCGATCATGTAGTCCTTTAATTTTATTCTTCTTTTTCAAGATTGTTTTTGATATTCCAAAGTCTTCACATTTCCATATAAATGTTAGATTCAGGTTATTAATTTTTACCAAAAATGCCTGACAGAATTACAGACCAATTTGGAAAGAAATGGTATCTTAATATTTAGTTTTCTAATCTATGAGCCTACTATTGCTCTATTTTTAATGCTCCAAATAATATTTTATGGTTTCCAGCAAAAAGATTGTACACTTCTTTTGGTAAGCTTATCCTAAGTAAATGTTTTGTTATTATAATAAATTTTATTTCATTTTTCAATTGCTTGCTTTAGTATAAAATGCAATCCACTTTTATATATTGACTGTGTATCCAACTTTGCTAAATTCAATACAACTTGTAATGTTTTACAGGTTTCCTTAGAATTTTTCTATATAAATAATCATGGTCTCTATGAATAAAGTTTTACTTCTTTCCACTTTCTCAGACTGTCTATGACAGACATCCTTACCTGGTTCTCATCTTATCATAGAGAGAAAGAGTTCAATATTTTACCAATGAATCTGATGTTAGTAGTAGGTGTTCCATAGATAATTTTTATAAAACTGACAGAATTCCCTTCTATTCCTAATTTGTTTATAGCTTTTATCATCAATGAATATTGATTTTGTCAAGTATTTTCTCTGTATATACTGAAATGATCATATGGTTTTTCTCCTCTATTCTGTTAATGTGGTGAATTACAGTGATTAATTTTCTAATATTACACTAATCTTGCATTTCTGAGTTAAACCCAACTTTCTCAAATGTGTTGCTAGATTTGTTTTGCTAATAGTTTATTAATGATTTCTGCACCTATGTGCATAAGGGGTAATAATCTCTGCTTTTGCTTTAGCTGCATTTGTCAGATTGAGGTGTCACAATTATACTGGCCTCCTAAAACTACCTGGGAAGTGTTTCCTCCTCCATTTTCTGAAGGAGTTTGTATAAAATTGGAGTTATTTATTCCTTAAATATTATAGTTTTAAATAAAATCATATAGCTCTGTAAGCTTTTATTTTGAATTTTGGCTTCTATTTAATAAGTTAGACTGGCCTATGTATTTTCTCTTTTCAAATTGTCCTTATCAATTTTAGCATCATGATTATACTACTATCCTCATAAAATGTGCTAGGGGAGTGTTTCCTCTTTTTCCACTTTCTGAAACAATCTATATAAAATGGAATATCATTCTTTGAATCTACATGACAGTGTTAGATTCTTGAAGAGTCTAAATGGGTACCATAGTAGATTATATTTGGGGGCAATAATAATTTTTAAAAAGTCTATAAAATGCTTGTGTGCCCATCTCTGAATTCCTTTATAGGCAGAGAAATGCATCCATGAAAATCCATCCCTTCAGTCTCTCTTTCCCCCACCTTGCACCCAAACAAAAGCCTGCATTTGCAAGACAAAATGCCCAGGGCTCAAGATCACTACATTCTGTGCCAAATTTTCTGGTCACAGAAAGACAAGCCTAACACAAAGTGGAACAAACAGTGGTCTCCAATCAGATAAAGGTAGTCCAGATAACAATGATTCCCAATTCTCCCCTTGCAAAGGAATATTCATAGCAGGTTGTGGAGGAAAGCTACACAATCAGAAAGTCTGGCTGAGGTTAGAGCAATCTTATTTAAGCAAACAACTAAATTCTCTGCCTCATCACTTTCTCTTAGAAATTAGGTCAAAAATATCTGACAGTACAACACAATGTCAGGCGAAGCCTGTCCCACTCAGACTTCTGTGATCTACTAGTTAACCCTTGATTCTCCATATTCTTCACAATCTTCCAGTAGCTTTCAATTAGCATTTTGAACATATTCAAACCTATCCTACCTTGAGATAAGGGGGGCAGGGGGGAGAATTTTTTCTCTTAATTACGACACATCCCTGCCCTGGTTGCATAGCTCAGCTGGTTAGCGCGTCATCCCAATATGCCAAGGTAGCGGGGTTTGATCTCTGGTCAGGGCACATACAAGAATCAACCAATGAATGTATAAATAAGTGAAACAACAAATAGATGTTTCTCTCCCTCCTTTTCTTTCTCTCTAAAATCAATAAATAAGAAGAAAATTTTAAAAACTACTACACATTCCACTACAACCATTCCCTTATCAATTCTTCATCCCTTCACAGCCACAATTCTTGAAGGCATTGTCTATATTCCTTGTCTCCAAATTCTCACTTCCTATTCATTCTTCAATGCACTCCAAATATCCCCAGATCTTACCACCCTGTTTAAACCAGTCTTTCCAGGTTACCAATGGTCTCCATGTAAAGAATCTCCACTGCATTTTCAGTCCATCATTTCTGTTCCTTTTTTTTTTTCAAGAATGCTCAGCATCATCTGACAGATCATTCATTGTTCTATCTTGAAAGATTTTCTTTTCATGAAACCACATTCTCCTGTTTTTCCTCTTATCTATGAAAACACTACTCAAAAAACTTTGCAGGCTCTATGTTCATCATATCAGACCATTAAAAGGTTTTTTTTTTTTTTTTTCCCTGACAGGTGTGGCTCGGTTTGCTTGGCATCATCTCACAAAGCGAAAGGTCCCTGGTTTGATTCTCAGCCAGAGGACATATCTGGGTTGCAGGTTCAGTCCCCAGTTGGGGTGCCTCCAAGAAGCAACCAATCAATGTTTCTTTCCCTCTCTTTCTCCCTCCCTTCCCCTCTCTCTAAAAATAAATAATATAAATCCTTTTTTTTAAGTTGATTGTCTTTAAAGCTCAGCCTAGAAACGCTCCTCTCTACATACGTATTAAAAGATGATTCCCATGCCCTGGCTGGTGTAGCTCAGTGGATTGAGTGCTGACCTGAGAACAAAAGGGGTGCTGGTTTGATTCCCAGTCAGGGTACATGCCTGAGAATGTTTCTCTCCCTCTCTCCTTCCCTTCCCCTCTCTCTAAATAAAATCTTTTAAAAACAAAAGATGATTCCCAAATTTGTACCCCATCCCAGCTCTCTCTCCTGAGCTATATGGTTCTATGTACAACTAACTGGCTTGCCCTTACCATGTCTAAAAACTCAACTTATCTGTACTCAGTCATGTTCCTCCTTTGTTTTCCATTTCATAGATAGTACCACCAAACCCAGAACCATTCTATTTTTTTTTTAATGTATTTATTTACTTTTAGAGGGAGGGAAAGAGAGGAAAAGAAACATCAATGTAAGAGAGAAACATCAACTGGTTGCCTTTTACATGTGCCCTGACCATGAACCAAACCCTCAACCCAGGCATGTGTCCTGACCAGGAATCAAACTGGTGACCCCTCACTTTGAGGAACAATGCCCAACCAACTCAGCCACAGCAGCCAGGGCCAGAGTCACTCTTGTTAATTCACTTTCTCCCACCCTACACATTCAATTGTTCATCAAGCCCTACCAATTCTACCTGCAAAATCTGTCTTTAGTCATCAATTTCACTTTCTCTCTACTATATTTCCTAGCCCGAGGCACCATTATTCTGTAACACCCTCCTAATTGGTCTCCCTTTAGTTTAGCTTTGTTCTCCTTAACTTTAATGTTATGTCATGCACAGATCATATAATTAACATCTGCTTTTTAGGTAACACTATGTGAATATACTACATTAAAAAAATCTTTTTTTTTTTTTTTAGCCCTGGCTGATGTGGCTCAGTGGACTAAATGCCAACCTGTGAATCGAAAGGTCACCAGTTCAATTCCCAGTCAAGGGACATGCCTGGGTTGCGGGACAGGTCCTGAGAGGCATGTGTGAGGCAACCAATTGATGTTTCTCTTGCTCATCAATATTCCTCTCCTTCTCTTTCTCCCTCCCTTCCCCTCTCTCTGGGAAAATAAATAAAACAAAAATTAAAAAAATTTTTTTAAAAAGATCTTTTTAAAAATTGGGTCATTCCTCTTCTTAAAACTCCTCAATGAATAAAGTCTAAAATTCTTTCCGTAGCCTACAAGGCACTACCTGGCTACTTCTGCCTACCTCTTGAGGATCATTTACACAATTCTCCAGTCCTGTGGGAGTCTGAATTTTTAGACATGCCATACTCTCACTCATCTACAGGTCTTCACATCTACTGGACTCTCCCTGAAATTCTTTTCCGCATCTCTTTTTGTACATTCTTGGACCTTAGCTGAAGCATCATTTCCTCTGGTAAGACTTCCTTACACATAGGTTCCCCAGCCTCCCTCTCTATAGTTCTAACTCTTAACTGTAATTAGTCGCTTAATTGTCTATTTTCTGGGTCTGATTGTTAGCTCTGAGGAGAATAGATCAGACTTGTTCACAATGACATTCCTAGTAGGTACCAAGTGAATATTTGATGACTAAATCAAAGAATCAAGTTAAGTAAATCATACTTACTAATATCATCATCATCATTATAAGGCTCACAACAGGGTTGGAGTTAACTTGATAAAAACTGTCAACTGAAATTATGCCAGCAAAAGAGGTTTTACTGAAGAAAGGATGTACTCTGTGGTCACTTATTTACTGACAGACTTCGACTTGGTAGCTAGCTATTCTGGTGACCATTTTTAAAAAATGCTTTCAGGAGAGAAAAACATGACCTACCAAAGAAATCTACTGTAATACTATTTACTAACTGGCCCTAAAAGCACCATTATCTCTAAATACAACTTTCTCCTCAGATCTGGCAGCAAATAAGTCTGCTGGAATGCACAAAAACCTCCCTTTCTCATGCAGCTAATGAGCCATTACTACTGCTCTGGGTGTTATGGCGTGTTAGCTCCCTTTAATCACACTTGAGTGTTAGTCTATCTCAGGTCAGATGCCAAGGGGGAAATCAGTGTATACGCAGCTAAGGCACTCCCATGAAACTCTTAATGTATTTCACTCTTGTCCTATTTGCTTGTTCCATTAAATTCACGTCATCATCCTGGGAACAGGTTTCAAGGACAGAGTATACACATTATTCAATAATACTGAGAGACAAGGGAAAGCACACAAAATTTGAAGTTCAGAAAACTAGGTTCATGTTATGGCTCAATAATATATAATTTATGGGGCCTGGAATTTCACTACCTATAAGGCTTAGCTATAGTGCTTGTGAAAGTCACATAAAATAATGCTTGCGAGGGTCAAATAAATAATGTATATTAAAGTATTTTATTCTATGAGTTGTGACACAGAAGACATGTTCTCATATGAATTTGAAGAATGGTAAAGACAGTTTGATAATTCTAACAGGGTTTTTTAAATTGTATTTTTCAATTACAGTGGACCTACCAGGATATTTCTACATGGTATAAAATACCCAGGCCTCAGAGTCAGAAAAATACTTAAACACAGTTATACTACTTACTTTGCTCATAAAATCTTGGTCAGTCATTAAACCTGTCTATATCTCATTTTCCTTATCTGCACACCTGAAATTAAAAAATATCTACTTTGTTCGATTCCCAGTCAGGGCACATGCCTGGGTTGCAGGCCAGGTCCCCAGTGGGGACCACATGAGAGGCAACCACACATTAATGTTTCTCTCTCTCTCCTTCTCCCTCCCTTCCCCTCTCTAAAAATAAATAAATAAAA
>CM052542.1:28145399-28168041 GCA_028533065.1 Trachops cirrhosus | reverse complement strand
TCCTGGAGGTTCCCCTAAGCCTCTCCTCATTTTTTTGAATTCTTGTTTCTTCATTCTTTTCTAGTTGGATGTTTCTTTCTTCCTTCTGGTCCACACCGTGGATTTGAGTCTCGGTTTCCTTCCTATCACTATTGGTTCCCTGTACATTTTCCTTTATTTCACTTAGCATAGCCTTCATTTTTTCATCTAATTTGCGACCAAAATCAACCAATTCTGTGAGCATCCTGATCACCAGTGTTTTGAACTGTGCATCTGATAGGTTGGCTATCTCTTCATCATTTACTGTATTTTTCTGGAACTTTGATCTGTTCTTTTATTTGGGCCATTTTTGTTGTCTTGACACACCTGTTATGTAGTGAGAGGCAGAGCCTTAGGTGTTCACCAGGGCGGGGTAACCCACGTCACTGGGTTGTGACACTGTATATGGGGAAGGAGTCTGAAAGGGAACAATGGCGCTTGCTCCGCTCTCTGCCAGATTTCAGTCACTTCCCCCACTTCCCACAAGCAAATTGGGCCCTTCTGGTGCTGATTCTGGGTGGGTGGGCTTGTATACATTCTAGGACCCTGTGGGTCTCTCCAACAAACTCTCCTGTGAGGCTGGGAGTTTCTCCCGCTTCCGTCTCAGCCCCCACAGGTGTTTTCAATCAGTGGTTTGAGGCTTTGTTTCCCCACACTGGGGTCCTGGGTTTCTCGGTCTGTGTCACTCCCCAGTTGTTATTCCCAATATTTATCTGCATGCGAATGTGGGACTGCCCACTCCTTGAGCCACCACCTTGCCTCAAGTCCTCTCTGGCTGCCCGTCTCTGCCCCTCCTGCTGGTCTGGATGAATGTTTCTTTAACTCCTTGGTTGTCAGACTTCCATACAGTTCGATTTTCTGTCAGTTCTGGTTGTTTTTAAATTGTCATCCTTCTTTTTGTTGTGCAAGGATGCACAGTGTGTCTACCTATGCCTCCATCATGGCTGGAAGTGATCTACTATTACCATTTTGGATGCTTCCAACTGACAAACTATTATACTGCCTACCCAAAGAGCTTAAAGTAATAATTGACTATAATGAACAAAAGATTTTGAACTATATTCTGAAGTTGCAAAGAAGCTATACATACTAAATTCTAGAGAAATAGCCACTCATTCCCTTTCACTTATCCACAAAGCAAACTTCTAAAGGTATCACATGCAAAATGAGGCGGTGCTGTTCACATGGGGAATCACTGTCTGTACATATGCATTACTGGCATTCACTTATATATACATTGCTCATTATTCAATAATGACTAAACCCTAAAATATTTCCCAAGAAATACAAAGGCCAAGTGTCCAAAGGCAGTAACCACTACCCCCACAAATAAATATGCAAGCCATGAGTCACAAGGCTTGTGTTTGTCCTTTATATCAATAGCCACCAGCAAGGAGATGACTGCGTCAAAGCTGTCTCTGCCTGAGGCAGCTCCTACCCTAAGTCTCCCTCACACTTTCTCCTAAAATTCTTGCTCATATTCCTTCATTCATTAACTAATTCATTCACTTCCCTTCCACTGCAGTAGCACCATTTTCCTCAGAGAAGGAAATTTAACAAGCTCCAAGAAACATAACTCAACCTTCCAATCCACTGGAAATGAATGAAGAATTGGATTTTGGAGACAACTAAACCCAATTTAGATTTAAGATCTCAAATAACATTTAAGATCAAGTGGGGGCCGGTGGGGAAAGGCATCCTCCACCACTGAAAATCTCAGTATGTCTTCACAGAACTTGTAATTAAACCCATAAAGTGGCACTAAGATAAGCAACTGCTTCGGGTAAGAGTAGGAGTAGAGAACAACATTCTAGGGCCCACTCAGAATCCACTGCTAATGACAATTCTGTCCTGTACTTCGTTGTCCCATGGAGTGAAAGAAGACAAATACATTTAACTATTTATCGAAACACAATCTAAATACAGAAAAGTACACATAGCATACACTCAAAAAGTAAATAAACCAATATAACCAACAGGCAGATTTTTAAAAAATGAATATTACCATCAACCTAGATGCATTCTCATGCCCCCTCTTCCAGGCACTACCTATGACACCCTACACCACCCCCAAAGAAAGCCATCATTTGATTTCTAATTTCATAGATCAGTTTTGCTGTTTTGGCATTTTCTTTAAATGGAATATACAATATATATTCTTTTGTGGCTAGTACTTATGTTCAACATATGTATAATTCAAATCCCAGAAAGCAAAAAGTAGATAAAAAAGTATAATATTAAATTAATAATGGTTAAGAAATTTCCAAATTTAATAATAGAAATCCATATACATTTACCAGAAGCAAATGTACCCCCAAAAGGGTTAATTTTTTAAAAATCCAGACCAGGTAAATGATAGTAATACTGAAAAACACCAAAAACAAAAAAGAAAAATCTTAGCAGTCAGAGAATCAGATCCATAAGCTTCGAAGTAATGACAATTGGCGTGGCAATATGTTTCTCAATTAGGGAAACCAAAAGATAGCTAAATTATGTACAAAATATAAAATAAAATTACTACCAACTAAAATTGTGTACCTATACAAAATATCTTTCCAGGTCAAAGGCAAGATAATAACAATTAAATAAATATAAGCATTTACTACTAACATACCTATATTAAAACAATGTCTAAATGATGCACTTTAGGGTGGAAAAAAAATTATCCCAGGAAAAAAGTCTGAGAATCAAAAAGAAATACTGAGCAAGAAAATTGGTAAACCTACTTCCAGCCAAGATGGAGGCATAGGTAGACACACTGTGCCTCCTCACACAACCAAAATAAGGACAACAACAATTTAGAAACAAAACAAAAACAAACTAAGCAAATAACTAGAACAGGAACAAAACCACAGAAATGGAGATCACATGGAGTGTTAGCAACAGGGGCGTGGGAGGAAGAGAGGGGGTAAAGGTACAGAGAATAAGTAGCATAGATGGTAGGTAGAAAATAGACAGGGGGAGGGCAAGAATAGTATGGGAAATGTAGAAGCAAAGAACTTATGACACATGGACATGAACTAAAGTGGGGGAATGTGGGTGGGAGAGGGTGTTCAGGGTGGAGGGGAGTGAAGGGAGGGAATGAGACAACTGTAATAGCATAATCAATAAAATATATTTTTAAAAAATTGGTAAACTTATGTAAATCTCAATAAGCACTGACTGTATAATATAACAATAGCAGAAATATATAATTTATAGAATTTTCTTAACGGAAAGAAATAATATACTGAACAAAAATAGCACCAAGTTTGGAGTGGGTGATGAGACAAGGATTGCTTTTGTTACTCAAAGAGGTTATCATTTCAATTTGTTCTAACTCACGAGTGCAGTTAAACAAATGGAATAAGAAAACAAATTTTAAAAAAGCTCTATCAGTATTTTTAAATGGCAAGAAAACAAAGAAAAAGAAGCAATAAAGCATAGAAATGCAGAACATAGAATGTAAGAAATAATATGGCAGAAACAAGTTCAAATACATGAATAGTCATAATAAGCATAAACAGACAAATTTACCAGTATAGAACAGAAAACACCCATATGGTATGCCATTTGCAACAGATATACCAAAAGCAAAATGATATGGGAAGTTTGAAATAAAGGGATAGTTGGTTTTAGAAAAACTAATTAGACAAACCTCTGATATTGATCATGCAAAAATAAAAGTATAAATACTCAATATCAGAGATACAAAGAAGGGCCCTGACTGGCATGGCTCAGTGGGCTGACTGAAGTCCTGCAAACCAAAAACTCGCAGGTTCGATTCCCAGTCAGGGTACATGACTGGGTTGCAGGTCAGGTCCTGGATTGGGGGCATGCAAGAAGCAACTGATCGACATTTTCCTCCCTCTCTTCCTCCCTCCTTTACCCTGCCTAAGAATAAGTAAATAAATTTTTTAAAAAGATAATAATGTCTACTTTTTAAAAAAAAGAAAAAGGATATAAGTATAGATTCAGCAAAAAATTTAAAAAGAACAAAAATAATATAATTTTTTCTCAATAAACAACAGACAAAATGGACAAATTCCCATTTATACAAGGTCTGTGCAGGAGTCATCCAGCCATGTAATATGAAAAAGAGACATTTACTGAAGAAGATACAAGATAAAAGAAACATTGTACACAGGACAATGATGGCACCATCCACCTTCAAAGTAGGCACCTTGGAACTCACACAGTTCTCCCAATCACCATCAGCTGCCCCATCGTATTCTCCTGAATCTCATCAACAGTCTGAAATGTCTTCCCTTTCAAAGGGGAGTTTAATTCTGGGAAAAGCCAGAAGTCGCAGGGTGCAAATCTGGGCTGTGAAGGTCTGAGTCACCTGGGTGATTTGATGTTTCACCAAAAAACTCCATACAAGACGTAATTCATGAGATGTCTTGTCAAGATGAAGCTGCCAATCACCAGTTGCCCATAGCTGTGGCCTCCTCAATTATCTGAGTAGTTTCCACAGAGGAATGTTCAAGCTTAATGCAAAATTTGATGCAGATTCACTGCCCTCCTCAGTCACTTTGAATGTGATGGCCACACCATATATGAGCTCACAAAACGGCGTCTACCACCTCCAATGACTGATACAGTGAAGTAAGTCATCACCGTTCACACATGTGCATTCCAGTCCACTCTCCTTGGCTGCCAGTTTGCATTGATGTCACGCAATGTTAACAATAGCTGAACTTTTTCTGGACAGACCTTTCATATATAAAGGCAGTTGCATTTAAAGTGACTGAGCGAGTAGAGCAATGAATCTGCATCAAATTTTGTGTTAAACGTGAACATTCCTCTGTGGAAACTATTCAGATAATTCAGGAGGCCACAGCTATGGGCAACTGGTGACTGGCAGCTTCATCACGACAATGTGCCTGCTCATGCATCATGTCTGCTGCAGAGGTTTTTTGGTGAAACATCAAATCACCCAGGTGACTCAGCCCCCCTCTACAACCCAAATTTGGTGCCCTGTGACTTCTGGCTTTTCCCAAAACTAAACTCCCCTTTGAAAGGGAAGACATTTCAGACTGTCGACAAGATTCAGGAAAACATGATGGGGCAGCTGATAGCAATTGGGAGAACTGTGTGAGGTGCTAAGGTGCCTACTTTGAAGGGACTGAGGCATTATTGTCCTATGTTTCTTTGTCCCTATTGTCCTGTTTCCTCCAATGTTTCTTTTATCTTATCTCTTCTTCAGTAAATGTCTCTATTTTTCATATTACATGGCTAGATACCTTCTGGACAGACTTCATATATCTACCATAACTACCTCAAGAAGAAATAACCTTAGATTAAATCCACGACCACTTTTTAAAAACTGAATCATATACATGTGTGAGTTGGGTTTATCCCCAAAATTCAAGAGTAGTTACACAATAAAAAATTCATAAATATCACACACCCCAAATAAATTAATGCAGAAAAATACCATAATCTCAAATAATATAGAAAAGAAGCACATCAAAAAGGTGCCAACTGATTACCAGAAACACAAAGAAACAAGTGAACAGAGTTCTTCAAGACATTAGAAAAAGAAAAGGGGAGAACTAAAAGAAAAAAAAAGATTTTCAGATTGAGACATAAATGTTGCAAACTCAAATTTTACTTACAAGGCTAGTAAGGTAATATGACTTATTTCATCAAATCTGAAAAACTATTATTTGCAAGAGATGACTTTAGTTCAGGTATCGGTAAAAAAACTTCATAACCACTGCCAATTAAAGTATAACACACCATCAAAAATAACACACCACAATTTCAGAGCCGTTAGAAAGTAAAGAGCCCTGACTGGGTGGCTCAGTAGGTTGGGTGTCATCCTGCAAACCGAAAGGTTGCCAGTTTGATTCCTGGTCAGGGCACATACTTGGGTTGTAGGCCAGGATCCCAGCTGGAGGTGTACAAGAGGCGATCGATCAATGTTTTGTCTCACACACTGATGCTTCTCTCCTGCATTGATGTTTCTCTCCCTCTCTTTCTCCCTTCTTTCTCCTCTTTAAAAATAAATTTAAAAAATCTTTTTTAAAAAGGTAAAAAGATGTAAGCCGTAGAAGTGATAAAATACAGAAAATATATGAAGCAGCAAAATATAAAATGAGAGAGGGTTGATGGGTGCTATATTGGTCAATTTTATTTTAAATTTCCAAAGATGAACAAATAAAACACATCTACAGAAGTGGGTTCATAAACCTCCAATTCAAAGCCCACTGGGAGCACCCACCGAATTTCAATTTGTGATCTCGATTTACACAATATAGGAATTTAATTCAAAGATGATAAGGGGATTTAATTTCAGGTTATTTAAGATTTCTAAGTGAAACAACTCCATGTACAAAATACATGCTGCTTTGGGAAAATGTGCTGTTAAAGTCCAGGAAGTAGAGGGAGGCTAAAGATCTGAGGCTCCCTGATTATCCTTGTCTGCAAAGATGCTTAAACGATCCATGAAGACAGTAAGAATTTGAAAATTAGGTGCTCCACAGGGATGATGACAGGGAGGTTGACAGGAAGAGGAGGGTAATGACACTCAGGAAGGGGAAATGCCAGAGATAATGAATGAGTATGGAAAAAATAAACAACAACAATAACAAAAAAATCAAGTCTGGTGTGGCTATAAAATAGAATAGGAATATTTGGAGCACAGAGAAAAAGAGGAGGAACACAGATAAAATAAATCATTCAGTTTTCAAAGCTATGTAATTTATTGACATGAAAATATTCAGTAGTACTATGGACTGATGGGTACAAATTCTAATTTTTCTTTACTTTTATGAAACTTCCCTCAAAAAATAATGAAATTAAGAACATCAGCAGGATATTAGATTACAATTTTATCCATATGTCATCATCTTTTTTAAAAAAAAAACTTTCAAGAAAAAATAGAATGTTTAAAATCTAGAGCTGTTTCTTAAAGATTTTGCTTTTAAGGACTAAATTCTAAACTGAATTACATTTTTTATGACAATCATAAATTACTAGAACAGTCATAATTTTCAAAATAAAAAAAATTCCAAGAAGTTTTTGTCAACAATAATGCTTCCCAGTATGCATTATGTTGTCATATGTTCTGCAAAATAATTACGTATCCTCGAACAATGGCACTTTAAGTACACTCATTTTTTAACATCGAAGGCAGTAAAGCAGGGAAACATCGCGCAGTTCTCCTGAGAGCAGTAATTGTATAAGCACAACGAACGTCCTCAATTCAGAGCTGGAAACCGGTTTCTATCCAATGAAAACGGATCACTGTGTCTGCCTTATGGGCAAATACTTATGTGAAAATGATGGGGCTAAGAGAGTCGATAATAAAAATCTGTTTGTTGTGGCTAGTCATTTTACCTTTCAAAATTAAAATAAAATCACCTCCTATAAAGTTGATGGGAAATAAGGCAAATACAAATGTGCCTTCTTCCATTCATAACTTCAACCTCAAAAGTCTCTCACTGGAAATGTTCCAAAAGTAGCAGTAGGATGAGTCAATTTTTACCATAAGCAATATCCAAACCTGAACTACTCTTGATGTGAAACAATGTCAACTCCTACACAGAATGGAGGCTCCTCTAGTTTAAAAGATGCTCACACATAATCTTCCAGATGCTATAGTGTCTTACCGTGCAGGCTGAAATCCCTACAGCTTTTTTCCTATTAAGAAGTAAGCCAGCTTCAGAACGTGGCCAAACCACAAAGCAGAGAAGCTCAGCAAAAGACACTAGACTACCCAACTCTGAAATCCATTCAAATTCCTTCCATATTAGTAAATAAATACATTTCTTTATAATTTAAACTACCTGAGATCAAGTTTTCTGTTACTTTCAGTTCAGAGTATCTAACTTATATACCTAGCCCAGCCACTTATAAGGTGTCTGTCCCTGAGAAAGTTACTGAGCTGCACAAATCTAAAAAATAACCAATCAGAAAACCCACCACCACCTCCACTGCTATCATCCCCCTCCATCCATCAGATGTTCTTGCCTTTTTGACAACAACAGTCTCATAACTGATCTTCCTGATGCAGCCCTTGCCGATATAGTCTATTCCCAACATGACAATGGAATACAAAAGGGAAGGCATTGAGGTTTGCAAAATTTGACCATGGTTATATGGTTAGTATATGGCAGAACTATACTCTAAATCAATCTTCTGTTCCTTCTTTAAATTATCTGCATTTGTCCTGGCTGGTGTGGCTCAGTGGATTGAGTGCCAGCCTGCGAACCAAAGTGTCGCTGGTTCAATTCCTAGTCAGGGCACATTCCTCGGTTTCGGGCCAGGTCCCCAGTAAGGGGGTACACAAGAGGCAACCACACATTGATGTTTCTCTCCCTCTCTTTCTCCTTCCCTTCCTCTCTCTCTAAAAATAAAATAAACAAAGTCTTTAAAAAAATTATTTGCACTTGAAAATGCACACAACACCTACTTATCATCATTGTCAAGATAACTAAATGAGAAAATCTACAGCCTAGCAATGTAGGACACAAAACACAATAAATGCATCATTTACTATACTGCCACTTCCCAGGAAACTTGGCAAAGAAAATTGGAGAATCAAAGTAGGTTGTTTCCTGGCTGATTAAAACTATGAGGAAGTCCAACTTATTCACCAAAAGGAGTTAGCGAGGCCCAAACATTTATTTGGATTTTCATCTTCTAATCTGAGATTACCCAGTAGATTATCTGTACCACTGGGTACAATTTAGTTTTTGTGTGTTTATATACATAAATCTAAAATTAATGTTTAAAGTTTTACATTATAAATTACCTATTTAAAACAAATAATCTACCCCTGGCTGACATGGCTCAGTAGGCTGGAGCATCATCCTGTAACTGAAAGGTTGCACATTAGATTCCTGGGCAGGGCACATGCTTAGGTTGTGGGTTCAATCCCCAGTCCAGGCACATACAATCCCAGTCTGGGCACATACAGGAGGCAAACAATTGATGCTTTTCTCTCGCATCAGTGTTTCTCTCTCTCCCTTCCTCTACCTTTTCCTCTCTCTCTAAAGGCAATGAAAATATATCCTTGGGTAAGGATTAAAAAAATGCTAATAATAAAATAAAACAAATACTCTAAACTGCAAATACTCTAAACTGATGCTTTTCAGAATGTTCTAATACAGTCTTCTGGAGAATAAACTTTAGAGAAATAAAGAAAAAAAAGGAGGTGGTAGAAAAACACTCTCCAGTTGCCATGTAACCCTGCAAGTTGGAACTCTTGTTAGATAACAAAGACTCAGAGGAAGGGCATCAGTAAACAGCATAGCAGATACTGGAGACAGACTCAGTCATAAGGGATAAAATAATTGAATTAAAACAAATGAGGCACAATAATTGAAAATATTCCCATTCAACAAATAGGAGTCCCTTTCTGAATGCTGGCATCTAAGGAGAAATAAAATATAAATAAGCAATGCATTAACTGTGTTTACAAAGCCAGCCATTTTTTAACAGCTCGTTGAACATATATCACTATTTGTTAGAGGTCTTCTGAGTTCTTTACAAGTGCTTCTCAAAATACCCCCAAGAAATCAAGTGACATATTTAACCAAACCAACTGTACTAATGTAAGAAATTAAGGCATAATCTTTTAAAGCGTGGTCACACTGGACAACTGCTGAAATTCAGTGGGTGCTATCGGTGGGCTTTTAATGTTTACAATGCCATTAAGAAGAAGTACAAATATAATTATTATTATTACAAATATCATAATTTGTTTAAATTTTATCGATCCTATATATTTTTAAGCATTTCAAAGAAACCAAAACAATGTTAATTCATGATCACTAAAAAGACTCTAAGTGTTTTGTACCAAAAAAAAAAAGTGCTTTACAAGTGTCAAACAAACAAAAACAAAAGAAACACCTACATTTCATAATGAGACCTTTATGGGGGGAGGGGCACGAGGATTGTTTTACACTGTCAACCCTTAAAAAATTCAATGATAAACTAAATAAAGCCTGCTTATTCTTTATAAATAAGACTAAAATGGGATAATCTACTTCACAAAGTCTGAAAAATTAATGATCAAATTTCAAACAACTGTGGTATGTATTCTTTTAGTGATAAGAGCATTCATTAAAACTCAGTTGAAAGTTGTCTATTATCCTCTCTATTTTCCCTTCATTGTTATACCTTACCTCTTCCTGTGCCAAATTACCCAAGACTTGAAGAGAAGGCTTCCAAAACAAGTGTCAAATATATGACTATTATATATGGTTTATACTGTATCTATGTATGCAGTGATAATTTAGAAAAGTTCTTAAAACTATGTGTAAAGTCAAATATTTCAATTAAAAGAGGCGAAGTAGAGAGATAGGCACAGTGGTCAGGAACAGAATATGTTTACTGTAAACAATGTGCCAGCAGTAATGTCTGCTATCCAAAATTAGGGTTGTATATATCATAGGTCTAATTTAATTGCTCCATTAACTTAATATAATGTCAGTAAGCCCAAGTAGTATTTTCTTCTAACAAAGCAGAAAATTCTTAGACAATTTTTCTATTTACATCTACACATGATGGAATAAAGAAGAAGTTAGTGGTATATTACCCTGCTTCAAATAAATTAAATAAAATTGAAGCAATCTGTTCAGTACATTTTCAAAAGACACTCAGAGGAAGGAGATCAGTAAAAAGGCTCTCTGTTACTCACCTGTAACCCTCTCCTTCGTAGAATACTGGAATCATCCATAGTAGATATCAGACCAAAAAAAAGCCACTCCCCAGACAGTCAACTACGAGTGCCTACTTGCTTACTGCTGGGTAAAGAGGAGAACGATAATTCCGTTCTCTGCGCTGTGCCCACTAACTACCGCTCCACTGAACCAGTTCTCTCTCAGTCCGGTGTGAGTAGACAGATAATCACGGCCTCGCGTCAGAGCCACGTCTTTCTTCACAGCAGTAAAGACAGATTTCATCTGAATCACCATCAAAACTAGGGAAAATATTTCATATTTGTTTTTCTTTTCCACACATACCCCTTTGGTTGAAAATATCTGAAGTACAAAAAAAAGGACAAAGATTCCAAAACAAAATTCCAATCTTTGATATCCTGACTTCACTGCTTATTAAAAAGGTTGGACAAACAAGAGAAGTCTCCACCTACAGCTAGTGAGCTTATAAAATCCATGTCACGTTTTCCTTTCCAAAAACAAAACCACTCCATATATATTTTTTAAAAGATAACAATTCTTCAGAAATACAAAAACAAACAAACAAACAAAAAACATTATTCTGATGCCTGTATTTTAAGCTTAGGCTAATATAAAACCAGTTATTGTTTTGACTAAGTCGGCAAAATTCCTTTCATCCTTTGTACAGACAAAGCAAATGTCAGATTCTTTTGATAATGTCACCGGCTCTTTTGTTTCTTTATCTCTAGATATGCTGTTCTTCACTTCTTGGACAGTCAAGAAAGCCTCTTTCTTCAGGAGCTTAGGTCATTGCTAAGGTCGGTTCCCCTGCTGTATAATGTCCTGGAGGGGCTAGTACATATGTGGTGAGCTCTGAGCATGGATGAATTCATTCATCTATTCATTGTTAATAGTACTGTGACAGCAAAAGCTCCCCATTCCATCAGACTTCTAAAAGGGCACAGCATGAAAAAGTCTAGCTCTACCAAGGCTGCAATAATCTCAGAATCATTTATTTGGTCACTCTCTGCGATTTTCAAAGTAGTGCTTCAGCCAAATTTAAAGATGCTTCTAGTCTCTTAATTTATAACTTAAAAAATATTTTTTTAGAGCTTAAGAGCAAAAGGTTAGTTCTTATGATATGATTTTGTCACTTAAATGCTCCATAAGCAATGCTTTAAACTTTCCAATTCTATAGTAACCACCAGAATCCTAGTAAACACAGGGGGAAAGTGAGGCAAACTGGTGATTTTTCTAATGAGTCACAATAAAAAAAAAATTCCTAGCAAAGGCAGCACCCTATTTTTAGGAACACATTATCTACCAATTCACAATTGTAGTTCTCCAAATTATAGGATATACTGTACAAATTTTACACTCACCAAAGGATTTCAAGAGCTATTAATCCAAATTTCCTAATTTGAGAAATAAAAGTATGTGTAAAGCACCACGAATCAAGTTGCTATATTCTCTCAGAAATAAATATAGCAATGACTATAGAATGGACTCAGTCGGTATCCAACAAGGAAGAAAAGCTGCCCCTCTTATAATTATGGCAGCTGCACCAACAGTCTGTGGCTTAAAAGAAGGTCTATTTACAAAATCTTTTTCTGGTCGTCTTACAGCTGACTTAGTCACAAGAGCTAGCCACATTGCTGAAAATAGCACAGAAAGCAGGATCCATATCCCTTTCATTCAGCAAAAAAACTTCTAATCCTTAGCACAACCAGTGTGGTCTTTCATTGTTAGAACTAATAAATTCACATCTCCATGGACTCCTTCCATCTGCTGCTTTAAACAACTAACAGCTGGATTATGTCTATGGGGAAAACAAACATAAGACCCGAACAGACAGCTTATTTGCATAGGGAGTGCTATCCATTATGAATGTCTGCAAAGTCACAGGCTTTTAAAGCTACAGAACCTCTCTATCAAAATAGATTGTATTAACTGAAACACATATATGATATATATCCAAGATACACATATTTATCAACATAAAAGAAGTACGAGTGAGTCTCTAATCCATTCATCCCTGTAGAAATATTCATGGTATATTGTAATAAACTATTCAGATCAGGGATTCATAATTCAAACTCTTCATTCATTTACTAATTCCGGAATCCTTTATTATGCCAAGCAATGAGATGGGCATGGAGAAAGATCACCAAGATCAACATTACTTAAAACTAATAATTCTATTCTAGAAGAGCTCAAATTGAAGGGGAAAGACGAATGCAAACAAGTAATTAGGATACAATGTGCAAAGTATGACAAAGTGCTAAAGGAGCATCAAAAATGGCTCAATTAATTACATTGGAAAATCTACAAAAAGGCTTCTAATGGAAGTGCCATCTGGTCACTGAAACTAATGATATAGGATTTATCAGCCCCTGGTCAAGACAGTCTTCCTTTCCTAAAATATGCACAGCTTTAAAATCTTCGAACAGCCCTCACTATCTAAACAGGGAGGTTAAAAAAAAGGAAAAAACTCCTCCCCTTGACATTCAAGGCACCCCCTAACACAGAAACTACAGCTTTCATCTCCGCTACTACCTTACTATAACTTTAGCCTTCCAATGAGAAAGAACAATGCACTTTCCTGAACACACCCTATCCTTCTCCATCTCATATTCTTTGCAGTTAAACAGGAATACAACCATCGATCTTGCAAGACTGTTGAAAGGAATAATTTAAACAACATATATCGATGATTCTTAACCTTTTTCAGTATCTCTAATGACAGAGTAGAATACACCCTGTCCAAAATTTCCTGCCATAACCTGGTTTCTTTAAGGCCTCATGTTTTATTTGTAAAATTCATACAAATTTTGAATTCTTCTTTCTAATCGAATAAACCTTTATTTTTAATATTAAAATAATGTTTATAAATACTAATTAAATTGCAGGAGACTGAAGACGAGTAACCACAGAGGTAAGAGGAAAATCAAGGCTGAATGCTGACTTCCGATCCCGATGGTGGTATAGGTAAACAGGGCTCCCCTTCTTACACAACCACATCAGAACTACAACTAAAGTACAGAACAACTTTCATTCAGAACTGTCATAAACTGACTGAACGGAAGTCCTACAACTACAGAATTAAGAAAGAAACCACATTGAGACTGGTAGGAGGGGCAGAGATGCTGAACAGACTAGTCCCACACTCACATGTGGTTGATAAAAATCGGGAGGGATACCTCAAGAGCTATGGGTCCCAGACCCACATCAGGCCCCCCAAGGCCAGGGTTCCAGTGCCAAGAAGCAAAATCTCCCTAACTTCTGGCTGTAAAAATTACTGGGGATTGAAGCTGTGGAAGACAGAAACTGCTGGAATCCCAGGTAGTTCCTTAGGGCCCACACACAGACTTATTTGGACTCACTCTGAGCCCAGTGACAGAGAAGCAGATTGAAAGACATCAGAGACATACAAAGAAAGTCTCTGGGATCACGGTGAGGGCTAGAGTGTCAGCTTTCTCCCAAACAGAAGTGCTGGCAGAGGCCATTGTTCCTTTTCTGAGCCTCCCCCTCACAGAGCCACCAGGTGAGCGCCATATCTGAGACTTCATATGTTTGCCCCACCCTAGTGATTCCCTGAGGCCCTGCCACACCCAAATTTCAGACACACCTAAGGTGTTTCCAGTGACTTTTCCATATGAATGGCTTGTCTTGGCCCATGCTTCAGATTTTCCTAAATTATCTCAAACAAGCAGCATTTGGCTTCAGTGAACCCTGTACCTCTCAATAAGTTGCCCCAGGCCTAGCACTAGCAGCAGCCAGCCTTGATTCACAGCTTGGCCTCTCCTGGGCACCTCCAAGACTAGTATAAGTCTCATCTATCTGCAGATCTCTTTGCAGCTAATGCTCTGTGACTCCAGGCAGAAAACCAGAGGTGGCTAACCTTGGACATGCCAACAACAATCAAGGCTCAACTATAAGAGGAGCATGTACACAGCACACACGATGTGCACATTCTGAGTACCGAGTTTGGGTAATAGGGGAAGCTGTGGCACTGGACCCTACAGGATACCTATTACATTAAGCCACTCCAATAAGCCTGGGAGATGTAGCAGCTGTACCTAATACATAAAAACAAACACAGGGAGGCTGCCAAAATAAGTAAAAAAAGAAACATGGCCCAAATAAGCAAACAGAACAAAACTTCAGAAAAAGTATTAAATAAAATGGAGAAAAGCAATCTATCAGATGCAGAGTTCAAAACACTGGTTATAAGCACTCTTGAGGAACTCAGTGAGGACCTTAACAGCATAAAAAAGACCCAGTCAAAAATGAAGGATGTACTTATTGAAATAAAGAACAATTTACATGGAATGAACAGTAGAGCTGATGAAGCTAAGAATCAAATCAGTGATTTGGAACATAAGGGAACTAAAAACAACCAATCAGAACCACAGAAGAAAAAGAATCCAAAAACTGAGGATAATATAAGCAGCCTCTGGGACAATTTCAAGCATACCAACATTCACATCAAGGGGTGCTGGAAGAAGAGAGAGCACAAAATTGGAAAGCTATTTGAAAAAATAATGAAGGAAATAAACATATAAGTCCAGGAAGTTCAGTGTTAATATAGGAAATATTTAAATTTGTAGAGAATTTTTGGTGAGTTTATCTGAGTTAAACTGACGACAACTGTCGAGAAGCAAAATCTTAAAGAATTGAGAAATGTTTTGTAGAATGGTAGTTTAGTATCTTATTTTATATATTAAAATCAAAGGAGGAGTCATAGGTGGTTACATGAAGTCTACTGGTGATAGATTAGGGAAGGCAGGAGAAAGCAAGGTGGGAAAACCTCTGATGTTGGATAAAAGGTAAAATAATAGACATATTTCTTTTACATAGGTGGGTAAAGGATAGTTAACAATCAACAATAACAATAACAATGAGGGGCTTTGTGGTCTCAGCTTGTGTCCAAGGGGTTTAGGGAAAAAGGGAAGTTACTTGACATTCTAAAGGCTATGTTATCGTAGCTGCAAAAAGACAATACACAGGCTTAGTTAAGGTAAAGCTTGACCTTTGTTAGGAAACAATATCAGCCTAGGACATGAATGCCCACCATGAATTGCTTTTAGTTAATAAGTTTTAATTTTAGACCATCCTTTGCAGTTACTTTAGGTCTCTGAGTTTAAAGTCTCTGAGTTTGCCTCACAGGCCTCCCCGGATCTTGTCAGGTTAATATGTGGCCCCTTCCACACATCGACCTTTTGGTCATAAATCAACACAAAGGATGCACTGATGACCGACGATTTGTTTGGATAATAAGGTCCCACAGTGCTAGGAAGGCTCATTCCTAGGAAGTCTCACAGTCACGTTTGTCTTGCTGAATACGGGAATGGGGAACGACCATAACCTTAGACGGTATTTAAGGTCAAATCGTTATTATTCAAAAAAGGCAGGTGAATGGGAGGTAGTTAGATCCTATATGTCCTCGTTCAAAAGTATTCTGGATCATTTCTAATTTTTGAGCTACCATGATCTGAGTCTTCTTGTCGCTTGTCTTAAATGTTGTGTTTCTGCATCTAGTGTAACATTTAGTACATAGATAGGAGTAATAGTATTAAACCAGTAACATCGATTAGGAACAGAAAATATCTAATACTAGACAAGGAAGAGTCTGAGGGGAACAAGCCAACCAAAAAACCTTTTACATATACTACCACAATTTATTAAGCTAATAATGTTTTCCTCCTTCATCCATTGTTATTTGTACCTTTGATGATGCATTTGGCCTGATGAATTAAGACTTTCTACTATTTTAATATCCAAAAGCTCTAATTTTTCTTTTGGCCAGTTAGTTTCCATAGAAATGACTTCTGGAGATGACTACATTCAATTTTCCAATATATTAGATTTTCATTATAATCATAGGTTTTTTCTAACTTTGAAGTTATTTGCCTATAATTTTAGTATTATACTATATATTCCAGTAGTTTTTAACATAATCTTGCTGTTATTATTATAAAAATAACTTAGGATAACAGAAAAATTCTCTAACCTTTCCCAGTAAATAATGTTCCTTTCCCACATACCAGATATTGCTACTTATTGGGGAAGATACAGTAGACAGAATTGGGTGAATACAGCATTCCATACAGATTAGAGGCATAACCATTCATCTTTTCTATTTTCGCAAATAGTGAGGTGGGTTCCCATTATTTATTATTTTTAAATATGGCCCATCTACTTCCCATTGGAAGTATTCTAATATTGAGGGCAGTCTCTATGCCAGCCAGTTGAACTTCTAAAAATTTAAGCTTAGGGCCTAACTAAGGTGCCTGGGCTTTTAAGACACAATGTTGTAGATTACATTTCCCATCCAAAATTCTCCAAAATCCAGGGGGACCATGTGAATCCCATAAATGTCTGGCCTGGGATTCTACACCCATTATAGTTGGCCACTGTTTCAGAGCTACTTCAGATTCCATTTGCATTAGCATAGACAATGGGCCCTGCTGAGTTAGGGTACAGGCACTTTCCCTTTGTTGGGTTTGTGTATGAGTTTGTATAGTCTGTCAAGTCTGTTCTATCCACTGAGCTAAGGCTTTATTTTCTTTCCATGGTGTTTCCCACCCTTTTCCTTCTTCCTGAAACAGTATTTCCTCTATTAACAGTTCTTCATTAACTGCAAGTTCACCTTGTCCCAGAATACCACGGCCAGCCCCTATTCCTCCAAGTACCCCCCTTTATTTCTTTTGGAGGGCCAATGTTGTTGGATACACTAGGAATGTTGTTGCTATTGGGTAGCTATGGCTAGGGAGCAACTGGGGTATACTCAATGGACCCAAAAATGTTGTTTCCCATGCCATAGTTAAATGGGTAGAGGTAACCCCAAAATGAGCTAGAGTTTGAGTATTCCATAGGGCTTCCCACAATCTTCCAAGATGCAAGGATATATCTACCCACCAAGTAATCCAAATAATTTCTGAAATGAGGACCCAATGATTTTTTTTAATTTGTTTCATGGACATCCAGCCACAAGAGCATGGCTGGTGAGTCCTAGGACAAGATAATATTGTGACACATTCAGCAGTTCACTGCAAGCCTTTTCCTATTATATCCAGGTGTTTTTCTTAGTTTTTCATCATTGATTCCTATAACTATACAATACTCATCTAAGGGAATTATCAGGGAGGTATTTTTGGAGGTATTTGCCCAAGATGGGTCCTTTATAATAGATACATCCAAAAAAAATGTACCAATATTTATATTAATAGGAGAAGAACAATGTGTGGCCAATGAAGTGTTAACTTCATTATTATGGCTAATAATTGGAATATCATTGTCTCATAGGTGGGAAAGATTACTAGGTACTCAAGTTAAATTTTTCATATTTAATTAGTGAGGGGGTCTGAGGAGACAATGTTATCATTAGGAAGTCATAAGGAGGACAATAATAATATAAAAAATTACTTTATATATATTTAATTATGGTAATAGCAGCATCAATTTGTGAGCATACAGGTCTTGCAGATGTCTCGGGATAGCTATCTGCCTTCGTGGTTGGCAGCTTCTCATTCTTGAAAAGTTCTTGATCTCTGCTTTAGATTAAGGCCAATGTCAGAGATGGGGGCAAATGTCCATTTTCAGTTAGGCCCCAGATAAGGTCCCTTTTAACCATGTTGAAGAGTCTTTAATGTCTTTTTTAGTGAACAAAAATCTCCTGATTGTAAATCATGGTCTTTGTTTCTTACGAGCATATTGTGAAATGTTACTAATTTATTAGTCCTTATAAGTTGGTTAATGAGCCCTTAATAATAATGCAGAATGTCTTCTTTTAGTAAAGTTGATTTATGTCTCTTTACTTAGATTTATAGGGTGGTTGGTGACTGTTTTATAGGGAGAAAGGCTATGTTTATCAGAGATTTTAGGCTGAGGAGTACTATAAGGAAAGCTTTTGGTGAAGGGAGATTAAAAGGTTCTGAAAATTTACCTAGTTGAGTTTTACTTATAACAATTGTATGTTTTATTAATTCGGGGCACTGGGGGTATTAGGCACCATGAAAATATTGTAGAATAGGCCAAATATTATAAATGGATTGTATTGTTTGTCTAGGAAAGGAGTCCCTCCATTACTGACTCAGAGGGAATTTTCCAATGTGATAATGAAATTTTTAAAAAATAACTTACCTATAATTAAAGCTCTTGCTCTCCTGCAAGGAATGTCTCAACCCATATAAAATTATAACTAACATAATTAGTTTTTTGTATTTTTGAGATGGTGACATTTGGATAAAATTCAACTACCACATCTGGATTTAGAGAAGTGAGAAATGTCTTTCGGCCCTGTGGAATGAATCTCCTGGGCTATCTATATTCTGGACAGATAAAACATTTACTTTATATTGTATGAGTTCAGTAGCAGAAGGTGTCCAGTAACACTCTTTATTCCATAAAATCATCTTTTAGGACTCTAATTTTAGCTCATGTATATGTTAAAGTATAGTATAGGTAATTAAGCTCTTACAGGTAAGATTGGTTTCTGACTGGGTCCAAGCCATATTTATCTGTCTAGGACAGTTTCCCCCTTTTGTTGCCATATTTCCTTTTTTCTACAGCTGTCTATTGGAACTATAAAAGAATTGTTACTAATTCAATAGAAACTAGGAGACATTCTCAGGTCTGGGTAATTTGGCTGCTTAATGCTGTCTGTCTAGCTGCAACATCGGCTAAATACTTTCCTTTTGCTTCCATAGTGGCAGCTTTAGAAAGCTCTGGAATTTAGATAATTGCCAATTGTTTTAATTTTTGTGTGACATTTAATAATTTTGTAATCTATTTTTTATTTTTTTATGGGCTGCCCTGAGAAAGTTAAGAAGCCTTGCTGTTTTAACAATATCCTAAAGATGTGAAGTATACCAAAGGCATAGCTATTATCAGTGTAAGTATTGGCTATTTGAATTTTAGCCAATTGACAAGTGTAACCTAGAAAAATTAATTAGGCTTATTGGGCAGATTTTATTCAGGTAAATAAGAACTTTGTTATGTCCACCATGGATGTTATTGCATATTCAGCTCGGTAACATTCCTGTTTACTTTTTAAACATTCATCTGTAAATCGAATTGAATTAGCATTATCAAGGAGCATCTTAAAAACCATTCCAAGAAACAAGAAAGTGGTCAGGTCAATTTGATTTTAATAAGAGCTAGAGAGGCTGAGCCGTTAAAAACATTTCGAATCCGGCCCTGGCTGGTGTAGCTTAGTGGATTAAGCGCGGGCCTGGGAACCAAGAGATCACGGTTCGATTCCCAGTCAGGGCACATGCCTGGGTTGCAGGCCAGTTCCCAGCAGGGAATGCACAGGAAGCAACCATACATTGATATTTCTCTCCCTCTCTCTTTCCCTTCCCCTCTGAAGATAAATAAATAAAATCTTTAAACAAATAAAAATAAAAAAAACATTTCGAATCCAACTGTGACAATAGCCAGTCAAACCCAGGAATCTTCTAAACTGCTTTCTTATTTTTGGAAAAGGACAAGATAATTCCTCTGAGTCTTTCAGAAGTAGTAGCTATTCTTATGTATCAGATAACCAAAGTATTTAATCTGGAGTACACAGAATCAGAGCTTGTCCTTTGATATTTTATTGTTTTCTTTTGGGAATCTAGTAAATTTCTAGAGCATAAACTAAATTATCCACATATTAGATTAGAGTGGAATCTCTAGGAAATTTAATATCATTTAAATCAGCTTCTAGTATGTAAGACAAAAGGTTGGACTCTCCCATATATACCCGGGACATTACTGTCTAAGTAAACTTGTAATCTTCACAGGTGAAAGCAAAGAGGTATGCAAATAGAACATAGTTATTCTTGCCCTGGCTGGTGTGGATCAGTGGATTGAGGATGGGCTGCAAACTAAAAGGTTACCAGTTGAATTCTCAGTCAGGGCACATGCCTGGGTTATGGGCCAGGTGCCCAGTAGAGGACATGTGAGAGACAACCACACATTGATGTTTCTCTCCCTCTCTTTCTCTCCTCCTTCCCCTCTGTCTAAAAATAAATAAAAACTTAAAAAAAAAGAAACTAAGAAAAGAAAAGAATGTTCAAGGAGGGCTGAACATTAACAACTGCTGCCAAGAGACCCATTGCCAAAGAACACTCGTATTTACTGACTTGGAAGTCACTGGTGCACATTGTAAGAACAATTTCAGGGGTAGATGGGTGATAGCAACAGTGGGGTTGCAGAATGAGTAGATGGGGAAGATGTCAAATCTAGACAACTCTTCCAACTTCCATTTAACTTTTTTCTCTCCTTCAGAGCCAAATCTCTCCCCATAAAAAAGTATTCTAGAAAAGAAATGGATGGGATTCAGAGCATGAATAAACCTAGTGGGAGAAATGGTTCTTCCATTATAACAAGAAAAGCAGGTACAGATAACAAAATACCATATTTTGCCATGTATAATGTACTCCCATGTATAATGCACACCCACGTTTTTGTGTGTATTATACATGGGATTATTATAACCATTATTATACCCATGGCATGTAATCATTATACCCATGTATAATGCGCATCTTTACTTTCCCCTCAAAAGTGGGCGCAGAAAAGTGCACATTATGTAAGTCAAAATATGGTATCTCTAACTCAGGGGTAAAGAAGCAAAAGAAGTTTCCAAATTATAGCAATTTTCTCTGTGAAGCAAAAAGGAAATCAGGAGCCCTGGTTCCAACCAATCAGCTGGCTCAGTTGGTTGGAGCTGTGTCCCATACACCAAAAAGTCGCAGGTTCAACACACGGTCAGGGCACATACCTAAGTTTCAGGAGTACATGGGAAGCAACCAATCAATGTTTCTATCTCACATCAATGGTTCTCTTTCTCTCTCTCTCTCTCTCTCTCCCCGCCACCACTCTCTAAAATCAATAAACATATGCTCAGGTGATGATTCAAAAAAAAGGAGAAAATCAGCAAATAGCAAAGTAGATTGGAGATTTGAGAAGATCAAAGAATATCTGAAACAGAGGATTCCGGCCAAGATGGAGGCATAGGTATACGCACTGTGCCTCCTCACACAACCAAGATAGGGACAACAACAATATAGAAACAAAATAAAAACCAGAACTGACAGAAAATTGAAGTGTATGGAAGTCGGACACGCAAGGATTTAAAAATAGACACTTTCATCCAGACCGGTAGGAAGGGCGGAGTCGGGCAGCCAGGCGAGGGACACGGAGCAGAGAGCTGAGCACCCGGAGCGGTGTGCGGGCCCGCAGCAGGCAGACCCTGGGCGCACAAGCAGCAGTAACTGGTGGGCCCTGGCCAGGGGGTGGCGACCAGCAGACCTAGCAGATCTGGGCGCACAAGCAGCGGTGGCTGGTGGGCCCTGGCCAGGGGGTGGCGACCAGCAGACCCAGCGAGGTGGACATTGTGAAGCAAGGCACTGCATGCAACTCAGGGTCCCAGAGCCGGGAGATAGAGCTTTGGGTCACTGACTAAGAAGGAAGGTCCCACGGGGTGCACAGGCCCACCCACACTGGAACTGGGGCCAGAGGGGGCCGGTTGGCTTACGGAAAGTAGTGGAAGGGTCTGCGTTCCTACAGAGAGCAGAGCAAGCGCCACTGTTCCTTCTCGGACCCCACCCCCACATACAGCGTCACAACCCAGCCACCGGGGTGCCCCGCCCTGGTAAACTCCTAAGGCCCCGCCCCTCACTACAGGAGCTACAAGACCAAAAAACAAAACAAAAAACAGCAAAAAGATGGCTCAAACACAAGAAGAATTGAAAGCCCCAGAACCCATCCTTTTAAGCGACCAAGAGATAGCCAACCTTTCAGATGCACAATTCAAAGCACTGGTTATCAAGATACTCACAGAATTGGCTGATTGTGGGCACAAATTAGCTGAAAAACTGCAGGCCACAGTAAGTTTAATGAAGAAAGATGCACAGGGAACCAATAGTGATGGAATGAAAGATGGGTCTCACATCAATGGAATGGAGCAGAAAGAAGAAAAAAACATACAACCAGAAAAGAATGAAGAAATAAGAATTCAA
>CM052542.1:28114227-28144899 GCA_028533065.1 Trachops cirrhosus | reverse complement strand
TTTGCTAAGTTAAAGAAGCCAGTCACAAAAGACCACATATTGTATCATTCCATTTATATGAAATATCTAGAATAGGCAAATTTGTAGAGATGGAAATTAGATTTGTGATTACTAGGAGCTAAGGGGAATTAATGAGAAGGGAGTGACTGGTAATGGGTACAGAATTTCTTTTGAGGATAATAAAAATGCTCTAAAATTAGATATGGTGCCCTGGCTGGTGTGGTTCTTTGGAGTGTTGTCCTATAACCAAGGGGTTGTGGGTTCGATTCCTGATCAGGGTACATATCTGGGTTGCAGGTTCTGTCTCTGGTCCTGATGACGGCAATCCCCCGGCCGGCACATACAGAAGGCAGCCATTGATGCTTCTCTCACATGATGTTTCTCTGTCTCCCTCCCTCTCTTCCACTCTCTTTTTAAAAGCAATGAAGAAAATGTCCTTGGGTGAGGATAAAAAAAATTAGATAATGGCGATGGTTGCATAACTATGTAAATACATTAAAAGCCATCGAATTATATATTATAAAAGGGTAAATTTGATGATATGTGAATTGTATCTGAATAAAGCTCTCATATAAAAAAAGGATTATATTATTCCTGTGCTCAGAACTCTCCAGTGGTCCATTTCACTTAAAAAGTCAAGTCTACAATTGTCCAAAAGACCCTACAGGATCTCCTTCTCCATTTGATCTCATCTATGGCTCTCTCTGTGTTCACTCTCCTTTAGTCTCTCTGGCTTTGTTGCTGTTCTTCATACCATAGGCACGTTCCTGTTTGGGGGCTTACATTTGCCTAGACCATTCTTCTCCAATATATCTTACTGTCTCATCTCTTCAGATATTTTTCAAGTTTTACCTTCTCAGTGAAGCCATCCTAACTTCCCTCCCTCTCCCAGAAGTCTCTTTCCCAGTCCCCATCTATACTTTTCTCCATATCACTTATTTACAGTTGACATACTGTAAATATTAGTTACTTATGTGCTTATTGACTGTCTTCCTGCATCCAAACTCTATGGAAGCAGGTATTTTTCTCTCTTTTGTCAGTCCTGTATTTTCAGTACCTAGAACACTGGCTAGCACATGGCAGATGCTCAATAAATATTTATTAGATGAATGAATGAATAACACTTTACTCTTTTGCTTCACATTTATCCCTGCTCAATCCATCTTCTACCTGCAGGTCAGAGTGATCTTTTTACATGTAGGATTATATCAGACCCTGGCTTAAAATCCTTTAGTAGTTTCCTGTTATGTTCAGGAAGAAGTATAATGAAGTATTCAAGAGTAAAGCCAGTTTCAGAGTGCCTAATAATCTACTAAATATTAATCTACTATAATATTTATTGGTAATGTGCTTTTGTACAATTTATTTAACCTTATTGGTAAAACAGGAATAATTAGAGTGCCTACCTCTTAGAGTTGTAGTAATTAAATAATTTTACACATGTAATATTGCCTAGATAATAGCCAAATCCATCACTTTTTAAAAGACTTTACAAACTGTCAATTTAAAAAATTCTACTTTTTAATCATTCACTTACTACCAATGATCCTTCTTCTGTAAAGAAACATCCCACATCATCTCTTTGGTTACCCTAAAGTATATTTTAAATGCTAAAGATACAAGATTGATGCTTATTGTCATTTATTAGTTTTCAGAGTGATGATTCAGGGCTCTGACAACCTCCAAAGGTGAACAAAAGAATACCTTTTGGCATCATTATGAAATCATAGACCGTCTTGACATTTTTTGTCCCAAGCCTGGAATCAGGCCATTTCTCCATGGAGCTCTAGATACTTTTTAATTTTAAAGATCTAATTGGCTTTATTCAACAATTCATGAATTGGTCAGCATCCCATCCAGTAAATAGGTGCTACCTAATGGGAAATGGTATTTAGAGATCATAATCTGGACACCAGAGGGAGCTAATTGCTACTGGGTTTGAGCATATATAATTTTTTTAAAGATTTTGAGTTAGTATACAGTTAGGTTAATATCACTGTTTTCCTTGGAAGATTATGTTAAAGACTAGAAAATGGAAACTTTCTAATTAAGCAATCTTCTTTACAATGAAATAGGTTAAATTTATTAATCAGAAGCTCACTATTATTTCATCTTTCTCTCCCTCCCTCTCTCTCTCTCTCTCCCTCCCTCCCTCCCTTCCTCCCTCCTTCCTTCCTTCCCTTCTTTCTTCTTTCTCCCCTTAGAAATAATAGTTTGGATTGGAAATAAGGAGTAGAGAAGAAAGATGGTTTGATTAAAGAGCCAGCTTTTAGGTTTGAACAGAAAATTTGCTGTAGAATTATCAGAGGCATAGACAAAACAGAATTTTTCATAATTGCCAAAAAAAATGTAACACTGAAATGCAGAGGAGATAGAGAACAATGCAGTGGTTCTGTAAATGCAGTGGTTATGGAAGGAAAGAAGGATTGTTACCGAACAGCAGTTGGGGTCCTGCTGCCCACTGCCACTGTCTAGGCCACAGGTGGCAAACACAAGGCCCTTGGGCTGAATCCAGCTATCCACCTTGTTTTATCCGGCTTGGCACCTTGTTTCTACCTGGCAGCAGCCGCCGAGCTCTTGCTTAACGGTCAAGGAGTAGTTACATTTATACAGTCCCAAAATTACATTCAACCCTTTGAAGGCAACCTTGAGGCTGATGTGGCCCCCGGTAAAAATGAGTTTGACACCCCTGATCTAGGCAAAATTCCAGAGGCAAAGGTTTGGTGATAAAAGAAAGGAGTCTTTTATTTTTTGTCTTTATTATATGTTTTCTATTACTATTTAGTCCCCTTATACACTCTTCCCCCCAGCAATCACCACACTGTTGTCCATGAGTCCCAAGGAAAGGAATCTATTCAAAAGCTTCACAATTTTGAAATAACAGCTTTCCTCATGAATTAGTTACTTAGGCCTATCAATTAAGGCTAAACTCTTTAACACCTGAGTTCTCCTAGCATTCCTCTGTTAGTTTTAGTTATCTTATTTCTATAGGGTTAGTTTACAAACTAAACTTAAGATACAAAAGCTATACAATTTTGGAAGAATGGCAGATTTCTGCCTCAGACACTGTTCCCTGTAGAACACCCAAAGAATAAACCTGCCATCCTCTGTCAGGCCAGCCCTATCCTAAGCTGCCAGGAGTTCCTTCCCATCCAAAATACCGTCCTTTGGGAAATACAGGCAGCTGCAGCAAAGATCACCTCGGCATCCTCAAGGCTGAGAGCTGGAGCCAGCCTGAGAGCCTCTGAGCCAGAGACCTAGCCCTGTATTTCAAATCTTCTAGCCCTCAATTCCAAGTACTCTGGAGGCATTCAGCTTCTCAGCTAATACCTTCCTAGACTGTTTACCATTGCCTCCTCCTACAGCCCCTTCCTGTTCCTCCCCAGTAATCTGATGAGATATCTCTGTATCAGTGTCTGGAGATTATGTCAAGGACCTACTGCTTCTTTTTGGTTCCCCACCCAGAAGTGCTTGATTATTCTGTAGTCACTGTATTTACCCATATTTTGCCACGTGTAATGCACTCCTGTGTATAATGCACACCCACGTTTTTGGCTCAAACTTTCAGGAAAAAATCTTTCATTTTAATTAAAAAAATTTGTGAGTATTTTTAAAAAATGATTTTATTTTATTTTTAGAGAGGGGATTTGGGGAGAGAGGGAGAGAAACATCAATGTGTGGCTGTCTCTTGTGTGCCCCCTACTGGGGACCTGGCCTGCAACCCATGCATGTGTCCTGACTGGGCATCGAACCAGCAACCCTTTGGTTCTCAGGCTGGTGCTCAGTCCACTGAGCCACACCAGCCAGGGCTCATTTTCATTTTTTAATTCAATTTTTTACTTATTTATATTTAGAAACAAAACCAATGATCATATTCCAGGGCATTATTATTTTGCATATGGATATTGTTATTGCTTTCTAGAGTTACACTTTTAACGCATAAGCATAAATAAAAGCATTAAAAAACATTTATATAGACATGGAATTAATACTACCCACGTATGATGTGCATCCTTATTTTTCCCTCAAAAAATTGGGGAAAAAAGTGCTCATTATACATGGCAAAATACGGTACTAATCTGGCTTGCGAGTCAACAGAGAATCAAAGGGTAAGTAGCTTATTTACATACCAGAAGAGAACTGACCTCAAGTTCACAGTTCACCATTGTCCTTACTTCCCTCAAAACTAAAAACCTGAAGTGTGGTTGAGGACCACTTTGCCTCTAAAACATGTGTTGGTTTTGACCTTTATCTAATACTCATGACTTTATTTTGGTTAAGAGAAGTGAGGTGAATGCTGGCTGGACATCTTGTGATCTGGATTAAATTTCCTCTAGGGGTCAGTTTCAGGGCTTCCAGGAGTTGGGTTTAGCCAGAGAATCACACCTCAAACAGGATGTTTTTCCAACTGGGTCATTTTTCACAAAGTACTTTTCAGAGACAATTGCTTATTTCAAAGGCAGTACTTCTCAACCCTGGTTGCTCATTAGAATCACCTGAAGAGTTTTTAAAACAATACTATGCCTAACCCCCAGAGATGCTGATTAAATTATCTTAGGGTGGGGCACAGTCTTTTTATGTTCTAAACAGTTCCTAGGTGATTCCAATATGTAGCTAAAGATGAGAATCACTGTTCTAGAATAAAAGACTTGAAGGCTTTGGGGTTTAAAAAATAAAAAGGTGACTTTGATAATAGGGCATAAATGGTATACATAAAGGACAGTATATTCCAAACTGATTGTATGTACCTCATCAGTAAAATATTTTGAATGTCTTCCAAATAGATGTATATTTATTTTTGTGTAAATTATATATAACAAACTGTTAAATTAAAAGAAAATATACATATAGCATAAACAATATTTCTAAAATAGTTTTTATTTTACTTTTAATGGTATAAAGAATACTTTTACTGCTTTCTATTGAGAGCAATGAGACAGACTGTGTTTTATTCTACTTAAATATCTTGTAAAACAGTAATTTGAAGATCCAGGCATAGGTTTGATTTATTCCTATGTTTGATTTAATGGATATTATAGTTTAAAAATATAATTCAGAGAAAAGTTCCATGTGTCCTTTCAGTCCTGACACTAAAGATGCAAATAACTAACTGTATTAGCTACCTATTGCTCTTAAGCCATAATAGCATGAACTTAGTGGCTTAAAAACAACACACATTTATTGTCTTGAAGCCTCAGAGAATCAGGAATCTGGCGATGGATCCTCTGCTTCAGGGATTCCCTAAGTTATAGTCAGCTATTTACCAAGGCTGCCATCTCATCTGAGACTTGACTGTATAAGAATTGGCTTCCAGGCTCATGTGGTTGTTGGCAGTCTTCAGTTTCTTACAGGCTACGGGTCGAGGACCTGTGTCTTGCTGGATGTCAACAGGAAACCACCCTCAGCTCCACACAATGTCCTTCTCTGTGGTAGCTCACAACATGGCAGCTTTTTTTTCTTCCAATCTAGAAAAAGAGAGACAGGTTCTCCTAGAAAGGTAGTTAAATCTTATGTAATATAGTCACATACAGATAACCACATACATGCAGTCACCTTTGCTGTATTTTGCTGGTGAGAATCAAGTCACAAGTCTCACACATTCAAAGTGTGAAGCAGGGATAATGGAGAACAAACACCCTGGAGCCTGCCCACCACACTTCCTAACTAGCTAAATACGTAAATGAAGGAGGGAAAAGGGAAAGCTATTTTTCACAGTAATAGGCCAACTAAAAAGTGTAGAAGGAATGATAAATAGTCAGGAAATCACTATTTTCAACCATCATGGAAACAGATGATATAAATAAGAATAATCGATGGATGCTAAAACCATTGAATAAAAATATGTTGGAGAGCACAATATTTACATAATATCAAAGTATCTCCTCATACATTTTTGTTACCAACCATACTTTACCCTTCAGCATAAAACGTGTAAAAGTTTGGGCATTTCAAGTGTTGAAAAGCAGGCAGGACAAAAAAGTGATTGTTGAGAGAAGGGAAACAAATAAGGTGAACCCTGTAATTGCTCCAGCTTACTGCACGGAGAAGTTTCTGCCACAGTTCAAGGAGGAGGAGCTCAGGGTCCAGCATTTGCTGAGTTGAAGAGACAATGTTGAGAACTCGAGGAGGCCAAGGTGGATAGAATTTGCAAGGTAAAGTATCAGAGAGGAGAGAGCAATGCAGAGAAGAGACAGTACTTTGGAGACCTTTAGAAGACTCTCCTCATATCTTCATCTGGGTACTGGTCAGTACATGTATGGAAGAAAACTATCCAAGTCTTGGGAAAGTAGGTGGAAAAATCCTGGTCTCACATAGGCTGGAAACATTTTATGTTCCCAAGAGCCAGAGTAGGTCATCAGGTTGAATTATGCCTCAGTTGTGTAGCAAAATTATAACTAGACTGAAAGCTCTTCTGGTCTTGAAAGAATCAAACGGTTGTTTGGCTCAAAGCTCCCAAATATTTATAGAAATACAAAAATATTCAGCACCCAACAATTGACAAAGTATGGTATTCAGTAAAAGATTATCAGTCATACAAAGAAGTAAAGAATATAAACTATGATGAGGAAAAAAATCCATCAGTAGACAACAGATCCAGAAATGACACAGATGATAGAATTAATAGACAAGGACATTAAAACTATTATTATTATTTTTAAAGATTTTATTTATTTTTAGAGAGAGGAGAAGGGAGGGAAAAAGAGAGGGAGAGAAACATCAATGTGTGGTTGCCTCTCATGTGGCCCCCACTGGGGACCTGGCCTGCAACCCAGGCATGTGTCTGACTGGGAATCGAACCATCGACCCTTTGGTTTGTAGCCCATGCTCAATCCACTGAGCTACACCAGCTAGTGCTCTAAAATTATTTTAACTACATTTCATATGTTCAAAAAGGTAGAAGGAAGCATGCATGAACATATTAGACAGAAACATGAAAGATATAAGAAAAATTCCCAACAGAAGCTTCTAAAGGAAAAGAATGAAATGATAAATATATTGGATGGTAATAACAACAGATTAGATATTGCAGATCAGTTAACCTGAAGACAAAGCAATAGGAACTAGCCAAAATGAAGTAGAAAACGTTGGAAAAATAATGGCCAGAAGCACAAGTTTGAGCTCACAAGGATGTACTGAAAACTGTATCATCTCTGACCTTGATGGCATGTGTATCCTGCAGAAGCCTTGAACAATATTATCAACAAAGTTGACCTAATTGACATTTATAGAACACTATACTCAGAATAGATATTGTTTTCAAATGCACACAGGACATTTACCAAGATAGACTATGAGACATTCTTCTCCCAGGCTCCCTCTATTCCAGTTCACAGGGTTCCCTGGGTGAATTGGCAGGAAAAGCATCATGTCGCTGAGCTGAGGACCTTATCTGCTTGAGGACAAACAGGTTCTTCAGCTTTATAGGGCCCAATGAAGTGGACCCTTATTTTTCCAGAGGCCTCTACAGTATATGTATCCAGGAAGAGAACACTAAGGAGACCAATTTAGGAAAGGAAACAGAAGAGACAATATTTTCAAGTTTGGGTGACAAACCTGAATTGTAGTTCTAGATATGTTACTAACTAGTTACATGATAACAGGAAAATTACTTCAGCTCTAAACCTACATCACTTCATCTATAAAATGCATATGACAATGTCCCCAAAGGGCCCATATAAGGCTCAAATGAGACAATACAGTTAAAGGGCCTCATAAACTATTTGTCCCTGTGCAAACACACACCATTGTTATTGTAAGGATGATTGCTTCCTGTATGGCCAAAGTGGCTAGTGGATTTCCTGCACATGGAGCATGCATCTGCTGTGACTCAGGCTGCTGTGTTGGGTCCCAGAGAAGCCAAGCAGAATTTCTGCCTTCATCCAAACAGTATATTTTGTAACTTGGCCCTGCTTCAGCTTGGGCTGGCATTGAACAGAGATTGTGCAGGAAGTTCTGCCTGGCCAGTCTGGGCCATTCCAATAATTGGTTGGAAAATCATTGTCTAGATCCAGTATATTATAGAAAAGGGCTTCTCAGTTCTTGTTTCTTGGCTCCAGTTTTTGAGCTGTCCCATCCCACTCCTGGCCTTACCTTTTTCTGCTTCCTCTGTTTCCTGACTCTGCTTCCCCCTACTCATGCTCATAGACATGCTCTTTAGGCTCTGGCCTGGGCTGTGCCTGGCTGGGTCATCAGTCATCTATTTAGCCCACCACTTAGTCTCTTTGCAGCTGGCGCCAAGAGTAAGGGCTGCCTGAATAATTTGCCTCTTTAATTTCCCAGATTCAGGATCACAGGACAGCTTTGAAAGAGAGACCACGGTGTTTGATGCAAGTTACAGAGGAGAATGGGGCAATATTGTTACCTCTGCTCAACTAGCACAGACTGACACACATGCCCACAGATATATATACACACTAACATGTGCACATTCTACATGTGCATTGTGGACATACACAGAGACACACATATTGATGTCATCACACACATGCACAAATACACACTAACATAAGTACATTAGGTCAGAAGGTCTAGATGGAGTAGGTAAAGTGATTGGCTCTGATTCTCTTTTATTCCCAAAAGTCTGAGGCAGACATGTAAAAACTTTACATAAAGAAGGACTTGGAATTCTGAGAGATGTGTCCTTTCTGTCTTTAATGACCCTTTCCATCGACTGAGATCACAAAAGTAACAAAAATTGCCTTGTATAGAATCTGCCTCTGTGTTCAATATGGCACCTTTGTATATGCCATCTCATGGAAGCTCACCACAGCTCTATGCAACCAAAATATGGGTTCCAAAGAAGCCATCTTAACGTGCTTAGCTCCCAGTGGCCATGAAGGACCTCAGTGCCCCTCACAGGTCTCCCCAGGTATTCCAAGTAATACTCAGAGGCATCTCACAGGAATTGAGAGAAAATTGTTTATATTCTTATGCTTTAGTCATTTCTTTAAGGATCCTTCCCATTGTTTGGCACCGTCCACCAGAATCTCCAGCAGACATAAGCATCCTCCATCTCTAACCTTGGCACTGTCATTTATAGTAGAGAAAGGGAAAGAGGGGAATTATCAGCTCTTCAAATTTGTCACTAGGGTGACAAAACTTCTCCAGGTTGGCCCCAAGTCTCACAAAGATTTGATGCATACCATGCTCCAGCCCTTTGGCAGCAGATGCTTTTGGTACCCTGCTTTTACCCTTTGGGCGTTGTCACATAAGTACTCACTAACAGACTTACAGCTATCTGCATCCGAATCTCTGCCTGAAGTTCACTCAGTCCATGCATGTGGCAGACTGGGTGCACAGTGACAGAGGCGGTGATGAAAAAGTTAATATCCCCTGGAACAGTTCTCAACCAATTACTGATAGGAACTGGTACACATATGCTCCAGTTCCTGACCCTTAAGGGGGACTTTAAAGTGGAATAATTCTGAGACCTGTATTATACATAATTTCCCACTATTTCTGTGGGATTAAGCTCTAGTCACCTATAGTGATGGCTGGTTTGATAATTTGTTATTTTTTAAAATATATTTTATTGATTATGCTGTTATAGTTGTCCCAGTTTTTTCTTCCCTTTATTCTCCCTCCTCCCCCTGTACCTTCCTCCCGCCATCATTCTCCCACCGTAGTTCTTGTCCATGGGTCATACATATAAGTTCTTTGGCTTCTCCATTTCCCATACTGTTCTTAACCTCACCCCTGTCTATTTTGTACCTACCATTTATGCTTCTTATTCCCTGTACCTTTTCCCCCATTCTCCCCCTTCCACACTGATAACCCTCCATGTGATCTCCATTTCTGTGATTCTGTTCTTGTTCTAGTTGTTTGCTTTTGTTTTTGTTTTCGTTTTTAGTTGTTGATAGTTGCGAGTTTGTTGTCATTTTTCTGTTCACATTTTTGGTCATCTTTTTCTTAGATAAGTCCCTTTAACATTTTATGTAATAAGGGCTTGGTGATGATGAATTCTTTCAGCTTTACCTTTTCTGGGAAGCACTTTCTCCGCCCTTCCATTCTAAATGATAGCTTTGCTGGATAGAGTAATCGTTATTGTAAGTCCTTGCTTTTCATCACTTTGGATACTTCTTGCCAGTCCCTTCTTTGCCTGCAAGGTTTCTTTTGAGAAATCAGCTGATAGGCTCATGGGAACTCCTTTGTAGGTAACTCTCTGTTTTTTTCACACTGCTTTTAAGATTCTCTCTTTAACCTCTGGCATATTAATTATGATGTATCTTGGTGTGTTCCTCTTTGGGTCGAACTTTTTGGGACCCTCTCTGCTTCCTGGACTTGTCTATTTCCTTCACCAAATTAGGCAAGTTTTCTTTCCTTATTTTTTCCAAAGAAGTTTTCACTTTCTTGCTCTTCCTCTTCTCCCCTGGAATCCCTATGATTCAGATGTGGGAATGTTTGGAGATGTTCCAGAGTCTTCTTATACTATCCTTATTTGTCGAATTCTTGTTTCTTCTTTCTGTTCTGGTTGAATGTTTATTTCTTCTATGTTTCAAATCATTGATTTGAATCCCAGCTTCCTTCCCTATACTGTTGGTTCCCTGTAGATTTTTCTATTTTTTTAAAAGTTTTTTTCTTATTTATTTATATTTTTTATTTATTTTATTTTTTTAAAGATTTTATTTATTTATTTCTAGGGAGAGGAGAAGGGAAGGAGAAAGAGAGGGAGAGAAACATCAAGGTGTAGTTGTCTCCCACACACCCCCACACTGGGGACCTGGCCTGCAACCCAGGCATGTGCCCCAACTGGAAACCAAACTGGTGACCCTTTGGTTCGCAGCCCATACTCAATCCACTGAACTACACCTGCCAGGGCTCTTATGTATTTTTTTAGAGAAAGGGGAAGGAAGGGGGAAGAGGGAGAGAGAAACATTGGTTACCTCTCACATGGCCCTTCCACTGGGGACCTGGCCCACAACCCAGGCACGTGCCCTGACTGGGAATCGAACTGGTGACCTTTTGGTTCACAGGCCAGTGCTCAATCCACTAAGCCACACCAGCCAGGGCTAGATTTTTCTTTATTTCACTTAGTGTAAACTTCATTTCTTCCTTTATGTTATTGCTGTACTCAGTGAGTTCTTTGAGCATCTTGATCACCAGTGTTTTGAACTCTGCATTTGATAGGTTGGCTATGTCCATTTAGTTTAGTTCTTTTTCTAGAGTTTTATTCTATTCTTTCATTTGGGCAATATTTCTTTGTTGCCTCAATTTGGCAGCCTCCATGTGTTTGTTTCTGTGTATTAGGTAGAGCTGCTTTGACTCTCTGTAAAAGGCACCTGTAAATTGTGTGGGGCAAAGCCTTAGGTGATTGCCATGGCGGGGGCAACCCACTTCACCTCTTTTGACTCTCTGTGAGAGGAGGGTTTGGAGAAGGGACTGTGCCACTGCCTGGCTTCCAGGAGTTTGCTTGGCACTCACTCCATTTCCAGTCACTCCACCCACTTCCCATATACGGCTGGTGCCCTTCCCACTGTTGCCCTGGTGTTGAATCCCAGAATGGGTGGGTTTGCATATGTTTTAAGACTGTGCAGGCCCTTTAAGTGAAGTTTTCTGAAAATCCAGCAGTTTCTTCTCTTGCCCCCAACCCCCACTGGTTTTTTTAGCCCGAAGTTATGAGGATTTGTCTTCCTAGCGCTGGACCCCTGGGCTGTGCAGTCTTTCCTGGGGCTGGGATCATTCGCTGCCAAGGTGTCCATCCCGATTTTTATCCACCACATGTGAATGCAGCCACCACCGCCTCTGTGTTACATGGCGTCTCCTCACCTCTTTGCTCCATCTTGGTGTCTCCACCACTCCTACCCTTCTAGATGTATATGCCTTCTTTAAACCCTTGGCTGTAGGACTTCCATACAGTTTGATCTTCTGACAATTCTGGGTGTTATTTGTTTTGAGATTTTGTCGTAATTCTTTTTTGTGGTTGCTTGAGGAGGCGAAGCGTGTTTACCTATGCCTCCACTTGACCTGGAGTTGCTGGAGTGATTATTACTTTCCAAACTTGCTGCCTCTATCAATATATCTATTTAATTAATATAAAATATAATTCCGATCTATGTATAAGCAATAGAAACTTACACAAGGTGAGACCTCAGTCAGATGTCTGCTTTTTCTTTCTCTTCCCAGACTCTCTGCCAGTTCTGCATACAATGGCCACTGGCTACTCTGGCTACTACATTTGACTTGCTTGCAGGTTTATCTCAGTTTCCCCTCATAATCACTGACCAAATGCCTGGATTTTCTAAGCAAAACTGCAATGGTCTCAGCATTTCTGCCTATTTAGACTTTCTTTCATCCCAAGGCTTTTGGGAAGATTTTGTCTTGTAGCACATGAAGTAATCTACCCTTTTCTATCCTTATGAGGTATTTTGGGGGGTACCAAATTACTTTATTTGAATGAATGATACAAATGAAAGACATAAGTGCAGGATTTGGTACAAATTGTAGAAAATGTGAAGGTAATTCCCACATGCATATACTGCTTTGGTGACCAGGGAAGTCACTCCTGTGGCTGTAGGAAGGTGGCCTAAGGTTTAGCTCTCTTTACTGACTCCCAGAGTGTGCTTGCCAAAGAGATCCTCTGCCACACCAGATTCAGGGGCCACCACCCTGTGCATGTTGGTTATGTGGTCACCCAATTCTTTGATGGATTTCACCTGCTCATCCAGGTAGTGAGTCTCAACGAAGTTGCATAAATGAGGGTCATTTTTTCAGTGGTCAGTTTGCAAAGGTCCAGTAGTGACTGATTCACACTTTTTTCCAAGTGTAATGCACACTTGATTGCATTCAGCCCATTCTCCCAGTCATCATGGTCTGGTTTCTTGATATCCTGAAGGGAGATTTGGCCACTTCATTGGTTCTACAGCTTCATTAGTTTCTTATCCCATTCCCTCTCCTTGTGAGATTGGTGAAGAAAATATTTGGCAAAGTTCTTCAAAACTATATCATTGTGGTCAAAGTAGTAAGACACAGACAGGTAGATGTAGGAAGTGTAGAGCTGCAGGTCAATCTGTCCTCTGAGTCCTGTTGGTAATTTTGGTGCATCTGCAAGGTGGACGTGGTCATCATGATGTGCAGCTGAGGACAGGTGGCTTTGCAGTGCGCTGGAGTGGTGGCAAGGACGTTGGGGTGGTCTGAGGGTCTGTGAGCAGGTGGCAGAGGATGGATTTGGGTGGCTGGCTGGGATTGGGGTTGATTGCAGGGTTCCATTCAAGCACTGTTGAAGCAGGAAACTATGGCAACCCTTGGTGAAGACTGTATCCTTATAAGGTTGTAAAAGGTTGAAGGTTTCACCCAAAAAGACATGGCTGGTCAACTAGTGCTATTTGTACCCCTGTCACACAGACAGCAAGGGTAGGCTTGAGAATTTATACTGAGTTCTAGAGAGATACTGGAGAGTGCCATATGCCCCATTTAAAAGCACCTGAGACCTCTTAACTGTTACAAGCGTTATTACTCAGAATGTATTGTAACTGAGGAGTGGCTTACTCAAGCCTGGGGAAATTGAGTTTATCCCTTTCCTTAACACCAGAACAGAGTAGAGGAAGTGTCCTGTATATTTTGTGACTGAGTCTGAAAGGGGACAGTTGGAAACCACACCTGGTAAGTCACACCTGCTTTGTTCAGTGTTCTGTAGACCTGGGATTCAGGAAGAGTCTGGAAGTACTCAATAGAAAGCTTCATCAGGTCAGATGAAGACACTGTAAGTCTTCTTCTCCTCCTCCTCCTTACCCAAAGATATATTTATTTATTTTAGAGAGAGAGGAAAGGAAAGAAAAAGAAACATTGATGTGAGAGAGAAACATTGATCCATTGCCTCCTGTAACAGTCCCAACCAGGAAGTGAACCCAGAACTTAGGTATGTGCTCTGACTGAGGATTGAACCCACAACCTTTTGGTGTATGGTATTATGCTTCAACTAACTGAGCCACCCAGCCATGGCCCAACCCCCTGCAGGTCTTCTATTCTTAAGTTTTTAAGGTGCCCAGCATAGTTCTGATACATAGCAAGTGTTTAATAAATTATTTTCGAAGACATGAATGAGTGAATTTCAATTGCAAGTCTCTTTTGAAAAGTGAATGAAGGAAATGGCTGGAGGAGGAGTGAGTTTGAAGGTCAAGTCATCATTTAATGAAGGAGGACTGGGAATTAAGTAAGACAAAACAAATAAGGTGTGACTGTGTTTTGGTGTCAAAACAACCCAGTTGCTTGGGGACTGATATGGATTCTGCCTGGACCTGAAACTTCTTATCTGAAGACCTAGTAGTGGGAGGAGTTTCACCCGGATGTGCTGACTATCCAGTTCTCTGGATTATTTCAGACCAGACCCAGTAGTATTCAATGCTTGGCTAAAAAAGCATGTTCTATAAGGAAGCATAATACAACAAGAAGAAAAAAGAATCCAAAAAAATGAGAATATAAACAGCCTCTGGTACAACTTTAAGAGGTCCAACATTCACCTCATAGGGGTGCCAGAAGGAGAAAAGAAGAAGCAGGAAATTAGAAATCTATCTGAAAAAATAGTGAAAGAAAACTTCCTTAATTTGGTGAAGGAAACAGACATGCAATATACATACAATAGACTTCTGCAGGTCCAGGAAGCACAGAGTCCCAATTATGACGGATGCAAAGAGGCCTACTTCAAGACACATTATTATTAAAAGGCCAAGGGTTAAAGATAAAGAGAGCCTCTGAAAGGCAACAAGAGAACAGAAGTTAGTTACTGGAAGGGTGCCAGATGAGAGGGGGGAGGGGGAGAATGGGTAAAAATGTAAGGGATTAAGTAGTAAAAATAGGTAGTTACAGAATAGCCATGGGGATGCAAAGTACAATATAAAAAATGAAGTAGCCCAAGAACTTATATGCATGACCCATGGACGTGAACAATGGTGGGGGGATTGCCTGAGAGAGTAGGAGGTACTTGGTGGAAGGGGGCAGAGGAGGAAAAATCAGGACAACTATAATAGCACAATAAAATATAATTAATAAAATAAAAAAATAAAAAAGCATGTTCTCTCTCAACTAGAAAGCTGAAAAGGCCTCTTAGGCGATTTTTGTCTCCATCCCCTTAGGGCACAAGAAGGTAGTCTTTATAGTACAGTGTTTGAGGAGAGACTCCTAAGGCAGACAAATTGTTCCAATCCTTTTTATCCTGATAACTAAGGCTCTTGGCTGTCCAGCAAGCTTTTCCATTTCCCTTCTTTGAGTGACAAAACTTGTTTCTCTTGTCATGTGACACATAACGCATCCATTGCCTGTAATAGTAGTCTATATGCCTGGTTCAGTGGTTGACCCATAGTGGACATGTGACGAAAGTAGAGCTAATCAGAATCATTTCTTGGCTTAATCTATAATCTGTGGGAGAGAAGCCCTCTCTCTTTTTGGTTGCAGGTTCTTATCTAAGATAATGTAAACCTGGAGATACTGGCTACCATATTTCTTATAGTACAGAGAACCTGACGGCCATAGGCAAGAAACCAAGTGAATGACAGTACTGAATAATACAAATGCTTCATACTTAGTAGGTATTTAGAAAATGTTAGTTTCCCTTCAACCATAAGTCTTGTAAATTCAGTCCTCAGTCAAAAATGTTTTTGTTCGTTAGCTTTTCAGATAACAAATGGTTCTTCTTGGGCCTCTACTCTACCTATAGTCTCTAGTTTTTTCCATGTTCACTTTTGCTTATCTGGTTGCCTTAGGTTTGGTCACTTGCAACCAGATAAGTTTTGACTAATACAGTCCTCATTGTCTCTCTCCTGGATTACTGTATTGGGGTCCTCACTAATCTCTCTGCCACTGATTTCCATTTTGCTTGGAATGATTATGCAAATGCAACCAGATGTCCCAAAGCACATTTCTGAGCCTAGCTACTTTACCTGCTAATGTAGAGGTTAGTGAATTTTTTCTTTTTTCTTTCTTTCTTTTATTTATTTTTAAAAAGGTTTTATTTATTTATTTCAGAGAGAGGGGAAAGGAAGGAGAAAGAAAGTGAGGGAAACATGTCACTTGCTTGTCGCAAGCCCCCAACTAGGGATCTGGTGCTCAACCCAGGCATGTGCCCTGACTGGGAATCGAACCAGCAATACTTCAGTCCACAGGCCAGCACTCAACCCACTGAGCCAACCAGCCAAGGGCTGAACTTTTTCTCTCTTTCTTTTTTTAAAATTATTGTATTGTTGTTCAGTTACAGTTGTCTACATTTACCCTCCACCACTCCCCCTGAACTTTTTCTTTAAAGGATCAGATAGTATATATGTTAGGCTTTGTGGGCCAAGAGGGGAAGCTAAGAACATTATGCAGGTGTTTATATAAGAACAGAGAAAACAAATTTCCACAAACTTTTTATTGACAAAATTCAAAATATAATAATAACTGAGTACTTAAAAAAAACTCATGAGGGTGCCAGTGATTCAGCAATCAGGAGACATGTCTGTTGTCCAGGCATTGTGCTAACCGAAAGGAACAAAGTTGTGCCGATAAGCTAAACTGGCATTCAAGAGCAAGGCTCATGGCTTCAAGTTCAAGGTGATGGAGTAGGAAGATCCTGATCTCACCTCCTCTCATTGACACTTAAACTACAACTACATATAAAGCAACTATCTCTGAGAATGACCTGAGGAAGGACGAGCAGGACAAATTTCTGCAAGTACAGATGTAAAGGAAAAGTCATATTGAGGTGGGGAGGAGGGACAAAGACTAAGTCTAGTCAGGACACTCCCTACTGCCCATTTCCCCTGTGGTGATCCACAGGTGGGAGGGATATCAATGGCAAAGTTCTTCCCACCCCCCAAGAGCCGAGGGATCCGAGCCCCAGCTGGGAGGCCTGCACCAGGAAAAGGAGCCCCATAATATCTGGCTTTGAAAACCAGCGGGGCTTACATCTGGGAGAGCCAAATGGCTCTTGAAAACCAAGACTGAGCTTTTTTGTGAGTCCTGGCACAGAGGAAGCAGTTTGAAAAGCACCTGGGTCATACATGAAGATGATAACTTTGACTAATTTTAGGGTGTGTGCTGGAAGGACAGGGGTCTGTTAATACTTTCTCCTGAGTCAGAAGTGTTAGCAGGTGCCATCCCCCGCCCCCTCGCTTTCTTCACTCTCCTTCCACCTAGCTCATCTGATGCTGGCAGATGCCATTTCTGACATTATCCACAAACCTTGCTAACACTGTTCACCCTGCCCTGGCAGTTCTTTGGGGACATACCCACCTGGCACCCTTGCAAAGTGGCTGTCACACCTGGTAAGCAGCCTCAGTTGGCCCCAGCACACAGCAGTGTGTCTGCCACAGTTGCAGCCGGGTCTCACCGCCAGCTGAGCAAGAGACCAGCCTCGCCTGCCAGTGTATCCGTAGCAGTCATGATCCAACCACAACAGGAGGCCACACTAGTCCATACAGGGAACACCTGGAGCACCTGGCTCTGCTGACAAGAAGGGATTCCACCACTGAGCCCCACTGGACACCTTCCAAAGAAGATCATTTTTTTTCAACACCAGGAGATGTATAGCTGAAGTACCTAATACATAAAAACAAACAAATAAGGAGACAAAAGAATACGTTCCAAAAAACAAACAAAAAAGACAAAACCCCAGAAAAAGAACTAAGTGAAACAGAGGTAAGCTGTCTACTGGATAAAAATGTAATAGTTATAAAGATGCTCATTAAACTCTGCAGGCAAGGGAAATAAACAATACTCATGAGAAGAATAGAATTCTTTTTTTTTATAGGAGATAACATTTTACTTAATTTGGGGTTCAAAAATTAGTGTTTTCTATCATTACATAGATTGCAAATGTTGCTCTGTGACATGGGCCTAACAAAAATAGGCAGCAAGCAGATTTGGCCTGTGGTCTGCAGTTTGCCAACCCGTGGCCCAGTGTCTGGAGTCTATATCTTGAAGCTTGGTATTCAAAGGGTTTCCTAGACTTACTTACTACCTTTCCATCTATATTGTTGCTATTTCTATTCACATAATGCACTAGTGAAACTAAAATACCATTCACTGGTTTATAGTGAAGTTTTTCACCTGCATTTCCCAAGTCCTCTCTTTCGTTGATGCTGTTCCATCCATAATCTCTCAATATCAAAGTAGTTCAAGGTTTTGTACAAATGTCACCTCCTTGTTGAGGTGCTTCCTGAATGCACAGCTACAATTGATCCTTCCTTCCCTTGAATCCTCACAGAACAAATATTGCCTATTTCTGATCACTTGTACATGTTTCATTTCTTATACTAGGCTCTAAGATCCTTGATCTTAGGCAAGTATCATGTCTAGTTCATTTTTGTGTTTCCCTAAGGATGTAGCATGAATGGACATTCAACAGATGATTATAGAATTTATGATGGAATACTGAGGGAGAATGATGCATATTAGGGGAGATAGCCCCCCTGTTGCTGGGATTCTATAGAAAAACCATGTAGAAAAACTCTCATCTAACTCACTGCTCTGGGAACTCTTCAGTCTCAATGCTCTTCTTTCTTGCCTTTGATGGAAGATTGAGTAGAACCAATTCTCATGGTTTATACATACTATTTCTGTTAATCTGTCAGGGTCTAGTCCGAGAAACAGAGCCCATGCCTGTAGTAACAGGGAGCTAAGAACAAGCAGGTTGGGAGTGAAATAGGAGCTGGGAAAGCAGCGCAGAAATTAGCAGGAGCAGGAAACTTCTACCATCCCTAAGCTGGAGAATCAGAGGAGGAGGTGGTGTTAATGAAGACCATGAGCTGGGATCATTAAGTGGGAATAGAAACCACAGAGGGGTTTCAATTCTGAGAACCACAGAGGGAAGAAGTGCCCTGTGGGAGCTGAGATAGGAAGGAAGGGACTGGTGAGACCTGGAACACTGAAAAAGACACAGCCACTGTTGGAGATGCTGCCTGAAGCAGAGATTCCCCAATATCCCTCCCATTAACCCAAAATAACCAGGTTAGAAAACTTTAGAAATATAACCTGCATGGCCCTTGCCGGTGTGACTTAGTTGGTTGGAGCATCATCTCTTACATCAGAGGCTGTGGGTTCAGTTCCTGGTCAGTCAGCCTATGGGGAGCGGCTGACTGATATTTCTCTTTCATGTCCATGTTTCTCTCTCTGTCTCTCTCCATTCCTCTCTCTCTAGAATCAATAAAAATATTTTTAAGAGAAGAGCCATGGCTAGTGTGGCTCAGTGGACTGAGCACCGGCCTGCGAACCGAGAGGTTGCTGGTTTGATTCCCAGAGAGGGCACATTCCTGGGTTGCAGGCCAGGTCCCCAGTTGGAGGCATGTGAGAGGCAACCGATCAATGTATCTCTCGCATATTGATGTTTCTCTCCCTCTCTTTCTCCCTTCCTTCCCCTCTCCTTGAAAGTAAATAAATAAAATCTTTAAAAAAGAGAGAGAAATATAACCTGAATGAGCTAATTCCTTGCAAGACAGGGCAAAGTAGAGGAGGGGCAAGGTATGGATCTGAGACTAGCACAATTAATAATGGTTGAAGTCACCCTGGCTGGTGTGGCTCAGTGGGTTGTGCACCAGTCTGGAAACTGAGAGATCACCGATTCGATTCCCAGTCAGGGCACATGCCTGGGTTGTGGGCCAGGTCCCCAGGCATGTGAGAGGCAACCACACATTGACAATTCTCTCCATTTGTTCCCCCCTTCCTTTCTCTCTCTTTAAAAATAAATAAATAAAATCTAAAAAAAAAAACAAAAAAAAAACCCCAGTGTAAATCGATACCCAGTTTCCTACCATCCTTTAAAAAAATGGCTGAAGTCTACAAAGATGTCTCCAAAACTATTCCAATTTTTAAAAATCTAACCTCAAAATTTAAAACTTTAACAACAAAATATGAGTGTCAGGATTAAATAGATTTTCTTATTTTATTTCCCATTGATTGCTATTATAGGCCACAATTTTATTTTTTAGATTTTATTTATTTTTAGAGAGAGGGGAAGGGAGGGAGAAAGAGAGGGAGAGAAACATCAATGTGTAGTTGCCTTTTGCATGCCCCCTACTGGGAGTCTGGCCTCCCAAACCCAGGCATGTACCCTGATTGGGAATCGAACCAGCAAATCTTTGGTTCACAGGCTGGCGCCGAATCCACTGATCCACATCATCCCGGGAAGCAATAAAGTATTTTAAAATCAAGGTGTATGTACATTGTTTTTTTAGACATAATGGTATTGCATACTTAACTGACTGCAGTATAGTGTAAACATAACTTTTATGTGAACTGGGGAACCTCTGAAAATTAGTGTGGCTTGCCTTATTGCTGTGGAGTAGATTGTTCCATTGTGTGGCCACTGCTAGACTGCCAGCTAGATCTTGCCCAGAACAGAGATTTCTTCCCCAAAATGGTCTCAGAGACTGTCTGGTCAACCTTCCCCTATGCCCCGCAGAGTGCTGTTCTGTGCTGGTTCCTGGAACAGACCATTGCCCCATCTCTGGGCAAGCAAGTAAGTTGTTTTCTCCTTATCTGGGAAGGGTCATGCCCCAGTACCCCTTCCAGCCTGCTCTCTCCTATAGAACCCCTTGGCATCTGCTATGAGGCACAGAGGATATCTGTATCTTCTTACTGCCACCAGAGACACACCTCATGTGTAAATTTCCTTAATAAACTCATAATGTAATGCTGGAGTTATCAGCCCCCTTATTGGTATATAGCCTGTTATTTATTTTTAGAGAAAGGGGAAGGGAGGGAGAAAGAGAGGGAAACATCAATGTGTGGTTGCCTCTCATGTGCCCCCCACCGAGGACCTGGCCTGCAACCCCCAGGCATGTGCCCTGACTGGGAATCAAACCAGTGATCCTCTGGTTTGCAGGCCAGTGCTCAATCCACTGAGCCACCCCAGCCAGGGCTATTCTACATCTTTAATATTTCTTCAATCTGTACCTTTTGTCTAGTCCTACTACTGTATGACTCTGAAAAATACCTGATCAATTTTACTTATTCTTTTGTAATAGACTCCTAAGTGGTTTCTGCCCTCCACTTTTATTCCCCTCCAATATATCTATCCAGGACATGTTACCCATAGTTCCAGAGAAGTCTACCATCCTCCTGTATGGAAAATTCTCCCTTCCCTACAGTCCTAGCGATGGTCCAAGGCAGTCATATTTTGTACCACTTGATACCATCTTTTAAATTTCTAGACATTGCTGATTGGACCTGGAAAATACTGCTGAGTAATGTGTAGGTTATCCAGCAGCTATGAAAGTAACTTGACTGTTAAAGTTTGGCCAATTAGCTTCTCATCCTTAAGGATATGAATTAGGAAGTAGGGAATAAATTAGAAAAAAGAAATGAAGTTTTTAAATTGCATAGAGAGATCAATTAGTAGAAAAGAGGCTAAGATCAAGACAAAGTTTTGGCTACATAGAAAATATTGGTAGGCAGAAGTGATGATATGAAGCAATAATACAGACCAGAGGGCAAATAAACTTGTTAATTCTGGGAGGAAAAGCAAAAAGACAATGAATTAAAGTAGAGATCAAGAGAGAAGCTTAGTCATGGTAATGACAGCATAGAATAAAATGTCCTGAACTTTTTTTACTGCTGAGGATCCTAGAGATGATTCCACTTCCAAATTCCCTGAGGCCAGCTATACTTTTATTTTCAGACTTCCCTGAGATTACTGATTTTCCTGAGATGCCAAATGTATTCTAATGTATTTAATAAAAATTCAGTTTCCATTTGGAACCAATGCCCTGCTAAAGATTACATTTGTGAGCCATCAGCTTCTCTGACAAAGCAGCTACTAGAAATCACCATTTTAAGTGATAACGATGGAGGTTTGGTTACATGTAACAAACACTCAAAATTATAGTGACTTAAATAAAATAAAAATGTAGTTCTCTCTTATGTAATAGTATAGAGGGCAAGGATGGAAGCTCTGCACTATGAGTTCATCTTGGAATTTCTGCATTTTGCATTGCCACCCCAGGAGGTTTCCTTAACCCTGTGGTCCAAGGTAAGTTTCTAACATGAACACATTTCAAGCAACAGGCTAGAGGAAGGGGAGAGAAGAAAGAGTAGACGTACTTTTTCTCTTTAAGAACATAATAAAACCAGAGGGGAGGAGAGAGGGGGATAATGGGGGAAAGAAAGGGAAGGGTCAAATCAAGGAACATGTGTAAAGGACCCATGGACAAAGACAACGGGTGGGTGGGTGGGGATGATTGAATGTGGAAGGTGGGGGGTGGGTAAGGCAGGGGAGAGTAGCGGGGGAAAAGTGGGGACAACTATAATTGAACAATAAAAAAATTAAAAAGAACATAATTAAAAAGTTGCATTCATCACTCATGCTCACATCTCATTGGTCAGAGCTTAGTCACATGGCTATACTTAGCCACAAAAAAAGGCTGGGAATTGTCTTTATTCTAGGTGGTCATGTGTCCAACAATAAAAAAAGGGAGAATGGATACTGGGAGACAAGTATCTGTTTTTGTCATGATTATAATGAGGAATCCTTGAAGCTGACTCTTAGAAATGTGGGCCCCTTTGAATCACCTACAAGAGTAGGTGCTCTTTCATACAAGAGTTGAGCAGGCTTGCATCACTGAAAGCAGCCTTCTTCAAGAGGGCATGTACATTCCCCAGTCCCCTAGAAACACTGAGAGTATTCTCCATTAGGATTAGTGAGCAATCATGGCCAAGGGACTGTCTCTGTTTTGAATGTTTAAGAGGAAGAACTGCGGGTCCCTAGGATGTGGGATCCTTGGGAAACTTGCCCTGGGATTGCTTGTTTCCCTGGCAAGTGGCGGGGCTATGTATGATACCTGAAAAGGTACAGGACAAGAGCTTCAATTGTGGGAACTCTGACCTGGGCTTCTTTGGCTGACTGTGGCCTGAGGTGATGGGTTTTCTTCCCTCAAAAAACCTTGTTTGGATTGGGAGGACCTTGTTATGTTGTCTGTTTTAGTCTGCCTGGGCTGCCATAACAAAATAACATAGACTGCGTGGCCTAAACGACAGAAATTTATTTTCTTGCAGTTCTAGAGGCTAAAAGTGCAAGATCAAGGGTCCTGCCCATTTGGTTTTGGTTAAGATCTCTGTTTCTGGCTTGTAGACAGCCACTTTCTCACTCTGCAGTCACATGGCCTTCTATGGTGCATGTGTGCCCGGGGTGGGGGAGAGTAAGTGTTCTCTGGTGTCTCATCTTATAAGGATAATAATCCTATTGGATCAGGATCCCACCCTTATGACTTCATTTAACCTTAATTACTTCCTTAGAGGCTCCGTCTCCAAATATAGTTACAACGGGGGGTTAGGGCTTCAATATGAATTTGCGGAGATACAAATATTCAGTTCATAACATGGTCCCAGGAAGAAATGATGCTAATGAATTAACCTAATTTTAGCTGGACTAGGCTATGGAAGTTGGACTTCCTGGAGTATACTGCAGAGAGAGCCACAAATTCTCCCCCATTTGAATCTATTTCTTCTTTCCATGTAACTTTAGTTCCCTCCCACACTGACTTGCTTTGGCAATGACTTGCTTTGTGACTTATGACTTACTTAGGCAATGACACAATTGTTAATGTTTCACCAAGCAAGACATAAAAAGTACTCTAGCTCTGGCTGGGTGGCTCAGTTGGTTGGAACATTGCCCCATACACCAAAGGGTTGTGGGTTCAACCCCCAGTGAGGGCCCATACCTAGGCTGCGTGTTCAGTCTCTGGTTGGTACACGGTATGGGAGGCAACTGATTGATCTCTCTGTCTCTCTCTCTATCAATCAATATATATTCTCAGGTAAGGATTAAAAACAAGAAAGAACACTCTCACATTGAGGCTTGCTGTGTTTTTCTGCTCTTGGGACCCCTGCCACTGCTGTCAAGTGAAGTGTAAGCTAACCTGCTGGGTAAGATATACATGACTTTGTTGCTCTCATTGCTAGGCCAATTGCCAGACATGTGAGAAAAGCCATTCTAGATTATGTAGCCACCAGCCTGTCCTAAGCCGACTGCAGCTGAGTTTGTAAGCCTGGAAGTGACCAGCTAAACTGGCTCAGACAATAAGAACCATCCAGTTGACCCACAGAATTATCAACTAAATAAATGATTGCTGTTTTAAGCCACAAATTTTGGCTTTTTAAAAAATATAACAATAGATAATTGCTATACTTACCTTTCAGAATATATAAGAACCTTGGAGTTTTTAGGTAATTAAAGAGATACCAGCCCTGGCTGGTGTAGCTCAGTGGATTGAGTGCGGGCCTGCAAACCAAAAGATCGTGGTTCGATTCCCAGTCAGGGCACATGCCTGGGTTGCAGGCCAGTTCCCAGCAGAGGACCCATGAGAGGCAACCATACATTGATATTTCTCTCCCTCTCTCCTTCCTTCCCCTCTAAAGATAAGTAAATAAAAAATCTTAAAAAAAAAAAAAGAGATACCAGCCTTTCTGATAATGTGACAGTGGGGGCCTAAGTGACTAACCAGAAAAAAGAAAAGTGATGTGATCACGTTTATACTCTAAGATTATGGAACAGTTTATATTAGTTACACATCTAAATACTGGTAGCTCTCAGACCTGAGCTCTAAATCAATTTAATCAATAGCTCATTGAACATCTTCATTTGAATATCTCACTGGCAATTAAGAGCAAACATAGCTAAAACAATTAATCACAATCTCCTTCACAATTCTTCTTCATTGTTCCTGTCTCAGTTACCTAAGCCAGAAACTTGAAAATCATTCTCAAGTTCGTTCTCTTTCTCTCCACCTAGATGCAGACAACAAGTCCTATTTCTACTTTCTGAGTCTCTTCAAAATCCATCTACTTTCTTCCATTGCCACTACCACTTTCATAATACTTGTTATCAATCATCACCTTTCTTCCAAATAATTGTAATTGCATCTTAATTTGCATAAGATTTAGTAGCGGAATAGATGACATGAGAAAGAGAAGATTCAAAGATCATTCTGAGGTTTTGGCCTGAGCAACTGAAATAAAAAAAAGGCTTGTAATTTATTAAACTAAGGAAGAAGGGATGACAGTGGATTCAGGCCAGAATGTGTCATGTGGCCATCTCTGGCAGATGAGAGGCTGAGGAAGTGAGTATCTGGCTGTATTTATTTTCTATTAGTGTGTAATGAATTACCACAAACTTATCAGCTTAAAATAACACACACTTATCTCACAGTTTCTGTAGATCAGGAGTCCAGGTATGGCTGAGCTATGTTCTTACCTGGAGAAGGATCTATTTCTGAGTTCATTTAGGTTGTTGGCAGAATTAATTTCCATATGGTTGTAGGACTTAACACTTTGGGTTTTTTGTTCCTGTTTTTTGCTGGCTCTTGGATGAGAGGCTGTCTCTAGCTCCTAGAGGTTGCCTGCAATGTCCTGCCACATGGCCCTCTCCAAGGGCGTTCCGAACATAGTACCTTGCTTCTTTAAGGCCATAAGGAGAGTGAAGAGTGAGTCTGCTAGCAAGACAGAATCTTATCTAATGTAATGCAATCATAGAGTGATATGACATTACCTTTACTATATAGTTTATTAATTAGAAGCAAGTCACAAATCCTACCTACACTCAGGAAGAGGGGAATCACACAAAGGCATAAATGCTGGGGAGGGAGTAGATCATAAGGGCTCCCTTAGAGTTTGTGTGTCACACTGACTTTCCCAGTCCCTATAATGGAAGATGAAAAGTTAGAATGGAGTTCTGATCCCTAAGTTACCAAGGCTGAATCAGTGGATTCTCTTGCCAGAGACTGTGAATTTAGAGTGGTGATTCAATTACAAAGAAGTTAGAATCCCTTTGCAGAGGTGGGTGGCAGCAACATAGCATATTGTCTGGTGGTGGTGTGAGAATGGTGGTGACAGCACTGTCCTGAAATTGTCCCTGATTTGTAGTCTGTAGAGGCTCCTTGTTTCCTGTGTTTCATATGCCTGCTTTTCTAATCTCTAGTAAGTTCTGTGAGCCCCTCTATATAGCTTTTCAATAAATTCCCCCTTAGGCTTAGGATGGTCAGAGTTTGTTTCTATTGTTTGTACTAAGAATGTAGCAGACCCTGTATATGCAGGGAACTATAAACAGCTAATATAATTCGATATAGTTGGGTTTAATAGAAGGTAAGGTAGGTAGAGACCAGATTTTGGATGGCCTTGTCAACCACAGTAAATTTAGGGTAACATGTTATATGAAGATTTTTGTAAAGGCGTTTTGGAGGATGATTTGAAGGGAAAGAGAGTGGATGTAGATGAACCAGTTAGAAAGCTTACCTAGTCAAGAAGGTGAGAGAAGTGGGATGAGGTGGTGCCAGTGGGATGGAAAGAGGAGGCAGGCTGAAGAAATAGTAAGGTTACAGAAGCAACAGGATTTGCTCATTAATTGGATGTGGGGGCAAGAAGGTAAGGAAGGAGTCTAGGATGACCTCCAGGTTTCTGGTTGAGGCAACTGGATGGGTGGTAGTGAGGAAGTGAAACAGGTGATACAGAAGACTGGTAATAGGCTATAGAGGCTATAGAGTACATTGGTTGTGTGTGTAGGCTCTGGTATCTGACAGATATTGGTTTGAATCCCGGCCTTCCATTTATTAGCTATATCATATTTAGCATGTTATATAACTTGAGCCTCAGTTTCTCAACTGTAAGTTGGAAAAAACACAGTTTACCTGTGGTTCACATGTGTGAATTGAATGCAGTGTCTATCGGTCCATTAGGCACTCTATGATAGTAGCTGTTATTATTTTTCAGGAAGGGTTCAGGGAGGAGACCCAGGAAAAATGGTGCAGCATTCAGAGTAAGAACTAGGGAAAAATACAACATTGTGGTAGACTAGCTGAAGTCAGAAGGAGGTTGCCAGACAGTGCTGATCTACAGCCACGTTGCTGATCAGATGAGTCACGAGAAGGCTGCTCAGGCCACAGCTGGACTGGCTGTGGGCAGGCTGGACTGGGTTATAACACGATGACTTCATTGTCACTGGGGAATTATGGGAATCATTCCGGAAACCTTTTTGTCCTCTTCCCCCAGAAGGAATCCATCACTTCTTCCTCTTTTACAGGATTTTACACATCCTGGCTTACTTTCTGGAAGCAGCAAGAAACAGTGGAAAGGGACAGAAAAGTCAGAGTTTGTGTCTCGTCGAATTGGTTCACTGGTTTGCCAAACAGAGTGCAAGTCATTTCACCTCGGTCTTATCTGTAACGTGAGAATGAGCAGACCCGCCTCCAAAGTGTGATGGGAAGACTAGGTGAAAGTGGCAAGCGCTCAATAAAAGGGCACACATTAGCATTTAATCAATTCATTGTATATTTTGCCTCCTTCCTGCTCGTGGTCCCTCTCCCCCTGGTTCCCCAAAGACACTGACTCGTGGTAACTCGTTTCGGATACCTACTAGTACTCCCTTCGGCCCAACGCACATTTTCATGAATGGGCGAAAGGAAGCATCAATGAGCGGCCGCGCTCTGGGAGCCCCGCCCCCTTCCGCTCTCCCCGCTACACACGGGGGCCACGGGCGGGTCTCTCGCAACCGTTCGCCGACGCGTGCGCGGGACACCGCGCGCGGCTGGCGGCGGCGGGCGGGCTCCCCGTGCGCGCGCGCCGGGGGAGGGCAGGGGGGTGGGGCCCGGCGGGAGGCTGGCTGGCGGGCGGGCGGGCGGCTGGCTGTGGAGCCGTCGGCGGCGGGTGGCCGGCCGAGCGCGTGCCGGTTGGAAGAAAACGAGGGGCGGCGGCGATGCTTCCTCCTCCGTGAGAAGCGCCGAAAAGGCCGCGGCGCTCGAGGCCCCAGGAAGCGCGGAGGAGCTGCGAGCTGGGGTCGGTGGCTGCGGGCGCCCGCCGGGCCATGGTGGCTGCGGGCGGTGGTTGGCGCGGCAGCGCTGCGGCCCGGAGCAGCGCGGGGCCGGGGCAGTCGCGGCGCTGACGCCCGCGGGGCCCAGCAGCAGAAATGAAGCGGAGTCGCTGCCGCGACCGACCCCAGCCGCCGCCGCCGGCCGCCCGCGGGGAGGATGGGGCTCAGCGGGCGGCCGAGCTGCCCCAGCGCCGGCGAGTGCCGTCCGGGAGGCAGCGACTGGAGGAGCGGACCGGGCCCGCGGGGCCCGAGGTCAAGGAGCAGGTAGAGCGGGCCGGGGTCCGGGAGGGGAGGGATGGAGGGGCAGCCGGGATGGCAGCGGTGGGGGAGGGGATCTCCGGCGGGAAGACCGGTTAGGGCATTTGAGGGGTGGGGACTCAGTGGTTCCGCGGGAGGAATGGGGGGGGCGGGTCTGCAGAGGCAGAGAAGTGGGGAGCGCAGAACTGGCACTGATGGGTTGGGGTTCAGTGGGAAATGGGGGCGTCAGGGGTGAGAAATGGTCCTGTGGGTGCTCGTAGTCGGGAGTTCTGGACGGGAAGAAGGGACGCTGAATGTGGACTGGGAGTAAATGCACCGCAGAGAATAGGTTTATGAAAGCGGGTATTGAGGAGTCACCTAGCGGGGTATGTACTGTGAGGTAGGGAAGGTCAGTATTATATGGTAAATGTTATCCTAGTTCCTAGAGATTGTTTTGACAGTTATAAAAACGGATGTTATTCCTAAGCACTGTCTGATCTGGCCATCACTATAGTCTTATGGCAGTGTGTGTGTTCAGAATCTTTTTTGAAGTTCTTCTCAGTAACGATTTATTTCACGTGAAAACACTTTTTAAAAACACCTGCATGTGCGGAATCCCAAGCCCAATGCGGTGACCAGGGAATTCATAGATAAAAGCTCTGCCTTCTAAGAGTTTTCCACTGAAAACATGTTGATGGGAAAAGACGGAAAGCAGTGAAAAAATATTCATGGAGTTTCTGAATGGACAGGATGTGTTTATATAATTTATTAACAAGTGTAGGTGTAGTTAGAAGTGGGGGTTAAAGGTCAGTTTTATGGGGAGGAGAAGTTGTTACTAGTAGTGGTAGGAAGTTCAGTGAAAGGAGAGTATGTGGTCTTTGATCTCGTGGGAACTGCAGGAAAATGTTCTGTAATGAACTCTACTGACAGCTCTCCTTCTGCACTCCAGACTCCACTGACTTCATCCTTGAATCTTGCAACACTTCTGTTAGATTTCCTGCCCCTTTCCCAACAGTTAAATAAGTTTTTTTCTTACACATCATTCCTTACAACAGTTTCAGTGATGCACATGCTAGCACTTGGAATTTTTTCTCCTTTTGTCCTTTTACCTTTTATTCCCCACCCAGCCCTGAATAGACTGCATCATCTGCTCTCTCTGCCCTTGCTTTCAGGCCACTGAGCATTGTCCTATTGCTGTAATTTCCCCCTCATCCTTGCCTTTTATGTTTTCTGCAGTACCTATTCAAAACTTTAAAAAAGTATTTAAAGCCCAGATCCTTTCCTTACTCAATTTACCTGGTCCGGTTGACTTTATCACGTGCTTCACTAAAGAGTTCAAGATTACTTGATTTTCTCCTCTTTTTTATATTAGGATTTCTGTGTTCACTCATCCTTTGCTTCAATCTCAGGGAAAGCAGTATTCATCACCCTCTCTGAGGCCAATCCCTCTACTTATGTTCTTGATTTCATCCCATCTCATTTGCCCTTGTTATGTGTGTTATTTTCTTTTTGTCTTAAACCTTAAATAAAAACAAAACAACACAATTTCCCTGAATTGTGTAACCCACCTAAGCTACTTTGTTATCTCTTTGCTTCACCAGCAACCTTCTTGAAAAATGAGTCAGCTTCCTCACCTTGTATACATTTCTCATATTATGGTTTGGCTTCTACACTTAAACTCTCCTAAAACTGATGTTTTCAAGGTCACCAGTAATTTTGTATGTTTGTTTATTTACTTTTTTATTGAGGTGTGACTTCAATACAACTCAAATGTTTATTCAGCCGATGAATTTTTGTAGGATGAATATACCCATGTGACCACTACTTACATCAAAATGTAGAACATTTTCAGTCCCATAGAACCCTCCTCAAAAGGTAACCACTTTCCCAACCTCCATCACCATGGATTAGTTTTGCCTCCTCTTTAGCTTCATATAAATGAAATAATACAGTTTGTACTCTTTTGTGACTAGATTCTTTTATTCAAATCATGTTTGTGAGATCCATCTATGTTGTTGCTTATGGAAATAGTTGGTTCTTTTTCATTACTGTATAGCTTTCCATGGTGCGAATGTACCATGATGGATACTAAAATGTCTTTTTAAATTAAAAAACAATGCATGGCTACTTGTGAAGAGTTTTCATTGTGAAAGAGTTACTCAGAGAGATACATAGCAATCCAGGGACTTTTAAATTATTAAATCTGATAGTCTTCTAGTCCTCATCCTCCCTGACCTCTGTGAACTATTTGTCATTACTAACCACATGTTCCTACTTGATATTTTCTTTTGTCACAATGTCCATTCCAATTCTGTCTGTGTGACTACTTCCTTTGTGTTTCCTAAATGTTCCTGGTGGATATGTCCTTTGCCCTTAGCTTTTTCCTTAAATGAACTCTATTTTTTAGGGGGCTTCCCTATTTGTGGCAAGTGCTTAGGATGTGGAACAAGGGTCTCTGGCACTTTATTCATGGCATTGTGTCACAGAACCTTTTTTTTTAATTGTCATTTTTTTGGTTAATGTTCAAGTATAGTTGTCTCCATTTTCCCACCCCCACTTTCCCCTGCCCCCCCCCACACCCTCAATCCTGCCCCCCTTTGGCTTTGCCCATCATGGGTCCTTTATACATGTTCATTGACAACCCTTTCCCTTAGAAATAGGTCTGTTTAGGT
>CM052542.1:28096086-28113727 GCA_028533065.1 Trachops cirrhosus | reverse complement strand
TGATCGTGCCTATCTTAGGTTGCTCCCCCCTTGGGGGATCTTACCCGTCATTGGCTAACCAACCAAGCATTGGGGGTCAGTTATGGATAGAGGTGCAGAAGCAGCACTCCTACCAGGGAGATAAGCTTTTGTCTCCTTGGTGGCTTAGGGTCCAAGGTCACTCCCTCAGCCTTAGCGTTGGTGGGGGTTACAGCTTCTGAAACCAGGCAGGGTGGTTCCCAACATCTATACAGTACTAAAGTTATTTCAACTTCCGGTGCTTCCTTCTCAGGGTGCACTGCTGACAGTACTGCCAGCTCTCTGCACTCCACAGGGCCCCCACCCGACCAGGCCCAATAAAGCACATAAGCTGGGATACAAGGCCAAACAAGGTTTTGTCATATATCAGATTTGTGTGTGCCATGGTGACCACAAACGTCCTGTTCCTAAGGGTACAACCTATGGCAAGCCTGTTCATCATGGTGTTAACCAACTGAAGTTTGCCCAAAGCCTTCAGTCTATTAGTGAGGAGCGAGCTGGGTGCCACTGTGGGGCTCTGAGAGTCCTGAATTCTTACTGGGTTGGTGAAGATTCCACATACAAATTCTTTAAGGTCATCCTCATTGATCCATTCCATAAGGCTATCAGAAGGAATCCTGATACCCAATGGATCACCAAACTGGTCCACAAGCACAAGGAGACATGAGGGCTGACATCTGCAGGCCACAAGAGCGGTGGCCTTGGAAAAGGCCACAAATTTCACCACACTATTGATGGTTCTTGTTGTGCAGCTTGGAGAAGGCACAGTACTCTCCAGCTCCACGGTTACCACTAATATGTATCATGTTTGTAAAATTCTTACCTAATAAACAATTTAGGACAGTCAAAAAAAAGAAATATAATAAAGTGTTAATAGTATATGTATATTAGAAAATGTGTGGTTTTCATATTAATTTTTATATTTTTTTGCCTTAAAGTTTTTTCTGTAGTGAATATGTATTACAATTAGGAAAAAAGTTTGAAAACAAAGACTGTTCGGTCTAGTTTTGAGAATATACCATGCCTTCCTTTAAGGAGATAATTATGTGGCCTGAAAAAGTGTTTCTTTTTTTTTGTTTTTAGAGATTTTATTTATTTATTTTTAGAGAGAGGGGAAGGGAGGGAGAAAGAGAAGGAGAAAAACATCGATGTTTGCGAGAAATACTTCAATCTGTTGCCTCTCGCACTACCCCAGTTGGAGACCTGGCCCTCAATCCAGGCGTGCTCCCTGACAGGGAATTAAGCTGGTGACCTTTGGGTTCACAGGCTGGCCCTCAATCCACTGAGCCACATCATCCAGGGCTCGTGAGAGGTTCTTGATCTCACTTTTCTAAATGACTTGTGTGAGCTGAAAACTGCTTCATAAATACCCTCGCTTCTCATATTTGCAAAGTAGAAATTAACACATTAATCCAAAGGAAGTAGTGTTAAACTACATAAAAACGGAATACCGCAAGCTGTCTATTCTGCCTCTGTTGTCTGATAGTAACAAGAATAGCTATATAGTGAAAGAATGTTCATGGCATCATTGTCATATTGCTAGTCATTAGCACTTCCACCAAAGAAGTAAAAAAATGGTAAAACCCAGAGAAGTAAAAGCTACTGAGCATATCTACAGGGAAATAACATTGTACAATGTTGACATTTAAGGCTAAAATTGGTATAACAGTTAAGAACAGTGTTTGGCTGCTAGTAAAAGATAAAAGTGGCTAAATAAGATAGGAATTTACTTACTTTTTCCACAAAAATTAATCCGTAGTAATTCCAAGACTGATATGGTGGCTTCATGATGTCATTGGTGTCACATTATTCTTTTAACATTTTCCTCTATCATCTATAGCTTATAGCCTCTAATGTCATGCTCACTGAACTCCAGCCAGTGGAAGGAGGAAGAGAGAAAAGGAAAAGAGTCTGTCAACTAAATCTATCATCTTTTAAAGCTTTTCTGGTAACCCTGCCCAATAATTGCTACCTATATCTTGTTGGCCAAACTCAGTCAAAAAATTAACTTCTGTCTGCAAGTGGAGGCTAAGAAATGTAATTTTCAGTTGTGCACAATTGCCACCCAAAATCCAGGTTCTATTAGTAAATATGAAAAGATAATGAATTTTGGGTATTTATTGATCAGGAAACTTTGTAGTCTTTGGTACAATTAGTTTTAAAAAAGAAACGTGTTCTTTGATTTCACTGTAATAACATTTCCTTTTTGGGAGATGTGGGGACAGCAAAATCTGTTATTTTGTTGATTCTCCTTTGGACTTGTCTTTGCTTTTTTTTTTTTTTTTTTGAGGGGAAGGGAGGGAGAAAGAGAGGAAGAGAACATCATTGTGTGGTTGCCTCTCACATGCCCCCTACTCTGTGGATCTAGCAAGGCTACGCATGTGCCCTGACTGGGAATCAAACCAGCAACCCTTTGATTCACAGGCCAGTGCTCAATCCATTGAGCCACACCATCCAGGGCTCTATGCATTCTTTATTAACCATTGACAATTCTAATAAGTCTTAACAGATATTTCTTACCTTAGATTTTTATGCATTTCATTTAGAATCAAATGACCTTGGTTAGTGTTCTAGCTCTGCCACTAATTAGCTGTGTGATACAATGCATTTCATTTAGCTCTAGTCACTTATTCATTGATTCTTTCAACAGATATTTATGAATACTTTTTGAGGTAGGTACTAGGGATCTGAAGTAAGTAAGATAGTCATGGTTTCTGCCTTCACAGAGTTTTCTAGGTAATGCAGATAAATGTATTTATAAAATAGAAGTGAGTATGTGAGAGCCTCATTTTCCTTATTGTAAAGTGGGGGATTATAAAATAGCACTTTATAATTCCTGTGAAGGTTAATGAAATAAATTTTAATACTTGTAAATGTAAAAGTACACTTTTTAATCTATAAAACCTTATTAAGTTGGAGGGTATTCTTTTTATTACTCTGAAGTAACAGCTTTATCCAGTAGCCGTCATTCCCCCTGCTCTTAGTTCACAATCCGTGATCTTCTCCAAGTTTGTGGTGAGTTCTCATTTTATTCAAGTAAGTCTTATCTCAGTTTTCCCTGAAGCCACTACCATTTATTCCCGTGGTGGATTTGACTTCTTATACTTTTGGAAAACCCCCTGTTTGCATTCAACAAGCCATATCCTTCCTCTCACCATAATTTCTTTGGCCACTCATTTATTCAAAACAAGTTTTTTGAGCACCTAGTGTGGGCTAGGCATTGGAAATACAGAAGGGGCAAGCCTTGCCCCAACAGACTTTATAAATCTAATTGGGAGTACAAATTTTAGGCAAATAGTTTAGTGAAATGAATGAGAATTAAAGGGATAAAGTACAAAACTGAAGGAAGAGTTTATCCCTATAAGGAAGGAGAATTTACAGTGGTTTCTTTTTTCCTTCTAAGTATAATTGACTGATGTTGTTCCAAAGTCATGTAAATATATGAAAGTGAAGCCATCTGGAAAGAAAGTGGTATATATAGTTACTTAAATGTGAAGTATTAATAACTTCTCATATGTTATAGACTCTTGGTTATAACTAATATTAAAATTAACATTTGTATGGTACTTTATCATAATCGAAGATAGAGACTCTGTCTTACCTTCCCCTGTGCCTAAGTAAATGTTTGGTAGATTCATATAGCCCAATGTTAAAAGCACAGACTTTGGTGTCAATCCCCACCCTCAACTCAATCATGTGACTTGGGGACAAGTTACTTAAACTTTCTGATTCTGTTTTCTTAATACAAAAATAAGAAAAAAAAACCCAACTATAGAGGGTTGTAGTCAAGGTTAAATTAATGTAGAAAACAATTAATGCTGTTTCTGGTTCACTGTAAGCGTTCTATAAATGTTAGGTTATCATTATTATTTAAGTTTTGTGCCCTTTCTATAAATCCTTTGTTGGTTTTTACTTAGCAATCAGTAGAATCAAATATAATGTTTTTTTAATATAAGCCTAATATTTGTTTTTATTTTACTGTACTGGTTATTTTGTGTTCTTGTTTCCCTAGGCGTAGTGAACATAAGTGTGAATAATGTTCAGGAGTTGATTGTTGCAGCAGACATGCTACAATTGACTGAAGTTGTTAATCTTTGCTGTGAATTTCTGAAAGGACAAATTGATCCACTGAACTGCATTGGGATCTTTCAGTTCTCTGAGCAAATTGCCTGCCACGATCTTTTGGAATTCACAGAAAACTACATTCATGTCCATTTCTTGGAGGTTCAGAGTGGGGAAGAGTTCCTGGCACTTACAAAAGATCAGCTGATCAAAATTTTGAGAAGTGAAGAGCTGAGCATTGAGGATGAATACCAAGTCTTCTTAGCTGCAATGCAGTGGATTCTCAAAGATCTGGGAAAGAGAAAAAAATATGTGGTGGAAGTGCTAGACCCAATTCGATTCCCTTTATTACCTCCTCAGAGGCTTTTAAAATATATAGAAGGTAATTTTTTTTGTTGCATATCAGATTAGTCAATTAATTGTCTGGTTGCTTTTTCTGTGTGAAATGTGATGGTGTTTTTATTTTTCAGTTCAGTTCTGACATTTATTGAATGATTACTGTATGCCAAGATACATACTTTTGGTTTTGTGGGTAGACAGTAGTATTTCCATATTTCTACCTTTTATTTTAATAAAATTCTTATGTGCCTTTCTTGAGATTAAGTACTAATAGAGATGAGAGTTATAGATAAAACTACTGACTGAGCTGGGACATTGCTATTTTTGACCGTACCAATTATTTCAGTGTAAAATTTCCTGGTCACTTTTTTAAAAAATTGATTTCAGAGAGAGAAGAAGAAAGAGAGAGAGAAACATCCATGTGAGAGAAACATGGATACGTTACCTCCTATATGCACCTAATCCAGGGACCAAACCTGCAACCTAGGTACGTGCCCTGACTGGGAATCGAACCCACAATCTTTCAGTGCATGGGACAATGCTCCCACCCACTGAGCCACACCAGTGAGTCATCTTGTCACTTTTAAAAAGTCAGCAAAGCCCTGGCCCATGTGGCTCAGTGGGTTGGGCGTCAGGGCACATGCCTAGGTTGCTGGTTTGGTTCCTGGTACAAAAGGCAAGCAATCAATGTTTCTCTCCCTCTCTTCCCTTGTCAAATAAAAAATGAATTAATTAATATAAATTAATTAATGAAAGCCAATTATTTAAGAAAATAGAAAATAAAAAGTCAGCAAATTCTAACATTTGAGGGAAATGTATATGCTAAAACCAAAACCTAAACATAACAAATCCTACAAGTCCTCATTATAAAATAAATTTTATATTGATATGATATCATAGCTCTTAAGTAGCCTTTGAATCATCTTTAGGTTCTAAACTTTGAAAATACTTTTCACCATGGTATAAAATAGTTTTTATCTTTACATTAGAAAAAATAATAATATTTAAATTTTATTTTTAAAAACTATTTTAGACCTGGTTTCAAGATTTGAAGTTTTTACTCTTGTCCTGCACTTGAAAATTTAGGATGTGACTGAATTATAGATGATCTTATGAATTAAATATACTATTAGAATTAAAAGTGTAATTCTGTGTAGTATATTTAATGTGGATTTTTATTTTTTCTCCACTGTAACTTAACAGTGTTAACAGAATTTTGTAGGTTTTCTGAGTGATGTTGTTTTAATTAAAATATATAATCAATTCTTATTATTCATGGTAGTTATGTTCTATAAAGTTGCCATAAACATTGAATTGGAAAATACTAAGCCATTGTTCCTAGGGGAGATAATGCAGTAAATTCTTAAAGTCTCTGGTCATGACATTTTTGTCAACTGATCAATACGTAATCTTGATTTATGTATGTTTCTGTTAAAACACCTTATTTATTATTATGTATTGCTGGTGCATTAACAATGAATTCATAGTCGAAAGCACTATAACTCCTACCTGCATGCAGCCTATCTAACACGTGCATTTTCTATGTAAGGCCATCACAGCCTTCTTGCACTTAGGAATGCTTAGGCAGCATTTAAGCATTTTAAACATCGAAATCACCAACAAAGAACTCAAAAATGTGAAAAGCATGACACTAAATCTGAAAAGGACACTTGTTTACAGTATGAGAACTGAAACAAAAGATAGAGTATCACCTCATTCAGTCTCATTTAGGAATATTCACATCAGATGATTCATATTTTTTGCCACTCTGTGGCACATCCATGAGTGACCAGGAAAGCACCATGAGTATCGATTTGGGTTACAAATACATTTTTGGAGTAGATATAATCACAGGTAAGGAATCCATAAACCCATGCTAAAACAAGAAGAGGGAAATTATCCATACACATTTTTACATGAATCATGGGAGAATTTAGGAGTAGGGCAAAAGCTTTCATGGTAGAGTTAGTTTTTTTTTCAAGTGCCATAGGTACAGCATACTAAAGAAAAGTTTCTCTGCTAGGAGCAAAGGAATATTCCCTAGAATTGGGGTATATTTTCCTACAACTTAGTATTATAATAGTCCAGTCTTGTACTGCTTATTATAAGCATGCCCAATAGTTACCACCTAAAGGTATTTCACTGGAGGAAAACTGCAAAGAGTCAAGGGAGAAGTAAATGGAGGATTTTTTTTAAAAGGCAACCTTAAGCCCTGACTAATTTTCTCAGTTGGTTGGAAGGTGGTCCTGTACACCAAAAGGTTACAGGTTCGATCCCCAATCAGTGCAGATACCTAGGTTGTAGGTTCAACCCCTGGTCAGGATATGGATGGGAGGCAACCAATCAATGTTTCTCTCTCCCTTCCTCTTTCCCTCCCTCTCTAAAAGAAAAAAAACAAAAACAATAAACACATCTTCAGGTGAGGGTACATAAATAAATAAATGGCAACCTTAGTATTTTTCAAGTCTGAAACTTTTTCTTTTTGATCACATTGGAGAAAAGACAGTTTATGTAAAACTGTATTGAGACTCTACCACAAAATTCAGAGAAGGCAGAAGCCTTCCTTGAAATGGTTAAATTATGTTATGTGAAATGTGTAGATTTTTTTAAATGGTACATGGTTTGCCCTGACTGGTGTAGCTCAGTGAGCTGGGCATCATCCTGCAAACCAGAATGTTGCTGGTTCTATTCCTGGTCAGACATGTCTGAGTTGCAGGCCAGATTCCTGGTTGGGAGTATATGAGAGGCAACCAATCAATGTCTCTCTCACACATCAGTGTTCTCTCCCTCTCTTTCTCCTTCCCTTCCCCTCTCTCTAAAAATAAAAATAAATAAAATTTTAAAATGGTACATGGTTTTATAAAAAGTTTAGGTAATAAAGTATAAAAAAAAGCAATAAATCACCCAAAGTCTGTCACCCAAAAATAACCAGTTATAATTAACATTCAGATATCACTGTATAAGAGGTTGGATCATGGTTAGATATATGGTTGAATGAATAGTTACAGGAATAGTTACAGATGATTGGAGGGTAGTCCTATTCATAAGAATATGAATCATTCTATACACTTTTGTAATATAAAAATGTACTTAAATCTCACTAAAAGTTAACAAAGAAGCTGAAGTAATAACTACCATATATTTGCCATGTATAATGCACACTCACATTTTTGTGCACATTATATGTGGGATTATTATGCCCATTATTATACCCATGGTATATAATCACTATATCTATGTATAATGTACATCTTTATTTTTCCCTCAAAAATATGGGCAAAAAATGTGCATTAGACACAGTAAAATACAGTAATTTCAGATAAATGTCTATCCTAAGAAATACTCATTCTAAAAAGCTCTGATAGAGTTAAGGACAAAAGATGAAAGTCACTAAAAGATGAAATCATAGTTTCATTTTGCATTTCAGTTTTAAACAGTATAGACTCTATGCTAAGAAAAAATGAGATAATTAGCATTCTTATTTTTCTTATTACCCCCTCTTCAATATTTATACCTTTGTATAGATTTTTTACAGTCATGATTCTCTTAGCTCTGTGATTTGTTCTATATTTAAATGGATTTGATGCCCTCTACAAGTTTTTCAGCCATAGTCTTTTTATTCCTGAATTTTCTTTTTTGATTCATCATTTAGTTGGCTGGATTTTATCACAAAGTACTTTTTTCAAGAAAGGCTCATCATTATTATATTTCCTGAATTCTTTTCACGTTTGAGAATTTCTGCCTGATGTATCTTTAATTTAACAGCAATTTTGGTGAGCATACTATTCTAAATTATAAATGATACTCCTCTCTGCTCCCCCTCTAACTTTATAAGGCCTTGTTCTTTTTTTTTCCCCAAAAAGATTTATTTGTATAAACCCGTAAAAGATTAGCACCCAGGCATGCTTTTGAACTAAGAACAGTTTCATAGTTTCAAAACCTTAGCTCTCCTTGCTTTTTTATTAATTAATAGTAACCAATTATGTCAGGAAACAAATATAAAGCTAAATATATTTTCTGAAATATCCTAAAATTAGTAGGAAATGATAATGGCATTTTATTTTTTCATTATTCTTAAGTTGTGTAAAAGTTTGTTATTTTTTATTAGACTGTATCATATACCCTTTCCTTTTAAATGGTTTGGTTTCAGTTCATTTGGGGGGAATTTTCCTGAATGAAATCTCTGAATACTTCTAATGTTTCATTTGGTAGTTTTCATCCTTTTGTTGAAACTTCTTTGTCTTTTATATTTATCATCTAATATTAAAATATTTTGTCTTTTGCTGTGTTCACAGTTTTCTTAAGTCTTTATTTCAAATTGCTGATTTGATTTGTCATATCTATTTATTGTGTTTCTTGTTTCTAATTTATAGAATTTGCAATACTGTTATTTCAGTTCTCACTTTGATTCCTTATCAGTGCAACTCATTCTGTCTTTGAGCTCTTTTTTTGTAGGATCTATATTCTTAATGATTCTATTTCTTATAATTCTATCCTGTGAAGTATTCATGGGGAGTTTGTATCTGTTTGTGGCTAATGTTTTCTTCTAGGCTAAATTCTTCAGTCTCTTTGTCATCTTTTTTGGGATATATTTTAATAGCTATATTGCTGTGTTTTGATATATTACTCATGCTTAACATGAGCAGCTCTATCAAACCTATTTGCCTTAGTAATGTAAGAGCTAATTCTCCTTGATACCCTTTCTACCTTAGTTTATCTTTTTGTCATTTTTTTTCTTTCTAACTTAGTTTAACTACTTTGTTTCACCCATCTAAAATCTGAGAGCTGTGTGTTGTGTTCTCACCACTTCTTTCTAGCCTCAGGCATGAGGGTGGTAGAAGAATAGAGATTTGCTAAGGCTGAGGTCCTTCCTTGGGTCCTGGGCTCTGAGCTCTCTCTTAGGAGATCCTAATATTGATCTGTGTCAGGGCCTACTTAATCCAACCAAACATGCATCTCGCATAGATTTTAGCTAGCAGTGTGCTCACTTAGATGGCAAACTCTGGTGATCCTCTCTACATTTTACTGATGTTGCTCTAAGGGACTTTTTATGGTTTTTGATCTTTGATTTCTCAGTTTGGCTTCTTACCTGCTCGATCTACCTCTCTCCAAATTATTAGTTATTAGTGAGAACTCTCCAGATTTTGTTACTTGACCTTCTTTCCTCAATATTGCTTCTGGGATCTAAGGACAAGGCTTAGAGACTGTCCCTTGCTAGCACGTATGGGGCCTTTGTGCAAATTTGAAAGTAGTGCCCTTTTAGGGGATCTTAGAGCTTACCGAGTGGGACACAAGTTGACTCTTATCCCCAGTTCACCTCCTCAGGTAAGCTCCCTGGAGCAGGAACAACTTACAAAATCATGCTCAATGTCTGTTTAAGAAATGGACCTCATTCCAACAGATCTTTTGTTTCTTGCGTTAACTGTCATTTTTGAAAGCTTATGACATTTTATATCCTTTTGTTATTAGGTTGTATATATAGAATTTTGGGCTACTTTATATTTTATATTTTCATTTTGTTAGATAATTGTGATCCTGTTTCACCTTGCCATCTTTATTTAGAAATTCTCATACATGTATTTACAAATTGCCTATTATGAAACATATTTTAAAAAAAACCTTTGATTTAAAGAAAATATTTTTTAGTAGCAATGAGAAAAATATTTGGTATTGTAGAAAACAAACACCATTGTTTGATGATGATTTTTTAAATTGATTAAATTTACAGAGAGAGAGGAAGGGAGAGAGGGAGAGAGAGAAAGAAATTAATTTGTTCCATTTATTTATGCATTCATTAGTTGGTTCTTTTTTAAAAAAATATTTTACTTATTTATTTTTAGAGATAGGGTAAGGGAAGGAGAAATAGAGTAAGAGAAACACTGATGCCTGAGAGAAACATCAATCAGTTGCCTCTTGCATGTTCCCCAGCCAGGGTTGGCCCCACAACCCAGGCATGTTTCCATCATGGTTGGTTCTTGTGTATGTCTAACTGGGATTGAACCCACAACCTTGGCATATTTGGAGGATACTCTAACCAACAGAGCTACCTGGCCAGGGCTTGATGATGAGATTTTATTTTTCTGATTGTTGAATGTGTTTTATCTTAGGTAGGCATGTCTTTTCAATACTATTTACAAGTTGGTTAAACATTACCTTTTACAACATTGCTTTAGGAGTATCTGATTTTAATCTTCGTGTTGCATTGCAAACACTTTTGAAAGAGTACTGTGAGGTGTGCAGATCTCCCAAAGAGAACAAGTTTTGTAGTTTTCTGCAGACATCTAAGGTTCGACCTCGAAAGAAAGCAAGAAAGTACCTGTATGCAGTAGGTAAGAACCTTTTTAAGTAATAGAAATTATCTGTCTCTATTGTAGGAATTTTAGGATCAAAACCTTTTAATATTTTGTTGTTATTTACATGTCAGAATATTCAAGTGTGTCAAATAGACATTTAATTTCCCATACAGGCTACAGATTTATAAATTGCAGCTGTATAATACAGTGATCACATCTAAGAATAAAATAGCTACTCATCTGACATCTATTCTGTGATCTGTATCTTTGGGTTCTTAGATTATTCAACTATTGTCAATAGCTGACTAAAGAAATATTACTTTAGAAATTGAAAATTTGAACTGTAGTGAGATATAAGGAAAATAAACCTCAAAAATATTAACTGTTCATGGTGTCTTATATGGTTATTAGGGATGATGGGAACCAGTGGTCTCCAAAGTGTGGGTATGCAGGGTAATCTAGAGGCATATCAGATAAACATAGTAAAACCTCTTTTTATTTTAAAAAGTATTAAACCTCATCAGTATTTGATATATACATGTAGACAGATTGACCAGATTTTTATATATAATTTATATATAAATACTTTCTATGTAATTTATATATATAATTGTATAATTTTATGTATGCTATGATATATAAATATGTAATTTTTGAGTGCATGGTAAACTTCTTTTAATGATGGGATGTGCAATCAAACCAGAGTTTCAACTCACTATTTTTAATTAAAATAGACACTAATAGAAGCCATAATGAAACTTTTTAACTAGACAGATGACCAGCTCCTAGATTTATGTTTTAGCTAATATTCTTTTTTTTAATTTTTATTTTAGTTTATTCAGTACAGTTTCTATCTTAGCTAATATTCTATTATAACCAAGACCAGGTAGTAGAATACTGTGGTTAACTCATTGCATTTAACCCATAATCTCTCAGAACTTGGAACATTTAAGAATAGTATGTGTATATATGGCAGGCTCTAAAGCCTTTATTCCTTGCTGTGAAATAGGTAATACTAAATGTCTGGATGTAGAGGGCTAGATTTTTCTCCTTACTACCATTTCCGTATTTAGCAATAAGGGATCTGCCATGTTCCTCCTATCCTTCCTTTGTTCAGGTGGATATACTCGATTACAGGGGGGTCGTTGGAGTGACAGCAGAGCCCTCAGCTGTGTAGAACGTTTTGACACCTTTAGCCAGTACTGGACCACTGTGTCTTCGCTTCATCAGGCTCGATGCGGGCTGGGCGTAGCAGTCCTGGGAGGAATGGTATACGCTATTGGAGGTAATAATGATAATGTCTTATTTTCCTTATTAGTCTCTAGCTGTAAGTTGGCTGAATTCTTATATGCCTTATATATATGTTGCTAGGTACTATGGGGTATACATAGATATAGCTGTGCTTATTAAATGTTTATTGAATAAATGAGTGAAAAAAGAAAAAGGAAACATAAGATATTGAATATTTCAGTCTAGAGGGAGACTGTGATTTATCATAAGGCAGAATACTTAGGTTTGGTTTTACTGAAAAGTTGTCCATAAAATGTGGCATCAAAATTTAGGTCAGCATTTATAATAAAAACTTTTAAATTCTGAAAGCTGCATTACAAATTTTTAATTAAGTTATCTGGACAGTGGGATATATAAAAAACTAGTCAACTAGACATTATGATATATTTCTTGATTGAAATCATGTTTTCTGAAAATATTCTGAATTATAAAATGTTAATAAATAAAATTAAATTGAATGTTGGAGATTTCAATGTTGGAGGGAAATAATTACAGAAAGATGTAAAGAGAAAAAATGCTGACACTTAACATCCGTATTTACTTCTGGATAATTTTGTTGTTATAGCAAGAAATCAAGATAGTTAATCTCTAACCCTTACAACCAATCTTTTTGTTTTATTTCTGTGAGTCAGTCCAAAACACTAAAAATCGTATGTCAAAAATGTTATTATTTTCTGACTATAATACTGTCAATAGGGAATAGATTATTTTTATCCTTTGGAGAGGACATAATTGTCCCTCAAAAACTTCATTAAATCAGTAAATTTTATGGTACATATGAAAATCCCAACAAAAACATTAGAGTTTTAAGCCTTAAAACCATAGCTCTATATAATCTTTGACTAGAACTCTAATAGTTCTTTTTATGTATCTATTTTGACAATTGTGGATAGTTTCTTTGCATGAACTCTCCTGTTTAACTGAGGGTCACAGTGTCCCATGTGACATTTGTATATATATATGTATCCCCTTTCCTAATGCCACAGAGTATTTATGGGGGCTCTTCAAAAATGATATGACTTTTCTAGCTATTATTAATACTACCAACATTGCTATCTTAAGATTTCTCATTATATAATTTTAAAATACTTTTTATTATCAAAGTAATTCAGTTTTGTTGTAGGAAATTTGCTAAAACCAAAGCATATTAAAAAAAAATGCCCTAGCTAAGTGTGGCTTAGTGGATTGAGTGCCAGACTGCAAATCAAATGGTCATCAATTTGATTCCCAGTCTAAGGCACATGCCTGAACTATGGGCCAGGTCCCTGGTAGGAGACACTCGAGAGGCAACCACACATAGAGTTTCTCTCCCTCTCCTTCTCCCTCCCTTCCCCTTTCTAAAATACATAAATAAAATCTTTTAAAAAGAAGGAAGGGAGGGAGGGAAGGAGAGGAAAAGAAAATAAAGCCCTGAACTGTGTAGCTCAGTTGGTTGGGCATCCTCCCACAAAGCAAAATGTTACTGGTTCAGTCCCAGTTGGGGGCACATATGAGAGGCAACTTCTTGATGTTTCTCTGTCACATCAATGTTTCTCTCCCTCTCTTCTTCCCTCCCTTACCCTCTCTCTAAAAATAAATAAATAAAATTCTTTAAAATGTAATAAAAAAAGAAAAATCACCCATATTATAATTATACCATCCAGAAATAATCACAGTTAATAGTTTAGTTTATTTCCTTCTAGGTACATATCTGGGTTAATTTTCTAAATACTACTTTTAAAAATTAAGATATAATTCACATACCATAAAATTCACCATTTACAGTATACAGTTCAGTGGTTTTTAGTATATTTACCAAGTTGTACAACCATCACCTCTAATTCCAGAACATTTTCATCACTTCAAAAAGCCATTCTTATTTGGGGAAAATTTTATATCTGTGTAGGGAACTGTTTACTAGTCAATTTCCCAGACTCCAGCCAAGAGTCTACTTTGCAAAGGAGGCCTTTCTAAGGATAGGCAGTCTTAGGCCTGCTATGTTAACTCTTTTCTACACAGTAGGAGTTTTGTATACATTCAGGATTCTAGGCCCTTGTAAAGTTATGTGTGCTGCAAATATCTTTCCTACTCTGCTGCTTCACCTTTCACACTCTTTATGGGATCTTTTGATAAACAGATATTTTTAATTTTAATGTAGCCAACTCTATTATTTTTCTCTTTATGATCAGTGTTTCTTATATGCATGTATATATTTATATATTTATTATCGTCACCCAAGGACATGTTTATTGATTTTAGAGAGAGAGGAAAGTAGGAAGTGAGAGAGGGAGAGAAACACTGATGTGAGAAAGAAACACCAATTGGTTGTCTTTCGTACACACCCCAACTGAGACTAAACCCTCAACTTAGGCGTGTGCCCTGACTGTTAATTGAACTGTGACCTTCAGTTTATGGAACAAGGTTCCAACCAACTGAGCCACACCGACCAGGGCTCTTGTACTTTTTTAAAGAAGTCCTTCCCTACTCCAAAGTCACAAAGATATATACCTTTATTGTTTTCTAAAATTTTATGGTTTTTCTGTTTACATTTATATCTGTAATCTACCTGGATTTGAGTTTTTATAAATAGTGTGAGTAAGGAACCAGTTTTTTTTTTATATCTATATAAACAATTATCCTAGCATGGAAAACTTTTTTCCCCACTGCTCTGTAGTACAAATAGTCATATATCAAGTAATTACATATGTATGGATCCATTTCTAGATTTCTGTTCCATTGGTCTCTTTGTCTATCCCTATATTAATTATTAAAGTTTTATTTTAAGTCTAATAAGCTTATCTGATAGGGCAGTTTCTCAGCATTATTTTGTGAGAGTGCTTGGCCCATTGTACTTCCCATTTCAATTTTAGAATCAGTTTGTTTTTGAAAATAAACTGTATGATTCCACTTATATGGTGTACTTAGAGTAGTCAAAATCATAAAGACAAAATATAATAGTGATTGCCAGTGGGTGGGGGAGGGGAAATGGGGAGTTTTTGTTTAATAGGTATAGTTTCAGTTTGATAAGATAGAAAGAGCTGTGGGATGGATGGTCGTGATGGCTGCACAACAATGTGAATGTGTTAACATCACTGAACTATAAACTTAAAAATGATTGAGACTGTAACTTTTATATTGTGTAAGTGTAATCCAATAAAAAAGAAAGGATATCTTAAAAATTGGGATTAAATTATATCTGTAAATCAGTTTGGGGATAATCATCTTTACATTGACTCTTCTAATTCATGAAGGTGATACATTTCTTCACTTATTTAGATATTCCTTATTTAAAATTTTATCTAAAATAGCACTGGCCAGTGTGGCTCAGTTGATTGGAGCTTCATCTCATGCACCAAAAGGTTGCTGTTGATTCCCTGTCAGCGCACATACCTGGCTGTGGTTAGGCCCCAGTCAGGCATTTGCAGGAGGCAATCAATCTATATTTCTTTCTCTCTCTCTCTCTCTCTCTCTCTCTCTCTCTCTCTCTCTCTCTCTGTCTAAAATCAGTGAATATATCCTTGGGTAAGGTTTAAAAAGGAAAACAATTATTTAAATAAAGTTTATAGCACTGACTGGTGTGGCTCAGTTGGTTGGACATTAACCTGCAAAGTGAAAGGTCACCAGTTTGTTACCAGTCAGGGTATATGCCTGGGTTGTGGTTAGGTCCCTGGTCAGGGTACATATGAGAGGGAACTGATGGGTGTTTCTCTCTCACACCATGACTCTCTCCCTCTCTTTCTCCATCCCTTCGTCTCTCTCTAAAAATAAATAAATTAAATGTTTAACAAATAAATAAATAAAGTTTATAAATTTTTTTTTTTTTATTTTTATAGAGAAGGGAAGGAAAGGAGAGAGGGAGAGAAACATCAATGTGTGGCTGTTTCTCTCACATCCCCTACTGGGGACCAGGCCCACAACCCAGGTATGTGCCCTGACTGGGAATCAAACCAGCAACCCTTTGGTTTGCAGGCCCGTGCTCAATCCACTGAGCTACACCAGCCAGGGCTAAAGTTTATAAATTTTAACCATAGAGGTCTTGTACAATATTTGATTAGATTTACTCCTAGGTATAGTATATTTTAAAATTCTATTTTGTGTATCATTTTTTAAAAGATTTTATTTGTTTTTAGAGAGAGGGGAGAAGAAGGAGAAAAAGAGGGAGAGAAACACAGATAGGCTAGAGAAACATTGATTTGATTGCCTCTCACAGAACCCCAACTGGGGAGTTGGCTTGCAGCCCAGGCATGTATCAAACTAGCAACCTTTTGCTTTGAGGGACAACACCCAACCCACTGAGCCACACCAGTCAGTACTTAAGTGATATCTTTTTTTAAAGTTTCATTTTCTATTTGTTGCTAGTAAGAATTACATTAAAACTCAAATTTTACGAGTCAAAATGCAAATTATATGGATTGTTTGGTAGTAATAGATGCCATTGCTTCATTAAATGGAGTTTACTAAATAATGGGGCTATGGTTTCAAAATAACATATGCTGAGCAAGTGAATTTAATAAATAGTATAAATCAGACATAATAGTTGAATTTCTGACAACATGGAATGCTACTGAATATTGTAAATATGATTCTAGGCTGTTAGCATCACTAAAACTCCTCATATATGTCTCTCTTATTTAACTCAGGTGAAAAAGATTCAATGATTTTTGACTGTACCGAATGCTATGATCCAGTTACTAAACAGTGGACAACTGTAGCTTCAATGAATCACCCCCGCTGTGGCTTGGGAGTGTGTGTCTGTAATGGGGCTATCTATGCTTTGGGTAATTATGCTGTTCACTTAAGGATATCTAATATTATTTAAATTCTATTTTTAAATTATATTTTATTGACTATTCTGTTACAGTTGTCCCAATTATTCCTCCTTTGCCCTCCTCCACCCAGAACCCTCCACTTCCTCAGGCAATTCCCACACCATTGTTTGTGTCTATGTCATATGTATAAGTTCTTTGGCTACTTCATTTCCTATACTGTACTGTACATCCACATGGCTATTCTATAACTACCTATTTGTATTTTTTTAAGATTTTTCTTTCTTTCTTTCTTTTTATAGAGAGGGGAAAGGAGAAGCAAAGGGAGAGAAACATCAATGTGTGAGAGAAACATAGATTGCTTGCCTCTCACATGCCCCCAACTGGGGACCTGGCCCCCAACCCAGGCATGTGCCCTAGCTTGGAATGTAACTGGCAACACTTCTATTTGCAGGCCAGTGCTCAATCCACAGAGCCATACCAGCCAGGGCCCTAATTGTATTTCTTAATCACCTCACCTCTTCACCCGATCCTAAACACTCCCCTCCCATCTGGCAAACATGAAAACCTTCTCTGTTATCTGTGTCTCTGTTGTCTCTGTTCTTTTTGTATCCTTAGTTTGTTTTTTAGATTCAATTGTCAATAGATATGTAATTATTGCTATTGTATTTTATTTTTCATATTTGATATTTTTATTTTCTTAAATAAGTCCCTTTATCATTTCATATAATAATGATTTGGTGATGATGAACTCCCTTAGTTTTTTTTCTTGTCTGGGAAGCTCTTTATCTGTCCTTCAATTCTAAATGATAGCTTTGCTGGGTAAAGCAATCTCAGCTGTAGGCCCCTGCTTTTCAGGACTTTGAATATTTCTTGTTAATCCCTCCTAGCCTG
>CM052542.1:28071332-28095586 GCA_028533065.1 Trachops cirrhosus | reverse complement strand
AGTTCACCAGGGCGGGGCACCCCAGTGGCTGGGTTGTGACGCTGTATGTGGGGGTGAGGTCCGAGAAGGAACAATGGCGCTTGCTCTGCTCTCTGTAGGACCTCAGACCCTTCCCTCGATTTGCGCAAGCTAACGGCCCCTCTGGTACCAATTCCGGTGTGGGTGGGCCTATGCACCCCAAGGGACCTTCCTTTTCAGTCAGTGACCCAAAGCTCTATTTCCTGGCGCTGGGACCCTGAGCTGTGTACAGTGCCTTGCTTCACAATGGCCGCCTTGCTAGGTCTGCCTGTAGCCACCCCCTGGCCAGGGCCCACCAGTCACCACCGCTTGCGCCCCCAGGGTCTGCCTGCCGTGGACTTGTGCACCGCCCTGGTTGCTCAGCTCTCTGCTCTGGGTCCCTCGCCCGGCCCGACTCCGCCCCTCCTACCGGTCTGGATGAAAGTGTCCAATTTTAACTCCTTGGGTGTTCGACTTCCATACACTTCAATTTTCTGTCAGTTCTGGTTGTTATTTTGTTTCTATAGTGTTGTTGTCCCTATCTTGGTTGTGGGAGGAGGCACAGTGAGTCTACCTATGCCTCCATCTTGGCTGGAAGTCAAATAAAATCTTTAAAAAAGTAAATACGTAAACAAGTCTTTTATTATCCAGTATTAGGTACTGTACAGAACCGTATGTGCTATACGTTTGTACAACTGGCATTGTAGGTTTGTTTACACCAGCATCACGACAAACACCTAAGTAATGTGTTGTGCTTTTGGTGGCTCTTTCACTAGGTGACTGGAACTTTTCATCTCCATTATAACCTTAGGGGACTACTGTTGTACATTCCGTCTGTTGGTGACAAGAATGTCGTCATGAGGCCATGAAAGTAATTCACTGATTCTTACCAGTTTTTTTTTAAATTGATTTGAGAGAGAAACATTGACTTGTTGTTCCACTTATTTATACATTCATTGGCAGATTTGTTTTGGTAAAGTTTTATTTTATTCTCACTTGAGAGAGAGTGGAAGGGAGGGACAGGGGGAAACATCAATGCGGAAGAGTGGCTTGAGCACACAACCCATGTATGTGCCCCATTCAGGAATCGAACTGGCATCCTTTCAGCTATAAAAGGATCCTCCAAACACACCACACTGGCCAGGGTTGTCGGTTGATTTTTAAAAAATTGTATTTATGCCCTGGCTGGTATAGTTCAGAGGACTGAGTGCAGGCCTGCGAACCAAAGAGTCACTGGTTTGATTCCCAGTTAGGCTCATGTCTGAGTTTCAGGTCAGATCCCCAGTTGGGGGGCATGAGAGGCAACCACACATTGATGTTTCTCTTTCTCTTTCTCCCTCCCTTCCCCTCTCTCTAAAAATAAATAAATATCAATTATGCTATTACAGTTGTCCCAATTTTTCCTCCTTTGCCTTCCTGCACCCAGCACCCCCACTCCCTCAGGCAATCCCCCTGCCATTGTTCATGTCCATGGGTCAAGTGTATAAGTTCTTTGGCTACTCCATTTCCTATACTGTATTTTACATCCCCATGGCTAATTCTGTAACTACCTATTTGTACTTCTTAATCCCCTACCTTTCTCCCTCCCCTACACCCTCCTCCCCTCTAGCAACCATCAAAACAGTCTCTGTATCCATGATTTTGTTCTTGTTTGCTTAGTTTTTTTAGATTCAGTTGTTGATATATATTTTTGCCATTTTAGTGTTCATAGTTTTGATCCTCTTTTTCTAAAATAAGTCTCTTTAACATTTCATATAATAAAAGTTTGGTGATGACGAACTTCTTTAGTTTTAGCTTGTCTGGGAAGCTCTTTATCTGTCCTTCAAAATGTTAGGTTTGCTGGGTAAAGCAATCTTGGCTGTAGGTTCCAGGCATGTGCCCTGACTGGGAATTGAACCAGAGACCCTTGGGTTTGCAGGCTGGTCCTCAACCCACTGAGCAACACCAGTCAGGGCTAACTGTTGACATTTTAATTATGATGTGTCTTGGAATGGGCCTCTTTGCATCCATCTTGTGTGGGACTCTCTCTGCTTCCTCTCTCTGCTTGCATGTCTATTTCCTTCACCAAATTAGGGAAGTTTTCTTTACTTTTTCAAATAAGTTTTCAATTTCTTGCTCCTTCTCTTCTCCTTATGGCACCCCAGATGCAAATGTCATACCTCTTTAAGTTGTCCCAGGGGCTGTTTACACTATCCTCATTTTTTAAAATTCTTTTTTTCTTGTTGTTCTGATTGGTTGTTTTTTGGTTCCTTATGTTCCAAATCACTGCTTTGATTCTTGGATTCATCAACTCCACTATTGTTTCCCTGTAAATTGTTATTTCAGCTAGTGTATCCATTTCTGACTGGACCTTTTTTATGCTGTTGAAGTCCTAAGTTCCTTGAGCATCCTTATAACCAGTATTTTGAAATCTGTATCTGATGATTCCTTATCTTCATTTCATTTAGCTTTCTCTGGAGTTTTTTTTTTCTTTTTAAAGACTTTTATTTATCTACACCTAGACAGAGGGGAAGGGAAAGAGAAAAAGAGGGAAACATCAATGTGTGGTTGCCTCTTGTGCGCCCCCCACTGGGGAACTGGCCTGGAACCCAGGCATGTGCCCTGACTGGCAATCGAACCAGCAACCCTTTGGTTTGCAGGCTGCACTTAATCCACTGAGCTGCACCAGCCAGGGCTTTTTTTCTTGAGTTTTGATCTATTCTTTCATTTGGGCCATTTGTTTACCTCCTTTTTTTGGCAGCCTCCCTGGGTTTGTTTCTATGTAGTAGGTAGACCTGCTTTGACTCTGTGTCTTGGTAGTGTGGCCTGGTATAGTAGGTGTCCTATAGGGCCCCATGGCACAGCCTTCCCTATCAAGGCATACCCTTTGCGTGGGCTGAGTATACCCTTGTAGTTGTGACTTGGGCTGTTGGCAGATCAGTGGGAGGGATTTACCCAGGCTAGTCAGCTGCAAGGACTGGCTGTGACCACTTACCACTAAACCCCACCCTATGTGGATGATCAGCTGTACAGGGCCAGGGTGGTGGTGCTTCAACATGGACGATAGCTGTCCACTGGGTGCCCTGGCCCTGGGGTTTTCCAGGTGGTACAGGCCAAGATCCGTCCCCACATATTTTGCCTGGGTCACCCTGCCTGATCTATAAAGCAATCTGAGATGGCTGCTATTTGTGCTGGGCTTGGAGATTCCCAGGCAAAGGTCAGCTGTGAATCTAGGGTGGCTGTTGCTAGTGCCAGGCCTGGGGCTCATTGAGGCCAGCTATTACTTGTTTGATAGGATTTGAAGTTGTGAAGCCTGAGCCAAGACCAGCCATTCATATGGAAAAGCAGCTTGGGTGGGTGGGGAATGGGGCAGAGTCTCTGGGGAATCTCCAAGGCTGGTCAAATGGTGTTAGGCAGGTTGATGGGGAGTGTCAGATATGGCACCAGCTTGCCAGCTCAGTCTGGATGCATGTGCTTTGTTTCCATAGTTGTCAGACTTCCATTCAAGTCCATTTCTGATGGTTCTGAGTAATGGTTGTTCTATATTTTAGTTGTTATTTTGATGTGGTTGCATAAAGAGGTGAGCCATGTCTGCCTATACCACCATCTTGACCAGAAGTTGGCTGATTCTTGTGTATGTTCCAACTGGGATCGAACCCACAATTTTGATGTAATGGGATGATGCTCTAACAACTGAACTACTTCGCCAGGGCCTGTATGTCATTGTTTCCAAGATGCAATTTTTTAAATGCTGAAATCAGGACTCACAAGTAATGGAGTATCATAATTTAACTGGCAAGTTTTCTTATCAATACATAAAATAATGTCATAAAACATATACATTCCATGAAATATATTTCTCACTGCTCTATTTCAAACACTATTCCCACAGCTTGCACAAGGACTGCACATACCACTAGCTGAGAGACTATATAGTGTAGCAAGGCAGACAGAGCCCCTGCCTTCTTAACCTTTAGTATCTAACAAATGTCATTTTAGTCTGTGGCCGGTACCACTTCTAGAGCCCATACTTCAAGTTAGCATCTTTCTAACATGAAATCAGGCCTGTTACTTCTGCTGTTGTCCGTTAGAGTATGATCTGGGACCTCCATATCCACTAGAGACGATGTAGGGACAGCCAAAGGTTGCCAGAGTTAGTAAATACCTGTTGCCGAACTTCTGCCTGCCCATCAGATGTTGGCCTAAGGTTTCATTTTTAACATAACTCGTTACTCCCTTTCCTACTGGTCTGGGCACCCCTTGCATCCCTCAGAGCCTTACAGAATGCCTGGGACACTAAAGAGCCTGAGCATTTGCTAAATGAAAAACCTCCCTCCTCCACTGGTCACTTAGCCAGTACTGGCTCAAATCCTTTCCTCCTATGTTCTTATTTAGCAGGAAGATTAAGGAACAATCCTTCCTTAAAATAGGGTACACTGATAAATACAGGGGTAGTGAGCAACAGCTTCAGGAGAGAAACTTTGGTTTCTGATTTTATTGCTGGTAATTTACTGCACAGGTTTTTCTGCATCAAAAAAGTAGCTGCTAAAAGGAGAAACAAGTGTGTATGACATTCAGATGTTAGAGTGCCAGATGCATTTCCCCTAAAAAAAGAAACCACTCATCTAAGTTTAAAGAAAACAGACTTCTTACACAAGACAATCCAAACTGATGCAAAATATTTATTCCAAGTTAGTTATTTTATGCAGTAGTTTCCCCCTTAAGACTTGTGATAACCACATCTTTTAAATCTGTAAATAATGTTATCAAAATAATCTTAATCTTTGAAATCTCACAAAAATTTTATATTTTACAATCCACCCTGAATATCAAGGCTGCAAGAATAACACATTTCCTATATCCAAATATTTTACAGCTGTACCCCAAAAAAGGAAAAAAAGAAAAAAGAAAAAAAAAAAGGAAAAATAGAAACCCACATATACTTAGTTAAGGGCTAATGTTACCCGAGCAGCCAAAAATAAAATAAAATATCCAAATTATTAGCATTAATTTAATACAATTATAACTTCAATAGTCACTTTGTCATTGACAATGATTGCTTGAGCACAGGGGTGAGTGCCCCAAGGGCTGGTGGAAGCTGTCGATGCAGACCAGTGCCTCCTCCTCTCTGCACTGCCAGCTCCCACTTGTGCATCGCCCCATATATACTGTGTGTGTGTTTTAAAAATCTTTCCCACCATACGAATTTCTATTAAGCAGATAACAGGAAGAAAAACAAAAGCTAAACAAGTCAAATCTCTCTCTTTGGGATATGATTATTTCCCTTGTGCATGAAATATTCAACAACCACATAAGAAAAGATAAAGAAGATTTCTTTTGTATACTCCCTAAGCACACAAGACGAGTTCATGGGTCAGATTTAACTGTGAACATTTATATGCCTACTTCCAGGCATCGTCATCTGATGTTTCACTGCTACTGGTTTCCGTGTCCGAGTCCTCAAACTCTGCTTTACAAGTGCTTCTCCAAGGGGAGAACAGGCTGGAACTGCGGCTCTGCAAGAAGCCATTCTTCCCAAAGCCATTTCTTCTCAGCTGGTATAAGCATGGGACAGAGGAAGAAGAACAAAAACAAAACATCAATATCTTTATTGGCCAATGGGACCTGGGAAAGCCAGGTCTCAATTCAATTCCAGACAGAACGTAGACGGAGGACCTTCTAACAGATTAAAGTTTGGTAGCAGTGCTTATCAAACTTTAATGCACAAATGAATCATTTAAGGTGCTGTTTAAAATGCGGATTCAGATTCAAAATAACTTGGGTAAAATTTTAAGATTCCGTATTTCTACAAATTCTCAGGTGATTGACAATGATTGGGAAACAGTTCTGAGTAGCAAAGTCTTTTGGTCAGCCTGTATTTTCGTTTTGTAAGACAGAATTGTTATTTATGCTTTAAATATACATCACCAGGACACGACTTCCACAAGGTCTGTAGAGACCCACTGATCTTGTCCATTGTTGTAAACCCTAATGTCTGGCAATATTTTACTCAGAGAAAGAATCTAAGCATTTGTTGAATGAATTAAAATTTGGCTTCTTGGCTCTGGCCAGAGTACCAGAGGAAACCCACAGGGATAAAAGCAGAGGGTGGGCCTGCCTTCCTGGGAACCAAGGGCTCAGCCCATAACTTTGGAACATAGCCTTGTGGTCCTGGATAAGGGGTTAAAGCTTCCAGGATGAAAGAACATACTATCTACTGAAATCTGCTAAGTATCGACCTGGTTTTTGTATGCAACACTGGAGGATCCCTATTGCCTAGACAGATTTATTAGTATTGTTTTAGAAAGAAAAACTATTTTATTAACAAAAAAAAGTGGGCTCTGGCAACAGAGGATTAGTCCATTTGGGCCTTCAGTGTCCTGGTGGTGATTTGTCCTGCTCAGTGATATGGACACTGACTCCCGTGCCTGACAGTGCGTCCACAGCATTCAGCATGGCTTGTGAGATGGTCCTTATACAGGTGTTCTGGATCCATGCTGGGCTCCCAGGGACTCCGACACCCCATACATTTGTTTGGTGTAGGTGCCACTGACCCAAGAGTCATCAGTCACTGGGGCAGACAATAAGGTTTAGAGAGCAAATGAAGGGCTTAAAGGTCTTCAGGTCCAACCCAGCAATGACTGGCTCAATGTATGAGGGCCAAACTGTTTCTCATACAGGAGGTGGACCACCATGCTCATGAGGGTGTAGAGCTTGATCTGCCCACCTTCCTTTAGCTCATACAGATTCAATGAGAACTTGAGGGGTTGGGCAACAGTAAGGGTACTGGTGGCTAGCCTGGCCAGGCTAATGTACAGCTGGTCACCCATGGGAAAGATCTTCTGGAAATCCACAGTCACCATCTGGGCCTCGATCCTTCAGTGCCTATTGGCGGCGATGGCCACGATGACCCCTCTGTTATAGCACATGACTGCCTACTGTGTAGTAGGACTGCTGACTGCCACAATTCAGCAAACCTGCCACCTAGGCAGATTTAAATGTTCTTCTGTATTTCTATTATGGTAATTTTATATTTTCTTTGCAAGGTCTTTTCTTCACACTACACTGGGCTCCCAAAGGGCAATGACTGTCCTGACTCCTCATCCTCCTACTCATTAACTGGCCTCCAGGAAACGTTTATGATGTACCTGCTCGGTTTTCATGTGGAACTCTTTGAGCTCATCCTCTGTGAGGGGAAGGCAATTCTCATCATTTTCAGGATACTCCTGCCATCCCATTGCTTTCAATAACCTGGAGGAGGCAGGTCAGGCAAAGAAAACATGGTAAATTTTGAGCCCACAACTTTCCACAAAAAACTTTCCTGCCTAGGACAATGGTTCCCACTTGGAGGTTAGAGAAGAAACTTAGGTTTGTCTTTTCTCTCCAGTGGGATAAGCTTTAATTATTGCTATTTAGGTGCTTATGATTAAAAGGGGCATCGCCACAGTTGCTCTTTCCAGAGCCTAAGAGCTATAGAGGAAAGAGAATAAAAGCTGCAAAAAAATAAGACAGCATTTAAAAAAAAAAAGTGCCAAACTGCAAGGTTTGTCTCTGTCTCTGTCATTTAGACAAAACAGAGGAATACATCTCGTTTTTGTCTTGTGAGCAAATTAGCACTTTCCACATGTACTGAAGCGCTCTTTCAATTTCATGGCATTATGGTCTCCTTCATAACCCTGCAACCCGAGGTTCCTCTGGACAGGGGCCTCCTTTTAGAAAGGCACTATCATAAGTGGCAGGTCCCTCGTGCCATCAGCTGCCCAGTGTTCAAGGCCCTCATTTAAAAAACAAGCTCCAGGCATGGGGGTCTCAGGCCTCCCAAGGCCCCTTAAAGGGGTCTTATGGGTAACTGTTCAGTTGGGCCAGAAGGGTCCAAGGGGAGAGTACAACAGTCCCAGGAAACAGGTTCCCCTTTCCCCTTATCAACTGGAGCCATAAACTGAGTCTGAAACTAAGCTACACAAAAGAAGAGTGTGAAGAAGCTTGTGGAGTCTATAAAGGAACACCCAATGAGAATAAGGCCAATTTGGGGCACAGCAAGACAACAAGTTAGGTGCTTGTGGGACTTCTCTGTGTACGCTGCACTCAGTCTGAAATGCTGTCTTAAGTACTGTCCAGCTCCTTGCAGGCCACACATACCACGGCCTGTGATCTGATCCTCACATACCTGTGCTCTGCTTCCAGAGACTGTGAGAGGACCTCCCCTTCCTCCTCTATAGGGAGAGGAAGACCATTCTGATGACAGCCTTCTTCTCCATTTTCCTTTGGTTCAGGTGTGCTGTTTTCCTCCAACTGCAATAAAGAAAAGAACACAGTTGTTTTAACAATCCTTTGTAGCAAGAAAGGCAATCTACAGAACCCACAGAAATGCTTACAAGACAATTTCAACTCACAGGATTTCCCCATTTAAAAATGAGGACTTGTTCACCTTGCTAAGATTTCCAAAGGATACCAACTGGCTACCATCTACAGGTTATGTCAACTGTGGCAGAAACAACTAGACACCTATGTTCTTACATTGCAATAAAATATAATCTGTGTGACAAAAACTTCTATAATTTACCAAGTTCTTATAGAACTAAACAATTCAAGATTTAAGTAGTGTTGCTGTGTTTAGAAAACACCAAGTTCCAAGGCAACTATCATTAAAATAAGCCCTAGTTTGAAATCTGTTGAACAATGGATTAAACTCACACTACCACAGATGGTCACTCATATAGACACTTCTCTGTACATTAAAAAAACTCGCCACATCTTTCTTCTAAGACAAAAACAAAACAAAACGACACACACACACACACACACACCCCACAAAGAAAACAAACCACCCACCCCCACGCATATAACACATGAAAACACCCATGTTGCCCCAGGAAAACCCTCTCTCTTACATCCTCCAGCTTGTCACAGTCTCGATTCTCTGAGAAGTCTCCATTCCGGTCGTCCTTCAGAGTCTTTAGGAACTCGCTTTTCCTGTCGGTAGTTCGGCGGGTCAACTTGGTCAGACGAGACGAGCTGATCTCAATAGGAGGGGTGGTGCTGGACAGACTCTGTGCAAACATCACAATTAAGTTGCTCCTGACAGTAACCTTCTCTGGGTCACTTCTACGTCGTACTGATTTCCAGAATCTGTTAGCCTATTTATCATTCTATCTTTTACCAAAAAACAAAACAAAACCCAAAAAACTATCCTTTTCATTTAAACAGTCTTCAGCTTTGCTTTTTTTTTTTTTTTAAAACAGTTAAGACTGAGTGGCTTACATAGCACCTATTTAATTTTTCTAATACTGATAACCCCTGTCTACTACAAAACAACTTTCCCACGCAGCTACTGCCCATCTTTACAGGCTAACGGGACTCACCAGTAAACAAATGAGTTTGAGTTAAGCAGAGCAACAAAGGAAATAGAATTAGAGCTGTACATGTCACATTGCATATCTCAGTAAAAGTGAATGGCAAATGCCAACTTTACAAAAGGCCTTCACTTTATCCTCACTCACCTCTTTGGGAGAGCTTAAAATCGCGCTACCAGCCAGCACTACTGGTTTGGTAACAGAGACTGGACTGGTAAAAGCCGACTCCCGGGTAGAGGAAAGGGATCCTGATTTGTGTTCCATTCTGTTAGCTTTCCATGCACTGGGCTACACGGGAAGAAAGAACAAATCAGTCAAAACACGTGCAGACAGAAGCTAAGCCTTTAAGATCATAAGGCGAAGACAGTAATGTTACGTGGAAACACGAGTGCCCAGAGCTTACTTGTTTCAACATGTTTGGGAGGTATGCAACTTCTCAGACACTTGAAATAAAAAGGAAGATGGAAATCAAAAGATCCACAGAATTATTAATAGGTGTTTCTCAAAGAGAGAACTCTAGTTCAATAAGCCTGGGAGATGCTGGGGTGAGTAAAGTTCAATAGGTTTCTTGACCGTGTCATTTCTCAAAGCATTTAATTGTACATGTGAACTGAGAAGCAGATATAGTATACAGCATTTTCCAAATGTATGACCCCAAAATATTCTTTATGGTGTGTTGTTAACCCTGATGTAATCCTGATAGCCTGGGGAAAAAAGCACACCAAAACATGCTGTTTCCCAGGGACTTCAATGGCAGGAGGGGGTAGTTCCAGTCCAGGGTAGGCAATGCAAATGGCGGGACAATCCTGTTTAGTCCAGAGGCCCTTCTTCTGCTCAGCCCTGTGGGCCCTGGCCCCAATGATGATGGCAGCATAGCTGGAATACAGAGTCAGTCACCCTGTCTAAGAACAGGGAAAGCAAAGCATGTCAATGGAGTGAGGGTGAGGTAATCGAAAAACACCTCTTTCTCAAAAAAGAAACAATTAAAACTAAAAGACCTTTATGACAAAGGAACGGTCTGAGTGGAAAGAATTCTTTCTAGGTATCAGAGAGGATATGCTAAACTTTAGGAAGGGAATTAACTGATCATCTACCATGTACAAGATGTTCATCATACATCAATTTAACCCAATTGGGTATAATTATGACGTTGACTTTTTACAAAGAATAATACTGAAGGAAGTTATACCCTTTGTCCAACATTACTCAACTAGTATGTGATATATTTTTCACAAAAAGAACATGCAGGAAGATTAGATAAGAGAGACAGATAAGATTATTTTTCTTGCTGAAAACTCTGAAGATGGCTGCTTATGTCAGGCTAAATTATTCAATGGGTACAGAAACACTTGGGTTTCTTCGTAGTAGTACGAAAGGTTTAACAGGTGGTCTGTTACATGCAATAGGTTATCCCATGCTCAAATTTAACTCAAACACTATGCTGCTCACTTGAGAAAACCATTATGAACTACACCTTTTTATTAGAGAAATTATATATAGAAATACATGAAAGTGAATCATTGTTTTCTTTTCCTCCAAACTCCCACTCAACTCCAATTTTCTACCTCAAATGATTATGTGCCTTCTCCAACTGGAATGAAAAGTAGAAATCATTGAACCCAAACTTTCCCCAATTCCTTCCTTTCCACCTTAAGTTTCTTTGGTGGCTTCCTTTCCTCTACCATTCTGTTATCTGTTTGTGTTCTTTCTTTTGAGAATTTATCAGTTTTTTCCTCCCTTGTATCTTAATAATTTAAAAAAAGGATTTTATTTATTTTTTAGAGAGGGGAAGGGAGAGAGAAAGAAAGAGAGAAACATCAATTGGTTGCCTCTTGCATGCCCCCAACTGGGAACCTGGCCTGTAACCCAGGCATCTGCCCTGACTGGGATTCAAACTGGTAACCTTTTGGTTCTCAGGCCAGCACTCAATCCACTGAGCCACACCAGCCAGGGCTTCTTTGTATCTTTAATTTCCATCTTGTAAATGCTTCCATTTTTTAATTACAAACATGCTAATCCATTTTATTTAAGTTGTATGTAGGGGGACACATGCATGACCAAACATTTATTTTTCCTTATACTACCATCCTTTTATTATTTAACTTTTCAGCCTAAGTCAGTACCCACTGTTTTTCACTTCATTATTAGTCACTATTTAATTCCCTGCAATACTTACCTCTATTCTCATTTTAATAAACCAGCTCTTTCAATAAATCTTGTCCTATATATTACATTCAAAGGCCAATTTTAAAAATCTGTTTTTAGAGAATGAGAGATAATTGTTCAAACCCATTTCTCTGTTCCTCTTTCCCTTCTGCATTCCTTGATGCTTCACTGCATTCTCCAGGGGTCTAGACTCACTACTCTTCTGTTCCCAGGCAAACTTCATTAGGAAAATTGGCTATTTGTAACTTGTAATGTTAGTATTAAAATCATGTTGATGGTATGTAAAACTGTATCTCTTCCCCTAAGCCTTCTCTTCTCCTGAGCTTTTATAAAGGCCCCCATGATTTGGTTTTAGTCTTACTACCTTCTACCACTTTCCAACTACCAGCCACATTTAACCGTGTGACTTTTCTCAAACACAGCATACTTTGACTTTTTATTTTTGTAACAATAATTCCTCTGCCTAGAATGTCCCACTTACTTGCTCCCTAATAAATTCCTGTTTTTAAATTACCATTTACTGACTACTACTACTTAGGAGGTGTTAGTACTACATATTCCAAGTATTACAATATCGTGGAACATTGTAAGGTCTCAGCAAATGGCAGTTGTTTCCTTTGCCACTTCAAAACCCAGTTGATCTTATTGGTAAAGACTCTGAGGATCCTCTCTAGGTAAGAAGGGCAGAGTTACTATCTGTCTCTCTACTAGAAACAGTGACTCTTTGAGATTAATTTGTGCCTCTAGTGACCCACAGATTTTAGAATACAGATACTCAGTGTTTAGCAGTTGTTTGTTAAACACCTAGAGAAAATGAACTGATAAATCCTCATCTGCTTACTAGCCATCCTAGTCATCTTACCTCTTCCTTCCTCCAACATCGCACAAAGTACCCAGAACCACTTCCACCTTTTCCTGAAACCAATCTTTCTCACTTCTCTAACTCCAGTGAAAGGGTTCCATGGTTATTCCAGTTTCTCAGGGAAGAATATGCAGTTTCCTCTGTTTTTCTATTTTTAAAAAAGATTTTATGTATTCATTTCTGGAGAGTGGGGAATGGAGGGAGGAAAAGAGGGAGAAACACCAATGCGAGAGGAACACTAACTGGCTGCCTCCTGAATGCACTGCAAAGTGGGACCAAACTTGCAAACCAGGCATCAGACTGGCAACTCCTTGCTTTGCAGGATAATGTCCACTTTGCAGGACAATGACAACTGAGCCACACCAGTCAGGGCTCCTGTTTTCTTCCTCTGTCTAATGGGTCTCCCTTTAGGTGCCATTGCCACCTCCCTTCTTTGCCTACTTTAAAAAAAAAACTACCTTATTTATTTTTAGGAAGGGGAGAAGGGAAAGAGGAAGAGAGAAATATTGATGTGTGAGAAAAACATTGATCAGTTGCCTCTTGCACACACACACCCCCAACTGGGGACCTGGCGTGCAACCCAGGCATGTGCCCTGACTGGGAATCGAACCAGCAAGTTTTCAGTTTGCAGGACTATGCCCAACCCACTGACCTTCACCAGTCAGGGCTCTTCGCCTACTTTTATCATCCCTGTTCACACTTCATTACCTTTCAGAAAGACAATTAGCAGCAGCCTTTAGATTAGTTTTCCAATTTTCAATCTCTCTTCACTGTAGTCCTCCACAACACCACTAAACTGTTCTTAATGAACTCTGTGTCATGACTTTTATCCTTGCCACTTCTTCACTCCCTGAAGATTTTTGAGATCCTTTGAGGATATGAAATTGTCTTACTCACTTTTTATTCTATTATCTAACAGAATGCTTGTAGACATTTCAAATGAAGTAACACTTAGAAAACTCTTTATAAAACTCTTAAGGAATGGAACAAACATAAGGTGGGGCCATGTGGACAGTAATAGCTACCATTTATTAGCACTTACCATATGCTAATTTTAAGTACTTCATAAAATTTTCTCATTCCTCCAAATATCCTTATAAGACAGATACTATTACCTCCACTCTATAGGTGACGAAATGGAAACTCAGAACTTGCCCAAGGTCATATCATCAAGGAGGTGCAAGTGGAATCTGTCTATTCCAAAGCTCTGTCATTAATTTCTATGCTACATTGTGAATTCATGTTCTTTCCCTTCCACATCAGAGGAACAAGTACCCTAAACCTTTTTCAAAAATAACTCCTTTTCAGTTTTATTCCCATTATTTCTTCTTGGGCAATAATCCTTTAAAATGACCTCTTTCAAGTATATTTCAAGTTGTCTCCAGGGGCTTCTTCCTAAAGATTTTCTTCATCCTTTCACCACCACCCATATTCTATTTCCTTTTACTGTCAGGTCTCAAAAGTGCTGCTATCTCCACTTCAACCCACATAATTCCAGAATACCCTGAAATCTTCTCAACCCTACACTACTTTCCCCAAACCTCAACTCAATGATTACTAAAAACTTTCAAACTGCTAAGGTGAAAATATTTTTGTTATTTTCCTTAACCTGTCACCTGCAATTGACAAGTATTTACAACCTTGGCTGCTATCCTAAACTCACCCATCCAGATTTCTTCGGTAGTAGAACCATTTTTCTATGTCTGAATTACAATTTCTCAGTTCTCATGACTATCTTATTTTCCTAATATGTTACAAAATATTAAATAGGTCCTCCAAGTCTTATTTTCCCATTCTTTACTCCTCCTGCTTTGCTCTTAGAGATCTTATCTATCCTGAAAGTTTCATTATCAGTAGATAATGATCTTCAGTTCTGGTATTTCTCCAGTGCTACCAGAAGTAATTAAAATGATTCATTCTTTGGTCTTCAAATATCCCTAGTGTTTTCTAGTTTTGGATCTTTTATTTAACCACCTCTTCTCTTATAATTTGCATTACTCTTACAGATTCTTCTGCCTACTCAAATGTGGACCATCCTTCAAAGGTCAGTTAAATTACAGTTTTTCAGTAAAATTTTCCTAGATGGTCATAGTCTGGACTAACCTTGGTCCTCTGAATTATGTAAACAATATTTAATTTAGTTATAACAACTCTGTTTAGGATTTGTTATTAGGATTTATCATTTTAACTCATCCATATTTATATATATAGACAGACCCTTTTATATCATAGTTTCTTGTTAAATTAATTAGACTTTCAGCTCATGGAAAATCATGACCAATGTTATACTTCTCTGCACTGCTCATTAGCACCAAACACAGTGCTTATACTGAGAATTCTCATTACTTGTTTTCTTACAGAAGCTGGAATTCATCCAAACAATTACTATGAGCTTTTGTGAGGTTGCTAGGAATACAAAGATGAAGAGGATCTAAAACCTGCATTTAAGATTACAATCAATCGAAGAAATAAAAGTGAAGTCAGTTAAGTGTCATAGAGACTGTGATAAGAGACAGAGTGGTATTTAATCACAGAGATATAAGGATTAATTAGATTTTCAGATGTGATAGAAAAGGATTCACAAAGGATAACATGAACTTGAAGACTGATTTCTTAGGTAAGAGAAAGAAGGGCGAGTAAAATGTAGAAGATGGATTGGGCTTAGGCTATCAAGAACTATACACACCAACACTGAGGAGTTTGGACACTGTATTATCAGGTCATGGCTTGGCAAGGTATGACCCATGGGCCAAAGACCATATTACCATGTGTGACCAGCAAAGCCTAAAACATTTATTATCTGATCCTTTACAGAAAAGTTTATCAACCCCTATATGTAGATGGTTCAAAACCACTGAAGGGATTTAGGAAAAAACATGACATATTGAAGGATGATCATTCTGGCAGTTCTGTGGAAGATGAATAGAAAGATGAGGAAATAGAAGTATACACAATACTAAAGGTGGGATGACAAAAACATAGGACATTAGAGACAGAGTAACCAACAGGGACTTCACATGATCAGAAGGATGTCTGTGCTATTAATGGAAACAGCAGCAAGTTTATGAGATGAAGTTAATGAAAGAGAGGCCTACTAAAAATCCAGCTGGCAGCAGAAGAGAGTTTGGAGAAAGACTACAATAGAATACATATAACAAGTTCTGAATATCTGGTGAATGATTCAACCAAAAAAATTATAAATTTACTATTTTCCTGATTTATTCCCAAACCTCTACCGTATAAGATTCTGACATGGATTCCAAATTATACCTTGGAAGGAGGTGGTGCAGGCTTAGGAACCAGGTTCTTATAGACACTTGGAACCATGTTCGACAATTTGTTCCCATTTGCAGGGTGAGATCCGGGTGAGGTGAATGCAGCAGAGAAGGCAGCAGCAGGATCTTCTTTGGAAACTTTTTTGATGACTAGCATTTTGGAGGTTTGCTTGGCACCACCAGGTGGGTTTTCTGTGAAGTACAACCACAGAGAAACAATGTCAAAATTGCTGGTTAACAGAAAGCACAGTTAATAAGGCCTCTCTTTCAACAAAGAGCCGACACTTAACAGATACTCTCAAAAGTGACACTACTTGGGAACCATAGAAAAAATGTCAGTATATTAAGCACTTGATTCTAAATTCATAAACCAATGAGAAAGCATAAAGATGTTAGCAGTGTATCACTCAGGCACAGACCCAACAATAATATATCCAAGGGTGACAGCTCCTGACAGCATGGGAATAGAAACGAGGAAACTGGGGAAACTGCCATGTGATCTTCTGTTGAGGCAAACTGGAGCAAACTATGAATCATTAACAAAAGGGAAATGACAGCAATCACCCTTAATTCTACAACTCAAGATCCAAACCCAGTATTTAGATAAAACCTTCTCAATAAGATGTTTGGCTCCTAAACATATCTAATGCAGGGGCTAGGAGAGTCCAATTTGTAAATGTCAAAGATCTCAAAACCACAGATCAGGTTTGGTTTGAAGTACACTGATTTGTCTGTTAATTTATAAAGCTAGATATATATATATATTTATATATTTTCTCCTTGCCCTATATAATAAACATCATTTATAACTGCCCCAAAACCTCCAAAAAACAAAAAACTCAGCAACTGGAACTTGGCTAAACAAAATTGACTATAGAATGTGGTATTATATACCCTTTCAAATAACACTTCAGAAGAACAACAATATGGAAGACCGCTTAGAATACAGTTATATTTAGGAGACAACAATAACGTCAATTCAATTGTTAAAAGCAAATTTACAATGTTAATTAAAAATGACTTCTTATAAGCTTTGCATTATTCTCCCTTTGCCTAAAATGCACTTCCAAGTTCAGGGCTATACAAGCTTTCAATTGTCTATGTTATGACTGCATTACGATATACATTTCAATGGTATCTTGGGGGGCAGAGTAAGAGTTAATAGGTGTTAGTTACAGTGTACAAACAGATGAGATGAGGAACAAGATAAAGAAACAATGAAAAGAGATAAAGATTTCTACTCCTCTCCCTGCTATGAAAAATTTAAGGTTGTGCTTTTAAAATGGCAAAATCTACCTACCCCACACTCCAGAAGGGGTCCCAATCGGTCTGCATTGCTGATTCTGTTTGCCAGCTTCTGGATTCAAAGAAGGCTAGGGGAAAAAGGATATTAATGATTGACTCAGAAAGCTGAGCAGTTTTGTACTTTTTGCAAAGTAGCCAGCACTTGTGGAATCTATCACATAATTGTATCAGCAGCACTTACTTAATGCTCTAATCAGAATTAACAAACAGATAAAAGATGCTGAAATGCAAAATCAATAGATCTTATGTTTATCTTAGACTCTCTTGGGTTTCGTTTTCTTTAAAAAGAGGATCAAAAAATAAAAAAGAAATAAACAGACTAACTGTGCAATTTATCTTTCCATAGGACATGTATGCCAAATAAGGAGGCACAGAAAGCTGAATGAAGAATGTGAACCACTTTTCACAGATTTAAGGAGGACAATCTGTCAGTGAAATGTGTAGTATTTACCACCTTTCTAAGATTGCTTTACAACAGAAGCATACCATGGACCACAGACTGCTAGAAATACAAAGACACTTAGGTCAATTAAAAAGAGCCCTTGTCCCCAAAGGATCAGTTTCACTACAAAGATAAATTTGTAGACAAGTACTTACAATTAAAGATTGTAAGGGCTATTAAAAACATTTACATTAGACAAGAAAGAGAACTAACAATACGCAATTCTATTTGAAAGAGAAGTGCTATTTAGAAAAGGTTTCATTAGAGGAGATGACTGGAGTCCTTAAAGAAGAATCCCAAAGCTGGAACACGGGCAATTCCAAGAACAGAGTGCTCAATGAACACCAAGACAGCATGAAAAAGAGTAGACTATTCAGTGATCTGCAAAAGAGTTCAACATGATTAGTGCTAGGGAAGGAGGGAACCCTTCTGTGGGGAAAGATGTGTTTGGCAAAGTAGGCAAGAGACAGACTGTGGAATATTTTGGGGAGACTTTTATTCTATAGGTAATGGGGATCCATTGTTCATAAGCAGAGTTAACCATGATCCAACCATTGGTTTATAGCAGCCTGGTGGTGGCTTGATGGGTGTATCTGAGGAGTTTAAATATCAACTAGGAGACCAATTTCATTGTCTGGAAGAGTAATGAAAGCAACAAAAGTAAAAGAAGACAGGAAAAGGATGGAGAAGTGTTCAGTGCAACTGATTGAACTTAAGAACTAATTGTATAGAGAATGTGAGAATGACACTAGTGTCCCAGCTCAAACTTTAAAAATCTGGTTAACAGAGTAAGAAATGGCTTTTCACCACAATTGACCACTGAACATTAAACAAAAGAGTGATACCCAGACTACACTACAGAGCTTCTAAATCAAAATCTTCCAAAGTAGGGTCCAAGCTGGTTTATACAGGAGTCCACCATGGATAAGAGTGGTTTCCTTATTTTAATAGGCCTACTCTATAGATGTAGATGTGAACAAAACCAACTCCATCACTGTGTTCCTGAGTCTCCTGGTGTTACTGAATTTTCGTCCCTTTGTAGTACCCAAATTATACTATAAAATAAGTAACAGGAACCTGTAGGTGAGAAAAATCTGCCCAGAATTGCTGGGTCTTCCGTTCCACTCCAACCTAATCTCCCACTAAGTACTCTATATAATAAATTGTTATACTCTATGGAGTTGCCTGCTTTGCCTGTCAGTTAATAAACCTTTCTTGTTATGGTGGCCATTATACATTTGCTCCACCATCAGACACTGTGTTTTCAGAAATATTGCCCCCATTTACGTGATAGCTTTGTTCTCTTTCCATTGATTTTTAAAAATTTAAAAATATAACACAGATACAGAAAACAAAGTTCTCATAAAACATTTTATAAACCTGATTTAAAAACAAAGAAAGAAAATCTCTGACTTTTGTCTCTAAAATCATTTCTTAATTTACAGATTACCACTTATTTATGCATTCACTGGTTGATTCTTATATGTACCCTGACTGAGGACTCAATCCACAACCTTGGCGTAGTGGGATGCTGCTCTAACCAACTGAGCTACTTGGCCAGGGCCCCGCCTTTTTAATCTGGCAAGGCAACTTCTTGATGGGTGTTTTTCCTTTAGGAGGCATACATGTCTAATTATGCCTCTTTTTGTGATTGTGGCAGAAACCAATGCATAGAATAAAACTATTAATTCACTCACTACAAGATGCAAAACAACAATCTTCTAACTTTATCATTCCTTCTTTACTAGCTATTATACTTCCACAAAAAGGAACTTCCTCTATTTGGTGACTCAGTGGTACAATTCATATGGAAAAGACAAATGTATGCATGTTTTATCTAAGATGAAGTATCATTGTAAACTCACAGATTTAATCATAGTTGTGATTCAAACCCTTGCTATAATTATCCTTAATTGATAGCTGAAATACCCCAAGCCTGGCTAGTGGGAACCTCTTTAATTTGGCTTATGAATCCCTCTGTAACAACCCTAGTAGTCTTTAATTACTCCTTTGCAACTTAGTGTGACAAAATATTCCAATCTTATGTTTTTAAATCTTTTCAGTGGACAGAGTCTTGACCCAGGAAATGTGTGTGGACACACACACACAAGGTCACTCCAGAAAAAGTCCAGCCATTGTTAATATAACTAAGAACAGTTTGCATGACACTGATGTAACCTGGAAGCCAAAGAGAGTGGACTGGAATGTACATGCATGAACAATGATGACTTCACTGTGCTAGTCAGTGGGGGGACGTAGATGCCATTAAGAAAACATGTGTACTATGTGGCTGTCGAATTCAAAAGGACTGAGTGAGTAGAGCAACAAATCTGCATCAGATTTTGTGTTAAGCTTTAACATTCCTCTGTGTGGAAGCTATTCAGGTGATTTGTAAAGCTGCAGCTATGGGCAACTGCAGATAAGCAGCTTCACCATGACATTCAGTGAACAGCTAAGCCCTTTCCAGCAAGGTCTGAGGTGGTGATTGAGAAATGGGGGATTCTTCCCTGAGTGTGTGTGTGGTCTGCAAGTAGAAACTCCTAATCTACTTCCATACAATATGCATCTACATCACCGTCAATGGGTGGATCTCATCAGAAACAACAGCACTGACTTCATCTTCATCAATGTCAAAAGCCAGCTTGATTAGACAGTAGATTTGACTAGAGTAAGTCTGGGGACCCCCAAGTGAGAAGCTGAGAGAGAGCAGTGCAGTTTCAGACAGCAGCACCACATGGTCCTCAACAGCCTTGTCATTCTTATCTGCCTCTGCCTTCTGCTTCAGAGTATCCACAGTGGGGAGATCAAGGTTGATCTCCCAGTACCCACTGTAGAGCCGTCTAGCCATAGGCACTAATCACAATGCTGCAGGTGAAGAGATAAGCCTACTGGAGACTGTCGCCTTCTTAACCTCTTTATCCAAGATTTCCTTCATGAGTCTGCAAAAGTTCTTAAAACTTGGCCTTGCTCTTTTCCATTTTCTTCTTCTCCTCTTCATCTTCAGGTAGCTCCAAACCCCCCTTGGTAACTGAGATCAAGCTTTCCCAAACTCCTTGAGCTGTTGCACACAGTTCTCACCAATACGCTCCATCTAATATACTACCTCAAAAGCCCTGCTTCTGCACTCACTCCACGAAAGCAGAGTTGGAAAACTGTTCTTTGCTTTCACCAGTGATGCCAACATTTTACCACATCTGCTCCACCATTCACAAGTTTAAGGACTTGATGTCTGTCACCCTCAAATATCTTACATAATTTAAAAATCAAGAAGTTAACAATAGCCCTGGCCAGGTGGCTCAGTTGGTAAAAGCTTGTGAGTCAGCAGGTATGGGAAAAGCAGGTGAATGATGTTTCTTTTTCACATTAATGTTTCTTTCTCTCCTCCTTCCTTTCTCTCTGAAATCAATAAATATATCCTTGGGTAAGGGAAAGAACCCCTAAATCTAAAAACAAACAAACATACAGAAAAAAAAAAACCCGCAACAAACCCCCCCCAACAACTAACAATAAACACTATTATCTAATCTACAACCCTTAGGAACCCTAACACTGATGTCTTTTATAGCAAGACAAAGTTTTAAAAACATTGTTTTTCTCTCCATCCAGAATACAATTTAGGTTCAGGTGTTGCCTTTAGTTGTTCTCTTTGGTTTTCTTTACTCTGGAACTTGTTTTCTCATGGTTAGAGTCAAGGTTATGTAATTTTTGGAAGGAATTCACAGAGGTAGTGTAGAATCCGCAGTGCATCACACCAGGAGGCTTATGAGGTCTATTAGTTTCACGACTAGTGACATTAATCTACTACTACTTCTTTTTTTTTTTTAAAAAGATTTTATTTATTTTTTAAGAGAGGGGAAAGAAAGGAGAAAGAGAGGGAGAGAAAGATCAATGTGTGGTTGCCTCTCACACATCCCCTTACTGGGGACCTGGCTCACCCCAGGCATGTGCCCTAACTGGGAATGAAACCAGCAACCCTTTGGTTCACAGGCTGGTGCTCAACCCACTGAGCCACACCAGTCAGGGCTAATCTACTTCTTAATAACATAACATGAATCGCACCAATATTAGGTATACTATTCCAGAAGTTTTGAAAAATCCTTACACCTCACCAACCTCTCTAAAAATAAAAAACTGTTTCCTAAAATCAGCAACTTCCCTCATACATTTTCTCAGTCCATTCCCACTCCACACAGGAAACACTTGTTCTGATTTTCTTTCCCACAATAGATTATTTGCCTGTTCTAGAATGTCAAATGAATGTAATTATACAGGAGGTACCCTTCACTGTAAGGCTTCACTGAGATTTATAATGTTTATCATGTCAGCCCTTCCTTTCTATTACTAAACAGTGCTTTGCATTACACCACAACTTTTCTATTTTTATGTTGATAGACATTTAAATTACTGCCAATTTTGGGCCATTATAAATAAAACTGTAATAAATACACATCTACTTTAATTTCTCTTGAGTAAATACCTACAAGTGGAATTAATGGGCCTCAGGGTCAGTTTATGTTTAGTTTTATAAGGAACTTCCAGACTTTCCTTTCTCCCAAATGGCTATACTCCTTAACATTCCTACTAACAGTGTAATAGAGTCCCAGGTGCTCTAAAATGCCACCAAATTTAGTGTTTTCAGACTGTTAAATTTAGCCATTCTGGTGGGTGTGCAACAGTATCTCATAATAGTCTTAATTTCCAAGTTTTCCTTATGACCGATGACACCAATCATTTTATTCAGGTGCCTACTGGTCACTTGTGTATCTTCCCTTGTGAATAGCTGTTCAAATCTTGCTCATTTATGTAAAAAAACTACCAAGTTGCAGGAGTTATTTCTACTATGGATACAGGTCCCATTTCAAGTATGTATTTTGCTAATATTTTCCCTATTATGTGAGATAAAAAGTTTTAAGATTTGGAAAAGTGTGATTTATCAATGTTTTCCCTTATAGTTATTGCTTCCTATGTTCGAGATCTTTTTCTAGTCCTGGATGGTGTGGCTCAGTGGATTGAGCACCAGCCTGCGAACCAAAGGTCACCAGTTTGATTCCCAGGCAGGGTACATGCCTGGCTTGCGGGCCAGGTTCCCAGTAGGGGGGCCTCGAGAGGCAACTACACACTGATGTTTCCCTCTCTCCCTCCTTTCTCCTCTCTCTAAAAATAAATAAAATCTTAAAAAAATAAACAGGCATGAGGATGATAAAACACTGAAAATCAACATGGTGATTACCTTCAGGGGAAAGTGAGGAGAACAGATTAGGAAAGATTTAATTGTATCTGTAATATTTTACCTCTTTTATAAAATAATGGACTAGAGGATATTTAGTAAAATGTTAATATTTCACAGTTAGGGGATGTGTTAACTTGACTATTTCTTCATATTTTATGTACACTTACAATATTTTATAAAAACGTAAATGCAAAATAAATTTGCCCTTACTGACCTCGGTCAGGTTTGACAGTAAACTTCCCTTTATGTAACTTAGAAGGTGAAGATACTACTACCTTAACATTTTTTCCATTGTCAATTAATCTCCTACTTGAAATGCCATAAAACTAATAAATGACCTTCTTATCAAACCATGGCAATAATTAGTCTAGTACCTAGTTTAGAAGTTATTCTTAAGTAACTTCCACTTTACTCCCCATTACTTGTTTTTCATAATCTTTTCTAATTAAAAAAAATCAACCACGTTTTAAAAAGATTTTATTTATTTTTAGAGAGAGAAGAAAGGAAGGAGAAAGAGAGAGAGAAACATCACTGTGTGGTTGCCTCTCATGTGCTCCCCATTGGGGATATGGCTCGCAATCCAGGCATGTGCCCTGACTGGAAATTGAACCTGTGACCCCGATTTGCAGCCTGCGCTCAATCCACTGGGCCACACCAGCCAGGGCTAAATGTGTTTTTTATATACTCAGCTAGTTGTGGTCATAGTAGAAGATGTACTTTAGATAAATATTCACGTCAGATATAAATTATAATTACAGTGGGTTCACTTAATTATATAGAATAAGAGCATGAAAAGAAACTCATTTTAGAGACTTCCGGCCAAGATGGAGGCATAGGTAGATGCACTGTGCATCCTCGCACAACCAAGATAGGGACAACAACAATATAGAGGCAGAATAACAACCAGAACTGACGGAAAAACTGAAGTGTATGGAAGTCAGACCCCAAGGGTTTAAAAATAGACATGTCCATCCAGACCGGTAGGAGGGGCAGAATCAGGCTGGGCGAGGGATGCCGAGCAGAGAGCTGAGCAACGGGGTGGTGCGCAAGTCTGCAGCAGGCAGACCCTGGGCGCACAAGCAGCGGTGGCTGGTGGGCCCCGGCCAGGGGGTGGCGACCAGCAGACCCAGTGAGGTGGACACTGTGAAGCAAGTCACTGCGAGCAACTCAGGGTTGCAGCGCCAGGAAATACAGCTTTGGGTCACGGACTGAAGGGGAAGGTACTGCCGGGTGCACGGGCCCACCCAACCGGAATTGGTGCCAGAGGGGCCCAGTTAGCTTGTGGAAAGCGGCGGAAGGGTCTGAGGTCCTACAGAGAGCAGAGCAAGCGCCGTTGTTCCTTCTCGGACCCCGCCCCCACATACAACATCACAACCCAGCCACTGGGGTGCCCCGCCCTGGTGAACTCCTAAGGCCCCGCCCCTCACTACAGGAGCTCCACAAGACCAAAAAACAAAACAAAAAACAGCAAAAAGATGGCTCAAACACAAGAAGAATTGTAAGCCCCAGAACCCATCCTTTTAAGCAACCAAGAGATAGCCAACCTATCAGATGCATAGTTCAAAGCACTGGTGATCAGGATACTCACAGAACTGGTTGATTTTGGTCGCAAATTAGATGAAAAAATGCAGGCTACAATAAGTTT
>CM052542.1:28041831-28070832 GCA_028533065.1 Trachops cirrhosus | reverse complement strand
CAAGCTCACAGTTATTAACAACCACATCTGAAACAAAAACAAGAAGAAACTAAGCAAACAACTAGAACAGGCACAGAACCACAGAAATGGAGAGCACATGGAGGGTTAGCAACAAGGGAGTGGGAGGAGGAGAGTGGGGGAAAGATACGAAGAATAAGTAGCAATGAAGGTAGATAGAAAATAGACAGGGGGAGGGCAAGAATAGTTTGGGAATTGTAGAAGGAAAGAACTTCTGACACATGGACTGAAGTAAAGGGGGGGAATGTGGGTGGGAGAGGGTGTTCAGGGTGGAGGGGAATGAAGGGGGGGATAATAGGACAACTGTAATAGCATAATCAATAAAATATATTTTTAAAAAATAATAAAAAAATAAATTTTTTTAAAAAAAGGAGAAAAGCCCCCCTCAAAAGGAAAACAAAAACAAAAACAACAACAACAAAAAAAGCAAATGACTTTAAAATCGTAATTCTTTTTTTTTAAAGGAGCTTTTAAAAAATTATTTATTTATTTTGGCCCTGGCTGGTGTAGCTCAGTGGACTGAGTGCCAGCCTGCGAACCAAAGGTCGCCAGTTCAACTCCCAGTTAGGGAACATGCCTGGGTTGCAGGCCAGGTCCCCAACAAGGGCACATGAAAGGCAACAGCACACTGATGTTCCTCTCCCTCTCTTTCTCCCTCCCTTCCCCTCTCTCTAAAAGTAAACAAAATCTTTTAAAAAATTATTTATTTTTTTTCAGAGGGAGGAGGCGGAGGAGAGAAACATCGATGTGTGAGAGAAAACACCCACCAGTTGCCTCTCGCACGTCCCCAACTGGGGACCTGGCTCACAACCCAGGCATGTGCTCTGACTGGGAATTGAACTCGTGACCTTTCAGTTCGCAGGCCAGTGCTCAATCCGCTGAGCTATACCAGACAGGGATGAATCTCTGATTTTAATTTGCTCTTTTGGGCACCACAGAGCGTTTTCAGTTGGTGAGCTGGGACAGGGGTGGCTACCACTTTGGCCCGGGACTGGCATGCAGAGCCAGCCTACAGATTTTAAAAATCAGGACTGATTGTAAGACACACTCCAGGAAACACCACCTTTTAATATAAACACACTGAAAGAAGCCAATGTATAAAACATTTAGTAAGAAGTAAAATAAACAGGACTTTATTATTGATGGGATATGGGTATAAGGAAGAAATACAGGCTCACACTCTAGTTTGTAGCTGTGAAATTAGGTACTCAAACATCATATAATTCATTGATATAGGGAGTAAATGCCGACTGGTCACTGTTTCTTCAGTATAACTCCCGAGTTGTTTTTATATATTGATAGGTCTACACCTGCAACCCCCAGTAATAAGTGCATGATGATAATGTCCCTGTTGATAGGTTCTTATGGAAAAATAATCAAAATCAAGTTTGCTTATGGAAAAGACAAAATTGTTTACTACATACTTTTTATCTAAAGAATTCTGGTTTAAACCTGAAATTTAAGGCAGAGAGATGAATTACCCAGTGGTTATGAAACTGTTAGACATGAAGGAAAATGCTTCCATTTTAAATGTAAACAGTTCCCCATTTCAAAACCCACTAGGTATGTTCTCAGTCTTCCCAGGTGAGGCAGTGTTTGTGGAGGAGATACTAACCGGCGATGTTAGCTTGTATAAAAGCACTAAAGCTGTCATATATCCCATAACAACTACTTACAGACAATCCTCAATACATTCCAACACCTAGGAGGTAAAGTTACATAAAAGTGCGTTATGTGCATACACATACTGAGTACGTGGTAGGGAGATAACAGACAAATGGAAGTGTTCCATAAAAGGAAACAAAGGTTGAAGAGGACAAATAATTTTATAATTTTTTACATAAACAAATTTTTTTAATCCTCACCTGAGGACTGTTTTTTAAAAATTGCTTTTAGAGAGAGAGGAAGAGAGAGAAACATTGATAGGCTGCCTCTTGTACCCATCCAGACCAGGGATCAGACCCACAACCTAGCCACATGCCCTGATTGAGAATCGAACCTGTAACCAAATGGGACAATGCTCTAACTGAGCTACACTGGCCAGGACCTGTTTACGAAATTTTATAGTGTTCTTGGTCATGTGTTTTGGGTCTGTAACACTTTTTATAGAGAGACTTGGCGTGGCTTTTGCTTAACCACGGAGAAATCTTGAGAAAGAAAAATGTATCACTTAAAACTCTCTTAGAACTTTTAAAAAACACTGTGCAAGACTAGACTGGAGGGGAAATAAAGGTAAAATTTTTAAGAATGACATGTCAAGTATGTGGTCTGGAACTGAGAGAGGTCTGTTCTGGAGATAGAATTTTGAGAACTGTCAATATAGTGTAGACAATGTTTACAGTCAGAAGAGGTCCTGGCTGGTGTAGCTCAGTAGATTGAGCACACTAGCTGCGAACCAAAAGGTCACCAGTTTAATTCCCAGTCAGGGCACACGCCTGGATTGTGGGCCAGGTCCCCCCCACCCACACTGGTGTTTCTCTCCCTTTCTCTCTAAAAATAATTTTTTTTAAAAAAAGAAGAGATGAGATCTAGAGAGATTATAAAGCTATAAGAGTTTCCAAGTCCTGTGTACTCCATTCCTTAGTCTCCATTTGTTTGTCATTCCAGGTTCCAATTACTCTCCAATTAAAAAGACTGGTTTCACAGACACTATTAGTCTCTATTCTTGGCTGCCAGATCACTCTTCCTAAATCCAGGCTCAAATTCTATCACTACCCTGCTCAGAAATTTTCTGGCTTCTTACCAACTACAGAACAGGATTTAAATTTCTTGGTCTGATAGTTCAGAAATAAGCCATTCCCCACAAGTAACTTTCCCCTTCTGAAATCCTCAAAATAGTTTAATTGAGATGTCTAGTGCACTTAACACCTGCTCCTTCCAGGATAGTTACAAATGTTGACTTAACTCCCAGCAGGCCAAAAACTTGTTGCTTCTAGAATGCTGCCTTGTCCTTTGAAACTCACATAGCCATCTAGCATAGTGCCTTCTATGTAGTAAGGATTCAGAGGTTTAATGAATTTTATAAATTATAATAAAGCAAGGATGCAGAGAAATTGGAACCCTCAGACATCACTGGTAGAAATACACAATCGTGAAGCTGCTTTGGAAAATATTTGGTGGTTCCTCAGAAAGTTAAATATAGTTACATGACCTAACATTTCCACCCCTAGGTATATATATATCCAAGAGAAATAAAAACATATATACACATAAAAATTTGTAAGTATACACAACAGCTTCAGCCACAACAGCTGTAAGATAAAACAACCCATCCACATGCCCACCAACAGATGAATACATAAACAAAATGTGGTATATCTATACAATGGAATATTATTCAGCTATAAAAAGGAATGAAGTACTGATACATGCTACCACATTGATGAACCTTGAAAACATTGTTAAGTCAAAGAAGCCACACACACAAAATGACATATTATGATTCCATTTATATGAAATAGCCAATCCAGAGATACAAAACAGATTAGTAGTTACCAGGGGCTAGGGAAGGGGAAGTGTGATTGCTTAATGCATATGAGGTTTATGTTTGGGATAATGAAAAAGTTCTGGAACTACATAGTGGTGATGATGGCAAAATATTGTGAATGTACTTAAAGCCATCAAATTGTATACTTTAAAATGATCATGATGGTAAATCTTAAATTATGTGTATTTTGCCACAATTAAATAATTGTACATGTCAGAATTGCCTGTATCTGAACACCTGATCCAACCATTCACAAACATTTGTCAAACAGTCAACCTCTGCAATACTTATGACTTGTCGGGCACTTCACTTATGCCCCTGCAATCTCTGAGGTACTTCACAATATGGCCTAAGTTTATACCTTATAATTAAGTTTATACTGCTAGGAGAGGATGTCCATGCCAAGGGCCTTATCTCAATCTCCTCTACTTTAGGTTCCCTTTACCACTATACCTTGTGTTCTTGATCTCAATCACTCTCATTTTTTACCACAGAACAATATTGTCACCATCTACTACTACTAGTAAGCACAATCTCTGTCTACTCTGTTTTCATGTAACTAACAAAAAATCCACACCCACTTCTCCCCCAACTTTAAACAAAACTCATAGAGTCTGTATTTCCCTCTAAGGTATTTATGTTCATTTCCCTGTAGTCTTTCTTAATAAAACTTCTACAGAGAGCAGTATACTCTTAGGGTCTTCATTTTCTCACTCCTTCATTTATTCCTCAATCCACAGCAAATTACTTTCTCCCCACATATATACAATAATTCAAAAGTCACCTCCGTAACACCACAGAGGTTTTGGCTCTAATACAGATTATCAAAAAATAACCTATGGAACAGCAGCCCCCGTACACAGTGTCTAATTTTCAAACACTCTTGTTTTGGCATATTATATAACTTTGAAAATTGGGACCACTGAAGAGAAAACTAGGAGAGTATGAGGACCCAGAAGCTCAGCAAAAGTGTATTTCAAGAAAGTAGGAGTGATGAGATATAACAAGTGCTATTAAATCAGATGGAAGACTGGGAACTGACCCCCGGATTTAGCAACATGGAAGTTACCAGGTGAGCATGTTGGATAGGGGCAGCAGTGAAAGCCTGATTTGGATGGGTTCAAAATGGAGGGGATTGTAGACTCCAAGGGCAAACAACTCCTCTGAGTGTTGTAGAACAGAGAAAATGGTTAGTAGCTAGAAGGAGACATAAAGTCAAAAAGAAGTTTTTGGCCCTGGCTGGTGTGTGTGGCTCAGTGGACTTAGTGCCAACCTGCAAACCTCAAGGTCGCTGGTTCAATTCCCATCCAGGGGACATGCCTGGGTTGTAGGATAGGTCCCCGGCTGGCAGCATGTGAGAGGCAATCTATTGATGTATCTCGCACACATAAATGACTCGCTTCCTCTAAACCAGCAAAGACTGGCCTTCAATAGGTCTGTACATACTTAATTTATTTTAACAGCAGGGAAAGCAGAGTATCTAGGTACTACTACAGTGAGAGCTTAGAATGTCTATTCTGATTGCTTCTATCTTCTCAATGAAGTAGAAACACAAGGTCTTCAGCTAAGAGTGAGGATGGGAGGGTGGGGAAAGGGAGGGAGCAGTTTTGAGAAGAGTTTAAGGGTATGAAATGAGAACTGGGGAGTAAATGAACTATTAAATAAGAACACTAGTTTAGCACAGTTAAGGGACCATACTTGTATGTTATTATGAATTCAAAGTGAGAACAGTTAGCATAGTTTTGTAGTTTAAATGATCTAGTCCATCATTATGTACTCTCTGAAGTCACTGGCTCTTTTCTTGAAGACCTGTACCCAATCCCAAATACACCAATCCCAGTAAAATACAAATCTTGCTTACTCTACTCATCACCCACAAAGTTGACATTGGTTGAAGAAACACACAGAATCATGCTTGTAAACATTTCTGTTAACAACACCACCACCACCACCCTGACCACTCTCAAAAGCTCAGAAACTTGTGACTCACTGCCCTGAAAGGCTTACACACTGTTTACATGTTCCTGGGACAATCCCATCTTAAAATCCCTTCTCTTGGTTTCCCTGACATTACATCACTAGAGCAGGATTGCATCAAGGAATAAAATTTTGAAATGTTTTGATGATACAGGCTGCCAATTTTATATGGATGTGTAGAATATTTAAAAAAGGACAATTCATGTTTTAAAAAAAGAAAAGAAAAACTGCCACCCATGCAATTGATAATAATCACGGGGGGCTGGGGAAATGTTTGTCAGAGAGCAGCATGAGTGGTAACAACTGCATTAAGGTACCCCCGTCCTCGGATTACTACTTTTCTGACTTTTTCTTTTGCTCTGTAAACATAACAGCTACTGCAAAGCTTTGATGCAGAACTTCTCTTGTTTCTCTGGAATCTCTTGACCATCTCATTCATTTTCAAGCCATCAGTTCTCACCTCTAAGTGAGTGACTTAAATTCCTGCTTCATAAAGCATTGTATTATACACACACCTATACTCAAGCACCCATCACATTGCATTACTTTTACTTATTTACATACTTATCTACAAACAGGGAGCACTTAGTAGGGATTAACAGCAAATTAGATAATCTCTTAGGACATACAGAATGCCCATTAAATATTAATTTAAGAGATGCTGACAACTCTATCAATTAGTATCTCTTTTATCTTACTGTTCTTAAGAGCTCTTCTTGAACATTCCTATTCCTTAAACTGCAGAGCCCAAGACTGTAACTCCTACATATTTTCAGAGAGTCATTGTCCCTAATATTTCCTTTCCAAATCTCATGAACTGAAAAGTGAAAAGAATACCACGTTCACTTCCTCTTAAGAACTCAGTAACCCTAAGAGTCTATACTCATTTCTTAACTGTCTGTATATCAGTTTCCCTTCTAAGTCCTCTCAGTAAGGAAAACACTAGGGTTACCGGCCCATTACTCAGTTTTTTGATTCTCCCATTTGATAACTCAGCACAAAAAGAGCCCAAAATCATTTTCCACCTTAGTATTTACTTTCTTATTTACTTAAAAAACTTTTAAAAAAAGATTTTACTTATTTATTATTTACAAAGAAGGGAACAGAGGGAGAAAGAGAGGGAGAGAAACATTGATCAGTTGCCTCTGGCACGCCCCCAACTGGGGACGTGGCCCACAACCCAGGCATGTGCCCTGACCAGGAATCAAACTTTCGGTTTAAAGGCCGGCACTTAATCCACTGAGACACACCAGCAGGGTTATTTTATTTTTTAAACATTTTATTTATTTTTTTAGAGACATTGGAAGAGAAAGAGAAAGAAAGGGAGAGAAACATTGATCAGTTGCAAACACCAACTGGGGACCAAACTTAAAACCCAGGCATGTGCCTTGACTGGGAAATCAAACCTGCAACCCCTGGCTTTGTAGGATGATGACACCCAACCAACTGAATCACACCAATTAGGGCTACCTTAGTATTTATTTTAATTTCACTAAAAAAATTCACAAAGGATATAAACCTTGAACAGAAATGACCACAAGGGGACATAAGACACCTTTAAGATTTTTTTCCACTATAGCATTTTCCCATTAAGAAAATACTTAATACCACCATTACTATATTGAGAAGTTAAGCCTGCTATTACATGATTGGGGTCCAATAAACAGAAAAAGAATTCTACTCTAGTACAAACTCAATGACAACAAACTTATCTGTCAAAAAATGTAACTGAAAATTTTATATATCACCAGGCCCATAAGAAATATGCAAATAATATGCAAGTACTTTGAAATAATATAAAGCGTTACAGAAAACATTACCTTGAAATTTTAAATACCTGAGTCAAATCATGACATACTACTTCACATCTACTAACCTGGCAAAAATAAATTCTGTATTTATAAAGATGCAAAGCAACAAGGAATTCTCACATATTGCAGGTCGAAGTGTAAACCTGTACAACCACTTTAGGAAAGTTTGGCAAATACAAAGCTGAAGTTCTGAAATCTCTACGACCTGCCAATCTTAATCACACAAAACACAAGACAAAATGCTCAGGCCTTTCTCCAGATAAACTTTAAGAGGTCGAGAACTACTGCTTTGAAGAATTGGGAGTAGATAAAAGAGAAAATTCTTGTTTAAGATTATCTTAAAAAAAAAAAAAAAAAAAAAAAAAGGCATTTATTGAAGTTTTTCACTTTATTAGTTGGGAAACTACCCTAAATAGAAGCAGTAACAAACAAAATCTTCTAGAAGGAACAAACTCGACAATTTTAAAAACCAGGATCCTTTGTTAAAAGAAACCATAATTAGGTAGACTAAGCAGATAAATAATTTATCAGGTATTGGGAGTTCAGAGAATGAATGAAAAAGCATCCTTAACTTGGCAAACATGCAAAAACTAAGCAAAGCTTAGTCAAACCCACAAACCAAGGTCACACCACAGGAAGAGCCTCTTAGGAAACTGGCCCATTACCATGGCCACTGCCACAAGCTAACAGAATGGATTCTAAACTGTCCTAGCTTCCTTGTACCTCTCACTCCAGAATCAAGTCCCCAATCAAGTGTATCAGAGTGGCACAACTGCCAGGGGCCTAGGGACAGAAAGCACATGTACATAAGATGTGTGTATCTGTGTATGCATACAAGGTATAGGCACACAGCCTTTCCAGTTTCCTCTTCCACTAAGATTCACAAAAAGGCAACTCTGGAAGAGAGTTAAAACAGTAAACAGACAAAAGGAACAACAAAGGAGTAGAATATGCAACCCAAGAATCCTTCCAATTTTTCCCATTAGTAATAAATTTTAACTGTGTGCCACCTTCTTTTTCATGTTCCAAAAAACATTTCCTGAAAGTAATTTCACAAAGTACAAAATTTTTTAAAAATAGAATTTATATTTCCTTGGCTTGTGTGGCTCAGTGGACTGAGCACCAGCCTGTGAACGGAAAGGTTGGTGGTTCAATCCCCAGTCAGGGCACATGCCTGGGTTGTGGGCCAGGTCCCCCAGTTGGGGGCGTGCGAGAGGCAACCCATCCATGTAATGTCTCGCACATTGATGTTTCTCTCTTTTGTTCTCCCTTCCTTCCCCTCTCTCTAAAAGTAAATAAAATCTTTTAAATAAAATAAAGTTTATAATCTTTCTCAGATAATCTCCTTCCCAATATTTTGTCTTTCAAAATCACATACACTTGCTGCAACCATACCTAAAATTACTATCCCACTAGTAGAAATGGAATTCACTGAAATCCCAACAGTTCCAAATAAGAATAGCTTCATACATATACCCATTTACTACCTGATAAAATCTGACATTAAATTCTGCCTCTATGATTCAGATAACTAAGTGGATTAGATTTATTCAAGTTTCTGAAACTAAGATTTTAGAACCAGAAAAAATGTCTTTATAGCATTTACTCTCAAAGTCACTGTATTACCTACACTACAAACAAGCTATTCAGTAGTAGTATCTGCAGCTATATTGGCCCCGAAAGGCTCCAAATTCCCTATAAAAATAAGTAAATAGACTACTTGTCACATTTAAAAAACTACAGGTTTTATAATGGACATTTAAGAGTAGTGCCTACTATATCACAAGATACACATTTTTACTTCATTTTACTTACAAGTATTTCTAAAAATTTCTTCTCAATAATAAACCTTTGCTTCTCATCCAAACATTACTTTTACATTAGAAGAGCAGGCTTTGGATCTAGCTCACTCTGCCATTTACTAGCTGTGTGACTTTCAGCAAGTTACTTCACCTATTTTTGCTTCAAATCCTTTTCTGTAATTTGAAAATTGTTGGGAAGTTGATGGTCAAATGAGTGAATATATGTAGCATTAAAAATGCAGTTTCTGAGAAGAGAAAATTTCAGACAAGATAGGATGAGAATATGATTCACTAGTAACGAAAACCAGTACACGAAACCAGTGTAAACACAGCATCCTTACCTCAATTTTTGTAATATAATAAATATATACTAGAGAGAAAAAAAGAACAGGAAACAAACTACCTGAAAAGTTAATATTGAATGGGGGCAGGAGAATCCAGGAACACACAGAATCACCTATGAAGTTACCTCTAATGAAATCACCTCATGAAGTTACTACCTCTATGAAGTTAGGAGAAGTTACCTTTTCCTAATCACTCCCCCTCAAAAATCAATCTCAATCTAAGCTCTATATCCAACTACCAATTTACAGGAAATCAGGAAAATCTAGAATATGGGAAACTAGGCAGGACAAATGACCTGGCTTCTTTAACAAAGTGCAAGAAGGAGCCCTGGCTCATGTGGCTTAATGGGTTGAGCCACCGATTGCTTGTTGGGGCCCATGCCTGGTTTGTGGGCATGCAAGAGCCAATGGACAGATACATCAATTTTTCTCTCCCTCTCTTTCCCTTAAAAAGAAAAAAAAATAAGAAACCCAACCATGAAATCTTTTTAAAAAGTGTAAGGAAAAAAGAGAGAAGAAACACAAATTAAGAGGCTTGAAAGAACATTGGTCAATTACAGTGTATGGGACCTGGATTCTGATTTAGTAAAAAACACAACACAAAACAAAACACTAGCAAAATCAACAGAAACATAGCTAAGAAAAACAAAACAAAAACTCCATGTGCAGTGATCTGTTCAGATTTCACTCAATTGGTAAAAGGATGTTCATTAAAAACAATTTCAATCCCGGCTGGTATAGCTCAGTGGATTGAGCGTGGGCCTGTGAACCAAAGGGTTACTGGTTCAATTCCCAGTCAACATGCCTGGATTGCAGGCCAGGTCCCCAGTTACAGGTGCACAAGAGGCAACCACACATTGATGTTTCTCTCCCTCTCTCTCTTCCTTCCCCTCTCTCTGAAAGTAAATAAATAAAATCTTAAAACAACAATTTCAGGCAATTTAACAATTATGAATGCCTATTATTTTCAGGCATTGTTTTAAGAACACTACAAATATCATTTCATTTATTAGCCACAATAACCCTTTAAGGTACTACTGTCCCTATTTATCAGAGGAAGAAACAGGCACTGAAACCTCATCTAAAATTCCCCCAAGGTCATAAAGCTGTAAGTGGCAATGCTGAGATTCAAACCCAGGCTATAAAGTTGGTACCCTTAATTACCACATCATACTATCTCTCTACATGATGTGACAGAAACAACACTTTGGAATCTGATAAAACTGCCAAAACTCCCATCTCTCTGTATGTTATATAAATTATTTAACTTTTCAGAACCTCTGTACACTCACTTGCAGAAGGGTTAATGTTTATTTTAAAGTGTTTTAAGGAATGACAATATATATTGGACTGTATTACAGCCTCTAGCTTACAAAGCCCACAATAAATGGTTCTCACTACCCTTCTGGTAAAACTAATTAAAAAGTAGAGCTAATGATTTCATAAACACATAGCAGAAACAGTGGAACAGCTCTATCTTTTAATTAACTAACCAAAGAGCACCCAAACCAACTTTTCAACATACTTACAAACTCCAAGAATAGCAATAATTCAGAAAACAATTATTTTATACAATAAAGTGCATGCTTAAAATCAGTAGAAACAAGAGCTTGCAATCTAAATGTAAAGTATAGCCAGACTTATATGAATTGGATTTTTTAAAAAACAAACCAAACTTATTCCACACAAACAGACCCATTGCTTAGAAAGTTTACTAACACTTTGTTGATGTTGGTGATTCTCTAGCCCAATGTCTGCTTAACATAAGGCAAAGTAGTTTTATCATAGGAAAGGAAGGTAAATTTAATGAGTATGTTTAAAAATCAACTCCTTAAAAGACAGCCTTCTATGTTATTATCCTGTGAATATTTTTGTGATTATTTGTTAAACTACTAAGTTATTTGGTGACAGAAATATTTTAAGGTCACCCAGGTATTCCTAGCACCTAGCACGCTGAAATTGGCACCATAAAGCCTCTAGCATCTCTTAAAAGGAAGAATGATTGACAAGTTTTGTCTAAGAAGGTGAAAAATAATTTGTCCAAAAGATCAATTAAAGGCTGTTTGCTTTAGTAAAGGAAAATAACTATTAGAACCTTTTAAATATCTGCTTAGTGTATGTGAAATCACCTATACAAATTCAATTTACTTAACAATAGCAATATTTTACCTCTTTAGTTGAGCTATGCTTTTGGGCAAAAGTTCAGCTCTGCTTACTGAACTGTATTTCAAGGTTGACTGTAGTCAATTTTGTTTTGGGCAGACTTCAGTGTGAAATAAAAATCAGAGTTTGATTTAAATGTGACTTGGGCAGCTAGGTTTCAGCAGAAACATGTATTAATTCCAGACAATTAACAGTCATTTATCTAAGCAAACCTACATTTTTTCCCGAGTCGAAAAACCATAAATACACCAAAATTTATTTTTTCCATGATCTGCATTTCCAGTTGGGATCGTTTAAAATTGTGTGTCTCAACTTTTCAATAGTTTTACTTTCATGGTTCAAAGCAGCAGTCATAATGGTTAATTAAGCAAAGGACTTTTAAAAACAGAATGCTTAACTTTGAATACAGGCTCTATTACCCACTTGCTGGATGAGTCTTAGGACTTACTTTCCTCAACTAAAAAAATGAGGGGGTAAAACAGTATTTACCTCATAGGAATAGCCAATTAATAAATATAAAGTACTTTGAGCAACACTCCCTAGCACATTAGAGTTACCACTATTATTAAGTGTATACAATTCAATCATAAAAGATATGCAACCTGAAATATGATTCAGAATTGTGTTTTATCTCTACCTGAGCATTTAAAAATGAATTAATTATAAGCAGAAATGTACCCCAGATATCTTACTATTCCAAACTTATTAAAACAGTGGCATGTGCCCTCCTCAACCAAGCTTTTAAACAGCCACCGATGGAGAAAACTACGTAGTTCAAGTCATCCAAAGTACAAAAGGCTTCACAGCACTTTCCCCCCAAATTTCAAGAGCTCTAAGATACAAGCCAGAATCGACTGAAAGAATATTTGTATAAACATATAAAAACCATTTTGAGTACCTTGAAGAAAAATACAGTAAAGTCTCATCTAAATTAATGTCCATTACATAACAATGGCAAAAAATAAACCGACTTGTAATTTCTATAAAGCACTTTAAATGTTTTTTTTCTTGTTAAACCACCAAAATAAGATTAACAACAACAACAAAAAAACCCGAAAAGAACTGACAAAAATAAACTTTTGTGTTGAAAGAATGTAGTAAGGTAAACTGAAACTCACTCCCTAGGGAAGATGACAGGTTATTTTACTATTAATTGCAAAGTTCTCATTCACATTTTATTATCTTTTAGACAGACTGCAACTTGAAACTCAAGCACCTTCCCAAACACTGAAGTTAACTGTTTCTTGTTTCCATTCTATGCCTTTTTGTTTTCAATTAGACTTCTGGATCTTATGGTTAAAAAAAGAAAAAGCAAACAAAAAGACAGTCTTTTGTTTAAAAGGGCACAAAAATCAGGCACTCCACAGCTGAAGTTTGTTTTCAGTTGTCTATACGCTTCTAATAAATGTCCCAACCTTAACAGCACTCTGATTCCCTTTCAAGTATTACACATAAAAGACTTTAGAAAGAGCCAGCGGTCCACCAAATTACACATCTAAGTCTACTGCAGACTACCAGTCACTTTACTTTTGGATGGGGTTCTGTTACTAAACTATAACATAAACCACCCATGAACTCCGTTTTTCCCAAGCAATAAATACCAACGTTAATAGCAAATATTTCAACAAATATGACAAACCAACCTCGGAGCACAAAGTTGGCTGATTACTACTACAGGATAATTTCAAAACTATAAGCAACTACAACAAACAAACCCCGCACCCACTCTTATGTAAACTTCTGGAGTAAGCGAAGTTGTTTGGCCTCACCTTGCTTTTCACCTACCAAGGACTCTTCAAGATAAGACATCAGTTGCAAGAAGACCAAAAGATCAAAAGATTCAGTTGTTGTCCCCGCAAGCGAAACAACTAAAAATTTCAGACGGCTTAACGTATTTAAGTTACCGAAGCTCAGGGCACTTCCCCGAGCCACAGCCATTTTAGATTCAGCCTTTCTTTTGAATTTCACGGCGGGGGGGAGGGGGGAGGGGTGAAAGGTAGATTTAAAACAAAAAAATTTTTTCGTTATACTTCAAAATCTACCAGCCTTTTTTCGGGGGTGGGGGTGGTAGGTGGTGGATAGACAATTTAAATAAACGAAAATACCTCGCTACCAAGGAGAACCAGAACGCTGGGGGCTTAAAGGATTTTTCCCCTTCACGTACCCCACGTTTGACTTACACAAGTATTTCCTTAGATTTTCCTTCATTGGAAAAAAGCCGTTGGCTCTAATTTAAGAAAAGAAAAAGAAACACGTAAACCAAGTCACTCAACCGCCAAGGCGAATTTCGCCTGGAGAGGAGCCAGAGAGCCGCAGGTGAGCGTCCCGACCCGCAGACCAAAGTTAAAGTAGGAGCACTCCGGCAGAGACACGGCGACGCTCGCACTGAAAGCGCTGCGCGCTGGGGGAAGTGCCCGGTGCGAGCCAAGAGACCCGTGGGCTCCGCTCCCCTTCCCGAGACCGACCCACACCCAACCACCTGTGTGAGAACCTCCTTTAATTTGTTTTAACAGCGGGCCGGCCAGGCACGGGGCGGAGTCCCGCACCAGCAAGACCCCAGATCTCCTATTACCCCATGGCCTGGAACTCCTACTCACCAGGAGCGGCCGGGCTTCGGCTAGGGACCAAACGCGGAGCCTGAGAGTGTGTCCTCAGCTTCCTGATCCCGCAGAGGTGTAGAGCCCACAACCATAACAAAGCTCTTCCCAAAATGGCTGCCCGGCCCACAAGACCCAGGAGGAGCAGAGCGGGTGGAGGGGGAGGAGCGATGACCAGACCAGCCCGCCCCCATTCGACCCCGCCTCACACACGCCCACCCACTCCCCCCGCCCACTGGGGGACGAAAGCGCACGCGCCCTGTTCTGATGACCCTGCCCTCGCCTCGCGTCGCCAACGTTCGGGCGCGTGAACGGCAGTTATTCCTCGCCCCGCCCCCCAGCTTTCTTTCCTCTCGCCTAGAAGCGGCGGCCATCCGCGTTTAGTACTCCCCTCATGCCCCTACCCAACACAAGGGCCTGGAAGCGTGTCAATGATTGGGTGGTGTGTTTGTGTACCCGGTTTTCCCCGCCCCTTCGTTCTTTACCCTCCTACACCTCACCTCTGGGCAACTACCCATCTCTATATTACCTCTACACAAACCGGTTTCGTAGGAGCAAGCGTTTTCCGACCCTTCCCCACCTTCCTCTCCTTCACGTGCCCGTGTCGCTAAGACTCCAGCCCCCAGCGGACCACAGCGCCGAGCTCTTGAGGCCTGCGCGGCTGGGTCCGACGCACTACCCGCTGGGAGTAGTAGTTCCGCTAGACCTCTGGCGTCACGCCCCCGACCCAGTATAGTGCGGCATTCTGGCTTCACTTCCTGGCGGAGAAGATGTTCTCCGACCCAAAGTCTCATTGGGTATAGCACGACGGGAAGGGGCGGTGCTGCCATGACAGACAAAGAAGGAAATAAGAAGTGAAAGCCTATCCCGACAAGAAGTGGTTACTGTTATGCAGAATTTGCCGTGAGCCCCTCCTGTACTGGAAGCTAAACCACATGATGGCCTGGAACCAGAAAGCTAAACTATCCAGATGGAGGAGGGATGGAGGAACTGGCCACCGTGGGCCCCTTGAGCTGTCCTCTTGTCTTAAGAAGGCCGCTCAAATTGCTTGGTGCTAGTCCCCTTTGACCGTAAAATGGAGGCCCGGAGAAGGGAGCGGACTTGTCCAGGGTCACATAACCGACAAAAGTGAAGGGGACGAATGGTCTTTCTGAATCACCCCAAAGCTCTTACCGCCACACCTTTCATGGGGGTGAAAATCCTGCCTCTTTTGCTCGTTATTTCTTAATCAAGTTTCCAGGTCCCAGCAAGAGGAAGTAGAATTTTTTATTTTCTTGAGTAGTATTAGTAATTCAGAACCCTAATGCGCAGATGTGTCCTGTCGATCCTAGAAACCCTGTTGTTATGCAAACTAAAAGATGAGTTTCAGAGGTGACAAGCAAATTGGACAAGTCACACTTGGCCTAGACTCCAAACCTTTCCTACCTTCTTCCACCATCACTCTGAGATATTTTCAGGAGTTGCTCTTTACATACCTGAACTGGCTGGGAAACGTAGAATAGAGAGAAGCAAATATCGTTCAGCTACCTTACAGTCTTCAAAAGTGGGCTTTCACTAGAATTAAGAGAATGGACCCAAGACGGAAAGGAAAGTCCAACATGGGAACCATTTTGCGCTGGTCCAGTCCCCACCCGGAATCATTTTTAGTCGGTTGTCAGGAAGTTGGGGACTATCTAATCCCACTTGCCGGAAGTCCCTTTTCAGGAGTACCTGGTCTCTCTAGTAGCTCAGCTTTCCATCTTCCCGCGCAACATCGGCAAGTGAGTAGCAGGGCTGCCGTGAGAGGTGCAGGTTGAGAAGGGGGGCACTAAGAGCGGGCAGTAAGCCAGAGCTGCGGGCATTGTTGGGAAAAGTTTACCGTGTATTATTGTGTCCAGACCCCCACATCCTTTCTCAGATGTAGCCTCCGAGGCTTGCAGTTTGCAACTTTTTCTTTTGGGGCAGAGTACATACTGAGCGTTTTCTACTGGATTGAGCGGATTAACCCTTGGATCTGCCCTTAATTCCCTCACCAGTTGGCCGTCCCCGGGTTTTAGGCTATCATTTATTCGCTTTAAGTCATGAGTTGGAAAGCACATATCACCATGCACAGGGAGTTCCGAAGGTGGAAGGAGCGCTTAGATTTTAAGTGGGATGGTCCAGAAGGCTGGTGATTTTGATGCAAAGGTGTGCGTGGGCCCTGCAGATAAATGTGTGTCTGGGGGTCAGGAGGTATATGTGGTAGATTTTAAGATCTACTCAGAGGCCCAGCATAACTTAACTTCCTACTTGCTTCCTATGTATAGAATGAAGACATCGACCAGTACACAGGAGTTCTCAGATCTGTGATCAAGAAATTAGTCCATTAAAATTGTTAATGAAGTGGCAACTGTGGCTTTCGGATTTTTTTAGACACCTCATTCTCCAGGTTAAGAATGGGACTCGCATAAGACATTGGGATTCACATTCTCAGTCATGTACTGGTTGTTTATATTAGACAGGGTTCTTAACCATTCCTTCTTGTGTAAGGAGGAAGTAATAGCTGATTTTTTTTTAGTGCTTTCTTTGTGTCAGGGACAGTGCACAGCTCTTTATGTATATTAACTGATTTAGTTTTTACAACGACGCTGTGTAGTTACTATAGTCTTTATTTTTAAAGGTAAGTGAACTGCACCAAGGCAAGATTACATAACTTGTCCAAAGTCATATAACTAATAAGTGGTTGAGCCAGATTGTTTGATTCCAAAGTCTGTGCTCTAGCTTAACAGGTTATGCAGTCTCTCAGCACCAACCTGATGTGGTTATTGTATTAAATGAGTTAATGCATGTAAAGCATAAGCTACAACGTCTGGTTGACAGCTGAGTTGTATTACTATGTCATCATTTTGAGCTGTAAAGTGACAAAACAGATAACTAAGGGGGGAAAAAAGACAACAGAGATGCTATGACCTACAGTTTTAAAGATGAGAAAATTGTCACTTCAAGGAGGCAATTTATCCAAGGTCACACAGCTGGGAAATGATGGAAGTACATACTCCCAACAGAGGACCTGGTTCACAACCCAGGTATGTGCCCTGACAGGGAATCAAACTGGCAACTTTTCAGTTTGCAGGCCTGAGCTCAACCCACTGAGCCACACCACCCAGGGCTGTGCATTACTCTTTTCAGAGAAGGAAAGGATCTATTAACATGTTACTGAGTTTTTGAAAACATTAGTTAATGACTGTTCTCAAAGGAAACTGTTATATGGAAGAAATTCTCGCTACTTTTTAAAAACTATAAAATGAAGAAAATTAAGTGACATCTTATTTTGTACACAGCAACATGCTTCTGATTCAGCTAGCCCACTTAGCTGTAAAAATACATTAATCAGAACTACCTGGCATCCTCCTGAATAAGACTTCATTTGGGCCCAGTATGCTTCACTTCATCCAGAAGTTTTCTCAAGCATCTTCAAAGGTTGGTTTATTTAGCAAATATTTGAGCACTACTTGCCAGGCATGGTTTGGCTGGGCAATAGCAGTGAAAAAGAGGACAAAAAATCCTATCCTCATATATTTGGGGGTGGGGTGGGGGTAAAATACAAAAAAGTAAAATATTTAATATGTCAAGTGGTAAGTGCTGTGGAGAACTATAAAGCAGAGGAAGGAAACACATTGTCAACAATAGACTTGTGATTACATTTTTTATAAACAGGGTGGTCAGAAGTTAGGGAATGAGCCATGCAAGTAGCTCAGGGAAGAACAATCTAGATAGAAGGAAAAAGGAGGCCCCAAGATGGAATTATTAGCATTTTGAGAAATTACCAAAATTATTAAATAACCGTTTCATTTTTCCTTTCATCTAACACTTTTTGAGTTACTGTTGATCTGTTGGTTGAAGTTTGGAATCTGCTCACTAAAGCACAGAATCAGCAGGGAAGGTTATTTGGCCATATACCATGAAAGGCACTAGGGACTCTTTTTTTAAGGCAAAGAAAAAATATGCCCTTGGCTCTCGAGTCTACTCAGACAAGTAAACACAATTTTAATTCACTGTGAGAATTATAATGGAAGTGCACATAAGGTACTTATAGGAGCATTAAACCAGGTGGGACAAAGTTTTAAGCTGAATTTGGAAAGACAAGTTCCCAGATAGTAAAGTAGTAAGCCAGTATTCTAGGCAGAGACATGTAGAAAAACATGAAGCTATGAAAAGTATGAAGTGTTCATAAAGCTAAACTGGAAGGTAGATTGCTTTTCTCTACATAAACAGAATACCTGCCCTGGCTGGTGTGGCTCCATGGATTGAGCACTGGCCTACGACTGAAAGGTCACTGTTTCGATTCCCAGTCAGGGCACATGCCTGGGTTGTGGGCCAGGCCCCCAGTTGGTGTGTGAGAGGCAACCAATTGATGTATCTCTCACACATCAAATGTTTCTCTTTCTTTTTCCCTCCTTTTCCCTCTTTCTAAAAATAAAATACTTTTTAAAAAAAGAATTCCCAGTGATTAGTGCAACTGCTTTTGCAATTTATAAATAGGAGGGGCAGTTTAGAATGCCAAAAGTGAACATCTAGTCTTTACCTGTTCTTTGAGATATTTTTCTCATGGGATAAGATTAACGGTAAGCCAAACATTAGTTTCTATTCAGTCGTTTCTTTTGCATTTTGTATAGCTGTTAATAGTCTTAGCCAGTAATAACATCACTATGTAGTCCAACCTTTCTGTAAAGTTCAGTGTGCTAACAGAAAGTAGATAATTTTTTTTAAGATTTTATTTATTTATTTTTAGAGGGGAAGGGAAAGAGAAAGGGGGAAAGAAACATCAATATGTGGTTGTGTTTCATGCACTCCCAAATGGGGACATGGCCTGCAACCCAGGCATGTGCCCTGGCTGGGAATTGAACCTGTGACCCTTTGGTTCACAGGCCAGTGCTCAATCTACTGAGCCACACCAGCCAGGGCAGATAATTTGTTTGTAATTAATTATTTTTAAGCCATTTTAAAAAGATTTTATTTATTTTTAGAGAGAGGGGAAGAGGAGGAGAAAGAGGAGGAGAGAACTATCAATGTGTGGTTGCCTCTTGCATGCCCCATATTGGAGACCTGCCTGCAACCCAGGCATGTGCCCTGACTGGGAATCGAACTGGTGACCCTCTGGTTTGCAGCCCATGCTCAATCCACTGAGTTACACCAGCCAGGGCAATAATTTGTTTTTATATTATTTTATGTTGGAATTAACTAAGACATTGGTGATTTTTAAAAAATATCTGTTTTTGTCTTCTGGTTCTATTTTCTCTGTAGATGCTGAAGTACCCTTTCATGGTTGGACGAGGAGCCAGCAGGAGAACAGAAATACTTTCTCTCAAGACATATCTCCAGCAGAACTTTTCACCTTTGTGTCTAAGGCCTTTGCCCTTCTCATCCTTTCTAGTGTGTATGAACACACTAGAAAGGAAGACACAATACTATCATACTTCTTCATGCAGCTTTAAGAAGCAGAAGCCAGTCCTTCCAGCCAAGCCACCAAAAACTATCATGTACCTGCCTGACAGCCCAAAGCCAGCATTATATGTATCTCTGGCGGGACTAATCCCCTTCTTTGCACCACCACTGATCATGCTGATGACAAAGACTTACATCCCCATATTAGCTTTTACTCAAATGGCTTACGGAGCGAGTTTCCTATCTTTCTTGGGAGGGATCAGATGGGGTTTTGCTCTGCCAGAGGGTAGTCCAGCCAAACTAGACTTCCTCAATTTAGCTGGTAGTACAGCTCCTGTTGTGTTTTCATGGATAGCCTTCCTTATTTCTGAAAGGCTTAGTGAAGCTATAGTCACAGTAATAATAGGTTTGGGGATAGCATTACATAATGAACTTTTTCTCTTGCCACATTATCCCAACTGGTTCAAAGCCCTGAGGATAGTAATCACTTTAGTCGCCTTTTTATCATTTGTAATCACTTTACTACTTAAAGATACTTATACAGAGAAAGGACCTAAGAGACCTGGTCAAGTAGAATAAGTATAAAACTACCCTGTAGATGATGTTAGCATGTTGGTTATAAGCCTTGTAAGTTTTTTGCATCTCCTTTTTATTCTACTACTGTTTAACTGTTTCCCGCCAGTGATAATTTATTCATATTTTTTTCATTTCTAGAAATCTTTATTTCAAAGGACTTATATGATGAACAGCATGAAAATCTTTTCCATGTCATATTAGGTTACAGTTCTCATTCAGTCTTATGAATTATATAGTTGTCCACTCATACATTTCAATGTTTTAATTATTTTGAAAAATGTGAAATAAAAAAATGGAAAAAATTTCTTTTGGTAGAGCCTATGATCACTGAAAAAATATACATAGTCTCCTGTTTTAAGAGAATAACTTCAATCTATGAATGTCTGAAAATAATATGTGGTTCCAGGGTGGAGTTTTCATTTAAGTTGCCCCTGGTAACTATTTCCAAGTTCATTTTACCTGGTATAACTTAGCTGAAAGGATCTTTGGCTCTAAAGTCATTTGGGAGTAGTATCACAAGGACAAGTCATGTTTAAAAAGATGGATGCATTCTCCAGTTTTTATCAGGATATTCGGCAGAGTATAGATGCAACTTATCAACAAAAAACACCAGTGCGTCGAAATTATTTAAAAGAATAAAGCCACTAATGCAAAAAATTAGGAAAAGTCAAGCTGGAGCCATCTTGATATTCTAATGAAAGGGGCTAACTGGCTTTACATGTTTTGTTTTGTTTTTACTTAATTTCTTTTATTATTCTATTACAGTCATCCTAATTTTTTCCCCTTATCCAGCCTACCCCTCTCTCCCACAGTCAATCCCCTCTCCATTGTCCATGTTCATGAGTCATTCATTCATGTTCTTTGATTAATCTCTTTACATTCCTTCCACTACTGTCCTCCTCTCTCCTCCCCTTCTATAGCTGTCAGTCTTTTCCATGTTTCTATGTCTCTGGTTCTATTTTTCCATTTATTTTGTTCATTAGAGTCTAGTTATAAGTGAGGTCATATGGTATTTGTCTTTTGCTGACTGGTTTATTTCACTTAGCATAATAGTCTCCAGTTCCATCTGTGCTGTCACAAAAGGTAGGAATTCTTTCTGCTGCATAGTATTCCATTGTGTAAATGTACCAGTTTTTTAATCCACTCATCTACTGATGGGCACTTGGGCTGTTTCTAACACCTAGCTATTATAAATAGTGCTGCTATGAATATAGGGGTGCATAAGTTCTTCTGAATTGGTGTTTCAGGATTCTTGGGGTATATTCCCAGCAGTGGAATTGCTGGGTCATAAGGCAGTTCCATTTTTAATTTTTTGAGGAAATACCATACTGTTCCACAGTGGCTGCACCAGTCTACATTCCCACCAACAGTGCACTAGGGTTTCCTTTACTCCACATCCTCATCAGCACTGGATGGTTGTTGATTTATTAATGATAGCCATTCTGACAGGTGTGAGGTGATATCTCATTGTGGTTTTAATTTGCATTTCTCTGATGACTAGTGATGTTGAACATGGTTTTACATGTTAACTCACAGAAAGGTTTTTCAAAACAGCTAAAGCATTACCTTCGAATTCTAACTTGAAAATCTTGTCTCTTAAGATTCTTAGTAAAATAAAAAAGGAAAAACATTTTAACTAGTGTAAGAAAAAGAATAGTGTAAGAATATAAATAAGGAAATGATATCACCTTGGTATGTTATCTTTGCTTAAGTATTCAAATATTAAATTTCATAAGTAGATTATGTACATACGATTTCCACTATATTGATTCTTGCTGTGAAAAGATGAGAATCTAGACTGGTAACTTGTTTACTTTCTTACATACCTGTTATGGGTTGAAGTATGTGATGAAGTCCTAATCTCCAATATCTAAGAATGTGACCTTATTTGGAGATAGGTCTTCACAGAGATAATATGGTTAAAATGAGGTCATAAGGGTAGGCTATAATGTAATATTACTGGTATTCTTATTACAAGGGAAAATTTAGAGACAAACATGCATGTAGGGAGAATGCCATGTACACTTGAAGGTGGCTATGTGAAGGAGAGAAGCCTGAATAGATCCCTCTCAGCCCACAGAAGGAACCAACTCTACCAACACCTTGAGTTCAGACTTCCAGCCTCTGCAACTAAGACAATATTTCTGTTGTTTATATTTCTATGGTACTTTATTCCATCAACCCTAAGCAAAATAATAATAATAAACATATATATATAATACCATAAAGCTAGAATTTGTTCAGATCACTAAGAAGTTTACCAGTTAAAGACCATGGCTGACACCAACATATGATCCTTCTTTATTAACATACAGAACAGTTTACTACAGCCTGATAATAAAGGAAAGAAAACATTGTTCAGAAGATGTTTTTCCGAAGGAAAAGCAAAATCTCAGAAGGAAAAGCAAAAATCAAAATACTTTATTGGTACATTCTTTTTAAAGCAATTTGTCATTACTTAGGAAACAGCATTTACAATTGCAATTTGTCATTACTTAGGAAACAGCATTTACAATTAACCTATCTTCAGGGATCATCTGGACCTATTAAGCCCAAAGACTGTCTAGACATTACATTTCTGCCAGAGCAGTACATAATGCCTCCCTTCATGATGCCATTTTAGGTTGCTAGGTAATGATGAGAATTAAATTATAGGAACATTTTATAAATCTCTTTTGAATCAGAATACAGATTCTCTATAACCAGAAATATGAAAGGCATATAAGCTTAAGTAGTCTACAAATTATCTTGACACTTCATGCCTTGACCTTTTATAGATCCCAACCAGGTATCCTGATTCTTCAGACTTTCAGACTTTCTGTCTGCATTACATAAACTTTTCTTAATACAAGCATATGGTTAAGCTATGAAGAAAATATACTTGTGGGCCAATCCAAATATGTTTGACATGAAAGCTGAGTCTTTCATGCTTACCAAGAGTTTTCTATCTAAATAAGCTGTTGATGTTTATAACAATATTCCCAAGGACTTTGGTAAAGAAAAGGGGGAATCAGGAATACACTTATCAAATCCTGGAATCAGCTAGGTAAACCTAAATGTATGCAACATCTTGAACACAAATGCCTCCAACTGACGGACTAGTAGAGATAAAAGTGATGATCATGTACATGAATTTTCTTCTCAGAACTAGAGAACAATTCTTTAAAATGCTTCTCATGGGGGGAATGAGAAGTTTTGAGAAGTAGTTTTGGATCAGAAGCCTTTCATCTCATACTTATGAGTCAGTGTCTGTAAGAATCTTCATAGGCATCTACAATTCCACCTCCAAGCCAGGCATTAGCTTTGTAGTAAGCTCCTACTTAGGCTTGTCTTAAGTACAAGTAAGCTTCACAAAGCTTGATGATCTAATAAAATTCCATCTTCCCAAGGCCAAACAAATATTTTTGGTGACTACTTAGAAAACGGGAGAAATTTATTAGATGCATACCACCTACTGTGCCCTATTACCCTGTTGCAATAAAGGACTATCACTAAGAACCTATTCTTAATTACCCACTTGTGTCCTCAGTGTCAAGACAAAAAACATAAGTGAGCAAAAGCTTTTTTATGCTGTTATCAATAGGTCAAAACTTATATATAAATAAATAGCTATATAAATAGCTACGTATTTCCCACATGTCCTTCCCAATATACCTGTTGCCAATAAAAAAGTTGGGGCTATCCTCAAAAGAAAACTTGCAGGCAAGAAGAGGCTGGAAAAAAGCATTTGAAGTCATGAAGATGAAGGGTAAGGACCTACACTCAAAATTACTCTTCAGCAAAGCTATCATTTAGAATGGAAGGGCAGATAAAGTGCTTCCCAGATAAGGTCAAGTTCAAGGAGTTCATCAGCACCAAGCCCTTATTTTATGAAATGTTAAAGGGACTGACCTAAGAAAAAGAACAAGATAAAAAATATGAACAGTAAAATGGCAACATACTTACAACTATCAACAACTGAACCTTAAAAAACCAAAAACAAACTAAGCAAACACGTAGAACAGGAACTGAACCAGAGAAATGGAGATCACATGGATGGTTTTCAGGGGGGAGGGGGAGAGGAGAGGATGGGGGGAAAAGGTACAGGGAATAAGAAGCATAAATGGTAGGTACAAAATAGGGGGAGTTTAAGAATAGTATGGAAAATGGAGAAGCCAAAGAACTTATATGTACAACCCACAGATATGAACTAAGGTGAGGGAATGAGGATGGGAGGGGAGTATAGGGCAAAGGGGAATAAAGTGGGGGATGGGACAACTGTAATAGCATAATCAATAAATTATATTTAAAAAAAGAAAAAAGTTTTGGGCTAGTGAAACTCCTAGCATCACATAAAAGTTGGAAATAGTTTCCCTGGCTTTTTGCTGTAGGTTAAACTATGGTCATGAGAATTGTGCTCTGCATTGAATCATGAATGTATACACATCTTTAAACTGTTTCATTGTTATTCTTACATCACAGAAGGGTCCTGTTACAGCTTAAATTGCACTGGAGAAGCCACTAAAGGGGCAATTTGCCAAGAAGTTTCTAGCAAATCATTTCTACAAATAGGACTCTATTCCCAACTGGACAATTCTAGAGCATAAATAGTATTTCTGTTAGTAAACTTGGAAAATTTTTGTGACCTCTTTATGAATTTAGGATATATTCCATATCCCTTCTCACTCAAATTCTTAGAAAAATAATCCATTAGTCATTTATCTATCAAATAAATGAAAAACTCAACAGAATCAAAAGTCCTATGACCAAATATGTGTGTGATTTGCAAAAGGTCAGGTCCTATACTTTCAAAACGTTTCTTGTATTCTCTCACAGTTCATATTTCATAGTACAGCAACACCTCCTTCACAACGACTGGTGATCATGTTACCAATTTCTGTCCAGGTGTCTGAATGAGGGTTATAAACTTCAACTGAGTCCAAAGTACCTGGGGCCAAGAAATCATGGCTGGAAGATCGACCTCCAGAAACATACAGAAGCCCATTGACTGCCACAACACACATGCCTGCTCTAGGCACTTTCATTGAGGCAACTTCAACCCATTTTTCCTGGGGAAGAGAAAAAAAATAAATTAGCAGTGTCATAAAATGATAATAGATAAAACTGCTGAGAAATCAGATTCTATGGTTCTTTTTACATGTTTAAATTTCAAACTCCCAATCTGGTCACATTAGTATATAGGACATTTTTAAATGAACTTTCAAGTTGATGTAGACAAAGTATTGGGTTGGCTGAAAAGTTATATGGGTTTTTTCTTAAAATAAAAGACATTTTTTTCATTTTCACCAATAACTTTATTGATTTGGATATTTTGAGTATGTTGGCTATCTCCCATGTGGTATAATGTTGATCGTTCTCAATTAATGTCTCAATTTGACTGCTATCAACTTCAACCTGAATGTGACACATCATCCAGCGAGAAATCTCCAGCACAAAACTTTGCAAAGCACTTTTGCCTGTTTGATCAGTCACAGCACCTTCTCCATACACTAAACAAATCTTTTTTGTGTGTTTCAGTTGTGCTTTTATCTTTCTTGAAATAATAAAGCATAATATGCCAAAAATGTTGTTTATTTTCTTCCATCTTCAATATTAAAATGGCTACACAAAAATTCACCAATTTTGATTTTTCTAAAAAAAGATTTTATTTGTTTTTTTTAGAGAGAGGAGGAGGGAGAAAGAGAGAAAGAGAAACATCGATTTACAAGAGAGATGCATTGATTGGTTGCCTGGGACCTACCCTGCAACCTAGGCATGTACCCTAACCAGGAATCGAACTGGCCACCTTTCAGTTTGTAAGCCAGCACCCAATCCACTGAGCCACACCAGGGCAGGGCAATGTTTTTTTAAATGCACACTGATATGACAACTGTCACAATACAATCTAACAAAATTGTTTCAAATGAAGTTAAAGACAACTAAGTGCTACTAGAGTGATCTTATGGAAAAACACAAACAAAATTTTTGGCCAACCCAATGGTTAATTTAGAGGAAGAACAAGTCTGTGATTAATTATAAATTATTATCAAGAAATAATCTAGAGATAGATCTTCTTATAGGTAGGCTTTTTGGAAAACTAGTTCTATGGAATACAAGTAGGTAATGTACACCACCCCCAAACTCACAAAGCTCCTAGAAGAAAAGTGCTTATATACAGTGTACAGAGAGCTTTTATAAGTTTTTGAAATGCTAATGAGCCTTACAAACCTCCAGGAGAATGATATAACAAAAAACACTTGCCAAATTTATTTGACCATGTAATCCTTTCTGCAAGGATCATCTAGTTGGAGTTAGACACTGCAAAACATATTTTCAGAAAGGTAGTATAGATCAGGGGTCAGGAGCTATAGCCTATTTGTGTAAGCCTACAAACTAAGAATTATTTTTCCACTTTAAAGAGTTACTTAAAAAAACAAAAATGAAAATGCAGAAAAAAGATTGTATATGGCCCTTGAACAAAAATTCTACTAGCTTCTTGTATACATTATTCTCTGAAGAAATTTCAATAAGCTGCTATAACCAAAATGAATTGTAAAGTCCTACTTCAAGGAAAATGTCTATACCCAGAAAATAGGAAAGCCAGTTAAGGTCCTGGGAAATAATCAAAAGAGAAACTGTTAGGTAGGATAGATATTAAACCAAGGCAGGGAGGGAGAGGGAGACATATCTCACCCACTAACTCAGCAGTTCTGAGCCTGGGCTGATAAGATTGCCAGGTGTTCCAAACATCACAGGAAACACCATGAAAGCACAAGAGGAGGGGAGCCCTTGAAATTCTGTATGTATCATTTCCACTATCTGGGAAAAAGCCTTTGAAACTGTGTATTCATCACAAGGTCTAGAAGGGGAAAAAGGAGGGGTCTACGGTGCCCAAAGAAAAAGCCCATAAAACAACTTCGGTTAACTGCCTGCTACTAGTCACTATCTGTTTTAAGAGGGTATCTCTAGTGCTTACAAAAAGAACCCATAGATAACTTTGGGTAACTGCCTCAACTTTGATTGACTGCCTCTGGTCATCTATCTGTTTTACAATGGATGACAAAAGGTGGTATGGAGCAAGAGAAGAATCTGGGTTAATAACCCTCCACATATACGTCAGTCCCTGGGGAAAGCTGTCACCACCTTTACCCACCAATCAGTATGTAACTCCCTCACCCCATCCCTCAACTATATAAGTCCTCAGGACAAAGGACCTGATGCTTTTTGCAGCCCTAGCCTATGCCTTTCACCCTAACCTTGGCTAGGTCCGACCTCTTCCATGAAAACTTACCACTAATAAATTTTGCATGTTAATAGACTTGCTGATCTGTAACTCTTTACTGTGTCAGCAAGAAGAACCTAGTTTTTCCTACAACAAAATGAGCAAATAGCCAGGTAAAAAAAAAGAACCCAGAAATAAAGCACAGGGTGAACAAAGTTTATAAAATTGTGAAAAGTGAACAATTATTCCTCAATGCTAGAAAGTGAACTTTTTTTCAGTATAGCTCTAGCACATTATAGAGACTGAATGTGTGTTTGCTGGTCTGAAGGTAAATGAAATGCTGAAATACTAAACCCAGCAGCAATCCTGTGAAATTGAAGAACCATATTAAATTGGAAGGCTGCTTTTTACCCTGAGTCACCTCAAAATAAACTCTGTAAAACGAGAAACGTGTTTACATTATTTTAAGGGTTTAGATTTATAATGTAGGACTTTAGTAGACTGTAAATAACAATAAAATTTCAGATTTGCACATGAAAACCAAAATAACTTATTACTGATAAGCACTTAGAACAAAAGTCTATTCAATTCCAGCCATATGGAAAAAGTAGCAACAGAAAGTTCACTTTCTATATTACCAAATAAAATCATATAGAAAGGAATTAGAAATATCACTAAAGTTTAAAACTTGTCAGAAATGAGAATCAAAATCATGCTTTAAACTAAGACAAGATTGCCACTTCTATTCAACATTGTACTGAAGACCCTAGGCAGGGCAATTAGGAAAGAAAATGAAATAAAAGGCATCTGGATTGGAAAGGAAAAAGTAAAATGATCTCCACACATGTCATGATCTTTCATTTTTATTTTTACTTATTGATTTTATATAGAGAGAGGAAGGGAAAGGGACAGAAGGACACTGGGACAGGGAGAGAGGGAGGGAGGAAAGGATAGAGAAACATCTTTTTGTTGTTCTACTTATTTATGCATTCATTGGTTTATTCTTGAATGTGCTCTGGCTGGGGATCAAACCTGCAACCTTGGAGAATTGGGACTATGCTCTAACCAACTCAGCTACCTGGCCAGGGTGACATGATCTTACACACAGAAAATCCCAAGGAATTCACACACACACAAAAATATGAGTGCTGCAAGGTTAAAGGATATTAGATCAACAGAGAAAAATCAACCAAATTTCTCTACACCAGCGATGAAAAATTTAAATGTAAAGTTAAGAAAACAATTCAATCTGCAATAGGTTCAAAAGAAATAAAATAGGAATAAATTTAACCAATAAAGTGCAAGAAACTGAAAACTATTAAACACTGTTGAAATAAATTCAAGATCTAGATAAATGGAAAGTCATCTTATGTTCAAGATTAAAACACCTAAAATAGTTAATGGCAATACTCCCTAACCTGATCTCAAATTCAATGTAATCCTTATCAAAAAAAAAAAACCCAGCTGGTTTCTTGGTAGAAATTAACAAGCTGATCCTAAAATTCATATGAAATTCAAGAAACCAAAGCCAAATACTTTTTTAAAAGAAAGTACAGGCTTCTGGCCAAGATGGAAGCATACTTAGATATGTTTCGCTTCCTCAACAACCAAAAGAAGGACAC
>CM052542.1:27999530-28041331 GCA_028533065.1 Trachops cirrhosus | reverse complement strand
TTGGACTAGCCAAGAGTGCTTTTAAAGGTTCCCTACATTGGACTTTGATAAATTACTGACTGTTCACTAAGGGAAAAGTCTCTGCTTCTAATGACCCCAAAGTCAAAACCTAACTATAAACTTTACTCTTTGCATCAAGTGCCTTTCAAAACCTCCATCAATATTTCATACTTTATCCTCCATTCTTTTTTTTTTTTTTAAAGAGTTTATTTATTTATCTTCAGAGGGGAAGGGAAGGAGAGAGGGAGAGAAACATCAATGTATGGTTGCTTCCTGTGCATTCCCTGCTGGGAACTGGCCTGCAACCCAGGCATGTGCCCTGACTGGGAATCGAACCGCGATCTCTTGTTTCACAGGCCCGCGCTTAATCCACTAAGCTACGCCAGCCAGGGCTCCCCCATTCTTAATAAAATCAGTCACACTTAGGACACATGAAATCTCAATCCAGTAAACAATCTTAGCAAACTAAGAAACTCAAGTTTTTTTAAAGATTTTATTTATTTATTTTTAGAGAGAAGGGAAGGGAGAGTAAGTGCAAGAAACATCAACGTGCCTATAGCACATCCCAGCTGGGGACCTAACCCACACCCAGCCAGGCATGTGCCCTGACTAGGAAATCAAACCAGTGACCTTTTGGTTTGCAGGCTGGTACTCAATGCACTGAGCCACACCAGCTTGGGCTTAGAAACTAGTTTTAAATAGACCATTATGGTGATACAAAATACTGTACTTTTCCACTGGCTGGATATCTCAGTTGGTTAGAGGACTATCCCCATACGTCAAGGCTGCAGTTTTGATTCCACATATAAGAATCAACAAATGGCCCTGAATGGCTTAGTGGACTGGTGTGTCATGCCATGACCTAATGGTTCTAGTTCAAGTCCCCATCAGGGCACACGCCCAGGTTGTGAGAAGGAGATAACCGACTGATCAGTGTTTCTCTTGTATTGATTTCTTGTATTTCTTTCTTTGTCCCCTCCCACCAGATAAAAATATACCTTAAACAAAAACAAAACAAAACAAACAAAAAAAGCGTAAGTAAGTGCTATAACAAATCAGTGCTTCTCTCAGAGAAAAGGTATTTTTTTTCTTTTTTTAGACTTAAAGAAGAACATGGAACAAAACATTCTGCTTATAAATGCAGCTTGAAAGACATACCTTGCCAACTCTAGGAGTGATTTCCCATAGAAAAAAAATGCTTCTCCACACTCATTAGCCGTCTCTCCATACTTCTTACCCCTATAAAGAGAATAAACATCTAAGATTTGAATTAACATCTACATTTGTTTTAACATCTAAAACATTTATTTCTAGTTCTTTAATTATGGCACTCCTCCATTAACACATTCTAGGAAACAAATACTTCCCTCTCTCTTACTTTTCAATCAAGGTCAAAGGGACCTTAACCTAAGAACACAACACATGAAGTTAGTATTGCCTGTTCTTCACCTGTATGTATCATATACTGTAAATGATATCAACTTGCTACAGTTACAATATATAATCTAAGAGTTAATCTACATATAGTTAGAGGACCTTTGTCTAGTATTTAAAGGATGAGAAAAGCCTGTGGAAAAGCATCATGAAATAGTGAAGAGCATTTTTCCTCTGGAGCAATAGTGCCTGGGAAGTTAATCTGTGTCTCAGTTATCTCATCTGTAAACTAGAAATGTTAAGAACTGCTCAAAGACCTACTGCAGAACTGAGTTAATGTATATTATAGCATTTAAAACAATGCTTAGAAATACAGATTTATATAGAAGTTTTAGCTATTATCATTTAGACAGTAGGCAGTTAAGAAGGAAGGAGAGCCCTGGCTGGTGTGGCTCAGTAGATTGAGCACCAGCCTACGAACCAGAAGGTTACTGGTTTGAGCTCCAGTCAGGGCACGTGCCTGGGTTGTGGGCCAGGTACCCAGCGTGGGGCCTGCAAGAGCCAACCAATTGATGTGTCTCTCACACAAGGATAGTCCTCTCCCTCTTCTAAAAATAAACAAAACCTTAAAAAAAAAAATTGGACTCTACCCATAACACAACCAGAATACCAGAGCCACAGTTCTTCAGGCCTAGGTGGTGTTACTAAACGAAGAGGCCAGAAGAGGCCCGAAGAGGCCCAGCCAGAAATCAGACAAGTTTATTGCAGACATCCAGGAATAAGTTCTAAAATATTCTTTTCAGAGGGGAAATAAGGGAATGGGAAAAGAATGCACTGATATAATCCTGAGTGACTGAATGGAAGGAATGAAAAGTTTTAATCCCAGTGAGCCTCAAACCCAAAACCCAGTTTGATTCTAAGCATTTCTTTTATTGGGTTGACCAAAGAGTTAGGTTTTTTCCATATAATGACCCCAATAGCGCATAACTTTCTTCAATTTCATTTGAAACAATTTTGTTAGTTTGCATTGTGAAAGCTCTCATATCAACGAGTATTATTTTCTTAAAGATTTTATTTGTTTACTTTTAGAGAGAAGAGCAAGGAGGAAGAAAGGGAGAGAAACATTGACCAGTTGACTCTCACATGCCCCCGAATAGGGATGAGGCCCTCAACCCACACATGTGCCCTGACTGGGACCTGAACCAGTGACCTCTTGGTTCACAAGTTGGCACTCAATCCACTGAGTCACACCAGCCAGGGTCATCATCGTGCATTTTTTAAGAAAACTTAACAAAATTGGTGAATTTTGGTACAGCCATTTTAATATGAACGTGGAAGATATATAACATATCTGGCATATTATGCTTTATTATTTAGAAAAAAAGGGAAAAATAAAACTGAAATGCAAAAAAAGATTCCTGCAGTGTATAGAGAAGGTGCTGTGACTGATCAAACATGTCAATAGTGGTTTGCAAAGTTTCTTGCCACGACTGACATTTGACCAAATAATTCTTTGCTGTGGGGCTTGTTTTATGCATTGGAAGATGTTTAGCAGTACCCCTGGCCTCTACCCACTACAAGCCAAATAGGAGGAATAGCCAACATATGAAAAATATCCAAATCAATAAAGTAATTGGGGAAAATTAAATATGTGTCGTTTATTTTATGGAAAAAACCATATGAACTCTTTGGCCAACCCAATGTAAGAAAAATTTCTTCAGCTCAACTGAGGGTTAATACAATCAACTAATTAAAAATCATTACTTCAGGCCCTGGTTGGTATGGCTCAGTGGATTGAGCACAGGCCTCTGTACCGAAGGGTTGCCTGTTCAATTCCCAGTCAGGGCACATGCCTGGGTTGTGGGCCAAGTCCCCAGTAGGGGGCACATGGGAGGCAACCACAACTTGGTATTTCTCTTCCTCTCTAAAAAGAAATAAAATCTTTTAAAAAAAGTTACTTCAACTGCTATTGGGAATGCTGTCTTAGAGAAAACTAGCTCAAAACAAGTCACAGACCAACATGCCAATGCTTCAAGATTTTAACTTTCTCAGACTACAGAGGTACATTCAAGTCTCTGGTCAAAATAAATCAATCTTCAGGCACTAAAGCTAACCTGTTTCCTCAAAATATAGATTAACTATGGTCACCTAGTAGTAACTACTGAATCCCTAGCTGTTACAATAGACAACCAAGTGCTAAGAGTCTATCAAAATTACTGTGCTAATAATAACATAAGTGGCAGGTTGGCCAACCATCATGGCTTGCTTGGGATTGGGTTTCCCCAGAGAAAGAACTTCCACTGCTAAAATTGGAAAAGCTCAGGAACAAACTGGCACAAGTTGGTCACTCTAATTAGCAGCAATGAAAACCAATTACCTTACTCAGGAAGATCAAAGGCTAATAAAATTGTTCAGTTATATGGAGGTTTTATAGTTATGAATTTGTATATGAAAAAAATGATCTCATAATAAACTCTTGCACTTTGTTTCTTCTTCTCGTAAAACAACTTTTTATGACTCAAGTGTATTAGGAGCACAGTATCACATAGCAAAACATAGTACTTACAAGAGACTAGCTGCTTCTTGGAATGCATTGACAGCAGCTGGAATATCTCCCATCACTAGATGTTTCTGTCCTAAGCCCAGTAGCTTCTTAGCTTCACTATCCACATCCAGACTGCAAGAAAAACATTTTTTTTTCAAGTGTCAAATACTTTCTAAGTAAACATTTTTTGAAACCTGCTACATTTAAACCATAATTTCTTTAAGCCCGTGATCTACTCTTGCAAAGCTTAGCTAACTCACATTTGTCACTACAAAAGCAAAAGAAATCTCAAAGGCAACATCACCAGAATTGGATGTTCTCTCTAAATTAATACAGCAAATTGTACTAGCTAAAAGAAAAATTAGCCCTGAGTGGTGTGGTTTAGTGAGTTGGGTGTCGTTCCCTCAGACCTAAGGCTATATACACTGACTTAAAAACAATGTTCATAGCTGTAGTCTGCTTGGATTCAGCCCACGGGATCACAGCATCCTCTCCCAAATAAAAGCTCTTAATTGGAAACAAACAAAAATGTTCATAGGTTGAACAGGATAAATGTAACAAAAGCATAAATTTTATATATATAAGTACAAAAATTGCCAAAATTAAGATACAAAAATATATACTGCACAGCAGAATGTATTTTGAAAAATGAGTATTATCAGTCAAAATATTTCGTGGCTTCCCCCAACAAAGTACATTTTGTCTATATTACCTATGTGACTGTACAACTCTGCTCAAAACTGCTAAGCAATGATTGGTTAAGACAAGAAATAATCCCAGGTGGGTATGCAAATGAATGAATTAAAACTTTCTGCCTTTGTGGAACATATCTTCAGGGGGGAAGAAGGCAATGATCTTCCAATTATGAAAAGTTTTGATCTTAAAGAATTTCTGAAGGGATAGTGGGGACCCCAAGGGTGTATAGATTATACACTGAGAACTGCTGAATAAAAAATCGACCAAAATCTAAAAGAGAATACAAGGTCTGTCCAGAATAAGTACAACTATTGTTAATATAATGAGCACAACATCCACATAACCTGGCAGACAAGAATGGACTGGAATGTGCATGTGTGAACAATGCATTCAAGATGACTGAGTGAGGAGAGCAAGGAATCTGCATGTAACTTTGCATTAAACTTAAACATTCCTCTGCAGAAACTATGCAGATGATTCAGAAGGCTGCAGCTATACCACCACAACGGCCCGCTCATGCATCACGTCTCTGTGCAGTTTCTAACGAAACATCAAATCACTCAGGTGACTCAGTCCCCGTACAGCCCAGATTTGGCACCCTGCGACCTCTGGCTCTTCCAAAACTAAAATCACCTTTGTAAGGGAAGACATCTTTAGACCATCAATGAGATTCAGGAAAATATGACAGGGCAGCTGATGTCAACTCGTGAACTGTGTGAGGCCCCAAGGTGCCTAGTTTGAATGGGACTGAGGCGTCACTGTCCTACGCACAATGGTTTTTGTATGTTGTATATTCTTCAAGAAGTATCTCTATTTTTCATATTGCATGGCTGGATACCTTATGGGTAGACCACATTCATACGTGGGTATTGATTAATGCCAGAGGGTTAAGAAATTTCTCTCACTAAACAAACAACAACAAAACAAACAAACATGACAGCTGCAAGGAGTGGAGCGGGGGAGGTAAGGGGATGGAGGGATTGAGCAAAAAAGACTCATGGACAACAGTGTGGTGATTGCTAGTGGGCAGTGGGGAAGGTGTAAGGGAACTACATAAATGCTGGAAAAAATAAAGATTAAATTAAAACAATAATAAACAACAAAAACAAAGTAAAACCATCAAGTAAGAAGTGGTGGTATTGAACGCTTAAGAAAATGTTAAGAAAAAGTTCATTAGCAGAAGAAAGCAAAGTAACTTGACCCAGAAATGTGCTGTAACTGTCAGGCAATAAGAAACATCCATTTCAGGTGCCCTGCCCAGATAGCTCCATTGGTTAGTGTGTCATCCTGATAAAGCAAGGTTGCAGTTTGATCCCCTATCAGGAAACATACAAAGAACCAATGAATGCCCACATGAGTAGAACAAGAAGAAATCAATGTTTCTCCTCTCCTTCCTCTCACTCTGTATGCATTCATAATTGCATATCAGCACAGTGCTATTTACAACTTATGCTCAGTCCCAAAATTTAACTACTATGGTATATCCCAAGAATAACCCTCTAGCCCTGGCTGGTGTGGCTCAGTGGATTGAGTGTGGGCTGCAGGCCAGGGGGGTCACCGGTTGGATTCCCAGTCAGGGCGCATGCCTGGGTTGTAGGCCAGGTCCCTAGTGGGGGCCACATGAGAGGCAACCACACACGATGTTTCGCTTCCTCTCTTTCTTCTTCCCTTCCCCTCTCTCTAAAAAATAAGTAAACAAATAAATACAAAAGAATATCCCTCTAAAAAGCTTATGTCAATGTGTGTTCAAGACCAACACTGAGCAGTACTCCTACCCCAAAACTAGACTGACTCAAATCATTAGGCGGTATATCTAGAAGGCATAATTTAAATAACCAAAATGACAACGGGATTTTAGACACAACATGAAAACATAAACTAATACTCTTAAAAAAACACGTGCAGATATTCCTCAGAAGGATGAAAGAGAATTTCAAACAGTGATTCTCAACTGAAGGGAGCTTAAGAAACATCAAGAAGCTTTCCCAAAACACAGTAACTTGAATTCTTTTTTTACCTAAGATTTTATTTATTTGTTTTTTAGAGATGGGAAGGGAGGGAGAAAGAGAGGAAGAGAAACATCAGTGTGTGTGGTTGCCTCTAACATGCCCCTAACTGGGAACCTGGCCCACAACCTAGGTATGTGTTCTGATTGGGAATCAAACCTGCGACCCTTTGGTTTGCAGGCTGGCACTCAATCCACTGAGCCACATCAGCCTGAATGCTAACTGAATATTACCAAATAAAATCTCTAGGGATGCAACCCAGGCATATCTACCTTTTAGATAAGCTTTCTAGTTATTACCTTGGGTTAAAAACCACAGTCACATCAAGATGGGAAAGTTACGTGGAAATAGATGTGGGCTCAATATAATATTTAAAATACTTAGCTCTAGCTAGATAGTTCAGCTGTTTAGAGCATCACCCAGATTCACCAAGGTTGGGTCCCCAGTCAGGGCACATACAAGAATCAAACATTGCTTCTTGGCTTTTTGGCTAAGACCAAGTAAAGAATCAAAAAAGTGACTGCATAAATAAGTAGAGCAACAAATTGATGTTTCTCTCTCTAAAAATCACTGGAAATTTTTTTTTAATTTTAAACTTTTAAACTAAAATAACAACAAAACTGAAAACAGCAAGCTTACAAAAAAGAGATCTATAACAAATTTCAAAGAAAGAATACATTAGCATTTGTCAGGCATGTTGTATACTGAGTAAGCAGCACAACTAAATTAACTTTCAATTCTAATATTTTAAATAAATGCAAAAGCTGAAGACATCATTGTCAGGACTCCATACTCTAAATCACAAACAAGTTAACTTAGTCTTATTTGTTACCTATTAAAAATGAGCTATGGCTGGTGTGCCTCAATGGGCTGAGTGCCAGCCTGCTAACCAAAGAGTCACTGGTTTGATTCCCAGTCAGGGCCCATGCCTGGGTTGTGGGCCAATTCCCCAGTAGGGGGCACTGGAGAGGAAACCACACATTGATGGCCCCCCCTTCTCCTTTCCCCTCTCTAAAATCTTATTAGAGGGAAAGAAAAGAAAAGAAAAAAGAAAAGAGAAGAAAAGAAAAACTGATTTGACCAGGCAAGCCTGGGGAAGGGGAAGCCTTTTAATCGCACTGGTATTGTATGGTTCCTTGGGATCTTTTGTGGCTGGTCTTGGGAATTTTTTGTTAACTATTAGAATTAAAAGATCAAGTGATGCTGGAGGAGGATTTATCTTGGCGACTTTTAGGATACTGGTTCCATTGCAGGCATAATGATGCAGAGCTAAGAATCCAGGAAAGGTTCACCACAGAAGGAATTAAAAATAAGATTTTAGCCCTGGCTGATATAGCCTAGCGGACTGAGTGCCGGCCTACAAACCGAAAGGTCCCCAGTTCAATTCCCAGTCAGGGGCTTGTGAGAGGCAAGGTCAGGCAACCAACTGATGTATCTCTCACACACCAATGTTTGTTTCTTTCTTTCTCCTCCCCTATCTCTAAAAAAAATAATAAAATTTTAAAAAAGGAAAAAATAAAAACAAGAGGTTTTATATGAAAGTGTCTACCTTGAACCTAAACAAAAACAAACCACCAACAAAAGCAGCAAATGAGCAGTTGCACATAAAAACCCAAATACAACTCGCTGATGTCAGTGTGAACAAAGCTGAGATCAACTATGTAAAACATCGTATGTAGCATAAGGCTTTCAATGAAGTAAAGCATGTGTTAAGCTGTAAAAAATAATAATGAAACTGCCTTGAAGTTATATAGCTCTTAAAGTTTTTGTTGCAGACATTAATCTGATTGTACCATGTAAATAATCTTACCTCTCCACTTTATCTGCAGAGGTAGAAGGAGCAGGAGCATCTTCTTCAATTCTATAATGAAAAATTAGGGGAAAAAATACAAGTGGAGGTTATACTAAGCCTGAAAATTAAAGACATTAGGAAATATATACCATTTGTGCCTTGGCTTGTGTGGCTCAGTGGATTGAGTGCCAGCCCGTGAACCAAAGGGTTGCTGGTTCAATTCCCAGTCGGGGCACATGCCTGGGTTCTGGGCAAGGTTCCTAGTTAAGGGGGCATGTGAGGGGCAAGCAATGGATGTTTCTCTCCTCTCACACATAATGTATCTCTCTCCCTCCCTTCCTCTCTAAAAGAAAGAAAGAAAAAAGAAAGAACAGTGGAAAAACAGGCAACCTTAACTATCATGTACCAACACCTCAGAAGCACTAAATTAGAATTCAAGTATGCACAGGAAAAAAAACCCCAAAACTTGAAGTAGGAGAGAAAAGCTGTAGAAAGTGTTTTCCCATACACGTAATTACTGAAATCTCCCCAAAAGGTTAAAACACACACAAATAGAACTGAGTCTATTAGTTTTTCGCACCTGTACTTTCTTATTTAGCTACACCATATTTATGAACATAGATATGTAATACAAGTGGAAACTCAAAAAATACATCAGAATTATCTTCTGGAGGGTAGGCCCCCTGTAGTACAGGTGTCCCCCACTAGGTGAGTGTTCTAGGAATCCATCTGTATCAAGTGTACCACCTGATATTGTTAAGAGAGAGGCTGCATTTGACCTCTGAATTTTTTTTAAACTCTTTCAATGGTTTGTCCATTTCATGATGGGTGATTTACAAGCACACCTGCCCACACCAGACTGAGTGTTCAGCAGTTTTTGACCAAAAAACAACATGATCGCAGTGCCCCACCCTCCCTATTCACTGGATCTGGCCCTGAGTGACTTCTTTTTGTTTCCCTGGATGAAAGAAGTCCTCAAAGGGAAATGTTTTGTGGATGTGGAAGAGACGAAACAAAAAAGGACAGAAATATTAAAGGGCATCAAAATAGACTTCAAAAACTTCTGAGCAGTAGAAAAAACGTTTTGATAGGTGTAGTGCATCAAAGGGAGGGCATTTTGAAGGTAAATGAGGTTTAAGCATGTAAAAACACACAACTTTATTTTATAAATAAAGTTCAGGGTTTTTCTGGTTCCCCCATCATATACACTTATAGATGAAACAAGTAATTAAATGAGCTTACTCAATTTAATAAGTAAATAAATAAATGTAAAGACTAGTAACTACTATGTGATAAGCATTGGAGACAAGTCTCGAACTAAACATTTAAGTAGAGGGAACAACTTGTTTAGAAGCACAAAGGCAGAAAAGATTAGATGATAGGGACTAACTGTATTGGAGTCTGAGTCCTAGAACATATTTTAGCAATAAAATATTGTCAATTACTTTCAGCAGGATCCAAAATCTTTGCTCCTAACTCCTAATCTATTTGTGGTATTATTCTGGTTTACAGATTTGATGAAAATCCCTGAGGAATGGGAGGAAACGGGGTTGAAAATAAGCAGAGATTTCACAGCTAGAGCCAGGGATAAGGCACAGTTTAAGAGGCAGTACTTTCAGCAGCATGTAAGCAAGCAGATCCGCCCAGAACTCTGAAATGGCCTGGTATCTTTATCTCCATTTTTAAAATAATAGTCAGTTATGTTCAAGTAGAGGTTATCTGGGCCAAATTGTAGCACAGAGCTTCTCAAATTACCTGTGATTGAAGGACCAGCTTTTTTATTCCCAATGTGTAAGAAGCGGGGTTTCTATAAAATATTTATAACAAAAATATCAGTAATGTTAAATTTGTTTCTAAATACTGACTTCAATTTTTATACTTATCTCTTTGTAGACCTGTAAGAAACAGTTCACAAACCAATACACTGTGATAGAACACAAATGTCTAAATAGAACGTGGGCAATTAAAAATATTAATGCTGCACATACATGCTACAAAGGTTCACACACCAGCGGCAACAAGAATAAAAAAAAAATGTTTTGTACCCCACATAGGTGAGGGATGAGGTGCAATGCTATTTAAGCATCCGTGTTAGCCAGGATTCAACCTCTGACCTCAAAACAAGTATGTATGTATGTATGTATGAATGAATGAATGAATGTCAGCCCTGGATGGTGTGGCTCAGTGGATTGAGCCTCAGCCTGTGAACCAAAGGGGTCACTGGTTTGATTCCCAGCCAGGGTACATGCCTGGGTTGCGGGGCAGGTCCCCAGCAGGGAGGGCTTGAGAAGCAACAGCACATTGATATTTTTCTCCCTCCCTTCCCCTTCCTAAAAATAAATAAATAAAATCTTAAAAAAAAGGGGGGGTCAAAATACAGGGAACATCATGCAATCAACTTTAATTGAACAGCAGCCACTTACTTTAAGAGGAAATTCACTATAATCCTGACCATTTCATATTTCCCTATCCAGTCTTCAAGGCTTTACATGCGTAAACCCTGTTACAAAATGCCAAACTGCTAAATTCTAGCGATTCTTTAGAAATTAGTAAAAAAGAAAGGAACTAGTAGTTCCAGAATTTTTTATTTCTCGGGTTGGAAACAGCACTATCCAACCAAAATAAGATACAAGAACAGAATCCACTAGTGAAAATTGGGGGGTACGTATTAAGACCAGTTGATTTGAAGTGTTTATGGAACAGGAATAACATTCAATAGGCAAATCAGAGCAAACAAGACAAAGCATGTGCGGTGCCTATTACATTTTCATTTAATTCTCTCTCTCTCTCTCACACACACACACACACACACACACACACACACACACACAATCCTTGTGACAGGTGGCAATATTTCTATTTTACTGAGAAGTAACAACCAATTACAAATGACTTCATAACCTACATGACCCCCCCATCACAACTCATACTATATCTCAACTTCCTATTGACTTTCTGTACTCTCCACCAAGATTTAGCTCTAAGGAAAAAAGTATGTCTACTTTATCCTAGATGTAGCCTAGCAGCAAGCACAAGGCCTGACACCTAAATCATTATCCAGTAGGACTTTATTATTGAGCTAACCCACTTATTTTTATTTTGACATCTTCTAAAGCAACATTTAAGCAGCTCAGGAATTATAAGATAGTAAAACCAATATACTATGAATCACATTAGACTTCCTCTTTCTGAACTTTCTCATTCCTTCTCACCACAATACAAACCATTATATCCTTTATATTTTCTAACATAAATAAAAGTTAAAACTAGTTAGAAAGCCAACTATGAAGACTGATTTAGCATTTAAACAATTATTGATCATTTTTAGCAATGTTGTTTAACTGGCACAAGGAACAGAAGCCAAATTGAAGTTTTTTATAGATGCCAAAACTGTGGTCCAACTTCAGCAATGAAGTTGGTATTAAAAAAATTGAATTGAATCTCATTCCACTTTTTCTCTACTGACTTGGAAGTTATACAAGTTTTTATTCTTTCAGTGGTTGCAAATGTATTCTTTCAATGGTTATAATGTACATTCTTATTAAAGTCTATACTCAAAAGGCATGTTCTATACCCTCCCCCTTCAATGCCTAAGGCACTATAACTCTGAATGGTCCCAACCACTGAGGAATGCTGCCTTTATTGTTCTCTCAGGCTAGCTAATTAGGTTTTCAGGCAATTTCCTCTTAGGTGGGTAAGGACGTAATAAAAACTTGAAATACTAGAGTTTAACACAGACTCCACAACTTATTAATTGGGAATTTCTGCATTCTGGTCTTGACTTTTCTCATTTACAGAAGAGAACTATTTCAATGGTATACTCATGTGGATCAAATATAAACACCCAAAAAAGACCCCAAAAGTGATAGGTGGCACAGGCAGAGATAAGTAAACCTCTGGTAACTGTAAATATACTGATACAACCATAAAGTGTACTATAGATTCAGCAAAAAGGAAAAAGGACTCATGCATATGGACAACTGGGTGGTTGCTGGAGGAGGGGGCATAAGGGGACTAAATGGTAAAGGGAAAAAATATAATAAAGATTAAACTTAAAAAAAAAAGTGTAAGGCTGCCCTGGCTGGTGTGTCTCAGTGAATTGCGTGCCAGCTTGCAAACCAAAGGGTCTCTTGTTCGATTCCCACTCGATATATGCCTAGGTTGCCGGCCAGGTCCCTGATTGAGGGTGTGGGAGAAGCAACAAGTTGATGTATCTCTCACACATTCATATTTCTCTCCCTCTCTTCCCATCTCTCTATACATACATATATACATAAGTGTAAGGCTATAGAAATAAAAGATCAACCATAAAAACCTCACAGCAACCTTTCCATGTATAGTGGAGACACCTAACTTCTAAAGTGCACAAAGGAAAAATTAACAAGGCCCCTAAAAAATAAGGGAAGATTGTGAAACCTGTTAGATGGAAAAGAGCGTTTCTTTTCTGTAATGAACGGAGTGCTCCCGTCACTATTCAAAAAATACCTCAGGTCTGAGTGGCACTGTGCTGTTTTCGAAGCAATCCTGTCTTCTATCATCCCCTCCAGTCATTCTACTACACTTCGCGAATACTACCGCTCATTCACCAGCAACAAAACACTACTGCCAGTGAGTAAAGCTCGACGCAGCGCTAGCCGGGGATGCTTCGCATCCCGAAGAAGCCCCAGAAGCAGCCTGTCTCGTTAACACTTCCAAGTCCAAAGAACCACGATGCTCTCCACCGCAGGCCGATGAACTGGGCTAGCAGAAGACAGGTGGCCAAGAGGTGAGCCAAGATACCGCAAGAAACAAGCTTCACCGCGCCCCACTGCGGAAGTCCTAAGCTCAGCCCTAAACAATAGAAGTTTTCCCGCCTCCTCAAGGCCCCGCCCCCTGCCCCAGACCTGGCGGAGGCAAGCTAACACTGGCGCAAAATCCCGCCCCCGAGAGGCTCCGCCCACCCTGGACCCCACGGGTCCATGCTGTCCTGCAAGGCTTTGCTTTTTTTTTTTTTTGGCGCCAAATCTCTATTGGTTATTTTCTCAGGTTGTTTGGGCATCTTATTGAAGTCGCGAGCCAGGAGTGCGGGTAAAGTAGGGGCGTGAGGGCACGCAGGCGCGCTAGGGCCCCACCTCCCCGCCGACAGCCCCGGGCCGAGGAAGAAAAGGGGCTGGCGATGGAGACATCAGCGGCCGATGCCCCCGGCAAGATGGCGGCCGCGAAAAGCGGGGCAGGGGGCGCCAGCCAACCGGCGTTAACTGCTAATGCACGAGGCTCTAAGCAAGGAGTGGGCTTCTCCAGTGTCCAGGCCTCCACGAACAACGACGGTTATTTACTGGGAAGCAATCCCTTCAACCCACCGAACTCCCCTCCCAGGGAACCCCAGTCGGCCACCCCCTCCCCGCGGACTGGTCAGTGCCTCAAGCTCTCCGTAGTCCCGCTTACTTGTCGGCAGAAACCAGCTCCGCAGCGACGGCGGCAGTGGCTGTGGACTCTGCGTCCATCGTTCCCCTGAGGTGGTGGGCCAGCGGACGGAATACACCCTGTGAGAAAACAGGGAATTTGAGAAGCCAGACACTTACACAGAGATAGAAAATGGCAGATTGGAGACCCCGCGCGCCTGGGCCCTCTTATATATCTGGGCCCTTCGCCCCGCCCATCCACTTCCGGGTCCTCCCCCTCTAGTTTAAAGGGCCAGAATTCAGCCCAGTCTTGTCCCGGGACAGCCTCTAGCTAGACTCCGACTCTGTGGTGTACCTTTCCTCTCTGGTCGGCCTTCTCCCAAAAAAGCAGCTTCCACCGTCTCTAGCAAGTCGCGTAAGAACTGGAATCTTGGTACTACAACTCTTGACTGGGAATCAGCCAGCAGCTTCCAGAGAAAGGGAAGCTGGTGCAACTCTGCATGTTTGGAGCGAAAAGTGGAGAGTCTGTTTCCGGCCCGGATAATCTGGAGACTGTCGTAACGGATGGACGCGCAACAGCCGAGCACGGGCACAGTAGCAACGGCTAGAACTGATATCGGTAAGAGACGCGAGGCTGGGAGCCTCAGCAACAACTGACCGAAGGAAATGCTATTTTAGGATTGGCTACCGCTGAAACTACCGCGCTTGATTCAAAGCTCAGGTCTGTGGCGGTATGCTGCTGCTCCGCCCTCTGGCCACGCCCTCTTCAGGTGGCCCAATCCACTGTCGCCATCCTCTTAGGCCCCACCCAAACTCCAAATCCAACCAGTTTAGTGTTCCCAGCTCTCTCCCCTCCACTCATTGCTATGATTATTTGCCTACTAGGTGCGAGGGTACTGTGCTTAGACACTTTAAGGTATTAGCAGTCTTATTTAATCTTAACGCTACAAGTCAGATTGCTATATTCTACCCCATTTTGTAGAAACAGAAACCAAGACTTAGGAAAGGAATCACTTGCTCAGAAAATTGGAAGCCAACTCGGTTATAGAAAGCAATGCTCCTCATTTCCTGCACCTGAGTGGAAGATAATTGGCAGACTGAAATGGTTGCACTTCCCCACACCTGGAACATCATCCATTGCATTCCACCATGGCCTTGCCTACATTGATCAGAATAGGATTTTATTTACATTCAGATTCAGGCATACCGGGAAAGAGTCCTGGAGAGGATTCTCATTTCAATCTGTCAAGGTTTAGGCAGGGTGAAATCTTTGGGAGTACAGAGCTGGACCTGAAAACACCAATTTCTGTGGACAAACAGACATGGGCTCTTCCATTACTAGCTGGATGACCTGAGCCAAGTCATGTAACATTTTAGATTAAATGTAAAATGAGGACAATATTAGTATTCACCCCTTAAGGATATTGTGAAAAATAAAAGGTAATAATGCTTGCTTCAACAATAAGCATTGTGCCTGGCTCATGCTACCACAGTTTGGTAACATGGTGACTGAGAGTTGGGGTGGGGGAATGGGGAGAAATTCCTCCAGAGATTAAACCAGGACTAGGGCCTGAGAAACCTGGTCCACTAAATTGTGTGACCCATGCATCCATTAAAATAATATTCACTGAGCAATTGTGATGTGCAAAGGTTTGTACTAGGTCCTAAGGATAAAATACATCATCTTTGCCTTTGAGGAAGTCACTTTTATGAAAAAAATATTTATTTATTTATATTTAGAGAGAGGGAAAGGGAGGGAGAAAGAGAGGGAAAGAAACATCAATGTGCGGTTGCCTCTCACGCACCCCCTACTGGGGACCTGGCCCGCAACCTGGGCATGTGCCCTGACTGGGAATCAAACCAGCGACCCCTTGCTTCGCAGGCTGGTGCTCAATCCACTGAGCCTCAACAGCCAGGGCTCAACTTCAGCTTTGTAGTCTAGCATTTGCTAAGAGCGTAGGCCCTTTTCTTACTGCTCCAGCACTAGTACTTCACCAGCCAGGGCCAGATAAAGTTGTATTTAGATGAAGAAGTCCAGCTCTTTAAAAATTTTACTAGGAAACAATGTTTTTTAAAACTACCTAAGAATTGAACTCATGAAATGAGGAAAAGAGCAATAGAGAAATCTCAACAAGAGGAAAAGACATAAAGAAGATAGGGTAGAAATCAAGAGAGAAGAGAGAAATAAAAGATTAATCATTCTCAGAGTTTAAAGCTGATGGAACAATGAGCATAAAGTATATAGTTCATTGTTAAGAGGTACAAACTTTCAGTTCTAAAATAATTCATGGGTATGTAGCATATGGCATAGGGAATATAGTCAATAATATTGTAATAACTTTGTACAGTAACAGATGGTTATTAGACTTAACCATTAACACTTAAGGAGTGTGGTGATCACTCCTTAAGGTACATAAATGTTGAATAACTGTTGTACATCTGAAACTATTGTAATATTGTATGTTAAGTATACTTTGCTTTAAAAGATATAGAGCAACCCTGGCCAAGTAGCTCAGTTGGTTAGAGTGTTTTTCTGATACACCAAGGTTGTACATTCAGTCCTGGATCAGGGCACATACAAGAATCAACCAATGAATGCATAAATAAGTGGGACAACAAATCGGTGTTTCTCTCTCTCCCTTTCTCCTCCTTTCTCTCTCACTCTCTAAAAATCAATAAATAAAAATTTAAAAATATGAAGCATTACTTGTCATTATTTCAGAAACAGAATTCCTTCATAAATCATATTTTCCTGAACAAATACTGTGATTTCTTAAAAATGTGTTGGGTTGGCTTAAAAGTCCATTTAGCTTTTTCCATAAAATAAAAGACACATTTTTCATTATCTACAACAACTTTATTGATTTGGATATTTTGAGTATGTTGGCTCCCTCCTGCATGGTGTAACACTGATTGTTCTCACTTGATGTTTCTGTTTGATCGCTATCAACTTCAACTGTTTTACCCGACTGTGGCGCATCATCCAGCAAGAAATCTCCAGCATGAAACTACATAAACCACTTTTGACGTGTTCAATCAGTCACAGCACCTTCCCCATACACTGCACAAATCTCTTTTTGCATTTCAGTTGCAATTTTACCTTTCTTGAAATAATAAAGAATAATATGCCAAAAATGTGTAATTCCTTCCATCTTCAATATTAAAATGGCTACATAAAAATTCACCAATTTTGATAAGTTTTTAAAATGCATGCTGATATGACAACTGTCACAATACAATCTAACAAAACTATTTCAATGAAATTAAAGACACCTAAGTGCTACTAGAACTATCTTATGGAAAAAAACAAACTTTTTGGCCAACCCAATTTGTTATCAGTCCCCCTTCTTAAGTATTCTTTTTTTAAGTTTGCCAACTTTTAACTACAGGTTTAAAATCTTTCATTTGAAGAATGTCAAAAGGTCTCATTCTCCTACTTGAGTGTGAGACAGCCCCCTCCTCCCTTGCCAACTGGAAGAAAGTTCTTTCTTCTTTCTTTCTTGTTTTTACAAGATAGTTTCTGAAAGGGGTCTTTAGACTGTACTTATGTATAAAGAATTTTGATGTGATGAACTGTAATGTAGTGGTGCTAGCCTCTGGCTGGTGAGTATCTCTTCATTCTGGAATGGAGTCTTAGAAAACAAGTCTCATTTTAAAATTCCAAGCCTATGATCTTTTATTCAAAATGATAATCATATAAAGAATCCTTTTTGCCCTGGCTGGTGTGTCTCAGTGGATTGAACACTGGCCTGCGAACCAAAGGGTCGCTGGCTCAATTCCCAGTCAGGGCACATGCATGACTGGCTGTCCAGGTCCCCAGTAGGGGGCACACGAGAGGCAACCACACATTGATGTTTCTCTCCCTTTCTTTCTCCCTCCCTTCTCTGTCTAAAAAATAAAATCTTAAAAAAAAAATCCTTTTTGCAAAAATACTCATAGTGTTCCCAAAGGCCTTCCTCAACACTTTGATATTCCAAACACCTTTTGAAGTCTAGGGTCTTTCCCTTTGATTTTCTTAACTGTCAGATGCTCACTTTTCAACATCTTTGGTGAAGTGTGTGAAGTTCCCCAAAATCACTTTAATTGCTTCAAAAAGTACTATATCTTGTCTAAGATTTGCAATTTCACTTTGCAGTGAATGTGCACTGTACTGTCCAGTGATTAGACAAAGATGTCAATAGAGAAATGTTGTTAATCCTGGTGAGAAGTTTGAATCAAGAATCATTTTTAAGTAGCCAGTTGATTAGTGAATAATTTCTTTTTAAAAAATATTTTATTTATTCATTTTTAGAGAGAGGAAGGAAGGGAGAAAGAGAAGGAGGGAAACATCAATGTGCAAGAAATGCATCAATTGGTTGCCTCTCACATGCCCCCAACTGGGGGCCTGGCCTGTAACCCAGGCATGTGCCCTGAGTGGAAATCAAACCTGCAACCTTTCAGTTTGCACGCTTAATCCACTAAGCCACACCAGCCAAGGCTAGTGAATAATTTCTTGTTACAACTTTTGCTTCCTTATATGGGCTGAATTGTCTTCCCCCCCTCAAATTTATATGCTTAAGTTCTAAGCCTCAGTCCTGAGAATATGACTGTATTTGGAGACAGGGCCTTTAAAGAAGTAATTAGGTTCAAATAAGGTAATTAGAATTTGCCTTATTCCAGTATGACTGGTGTCCTTTCCACATATATTTAGAGAGAAGACAATGTAAAGACACCAGGAAAAGATGACTATGTACAAGGTAAGGAGAGGGGCCTAGGGCCTAGAACAGATCCTTTTCTCATGTTCCTCAGAAGGAACCAAGTCAGCTAACACCTTGATCATCCACTGCTAGCTGCCAGAGAGCTGTGAGAAAATAAATGTCCTGTTGTTTAAGCCACCCATTCTGTGGTACTGTTCTGGCAGCCCAGCAAATTAATATACATTATACTCAAACTACCTCATAACTGGAGACCTAACTGGTGTGTTTCAGTGGGTTGGGTATCGTCCCTCAGACCAGTGTCACCAGTTCAATTCCCAGTCAGGGCACATGCCTGAGTTGTGGGCCAGGTCCCAGGTTGGTGGTGTGCAAGAGGCAACCAATCAGTTTCTCTCACACATCGATTTTTCTCTCCCTTTTCTTTCCCTTCCCCTCTCTAAAAATAAGTGAATGAAATCTTAAAAATAACTGTAGAATTGTGGATCATTGAAGTGTGAGGGAGCTATGGAATCACACAGTAAGCCACCTGGGTAGGGTGAGTTCAGGAAAGATGTCCTAGCGAAATGACAGCTAAACTGAACATTTAAGTAATAGGTGTTAGCCCGTACAGTGGGCCAAGGGATAGAATATTCCAGGTAGAAAGGACCAAAGACAAAAGACTAAGTTCCAACATGCCTCCCTCCACTTATCCCTCTAATCCACTGCACAAGGATTGTTTCTAAGACATAATTGTAACCTTATTCCCTTGAAACTTTTACATTGTTTCCTGCTGCATTCAAAATTTTAAAAGACCCAAATCTTTTTTTTTTAAATTTTATTTATTTATCTTCAGAGGGGAAGGGAAGGAGAGAGGGAGAGAAATATCAATGTATGGTTGCTTCCTGTGCATTCCCTGCTGGGAACTGGCCTGCAACCCAGGCATGTGCCCTGACTGGGAATCAAACCATGATCTCTTGGTTCACAGGCCCGCGCTTAATCCACTAAGCTACACCAGCCAGGGCAAAGACCCAAATCTTAACCCAGTCTCCTAGACCCTCAATCACCAGCCCCCTGCCAAGTTCCAGCATTTTGTCATCCACCTTCACTCACTTTCAGATTGTCACACGTCTTCTTTAGGTTTTCCTACAGCTTCTTCCAATTTCAAGGCTTTTTCCCTCAAACTACTCAGTCTGTATGGAACACTATTCCTACTTCACCTAATTTAACTAATTAATCCTTATTTATCCTTCAAATCTCAGCTGATTAACCCAACAGGCTTCTCACTCTGCACTTTTTCATAGCACTTCTTCCAACTGTAATTAATTATGCAAGTACATTGAAGGAGGTCTCAAGTAGACTGTAAGGACCCATACGTCTTGGTTACAGCTACACCCCCAGGGTCTGGTACTATGCCTAACCCATATAAGTACACAATAAATATTTGTTCAATAACGAATAGTGGTTTGATTGGAAAATAAAAATGAGTTTTTTTTATGTGATTGGAGTTTAGATGGATTTTCAAAAAACCCTCCTAAAATCTCAGTGGCCTCTAACAGGACTATTAAGTATTAAGATAGAACCTTAGGTACAGAGTGACAAGCTTTGAGGCTCACTCTGTCTCCTTCAGGTAGCCTGTGCACACAGAGGGTAGTATCTCAAAGATAAAGCTCCTGTCCCCTTTTCCGATATTGAAAGCTATTAAGATTTTTTGGCTCTCCATATTCCTAAGCCTGGGCACTTACCAGGATAGGGGATTGGGTGGGAACTCAAGACTCAGGCCCAGCAGTGCAAAGGACTCTCATTGCATTGTTATCAGTACTGAGGTAACCAATTTTTGGAATTTTCAGAAAGAAAACTAGGGGAGCATGGCAGCAGCATGCAGTCCTCACAGCTGCCAGTAGATGGCACCAGTCCACTAATGTACCTAATTCAGAAAAGTGGAAATGGAATTCAGTTCCATCCTAGTTCCTCCTAGAACCAAGAAAGGAGTTCTGCCTCAAGGCAGGTAGCATCCAGCATCCCTAAGGGAAAGTTTTCATCCCAGGTCTGACCAGACAAATAAGACAATAAGCAGTATAGATATTCCAATGACTTTATTAACTCGCTCTTTCTGGTGATGGCAGAACCTGGTAGCTGGAGAGCTGGAAAGGAAGCTGTGGTTTCAATATGGGTCATTAAAGGGGTACAAAGGGTGCCCTGCATCTCGTGGGACCTTCTTCCCATCTACCTGGAAATAGAGAGACATAAGACCCCATTAGGAGTTAATATTCAAAGACACCAGACATCTTTCCCCAAAACTTCCTCAACTTCACTTGTGTTCAGCATGACACCAGATGGCAGTGACAGGGGCCCAGCCTCAGGGAATGCCAGAGTATCAACAGCATTCCCATCAGACCCACAGCCTGGTACATAAAGTTGCAATCTCAGCTGGAAAGGAACTCTCTATTTTCTTCTGTGCAACAGGCTTCCACCCAACCTCAAACTCTCTAAAAAGGCTGAGAATTCCTTCTAGCTCCCCTCATTTGTATCATCTACTGAGATTTTTCTATGTGTCCTGAACTGGAATCACTTTACAGATAGGAAGCTAAGGCTTGGAGAAGTTAAATAATGTTCTAGCTTACAAGATACAGAAAAGTAGGACTGGGACTCACAGGCTATATATACCTTATCCCTGAGCCACACTACTTCCCCCGGATGAATAACAGAGCCCATTGTGTCCAGGACAGCAATCCTACCCATACCACCATTCTGCCTCTCTCTGACTAGCAAGGCTGAGGCCAGACTTGGGTCAGAACCCTGCTCCAAATCTAACATTCACTGACTCCGGGGGGTGAAATATACTCACTGTAAGCAGGGGCACAATGTATCGCCAATTTTTGTTCAGGGAATCTAGCTGCTTCATCTCTTCTGGGGCAAAGGTGAAGTCAAAAACCTAGGGATGGGGATTAGGGGGTCAGGAAAGCCAACTTTGAGTGGAGGTCAGGATTCCAGAACACTGACTTCTTAGTCAGGCCAGACTTTGTCCCTATGGGTCCTGTCACCAAATACCTGGATGTTCTCAAGGATACGAGAAGGTGTAATACTCTTGGGGATGGAGATCACTTCCCGCTGGACCTGCCACCTAAGGTGGGGGATTGAGGTAGATGAGGAAGAGGAGTCAGTACTCATAAGCATTGTTTTGTCTTCCATGCAGCCTTTTTAAAGCTCCTGGAGGCCCTGAGCCCCACTGGAATGGGGAACATGCTTCAGAGTGGCCTCCCCCAGATTGCATGGCAAGAGTCTCATCCAGGCACTTAAGTAAGAAGCCCCTAAACTCTTGCCTCCCAACTCAGAAGCCCTTTCCCTGACCCAACCTCCTTTCCCCAAGACTGCCTGTACCTGAGCAAGATCTGGGCTGGAGACCGGCCATACTTTTTAGCCAGTGCCAGGACTACCGGTTCCTCAAGCAGGACAGGCTCATCAGGATTATGCCAAGCACGATCAGGGGAGCCCAGAGGGCTGTAAGCTGTCACTTTCAGGCCACGTGCTTGGCAGTGAGCAATCAGCTTGTTCTGAGCCAGATATGGGTGACATTCCACCTGAGCCAAGGAACAACCCATCACCATGAAGTAGCCACATGTAGCTTGACTGACTGCACCCAGACATGTCATCCTGACCACCCCCCAACTTCCCTTCCCCCACTTTTCTCACTTTGATTTCACTGTCCATTTCATTTTCATCCCACACTTCAATGCTTTTCTTTATGCAGAGGATCCTGCACCAATAGTCCTGACAATTTGCTAGCCATCCCCATGAAGTAGACCTATCATCTGCTCACTCATGTTCTTGCACATACACAGCCCCAAAATAACTGATCTGGTGTGCTATGCTCACCTGCAGGACAGCTGGGCGCACAGAGGCCACACTGAGCAGATCATCAATCTGCCGACTGCTGAAGTTGGACAGGCCCAGTGCCCGCACCAACCCCTTAGCCACCAATGCCTCCAGAGCCTTCCAGGTCTCCTTGTAGTCAATGAAGTCATAGCGGATAGTCCCATCAGCATTCTTAGGGAAAGGGTCATCTCCCCGCCTGAGTGAAAGAGCCCCCCAAGTGTGGACATAAATGCCAGGCTTTTGCCTCATCTGTCCATCCAGGCCCTCTATGTCCCATACTCCAAACCCAGAATGGGCAAAGGGTCAAGAATGAGATGTCTTCCTTAATGCCCTCCTCCTCAAGGAGTTGCACACTCTTGCAGCTGTGTTCTGGCACAGGGCACAAAGCTGATGGCAGGCTTCTCACCCTCTGCTGGAACTTATTATTTACTTCAACCCCAGGGCCTACTTCAGCAGCAGCTAGTGCCTTTCCTGAACGAATAAAGGGAACGGGAGGGAGCACTCATACATACCCTAGGATATATCCCATGTGCAGCTGCACTCCTTTTTCTGTAGCTAAACTCCTAGCAGAAAGGACTGAGTTCCCATGCCAACCAAGCTCTTTAGCTTGCCACACAGATGAGTGTTCTTATCCTGCTCTGCTACTGTGACTTACAGTAAGTTACTGACATGACTCCCCAATCACCACCTCCCTGGATAAAGACCCGAGCAAAGCTCACTCAAAGGCATAAGGCCAGTGTATCAGGTACAGGTCCAGATACTCCAGCTGGAGGTCAGCCAGTGTCTTCCGGAGGGCAGGTTCCACATCCTCAGGGTGGTGCTTAGTGTTCCACAGCTTGGAAGTCACAAACAGCTCCTCCCGAGACACCGCCTGGTACAGGGGGCAGGACCCATAATGACAAGAGCCATGGGCACCCAGTCTCACCCACCCTCACCTCTGGGAGAGGAATGAGAAGGGAACTGATACCAGACCCCTCTAGCCAGGACCCAGCCCCTTAGATCTCTCACCCCATCCATCCCTCACCTTATCCGTCTGGAGCCCCAGTCCTCACCTTGCCGGGTCCCACGTTCTCCTTCAGGGCCTCCCCAATCTCAATCTCATTGCCGTAGATAGCAGCACAGTCAATGTGGCGGTAGCCTACACTCAGGGCATACTTAATAGCTGCTTTTACCTGCCAGGTGAGAGAGCAGAGGGTTGCAGATCTGTTGGTCTGCACCATAAACTGCCCTTCTGAGGGTCACTGATGTGGGGAGGGGTGCAGGAACATACCACTGCAGTCACCTATGCAGTGGGTGTATGACGAGGCAACATGGTCCTAGTCTCCAGGACCGGAAGCCTCAAACGCTTTGTCCCTATCCCACTAACCCCCAAGGTTCTTTCCTACCCAAAGTGTCAGCGGGGCCCAGCAAAAAACTAACAACGTGTTCCCGGCTACATGCTCAGAAGATGGACACTTTGACAGAGAACAGAAGTATAGGTTGTGGAGACAGGTTCCCAGCCCTGAGGAGCTGGTTAGGGAAACACGATACACAGGTAAATAATTCCTAGGCCAAGGCCATTCAGAGAGGGACCCACAGGGAACCATGTAGACCAAGCAAAGTCTGGAGGATCAGGCAAGCAGAAGAGGCGGGGAGAGGGGAATTAGGAAGGTAGAGCAGTGAGATGGAAGGTGGGCCCAGAGCCACCTGTCAGGAGAGAAAAAAGCAGGTACCAAGTAGGAGGACACATCAGTTTATATCATCTGAAAACCCGACTAGAAACATGGCATCAAAGGTGCCAGGCCTTCGCCATTCAATACCCCCATCTAGGTGCAGCTCTTACTATCCAGACATATTCCCCCACCCCTGACCCTAACCCCTGATGTTCTGTCCCCCCCTCCCCCCATTCTTGGCCCTGGCTCTGAGCTCCACCCTTGCCTTCGTCTAGTTCCTAGACTCATCCTGGGCCATGTCAGTGCCTGCCTGGAGCACAAAGACTCCGGCTCTAGAGTCATAAGCAGCTGTAGGAAGGAAATCAAAGGGGGAAAAGGCAGTCTAACCTTTTCCCCCTTCTTCCCGAATTCATCCAACCACACCACAAACACTAGCCAAAATCCCAGAGGCTGTTTGCGCTGCCTGGGTCCCTCCCAAACTTAATCCCCATATTTCTCTAAACTCTGACTCAGATGTCCAGGGAAGAATGACGAAGCACTGGGGAGATGCCCCATTTTAGGTGGATGCTGAATCTCTTGCTATCACCCCCAGGAAACAGGCCTCCATTCCTACGATTCCCAAGGCTGGAAGAGTGTACATGAGGGGTCATTAAACTCTCGCTCGCAGCCACCATTTGTGTTTTCCAGCCCTTGAGCTAAGAACGAGTTTTATATTTTTAAATGGTTACACAAGTATATAATCACCTCTATTTTGCAACTTCCCAGCAAAATCTAAATTATTAACCATCCAGTTCTTTAAGAAAATGTTTGCTAACCTTTGGTCTGTAATACTTAACCTAGTTATTCTTCAATCCCTGACACCTACTGTGTGCCTACCTCTGGAATGAGCACTAGTGAGAGGCCCCGCCTTCAAGGAGCCCAGCGTGAAGCAGGAGACATGATCACAGCACAGAGTGATTAAGTCACTATTAGGGGTCAGCGAACAGCCAGGCACAGAGGGGTCCCAAGTCTGCACAGCGCTCAGTGTAGATCCAGTTAGGGAAAGGGTTCCTTTCTACGCTCTTGGCCCTGCTGACCCCCTCAGCCCCTCCTCAGCTGGGGAAGCCTAGGGCACTTTGTTAGTTCCTTCTTCCCTTGTTTCTCCCACTGCCCTCCGGGCTCATCCCACCTTAAGTGGGATACAGAGGCGGGGCTGCTAGGGAAAATGCAGGGACTATTTCCTAAATACCGCTTTCTCCCTAGCAGAGATGCAAGAAGTCTTCTGGCCTCCCCCCACCCCCATCCCTCACTTCGCCAGGATTGCTCTTCCAGGTGCCCAGTCCAATCAGGGGCATCTTCTGCCCAGTGTGCAGGACAACACAGGAAGCTGCCATTGCCGCCTGAAACATAAATGGGAAGAGAATGGTGTGGGGATCAGTGCTGCTGCTTGGGCTTCAGCTGCCCACTGGTCAAGGCTCCTGTAACACATGGGTGGCAAAGGGGGCACAGAGGTGACAGAGAACAAACATGCAGTTGCGTGTATGTGCCTGTGAGCAGAGGCAGCTGAGACAGAGGGCCCAGAAGCAACCACAGCCAGTAGCTCCTGGACAAACACTAACCAACCACCAGCCTGGCTGCCCTTCCTTCCACCAGACTAAAGGTCTGTGTTAAAAAGCTCCAATACCTAAAATCAAAGGCCGGGTGGCTTCCCACAAGTACTCAGTCTGGACTACATAAGGTCTCAAACCAGTGTAAGACAAACAAAGGCGATTATGAGTCAATGTGAGACCAGGTGACAGAACCGGCTCAGGAAAGGGTCAGTTCTCTGAGGCTGAGATAAACATTCCCAGGAGACTGTCAGAACCACATACAGAGACTCTCTGAGTTCCTCCCACAGAGGAATTCCTTGTGCTCATTCCAGAGGAACACCATGCTGGTAGGCCTCTTACAAGGGAAGTACACCATCTTTTAAAGATTTCATTTACTTTTTTTAGGGATGGAGGAAGGGAGGGAGGAAGAGTGGGAGAGAAACATCCTTGTGTGAGAGAAATATCGATCAGTTGACTCTCACACCCCCCCAGCTGGAGACCTGGCCTGCAACTCATGCATATGCCCTGATGGGGAATCGAACCAGCGACCTTTCGGTTTGTAGGCTGGTGTTCAATCCACTGAACCACACCAGGCAGGGTGGGAAGTATACCATCTTTTAGATGAAAAAAACAGCTAAAAAGGTCAAGATATTTGCCCCAAATCAACAGCTAAGAAGTGGCAGAGCCACAAATCCAAGGAGGAGCTAATAGAGAAAGGAAAAAAAAGGCAGGTAAAGACAGACCTATAAAATACATGTGCTCACAGTAGACATAATTTGCTACAGAAAACAAATGCCTTTTGTAGGGCAAGAACCGGGGAATAATGACATTTGCTTTTAAGTATGAGTTGGATTTTCCCTAAAGTCAAGGGGGAAAGACTTTCTTGGAAGGGGAACTAGACACAGGACTTCAGTGCAGCAGAAAGCAATACAATTCAGATGTAAGAAAATTTGCAATGATACAAAAGCAGATGGGCACCATATTTTCAGACTGTAAGATGCACCTAGGTATTAGGGAAAAATTTTTTGAAGCAAAAAATGTAAAATATTTAATAACATAAATAACATAATATTTTACCAATGTAAATGCAAACAGAACTCAACAGCAGCATTAACAACCATTATTACTGACTTTAAGCTTTAAGTACGGAAACTCCTCTAATCATCAGGGAACCCCAAGCACCCCTTATCATTACTGTCCACATTTATGAAGCTCAGCTCCTCAGATCACTAGTATCACTGTCTTCACTCTGCTCATAGAGGATATCATCTTCAGAACTAAGACACTGCTGATGCCACACTTTTTGAAAGTCCTCACAACAGTTTCAACCTTAACTGACTGCCATGAGGTTTTTACCCACTCATTCACAGTGGGTAATAGTGGGCCTCTTCATTCGTCCAGTTGGTGTCAGATCATGGTTTCCAGCAGCCATCCATTTGTTCCACGCTTCTCTCATGAAAACTTTAAATGGCTTGTTAACGGAAACATCCAAAGGTTGTGACTGGCTGGTAAGCCCCCAAGGAATTATGGCTAGATGGGTTTTCTCTTCTCTAAATCTCTTTTTTGTGGCTTCAGTGATATGTGCCCTAAACTGGTCAAGCAGTAATAGAGCAGGTTTTTACAGAAGCCCTCCAGGACGTTTGGACCACACTTTTTCTATCCATATCTCCATGACATTTTTGTCCATCCATCCTTTGTCATGAACATGAAAAATAACTCCTCCTGGGATTGCCTCTTTTGGCATGTTATTTTCTCTTGAAAATCGGCATTGGTGGCAGTTTGGTGCCATCTGCACAGCAGGACAACACAACCATGTAATGTAATTTTATCATGTCCTGAGGTTTTCACAGTTATGGTTTTGGCACCTTTCACATCAACAGTCTTGTTTGATGGAACATCAAAGGTTAACGGACTTCATCCATGTTCCCAATCTGGCTTATTTCAAATCCATTTTTCTTTCTTGCATCCATCCAGTACAAATTTGCAAAAAGACACAATCTTGGACTCATTCTATAGGCATTTTTTGTGCAACCCGTTTTGGTGCACACAGCAAGGCCACATCTCTTCATAAATCTGTGGCACCATGATGGTGATCCAGTGAAGTCCTCAGTGCCTTTCTGTGCAGCAAGACGTTTGGCTTCATATATGATCATTTTTGTAGATACTGAAAAGCCACTGTTCCTGTGATGTGTGATCCACTCTTTCATATCCACTTCTGTGGCCATTTTGCAGCATGCCCATGAAAACATTGTTTCATTTTGTCCGTTTTTTGCCATTGATCCTGTTTCCTCCATTCCTGTATCATTTTTTTCTGCTGGAGGAGGCCCAAAGTGTCTCTTTGCTGCTCTGTTCCCATATTCTTTGGCGTACTTCACTACCTCCAGTTTAAAAAGGGATTTTATATGAAATCCTTTTTTGCTTTGACATCTTTCCACAATTATGGTAGATTCAGCAGGAGACTACAGTACACTATCATATCTTTCTACAATAAAATACAGTAATGACAGAACTATCAGCACTGTGTCTTTCATAGTTATGGGAGCACTGTAGCTGAGAACATCAGTGGATGACGCACTGTCATTGGGGGATCTGCTGCTGACACTGTTATGGGGGATCTGCTGCTGGAGGGTCACAGGTGTGCAACACTCTTGTATGGGGACAGCAGTTTTGCACAACCTGTGTGGCTCTGCAGCTGTTGCCAAATTACAGCTCCCATCATCCCAACCTGTCCAAGCATGATGGGAGTTGCAGTTCTGCAACAGCTGCAGGGCCCCATTGACAGGTGACCCTGCAGTGGAATTTGCCTATGTTAATGTTAATGGAGGTTAGGGCACCACTCACTTGATGGAGAAATGTATGGGCACCGCAGGCTTTCTTCTCCTAACTTACCTGCACCGCCTGTACTCTCCTCCCTAGCACTATGGTATGCCGCAGCAGGGACTCTGTGCCTGCCTCCCTTGCTTCACACCACCAGGACACCCCTTCCTCCCAGCCCAGGGCCCGCAGCATTGCCCCACTCCTGCTGCCACCGGCTTCTTGCAGCGGCAACCCTTCTCCTGCCTCCTGTAACCCCAGTCTACTGCCCTCCCAACAGCAAGCCAGGTAAGCTACATTTGGACTGTAAGATGCACCCCCATTTTCCTCCCAAATTCTGGGGGGAAAGTTCCGTCTTATAGTTCGAAAAAATATGTTAATTGTCGCAACTGCCTTTAGAGAGCTCTAAAAATCAGAAGTCTCCAAATGGCCCAAGAATGCTCATTCAGTCAGCAAATGATGAATTTTCTAGGCCTTGTGCTAGACTCACATATTCAAATAGAGTTCCCGCCCTCCTGGAGCTTATAGTCTGCTGAGCGGGAAGGAGGAGGAGGACAGAGGATATGGGCACAATGCATAAGAAATGTGACCAAAATCTGCACAAGTGCTGCAGGGAAAGAGTAAGTTGTCTAGGATGGCTTCTTGAATCTGATATCTGAGTCAAGTCTTAATGAACAGGAGTCATCCAAGTGACAGGGAAAGGATAAAGAATGCTGACCCCAAGAGCCAATAAGGTAGAAACTTTTCCCTTGATCTCATCAGTATCATAAATACTACTCTCTCAGGATTGGTTTCATTGTCAGCAATACCTTTATAAATATAACTTTTGTTTCCAAGTTCTGAAAAGACATCAAGAATATTATGGTAGCCCTGACTGGTGTGGCTCAGTAGGTCACCCATCATCCCGCAAACCAAAGGGTCACCAGAACAATTCCAGGCTGGGGCACATGCCTGGGCTGCAGGCCAGGTCTCTGAGAGGCAACCAATCAATGTTCCTCTCCCTTTCTTTTTCCCTCCCTTCATCTCTCTCTAAAAATGAATAAATAAAATCTTAAAAAATAAAAATAAAAAAAGAACCTTGACTGTTGTGGCTTAGTTGGTTGGGCATCAGCCCATGAAGTGAAAGGTTGTTGGTTAGATTCCCCCTCAGGGCACATGCCTGGGTTGAGGGTCTGGTCCCAGGTCTTGTCCCAGGTCCCTGTGCTCGTGAGAAGCAACCTATCCATGTTTCTCTTGCCCTCTTTCTCTCTCCCTTCCCCTCTCTCTAAGAATAAATAAATAAATAAAATTTTTTTAGAAAAGAATATTATGGTAGAACAGGTAATAAGGCAAGCTGTATGTACAACCTATACATCAAAATTGTCTTACTTAACACTTCTGACTCAGGAAAAATTTTATAGTCTAGCATAACCAGTTACGGTGACCACTCCTTTCTGCTGAAACAAAAATGTTCAGTCTGGGAAGCCAAGCGCAAAGATTGCTGAAAGCGATACTCTTTGTTACCAGACTTCCCAGTGATCAGGTAAGCATGTCTGGACTTCACAGGAAGAACTAGCCTGCTAGCTACCACCAGGGTCTGTGGCTGGTTTCCTGGACTTGATTCCCAAACAAGTAATCTGTAAGTGCACGCCCCTCCAATTTCCCAGCACAGAGGAGGGCTCTGAAATCACACCTTGGCTGAGAGCTTGAACAAAAACCATGCCTAAGGTAAAAAGGAAGAAGAAACCTGATGCTTGCTTCTCCCTCTCTTTTGTTGGTGAAACTGGAAACCAAAAGGGCCAAGGCTTGCAGGGGGAGGAATTATGGAGGAAGGAAGGAAGACCTAACAAAGATCCACAAAGAACAAGAGCTCCAAAGAAGGAAATGGAGGGGCCGAGGCATAAGACTGATGTTTTTCCCTAGGACAGAAAGTCACCGTCCGCCAGTTCTTGACTTCCTCATCTTCTGCCTGAGACCACAGCATTCCAGCCTAGCACTGTATTAATAGGCTTGGAGCTTGTCAGGAACTGCCTCACTGGACCTCATGTTATGGTGGCAGAGGTTCTAGATATAAAAGAGAGAAACTGGGTATGTATGGGGAGAGGGGGAAGAGGGTAGCATGAGGAGCCAGGTTTTATTTCTCCCAGTGGCACCTACCTTCTTTTTCAATGGGGTTCAGTCTTCCCTTCTCAGTGGAGGGCTCTGTAGTTGCTGGCTGGATGCAGGGAACTAGAAAACAAGGGGAAAAGAGGAAGCAGTATTTGTATGAGCGTTCCCTAGCTGCATGGGCCTTTCCTCTGCCTCTCATAAACATTGGTGTCCCTCAGGGTTCTATCCCCAATTCTCTTTCACTCTCTCGTTGAGCTCATGTCTTCAGTTATCACTTTAAGCACTGATTCTTCTCAATCCAGTTCTCTATATTCAACTCTCTCTATACAACTCTATAAGTGTGTTCTATGGATATCTGAAACGCAGCATATCTACAACTACACTTGACAGTATGTCCACAGTATAATTGATTGGTTCTGTTATTATTAGATTTTATTTACTTTTAGAGAGAAGAAAAGGGAGAGAAAAAGAGAGGGTGAGAAACATTGGTGTGTCAGAGAAATATCAGTGGGAGCCCCCAACTGGGGACCTGGCTGCCAACCCAGGTATGTGCCCTGCCAGGGAATCAAACCAGCGACCTTTTGGTTCACAGGCCAGCGCTCAATCCACTGAGCCACACCCTTCAAGGCCCATAGGGTCTTTGAAAAGCCATATCAATAAAGTATTTCAGTTCATTTCAGGCATTTCTGAGTATTATCAGATTATGGTTTTGGCAGGTGATGGAGAGGAGTACCATATTTTGCTGTGTATAACACGCACCCATGTTTTTGGCCCAAACTTTCAGGAAAAAAACTTTTATTTCAATTTTAAGATTCAATTATATCTTTATTTATATTTACAAACAAATCCGATTATTGTATTCCAGGGTATTATTTTGCATACAGATACTGTTATTGCTTTCTAGAGTTACACTTTTTACGTATAAGCATAAATCAAAGAATTAAAAACATATACATATGAATTTAGTACTATCCATGTATAATGTGCATCCTTATTTTCCCTCAAAAATTTGGGTGGGGGGTCAGGGGGTGGAGGGATTGAGCAAAAACAAAAAAGGACTCATGGACATGGACAACAGGGTGGTGATTGCTGGGGGGAGGCAGGTATAAGGGGACCAAATTGTAATGAAAAAATATAAAGATTATAAAAAAAGAAAATTGGGCAAAAAAGTGCACATTATACAGGGCAATAGATGATATATCTTCTCTACTTCTAAGAAGCCAACATCAAAAGCCACCTTATATATGTAATGGTTACCAAGATTTGGTCTTTGGCTGGGTTAAAAATCCTATTAACATAGGATTTTATATTAATAGATCTAACTTTATATTTAATTTGTAAATATAAAGAAAGGTACCACCCTGACAGTTGTGGTTCTGTTGGGCACTCTCCTGCAAAGCAAAAGGTCACTGGTTTGCTCCCTGGTCAGGGCACATGCCTGGGCTGCAGGTTGGGTCCCCAGTCAGGACATGTACAAGAGACAACTGATAGATGTTTCCCTCCCTGTCTTTCTTCCTCCATTCCCTTCTCTCTAAAAATAAGTACCAGGGATCTCTTTATTCCCAGTGTGGCCCCTCTCACCACAATCCATTAACTAAATCTGACCATGTGATTCCCAGGTTCAAACTCTTCTAGCAGTTCTCTCCTACCCAGGACAAAGTCCAGACTCCTTAGTATTACCCTTTATAACCTGGATCCTACATTCTTCATTTTTCCTCATTTCAGACTCCATGTTTTAGACTTAGCAGAGTCAGTCACCACTTAATTGATTCCAGGCCTCTGCACACTTTCGAAGTCCCACTCTTACCTGGCCAACTGCTGCTCATCCTTCAGCTAGCACTTAAAGCTTCTGGCTCTTCCCATGTACTATAGCTTATGTGCACAGCTACAGTTATCTGTTATTTAAATTTCCCTCACAAATCTGGGTACTCCTTGATGTCAGAGCCTGTCATCTGTCTGAACACCTCTCTTCTAAGGTGCCTGCCACATACATGCATAATAAACACACCCTAAACACACACACACAGAGGCAAAGAGGGTTGATCTTGACAGCTGGAGAGGCATTCGAGAAAGCCACTGCTTTCTTCCTTTACTTCTTGAGTAATCTGGAAAGAATCATCCCTGGAAAATATCAAACAACTTTACCATCTTCCCCCCAAAATATCCCAGTGGCTCCAGATAGTTTGATACTGAGATTACTCCTGTACCCCACCCCTCAAAAAAAAAAAAAGAAAACAAAAACACAAACTGAGACCTTGGGGAAAATAACAGGTCCAATCAGAACCATGAGGACTTTTCTAAGGAGGTCCTGCACACCTGAATATACTCAAGTGGAAGAGAGAAGTTAAGGAAAACCCCTTATAGTGAAAGGTCAGATTCAAGTCTCACTGAAACAGAGTTCTGGGGCAACAGAAAAGAAAGCCCAAACCCAAGGCAGGCGCCTAAGTAAGCAAACTCTACCCCCTCCCGACATTTTTGAGAAGCATCTCTACAATTCCTCAGAAAGGCCTGATCTCCTGGAAAAAGACCACATTGGTGAGCGAACAAAATGGAAGATGGCAACTAAAGCTTACTGAGCATCTAAAGTATGCCCGTATGCCCGGCTCCTTAAAAGCTTTATGTCACTTAATTCTCCCTACATATCTGATGTAGGAACTCATTTTACCGCTGTGGAAATAGAGGTCCCAAGAAACTGAGAACTTATTCGAGATCACACAGCGAAGAGTTCAAATCCGAAACAAAGTCTGGCCCCCGTCCAGAACCTGCGCTCTCCACTCTATCCCTGGGGCGGAAACCTTTTGAAGGAAGGATCCACGACAACTCCTCAACCAGAAAGGTGGGGCGGCAGCAGGAGAAACTCACCTGCGCTCGAGCTCTGGGCGTGATAAGGATGGTATAATCCGCCTCAGTTCTGAGTCCTGCTATCAATGCACTCTGCTTCAGCTTCCGGGATCGGTGGGCTGCAAGGGAAGTCGGCCAGATCGTGAACGCAGCGTTCTGGCTTAAGTCTGGCAGCGTTGAGAACGCTCCTCCCAGAGGTGGGGCGAGGATCCGGCACCGGCCTTTCTCGCAGAGGTGGACCCCGCCCCTGCCCCCAAGAGGTAGGTTTGCCCCCAAGAGGTAGGTTGGGGGCGGCAGCCAGAGTAGGAATCTTCAACTTTTCCTCTGGGTGCCGAGGGTCGGATCGGTCGGAGCTTAGCCACAATTGAAGCCCAGGTTTGAAGAATGTGCGGGCCCAGGGAAACTTGCGCCGCCGGGCACGTGTGGCTGAATCAAGCCGCGCCTTTGCTGGCCCACATTGCACTGCGCGCCGCAGCCACTGCGCTCTAGGCCAGTGGAACTCCTGCTGCCGGAGAAAGGAGAGTCGAGTCTCAAAAGCCACTTTATTCTGGTGTCTGGTCTCCCTCCTAATTTAGTAGTCGAACTCTCACTCCCTTCCTCCTTACAGTCGGATTGGCCGGGTTCAGAATATACCTAAGCTGGCCCCCTTATTTGGTCAGGCAAACTGAGGCCCAGAGAGTAGCCGCAACACAAAGGTTGACCATAAAAAGGAAGACCTTGGGTCTGTAGACTCCAAGAGATAAATAGTTAATGATTTCTGTCAGGACCATGGACCCTAGTCACACATTTATGCGCCAGGCTCTGTGCTAGACATTCATTCATTCATTCATTCATTGAGAGGGGAAGGGAGGGAGAGAAATATCAATATGTGATTGCCTCTCTCCCGCACATTCCCACTAGGGGGACCTGGCCAGGAACCCAGGTATGTGCCCCAGACCTGGAATTGAACTGGTGACCCTCTGGTTTGCAGGCCAGCACTCAATCCACTAAGCCACACCAGCCAGGGCCTAGACTTTTATTATCAATAATTTGAGAGACAGAAACATCAACATGCTGCTGCCCCCCGGATCTATGCATGCATTGGTTGACTATGATGTGTACCTTTGCAGGGGTCGACCTGCAACCATGGTGCAGCTGGAGGATGCTCCATCCAACTCAGATCCTGGGCCAGGGCTGTGGGAGACTTTATAAACATGATTTTATAGAACCTTCACAGCAGCCCTGGAAGGAGAATGTTCTTTTTAATTTTATTTCTTGTATGTATTTTTGTTGAACTATATAGTATAGTGTACATACAAGAAAATGTACAAATCTTAAATATACAGTTCTGTGACTTTTTTTGTGATGTAACTACCATCCAGGTGAGGATAACAGAGGTTACCAGCATGCTGGAAGCCTCTCAAAAGTATTTGCAGTCTATTTTACAGACTGGACAGATTCAGCAAGGTAAAATAGCTTGCCCAAAGTCACACAGCTGTTAAGTTACAGATTTGAAATTTCAAATAGCCCTTGCCTCTCGACCTGAGAGGTGTTTTGCATTTATGTCTTCCTTGGCAGGAATGGACAAGAAGCAGGGTTGTCCCAGTGTAGTTCTGCCTTTCTCTCCCCACACCTGTGGCTTCCCTGCTCCTCTCTACTCCCCTGATGGCACTCAGGCCCCCACCTCTTTATTGTTTTTTTAACCACCCTGGATCACTCCCTGTTGTCTCAATACAAGTGTGTCCTAATGGACAAGATGTCCATCGTTTCACAACATCTATCCCAAGACGCTCAGACTCCAGCTTTTGTAATCAAAATTTAGCATGCCTCAAACCCATCTTAGCCCAGCAAAAACGTACTGTCAACAAGCAGACGCATGCTGTATATTCCACCCCTTCCACCATCTTCTCCATGGTCTGATGCACTCCCTCCATCTTTTCTTCTGCAGGATATTTATTTATTTATTTTGAGTCTGACTGTTTAAAAGTCTGAAGTGCAGCAACAGTCAGCTGATGACTGCCACCTGATTAACTGCTGAATCATTGTTGTAACACAGTGGGCTCCCACAGCACTGTGGCTTTTGCTGTTACGTGTGGCCCCAGGGCATTGTTACATGTAAGGCGCAACCAAAATTTCAGAGCAATGGACCTAATTGATGGTGTATTGTTTTCTAGAATAGATAAGCTTGAGAGCCCACCACCCCTTTCACAATCCTCCTTCCCTGTTTTACGAAAGACTAGCTTCTCAGCCAGTTTCTTGGATGCATTGTCCTAATATAAAAACCTTGAGGCCACTACAAAAAAGGGACCCTTGGAAATAATGATTACTCTAATGACTGGATCCTAAACCCTTATGCAAGTCATTTCCAATTCTTTGTTTTGAAAACTACTAGTAGACCATAAAAAGTAATTTTGGATAATAGATTTTGTGATTTGGGGCATAGAACTTGGAAAGAGTTAAAACAAGTGACATGGCTTTAAGAAGAGTTCTATTTTTTATTTTTTAAAATTTATTGATTTTAGAGAGAGAGAGAAAAACATTGATTTATTGTTCCACTTATTTATGCATTCATTGGTTGATTCTCTTCCCATGTGCCTTGACCAGTGATCAAACCCACAACATTAGAATATTGGGGCAACTCTATAACCAACTGAACTACCCAGCCAAGGCTATTTTGTACTTTAGATTCCACTTGTAAGTGAAATCATATCATATTTGTCTTTCTCTGACTGATTTATTTCACTTAGCAGAATATCCTCTAGGTCCATCCAATCAAAATGTTTTATTGGTGTTAGCTTTTCTCAGGAAAAAAATAATAATAAAAGGTTCAGAGATAAGAAAAGCAGGTTGTTTAAGGGACTGGCAAGTGCTTTGTTATAACTTAGTTTCCCTATGGGGAACGTGTTAAGTATAGCTCTGTGCGTTAAGTAAAAAACCTTCGAGTTCATCCTGAGGAAAACAGGGAGATGGCCTAAGCAGGATTATGCCATGATCAGATATGGATTTTATAAAGGTCATTCTGGCAGTAGTGAAGAAAGAGACCACTGGTAAAGGGGCAAAGCTGGAAGCAGGGACACGTGTTAGGAGGCAGTCATCTAGGTGAGTGGAGGAGGGTCTGTCCTAGAACAGCAGCTCATACCTCATCATAAATTAGAAAAGACATATTTTAGAAATATTTAGGAGCAGAATTATCAGTACCTCATGATCCATGAAATGTGTGAGGGTAAAAAAAAAACCTGCCCTGGCTGGTGTGGCTCAGTGGATTGAGCACAGGCCTGTGAACTGAAAGGTCACTGGTTCAATTCCCAGTCAGGACACATCCCTGGGTTGTAAGCCAGGTCCCATGTTTGGGGGAGTGTAAGAGGCAACTGATCAATGTATCTCTCTCGCAAATTGATGTTTCTCTCTCTTTCTCCCTCCCTTCTCCTCTCCCCCAAATTAAATAAATAGTATCTTTTTAAAAAAAACTCTAAAAGTCACAATGACTCCTACATTTCCAGTACATGAGAAGATTGTTGTTATAACTGTAACAGGAAATATCAGGGTCCCCCCAAATGGGGAAGTTCCCCCACTAATATGGCTGGGGGAAGGGGAAGCTGAGCAAGGCCTGTGAGAGTTACTTTGCATATCTAAAGAACTTTAATGTTAAGTAGCTGTGCCTGCTTGGTTGGCAGGACTCTAACTGGTGATGGACTATAGCCGGAGGGGCTTGCTGCACCTGTGAGAAAGGCTTGGCGGTGGCTCCTTCATCTCGGGGCCACGCTCGCCTGGGCTAATAATGGCAGCCGAGAAAGGCAGAAGAGACTAAACTACTAGCAGGTGTAATCCAGTGCGGGAGGAGTCAAAAATGGGGTTATGGAGGAAGCTCTGCCCCAGGATTTAAACACAAGAGCAGAGACCGTGCTACAGCTCTGGACCATGTGGAAAAGAGAGTAGGGGAGCCGTGAGAGGTGTGCTCTCTCTCTCTTTCTCTCTTTCTTCATAACCACGTGGCTTGGGAGTAGAGAAGGGGGTCTTGGCCATGCAGTTTGAAAGGATGCAGAAAGACCCCCACCGGCCCACAGTGAGGATGTGGTTTTGTATGAAGAGCGGGAGGCTGGCTGAGCAAGGAAGACTGGGAGAAGCTGGGAATGCTGAACAGGTGAGGATGGGTGAGTGGGGGACAGATCCTGAGCTGTGGACTTCTATTACTTTTCCTGAGAGACAGTACCTCTGACTGGCCTGGCTTGGCAAGGGGAGGCAGAATTATGAGTTTGTGGGTGCTTTTGTTTCTAAAGGGCATGGGATTTAATGGGAGAATTCTGCCATTATTCTAAACCTGTATAACTTGAATAAACAGTTCCTTTCCGTTTCATAAGACTCTGGCATGGGAGTCACGGTTATTAGCGGTGAACAATAGAACCCAGTGGTTCTGTTACATAACTATATATTTTGTTGCCCTGAGAATTATTTATTGAGCCTCCATTAAAGCCTTAGCATGTAAACTTTGCCCTGAGCTCTTTGAAATATAAAACTATATTGGCACTGGCTGGGTAGCTCAGTTGGTTAGAGTGTCATCCCCATATACCAAGCTTGTACATTTGATCTCTACTCAGGACACATACAAAAAGCAACCAATGAATGAATAAGTGGAACAACAAATCTATGTTTCTTTCTCTCTCTCTAAAAAAAAAAAAAAAGAGGAGCCCCTCCCCACTGAGAAAAGAGCCACAAGTGAATAAAATTATGGGGAAATAAGACAAAAAAAAAAACCACTAACATTTTATTGATGATCTACTAGTTGCCATACTCCTTACATTCATGCTCTCTAATCTCTACAGCAGAAACTTGGATTTAGTTGACATGAGGGTCATTGGTGAGCTGGCTTTGTGGAATGATTGGTTTATTTCTGGGGAAGATGGTCTAGATTTAGTATAGGAGGAGATGAAGATTTGGAGAACAAGATGGCAGAATTCTCAAGAATACTCTAAGAAGGAAAGTGACGGTTCAGTGGCTTGAGAGGAAAGCAGATGGAGGCATGGAGGGAACATTTTTCACTCTGTGGGAAACTTGAACATGAACATGTGCTAAGGGGAAGGGTCTGGTCTGGTCCAGTGAAAGAGACAGAGCTGTGAAAGAGGAGAGGATAATGAAGGAATCATGCTTTTGACTAACATTTACTGAGCATTTACTAAGCCTTAGTATCTTAGTGCAGCCAGGCTGCTATAACAAAATACCACAGACTGGGTGGTTTATAAGTAGCAGAAATTTATTGCTAACACTTCTGGAGGCTGGAAGTCCACAATCAGGGTGCCAGCATGATTGAATAAGGGCCCTTGTCCAGGTTACAGACTTATTATATCCTCACATGGCAGAAGGGGAAAGGGATCTCTCTGGACTCTTTGTTATGAGGCAGTAATTCCATTTATGATAGTTCCACCTTTATGATTTAATCACCTCCCAAAGGCCCCAGGTACTAATACCATCATGTTGGGCATTAGGATTTCAACATACGAATTTTGGAGGTACACAAACATTTAGACCATAGCACCTAGTCCTTTAAATCCAAAAATGGACCACCCTTCTGGCTTCAAGGCTCACAGTCTTGACGGGCTAATGTATGACAGACAGAATGCAGACCCAGAAAAACAAGCTCAGAGGCACCGTTTTGGGATGCAAGGGGAGGAGGCTGAAACACACAAAGACCTGGAAAGTGAGAGGGGTCTCCAAGGAAGGAAAAGGGCATGCCCCACTTTGGACAACTAGAGACAGGTTCTCAGCCCTGTCTCACTGAGTACTGCAGCATTTGGTAGAAGTTTCTAGAATCTGAGTGGAATGTGATGAAGTCAGAGAGATGAGGAAACGCCTTCTCAAGTCTCTGGGCTTCCCAGTGTTTTACTTGCTGGTATTTCCTGCTTGCTCTAGGTTGGGCTTAGTTGAGAAATCAAGAACAAAGTTCAGGACCAGAGGACCCATATACCCATCAGGGCCATAAATGGATTTTGCTGCCCCAGGGCTTTCACTCCTCCTCAGCAGGTTGCTTGGCTCTGTGCAGCTGAAATCTGGAAGAGAGGAGGGAATTAAGGTCTCCAGGGAAGAAGCCCTCAAGAAATGGAGGGACAGAGATGTGTGGGTAAATGTGTGAGCCTCCCCAGCATCTACTGGGACAATTCTGAGGTATGGTTTTTGTGGTTTTTCAGAGGATTCCCTAGGTGGATTCACCCCAGTTGCCCATAGTATTAACCAGTTAATGTATTGGCATTTTCCCTTTTTCAAGCTCATTTCCCCACTCCCTTCTGATTTCCTGGAATCACCCTCCACATAAATGACCTACCAGCATCTTTGTCTCAGGGTGTGACTTTAGAGGACCTGCAACTAAGATACTTGCCATCTAGGTATTTTTTCTTTAAAAAATTTTATGTGTTTCCTTTATAAAACTAGTACATGTTCACCACTGCAACTTTCAAAAATATAAAAAGGAGTAAATATTCCCATTACCGAAACACAACCACTATTATTTTTTAGCATTTCTTACTTTTGTGTTTATGGTTTAACTGTGTTATTGTAATCTAAACCACTAAAATAATTATTCTATTTATTAGTTTGTGATTTAGTTATAGACATTCAGTTTATGCTTAATGATGCAAGTCAATATGGGAAAAATAGCTTTTAAAAACATTTCTGTAATAATGGGACCAAGAGTGTTTGGAAAGTGACTCACAAGACATAAACTAGAAAAGGTTGTATGCTATTACTTTAGAGAAGGCATTTTCCCATGAAGTTTGTATCACTTTAACAGGCAGAAATGAAGGGAGGGAATATTGCCAGAACATTAATTAGCAAAGGCATGTTAGCGAGAAGAACCAAGGATGCTCAGCCAATGGGTCACTTGATCTGGAGAGGAGGTAATGTTGAATGTTGATTGGTTGGCCCAGAAGTTTGAACTTGCCAGAGACAGAAAAGATTTCTAAGCAGGGGGAAAAAAATAAAGTACATTGGGAAGATTAATTAGGTAAAATACACAAAATTGATGGGGTAATGAAGTCAGGAGGTTGCAGGAAGCCAAAGCCTATGTAGTAAGAGTCTTAACCAGGGAGGTGCGTCAGTATTGAAATAAGGCGTTTCCCCTTCTACACGATAAAAACTCGGTCATGTGGGAGGATGACCATTGCATATCCTTGAAGTCAAAGGGCAGAAGCACTCCTGCTCTGAGTCCATCAGGTAGCAAATTCCTGCTAAAACTCTAACAAACTGTTAGGTAACAAAAATGCAACCCTGTAAATTTTAGAGATCTAATTGGCTTTATTGAAGAACTTAATGAATCAGGTAGCATCCTACCTAGCAAGTAGAAAGGAGCTCCACTGAGCTGCTGAAAAGGAAAAGTTTCTTAGAGGCAGAGAGGGAGCAGGACAAAAAGAAAATTATTAGCAGAGAATGCATTATTTTTTAAGGCAAGGTTGTCCTCCTAAGGGGTCTATCAACAGATTGCCTCCTAGTGCTGACTAGGAAGTTCCAGGTTGGCTGGTTAAAAGTCATACTTCCGGGGAAAGTCGAAACTGTAATTAGGTTACATATTAAGTCTTGATTTGCTGCTGTGGGACCTAGCATGGGTGACTCCACTTTGAGCCTGTTGTCTCTTTTAACAAATCTGTTATCTCTCAGAGCATACCTGAGGAGCTAACTTCATGAGCATTATTCTGATGACACTAACTAAAAAAATTGAGATGGTATAAATTGCTATGGAAGGAGGGGAGTCACTGGGCAGGGCATCTCTGATGGGGGGAATGGGGGTCTTTAGAGCCCCTTGGCTTTCCTTAAGCCAGAGCGAATTAGTCCTTATAACCATTTTATTTATTGCCTTTTCCCTGATCCCTTCCACATCAAAGCAAAATTCTTAGTAACATTTCACCTCCTATATCCCTTAATGCCAGGAAGAGAGAGTTCTGGAGGGCAGGCAGAAGCATACCCATCCTTGAAAAGCAGTATTTTCATGGTAAATTAATATATTGACTTTCTAATATCTTTTTAAAATTTTATGTATTTGTTTAATTTTTATTATATATATAATTTTTTTAAGAGAGGGGAAGGCAGGGAGAAAGAGAGGGAGAGAACCATAGATTGATTGCCTCTTGCAGGCCCCCAATGGGGGACCTGGCTGGCAACCCAGGCATGTGCTCTGGCTAGGAATTGAACCAGTGACCTTTCATTTCACACACCAGTGTTCAGTCTATTGAGCTACACCAGCCAGGGATTTTTTATATTTTTTTTATTTTATTTTTTCCATTACCATTTAGTTCCCTTATACTCCTTCCCTTAATTTCTATTTACTAATTTTAGAGAGGAATGGGAGAAACATTGATTTGTTGTTCCACTTATTTATGCATTCAATGGTTAAATTTTTTTTATTTTTTAAATATATTTTATTGATTATGCTATTACAGTTGTCCTATTATCCCCCCTTCATTCCCCTCCACCCTGAACACCCTCTCCCACCCATATTCCCCCCTTTACTTCAGTCCATGTGTCATAAGTTCTTTAGC
>CM052542.1:27976989-27999030 GCA_028533065.1 Trachops cirrhosus | reverse complement strand
TTTTTTTGAATTTTTGTTTCTTCATTCTTTTCTGATTGGATGTTTATTTCTTCTTTCTGGTCCACACCATAGATTTGAGTCCCAGTTTCCTTCCCATCACTATTGGTTCCCTGTGCATTTTCCTTTATTTCACTTAATGTAGCCTTCATTTTTTCATCTAATTTGCAACCAAATTCAATAAATTCTGTGAGCATCCTGGTTACCAGTGCTTTGAACTGTGCATCTGATAGGTTGGCTACCTCTTCGTCACTTAGTTGTATTTTTTCTGGAGCTTTGATCTGTTCTTTCATTTGGGTCATTTTTTTTTTTGTCTTGATGCACCTATTACCTTAAGGGGTGGAGCCTTAGGTGTCCACCAGGGTGGGGCAAAGCACGTTGCTGCATTGTGACATGTGTGTGGGGGAGGGGTTTGAGAGGGAACAATGGTGCTTGCTCCACTCTCTGCCAGATTTCAGTCACTTCCCCTGCTCCCCACAAGAAAATTGGGCCTTTCTGGTGCTATTCCCGTGTGGGTGGGCTTGTGTACGTTCTAGGACCCTGTGGGTCTCTCCAAGGAACTCTCCTGTGAGGCTGGAGTTTCTCCTGCTGCTGCCTTAACCCCCACAGGTGTTTTCAGTCAGAGGTTTGAGGCTTTATTTCCCCTCCTGGGACCCTGGGTTGTGCGGTCAGTTCTGCTCCTCACTTTCACCTGGTTTATCTGCGTGCAAATGTGGGACCGCCCAGTCCATCAGCTACCGCCTCACCTGCCAGCCACCACCTTGCCGCCAGTCCTCTCCGCCCGGCTGCCTGTCTCCACCCCTCCTACGGGTCTGGATGCGTGTGTCTTCTTTAACTCCTTGGTTGTCGGACTTCCATACAGTTCAATTTTCTGTCAGTTCTGGTTGTTTTTTTTTTTGTTTTTAAATTGTTGTCCTTTTGGTTGTGCTAGGAGGCACAGTGTGTCTACCTCCTCCTCCATCTGGGCTGGAAGTCTGATTTCAATTATTTTCAGCATTACATCTCGGCAACCTATTAAAATATTAAATAATATGAATGGGAAAAAATTGAAAAAATTAAAGTTAAATAATTAAGGTTAACAAATCAACCCAACATTGGGGGCCCTCAAGAATATTTTTGCTTTTACAAGGGACCTCATGCTACTCTCAAGTTTGAGAATATTACTTTAAGGTAATAGATGGAGAGAGCTAAATCTTCTGAGGAACTGTACTGGGAAGCATTGCCTTGCCCTGCAAAGAAGAGGCATACTTATTTTAATTGGGCAGAGAAAAAAATTTAAGGACTTCTAAGAAATAGGGCAAAATAATGAATATGATTCATGTAAGCATTTTCTCAGTACTTCTCTGACCCCAGGCAATTTTTCCTAACAAAGCCCCCACAAAAAGCCCTCAGCAACAAGCAAGTTAGTGTCAGATTTAAAGCATTTTAGAGAAAACTTAACTAAGTAAAATTTTCAGGTGGCAGCTTGTATATCTAATTGATTTCTTTACTCATTCCTTTTTACTTTTATTTTTTGTTACTCTTTCCTTTCCTACTTAAATGCTGATGGTGGTGACCAAAGGAAATTATTTTTGATAGAAACAGTCCATCTTCATGAGTGACCCTTTATCCAGAAAATGCTGTTCTTTTTGAGTTGCCTTTAATTGTTTTTATCCCCCTTCATAGAAATTCTCTGAGGTTTTGGTCTTAACTTACCTCTTTCCACTCTCTCAAGAATTTCATTTCCCCCCAGTTTCAAGTATCTATGATATTGTGAATGATGTCAAAAATATAATTTATTAATATATTTAACAAATATTTATTGTATCTATTATGTGCGAAACATGTTCCTAAATATTGAAGTTATAACATAATGAACAAGGCGGCTATCCCATAGGCTTCCCCTCACATTTACTCAGCCCAACTTCCTCCTTGCCATCTTTCCCTGAGTTCTTAAATTCGACCTGCCCCGAAGCGGGCTCTTAATCATCTCCTCCAAAATAACCTGTTTGACTGCATTTCTGTGAATTTCACCACTCTTCAGCCAATTCATCCTATTTAGTGACTCTTCAAAATACTTCAATAGATGGTGTCTCATTTATCTTTGCATGTCTGGTACCTAGCAGAGTATAAGCCTCCTGTAAACAGCAGAACAATAAATATGTAATTAAACTACTGTGCTGCTGATTCCAAATCTACATCTCCAATAATGATCTTTGAACACCTCATCCTGGATGTCTTGGGAGTATTTCAATGTTGTTTGCCTCAAACCAAACTGATTATGTTCTCCTTTAAAAGAGGAGTCAGGGGCCCTGGCGTGTTACCTCAGTTGGTTAAAGCATCATACTAATACGCTAAGGTTGCAGGTTCCATCTCCAGTCAGGGCACACACAAAAATCAGCCAATGAATACATAAATAAGTGGAACAAAAAACTGATGTTTCTCTCTCTCTCAAAAAAAAATTCAATTAGAAAGAAAAAGAGGAATCAGTAATAGGGTAAACTCCAGAGTTATACAGTCTGGTCCTACCACTGTAAGGCACAACTGTACGCCATGGGAAACCATTAACATTATAGTCTCTGTAATATCACATTAGCATACTTGCCTCTAGCTGGCACCACAACCTGGGAACAGGCCCACAACCCAGCAATGTGCCCAGACTGGGAATTGAATCAGTGACCTTTTATATTGCAGGAATCACTTCATGCCTGTTGGGGTGTTTGTCATTATTTATAACTTCCAACCTGCTTATCCTCGAGTGTTTCCTATGTCACTGAGCCTATAGAAATATTATTTCTTCCCTTCTTTCAATCCTGCTGCCAATGTCATTACAGTCCTGAGAATTCTTTATTTTTATTTTTATTTTATTTATTCATTTTTAGAGAGAGGGGAAGAGAAGGAGAGAAATATCAATTTGTGGTTGCCTCTCACATGCCCCGTACTGGGGACTTGGCCTGAAACCCAGGCATGTGCCCTGACTGGGAATCAAACTGAGAATTCTTTTGTCTGGATCTTTGCAGTAGCTTCCCATTCGATTTCTTTAGGTCTTGGTACTATGAAGATAAAAAAAACAGGTAAAATTCTCCCCATACTACTGCTGAACAAGTCAGGACAAAACAGTGGCATATTTGTAAAAATGGAGATAGAGGCATATACCAAGTCCTGTAGAAGGATAAATGGATAAAACCCCTCTGCCCCACTTCTGAAATTGTTACTGTTCTCTAAAAAAACAGACTCCACAATCATTTAATTAGACAACAAATATTCAACAGATTTCTTCTCTTTCCAGAACTCTGTCCTGCTATTTCATTTTTTATATTCCCATGGGGATAGGTGTTGCCATTTTCCTGGGCCAGGATAGCTCTTTTGGTTCTTCAATGAGACAAATAAGCCCAAGTGCCCAGCCCAGGACCTGGCACACAGAAGATACAATAAATGGTAATTTTCTTCTGGCTGAAGTAGGTCAGTGTGTTGTTGGTTTAATCTGTACGTACCATTAATCATCCACTGATAGGCTCTAAAATCTATGTCTCCAGTACCTCCTCAAGAAGAAAATGAATAATGGCCAAATAACTGTTCAGCCCCAGGCTGGTAAGTGAAAACAAATAAAAAATCACTACTTTTGCAAAGTAGTGATTTTTTTAGCAAGTTTTTTTTCTCAAAAAACTTGAGATGCTTAGCCAGCATGACACAGCACTTCCCCATTTTATATCCTGCTATAAGGTCCAAGGGCGTTAGTAGGATTGTGGGCGTTGGGGGCAGAAAGGGGGACATGATAGTACTATTTATTAAATGCTCCTATTTTAACATTGGGTACTCTGTTGTCCCCTGGGGGGCACAGAGATGGATGTGACCCAACCTTTACCCTCCAGAAAATCAGTCTAGCAAAAAGAGGCAGACAGGTAAACAAGGAAAATGGTTTAATTCTTTTTGGGGGGCTATACAGGCTATTGTTTGGATACAAAAGAATAATGATCAGCCCTGGCTGGTGTAGCTCAGTGGATTGAGCACCGGCTGCAAACCAAAGGGTCGTTGGTTTGATTCCCAGTTGGGGCACATGCCTGGGTTGCAGCTGGGTCCCCAGTGTGGGGCTTGTGAGAGGCAACTACACATGGATGTCTCTCTCCCTCTCTTAAAAAAAAAAAAAAAAAGGAAGTATAATGGTCAGCATTGGGGGTGAGCAAAACTTAGCTTCAGAGGAATTCTGGGGATGAGCCAAGGTCAGGAATAGCTTCAGAATAAGTAATGCTTCAGTTGAGCTTTTAGAAAAAGATTTTATTTATTTTTGCAGAGGGGGGAAGGGAGGGAGAAAGTGGGCGGGATACGCGGATGTGAGAAACATTCATTGGTTGCCTTCCCAATGGCCCCCATCCCAGGAACCCAACCTGCAACCCAAGGAATGTGCCTCAGCTGGGAATCCTACCGGGAATCGAACTTTCGGTTTGAGGGAGCTCGCCCAACCAACTGACCCACACGGACCTGGGCTTGACCTAGTTTTTTAAACCACAAATCACAGCAGTGACAGATTTCAAAGATTCCGTCCAGGACCTGTGAAAAGGATGGATGGGGGATGGAAAGCAGCAATCCTGTAATTGGAACAATGAAGGAGGCTGTCTATACAGACACTTATTAGAGGTACTGAGGATCAGCACTAAGTCAGAAGATGTGAGGACACCCCCGAAAGGGGTGTGCATTATTTGGTTAGTTCACAGGGCTTGGTGTGGTTAAATATGGTCTTAGGTGAGCAGTAGCGAGATCCCTAGCCTGGCTTGGGTTTTAAGGGCAAGGCGCGTACCACCATCCAGGTCCTGAAGAGATCCTGCGTAACGGAGTAAGCGTTAGGGTTTGGAGCCTATCAAAAATGTATGCTTCACTCTCCGACCCCAACCTCAGGTTGCGGGGTCCGGGGGATTTGCACTTTGGGCACCCCAGTCCTCCCCTAGGGAGGGAAGAGAAACCGCTGAGTCATTCCTGTTGGGTGCGTTGGATCTGGGCGGAGCTCCAGCCTGATCCCCCTCCTCTCTCCTCCTCCTGTATCCCGACCCTTTCTGAGTCTCGCGAGAGCCCAACAGGCTATAAAAGTAGTGCCGCGTATTCACACGCGCTCCGTGTGTCTTCTTCCTGACTTGGTTCTCGTGGTGTTTCAGAGCCGGTGAGTGTGTGGGCAGCACGGTCTCCGGGAGAGGACCGCTCGATATCCTGCTGGTAGCCTTTTACTCCTCTCCCTGGCGCGCCCGCCACAATTGGGATTGCTGTGACTGGGGAGGCGGCCTGGCGTGGCCTGCCGCGGCCTGCTGCGTGAGAGTGGTCAGGCGGTTCACGCACCTTCACGCAGACCCCCACTGTGGGTCCCGGGTGAACCTTGAGGCTAAAGTGGGCTCGAGCTTCTTCCCCCAGCAAGCCAGGCAGAAGGCGCTGATTGGCTTGGAAGAGCAGGCTGGTCTACTCGATTAGTTTCCTGCCGGGCTGCTTGAGAAGCTTCTAGAATGGACTGACCTGAGGTCACCCGTTCGTCATGTATAGGGGTTAAGGCTGTATCCAGTCTTGGGCCGTTACTACCTGTGAAGCTTCGGATATTAAGATTCCCTCCCTTGCCCTTATTTTTCCATTTGCAGAATGGGGTTTGTGGTGATCCCAAATGCCCTCGTTAAAGACTCCTGTGCGGGTGATATCCGAAGTACTGTGGTGGAAGTGGTGATGGGCGTGGCAAGATCTTAAGTGGGGTTTGGGGGCGTGGTTTTCACCAGGGAGGTTCATGGTCCGATCTCCTGAAGAGGCCCAATGGACCGGAAGCCCAGCAGGCTTTCCCCGATTGGTTGGCCTTGAGTGCACATAGGGGCCACCTGGAAAAGCATGTCTGGACGAGGCCATTTATGTTAGGGTCACACCCTATATTAGCTCGCCAAGTTGCCACGTCCCTTAGCTGGTGGGCTTTTTGTTGTTATGAAAGATATTAAGCAGCAGAAAGTTTGAGATGGTCAGTGCTCACGCAACATTTCTTTTGGTTATGGTGGTATGAACTAAAAACTTTGGCGCTTGAAATTTAGCCTCTTGAGGCTTGCAGATCGATGGCTTACTGAGTCTAAATCTTAACTCCTTGGTGTTGACTTGGGTGAATCCAGTGTAACATTGCATTTTAGCAATAAATTGATTTTTGTACTTACTGCCCCAGGATCTTGGTTCTGAGGTCATAAACCCATTTTTCAGTTTTGAAAGGACTTCTAGGGCTTAAACATGACAACTAAAGTTTTGAAATTGAGCAGATTGGCTTTAGGGTGTGTGTGTTCTTGGCAAATCTATGTGGAGAATATCAAGTGTGCTTCCCACATTATGAAGATAGATGGAAGCACAGTCCAGGGAAAGGGCAGCATTACCTGCTTTTGGGAATCAGACACTCTGGCATTGTACCTTTGGGTTCAGGTCAGAGAGTCCCCTCTCTGTTTCTGCATAATGAAAATATAGAGGAAATTGCCATTGCACAAATGACAGTTCAGAAAAAGTAACAGAGGTTACTTCAATTTGTAAAGAAATTGCTGTTTTTATTATTTATTTATTTTTAGAGAGAAGGGAAGGGAGAGAGAAAGAGGGAGAGAAACATTAGTGTGAGAGAGACACGGGATCAGTTGTTTCTGTATGTGCCCAGACCTGGGGCAGAACCTGCAACCCAGGTAATGGAACTGTAGAGAGCTTACGTTTTGTGGAACTAGGCCCAACCAGCTGAGCCTTACAGGTCAAGGCTATAAAGAAATTGCTGTTTTTAAATGAAAACAAGAGCTGATATTCAGAGATGTGTGATATCTGCTTTTGTTTCAGAAGTTGGAAAGCTAAGCTTATGCTTCCTCCTATTGTAATGTAAGTTAATGTATTTATTCAGGGCCACCAGACAATCCTTTGTTGTACTACAGCTAAGTCTAAGTAGATGAAGGTGCTGGTTATCTAGAGAAAGAAGACTTGTCTCAAATTTATTTCCTCTTTTTATCTTTTCCAGCTGATAGCAAGATGTCTTCAGGAAATGCTAAAATTGGGCACCCTGCCCCCAACTTCAAAGCTACAGCTGTTATGCCAGATGGTCAGTTCAAAGATATCAGCCTCTCTGACTACAGAGGTAAGAGCAGTTACATTAGGTTCATTGAAATGCAATTATTTTGCTATTTAGGGTTGGCTTGTTCAATTTTTGTATCTTTGTATGTTGTAAAATGATTTATGTCTCCTAGGCCAAGGTGTTTTGGGAGCCAAGTGATGATTATCAAGTTATTACAGGGTAGTTATTTTAGATCCAGACTATTCCGAAGAAAGCACATGCTTCATTATGCCTGAACATAGCAGCTCAGTTATCTTCTCAATACTCCTCAATTGTATTATTGGAGATAGTCTCATTATCTGTCTCATTATCACATTGTAAGAGGTCTTCAACAATTTAAAGTCTCATAGCTCATGTTTGGAGCTATGACACTGCTTGTTGGGTTTATGAAATATGTGTCACAGCTACTGTATTATTAGAGTATTTAGGCATATTCCCTTGACAGTTTTGCCCCAAGGGGAGAGTTGGTGTCACCATTGGAACAGCTCTCCTTTCTGTTACAGCTTCATGCAGAGACACATGTCAAGTTATAATAAGGCTCTCCTTTACCTCACAGTTGGGAGCAGCTCGGTCTTCTGGGATAATTAAGACTAGATTCCTTTTAATACAACCCTGAAAGTCAGGTGACAAGTATGCCTTTTTTTAGTGATGTGTAGTAATCAGTCCTCGGAGTCAGCTTTTGGGTAGAACATGTGACTAGGTTTCCTCACTTGTTGGTTGGAATGAGAACAGGTTGGTGGGACCCTATGGGGGGAAGCTTCTGGCAAACATGGTAAGTAGGATCATAGGGAGTTGACCCTGTCTCGAAAGTAAAAGCAGGATGTTTAGGAAGAGCTGCTTCCTGCCCTCTTTTTTTTTTTTTTTTTTTTTTTTAAGATTTTGTCTATTTATTTTTAGAGAGAGGGGAGGGAGGGAGAAAGGATTAGAAACATCCATGTGTGAAGGGAAATGTGGATCAGTTGCCTCTTGCACGCCCCTAGCTGGGGACCTGGCCTGCAGCACAACCATGCGCCCTGACTGGGAATCAAACCTGGAACCTTTCACTTCGTGGGAAGATGCCCAATGAACTGAGCTATGTTGGCCAGGGCTTTCTGCCCTCTTTGAAGCTGCTTGTTAGGCAGTGCCCAGGAGAGGTTGTTTGGAGGAGTTTCTACTGATTCTGATTTTCAAAGTGAATGTCAAAGGAGCAACGTTTTTTGACTCAAACATGGCCGCTTCTTGGAAGTGAGTATTTGTTCTAATAGCTCAGCCCATGAGGTGTGAGAGGCTACCTGAATTGGTCATCTGAGTAACTTCAGTAAAATTCCAACAAGAAATCCTGTTTTCTACCAGGATTTTTGGAATGTTTGCCATATAAAATTTTTCTTTTTTTTAATTAATTGAACATATATTATTCTCTTAATTTTGATACTTACATTTAGAAAAAAGATTTTATTTATGTTTAGAGCAAGGAGAGGGGAGGGAGAAAGAGAGGGAAACATCAATGTGTGGTTGCCTCTCGTGCGCCCCCAACTAAGGACCTGGCCTGCAACCCAGGCATGTGCTCTGACTGGGATTGAACCAGCGACCCTTTGCTTTGGAGTCCGGCACTCAGTCCACTCTCAATCCACTGAGCCATACCAGCCAGGCCTGCCGTATAAAATTTTTCTGTCAGGCTTGTTCGGAACATGTTTGTGGTGGTTTAGGTGATCACTTAAATCTTTCCATTCCATGACGGTGGTTCATTGTGAAAGAAGTGCATAGGCTCTGACTTCATCTTTTTGGTCTCTTAACTGCCCTGCAGCAGAGAATCCAGCATCTTAGCTTTTATTAGGCACTGATTGTAAGCATTGGCATTGGGCTATCCGGTAGATCACTGCATTCTTGCTTTTCTTCATTGCAGAACTTGGTGGCTGCTAATTTTAACTACCCAAAGAAGATCAAAATTAGACTGAACAGTGTTTGTTCTCTGATTGGCAGCTAATATGGAGACAGAAAAATAAAACATCTACTGGAAGGAACTTTTTTATATGCAGTGCCTCCTGCTGCAAGAGATTTTGAAAGTAGCTGCTAGGAGGCTAAGCGACATTTGTGTTTGAGCATTTTGGTATCTAACATTTGTCTCTGGTATTAACTTAAAAAGGCCTCCTGCCCTGACTGGCATAGCTTAGTGGGTTGGGTGTCGTCATACAAACGAAAGGTCGCTGATTTGATTGCCTGTCAGGGCATGTGCCTGGCTTGCAGTCCAGGTCCCCTGTTGGGGGCGTGTGAGAGGCAGCTGATCCCTGTCTGTCTTGCACATCAGTGTTTCTCTCCCTCTACTTTTTTCCTTCCTTCCCCTCTAAAAATGAATAAATAAAATCTTTAAAAGAAAAGACCTCCTTTTCTATGGGAAAATGTCTTTAGTTTTCTATATAAAGCAAGGATGTCTGTTTCAAAGGCTAATTTGGGGCTTTTGTTTTTTTCTAGGAAAATATGTGGTATTCTTCTTCTACCCTCTTGACTTTACCTTTGTGTGCCCCACGGAGATCATTGCTTTCAGTGATAGGGCGGAAGAATTTAAGAAACTCAACTGCCAAGTGATTGGTGCTTCTGTGGATTCTCACTTCTGTCATCTGGCATGGTAAAGCTGTTGGTCCATTTGGCATATGGACTTTTTAACTAAGCAGGAACTGGGATATGGAGGCTTTGGCAATAGTGTTTCTCTAGTATTGGCTTCTGGCTTCTCATGGAAGGAGGATAAAGGCTCTGACTTCCTCTTTTTGCTTTCTTATTACCTGGTAGCAGAGGAGAAGCAGCTTGGGTTGCATCTGAGTATACCCAAGTTTGATGTTTTTTTAGAGAAGTGAGGTCAGGAATGTTGGAAGGGGGATGTGTAAATACAGTTAATATATTTGCTACACAGGAGTTTGAATGAATGTGTATGCCTTTTGCTGTAGGGTCAACACACCCAGGAAACAAGGAGGACTGGGATCCATGAACATTCCCTTGGTGTCAGACCCCAAGCGCACCATTGCTCAGGACTATGGGGTTTTAAAGGCTGATGAAGGCATCTCATTCAGGTATATACCTGCGGGAATGGGGACTGACATTCATCAGGAGAGGTATGATTGGTTGAGGGCCTTCTATTTGGAGAAGGAACCCTGATCTGTACAGACTCCTTTCTCATTTTATTTTTTTACCCGTTTTATTAAGAAATAATTAATATACATCACTGTGTTAAGTTTAAGGTGTACAGTATGATGGTCTCATTTCATTCTTTATGTAGGGGCATCCTCACTAAGGGCAAGGCCTGTGCAAGTCTGGGAGACTAGCCCATTCCATTGCTTCTGTATTCTAACAAACCAGTTTTTAAACCTGTACTGCCTTTTCCTCAAACCTTCAATCTCTTCTTCCCAGGGGCCTCTTTATCATTGATGAAAAAGGTATCCTTCGCCAGATCACCGTAAACGACCTTCCTGTTGGCCGCTCTGTGGATGAGACTCTGAGACTAGTTCAGGCTTTCCAGTTCACTGACAAACATGGGGAAGGTAATTCAGTCTGCCTGGTGACAAGACAGCAGAATGGTGGTAGAGTGGGAAAAGTGTAGGGACAAAGTCTGTCAAATAAGAAGGAGGGTGATTTTATGTCCCTTCGAGAAATTGAAGTCTCTGAATTATAGTGGGTTGTGGGGGTAGGGTAATGAAAAACCTTGGGGAGGAGAATGTAAAGGCTGTATACTATTCCAACTGTACATTACCAGCTTTTTCCCTACTCATTTAGAATTATTCACTACTCCACATTTAACTTATTACAGGAGTGTAGGAAGATCTTGTAGGTGTATAAGGGTGAAATGAAAGGTTGAGAACCACATCTAGATTTAAAGTTTGCCATTCTTGACGTGTTTATTGGGAGAGGAGTTAATACGTGTAATCCATATTTGTTTTATTGGGGTTTTAAAAAATAAAAGTAATGTATGACTAGCTTTGAAATTTGGAAAATAAAGTAGGACTACTACAACTTACCCGAAGACAATAAGCAGATACAGCTAACACATTTCTATTTTTTTGTTGTTGTTAAGATTTTATTTATCTTTAGAGAGAGGGGAAGGGAGGGAGAAAGAGAGGGCAGGAAACATTAGCCTGCAGCCTAGTCATGCGCCCTGACTGGGAATTGAACCCGTGACTTTTTGTTTTGCAGACCAGTGCTCAATCCACTGGGCCACACCAGCCAGGGCTATTTTTTAAAAATATATTTGAGGAGAGTTAGAGCTAGAAGGTTTCAGATGAAACATCAAGGTTCTTCATTTAGAAGTTTCAGAGTCAAAGATAATGTGTGTGTGAGTCTGACCTTGTAAAATCTAAACACGATTCAGCAGATACCACTTAAGGATTTTATTTTATTTTTTTAAAAGATTTTATTTATTTATTTTTGGAGAGATGGGAAGGGAGGGAGAAAGAGAGGGAGAGAAACTTTGATGTGTGTGAGAGATAAATTGACTGGTTGCCTCTCACAGCCCCTAACCAGATACCCGGCCCACAACCCCAGGCATGTACCCTGGCTGGGAATCAAACCTATGACCTTTTGGTTTGCAGGCTGATGCTCAGTCCACTGAGCAACACCAGCCAGGGGTCAATTTAAGATTTTTAGTTTAGCATTTGCTAAGAGTATAGGCCCTTTTCTTTTTGCTTCAGCACTAGTACTTCTCTACACACATTTTTAAAATTGATTTTCAGAGAGAAACCCTGATTGGTTGTTCCACTTATTTATGCATTCACTGGTTGATTCTGTGTGTTCCCTGACCGAGGATCAAACCCACAACCTTGGCATATGGGGAGAGTGCTCTAACCAAATGAGCTACCTGGCCAGGGTCTCTCCTTAAATATTCTTTTTTTTTTTTCTCCTTAAATATTCTGATTGCTGATACTGAACTACATGATACCAGCTTCTGAATTTGTAAGGCTGTAGCTTTTTTACTCCCTTCTCCATTCCCTAGTAGTGTTGGTATGAGACAACCTTATCCCAACTAGTAGTTGGTTTAGTTTTTACTTAGTTTAGTTAGTTTAGTAGTTACTTAGTTCCTGCGGCTGTAGGTGCTGGATATGTGGGGGGTAGAGGATCATGAACCCTGCCCCCCCAACTTAATGTAATTGAGAACTGGATTGATCTCAGTAATGTAATTGAAATCAGATTAAGTGCTCAGGTGAACCTGGACAAATATCTTGCATTATTATATTTACTCTAGAAGTACTTCAAACTAGCTTTCTAAAGCTCTTTGAACTCTTGATACTGTGATTTAAAGAAGATAGAAGTTGTTAGTCTGTATTAGTGGTTATCTGTTTGGGGGACCCAAAAATGAAGCTTGGCTAGAGTGGGAGGCAGGGATCAATAGGGACCAATGAGCACCGGTATCAGAAGGCACCTTTTGTAAAAGCTTGTGTGGGACTAGATTGAGGGAGCAGAAGGCTGCTGAGACTGCCCCCTAGTGGGAGGGGTGAATACAAAGACAGTGGCAAAACTGGCCCTTTACTGAATTTTCTGAAAGGACCTTGCTCCCTGGCTAGACTGTTGAACTGAAGCGGTCATGACTGACTTCAGACTCTGTTGGTCTCTGCTGTTTCCCATCCCACTAGAACAGACACAGCTTTCTGTGTGCAGCCTTTTATGGCTTATGGTAGTTAACATTTGAGAGTCTATGAATACTAAGCAGTTTTTATGAAGTACATTATATGTGTTTATTTGACAAGTAACCCTACCTTCCTGTTTTTTTTCAAACTTTAAAAAAAAGTTTTTTATTTTAGAAGAAGGGAGAGTGAGAAGCATCAATTTGTTGTTCCACTTATTTATGGTTGATTCTTATATGTACCCTGACTGGGGATAGAACCCACAACCTTGGCATATCAGGATGATGCTCTAACCAACTGAGCTACCCGGCGAGGGCCCTGTGGGTTTTTTTTTTGTTGTTGTTGAGATGTAATTGAAATAACATTAGTTTCAGGTGTGCTGCATAGTAATTTGTATTCATATGACCTACATTTCTGTTTTTAAGGACCAGTAAAACCAATACTTAAACACAGCACTTATTTATAGTAAAATGTTGGAATAAAAAATAAAGCCCTTTTGCTTATGGTAATTAAAATACTGAAAAAGTTGTGTATAGGGCCTTCTGTGTTGGGGCCATTCCCTCATGCTGAGATTTTCATGGCTAGGGTCATTTTCTTCTTGGAGAGTCATGGTACTTCAATTGCACTTGAAAGCTGGTTTATATGGTACCCAAACAGTTCTGCTGGACTCAGTATTACTGTTATTTTTTTAAAAGATTTTATTTATTCATTCTTAGATGGGAAGGGAGGGAGAGAGGGAGACAAACATCAATGTGTGATTGCCTCTCAAGAGCGAGCCCCGCCCCCCCCCCCCCCACGGGGATCCTGGCCTGCAACCCAGGCATGTGCCCTGACTGAGAATTGAACCGGCAACCCTTTGGTTCACAGGCAAGCACCCAATCCACTGAGCTACCCCAGTCAGGGCTATTGTTATTTTTTTTAATCTTCACCTGAGGACATTTTTTATTAATTCTAGAGGGAGAGAAGAGACATCGATTTGTTGCTTTTCTTTTTTTTTTTTTTTTTTAAGATTTTTATTATTTTTAGAGAGGGGGGAAGGGAAGGAGAAAGAGGGAGAGAAACATCAATGTGTGGTACCTTCTCACATATCCACTACTGGGAACCTGTTCTGCAACCCAGGCATATGCCCTGACTGGGAATTGAACTGGTGACCCTTTGGTCTGCAGGCCAGTGCTCAATCCACTGAGCCACACCAGCCAGGGCTAGACAGAGGAATCTTGATTTCCTGTTAGCAGCTAGTGCCAGACTTTTGACTGCCTGTGGCCTGGTCTTTGCTTTTATGGAGCTTGTTTGTGCTTAAGATCTGTGTTTTAACTCTTTGGTGCCACTAAAGACAGTAACCGTATAATAATCAAATGGGAATTTCAGGAAGGTAATGGCAGCTGGGTCTGTCATTTAGCACTTGTTCCATCCACACCTTGTTCCCAGACAGCTGGATGCAGTCTTGACATTTGAGGCTATTCCTTGGACTGAAAGGGTCTTCCCTTTTCTCACTTGAGCAAGTGAGATTTTTAAAAAAAATCTTTACTGACGGAAATGCTTATTGATTTTAAAGAGGGGGAAGGGAGGGAGAAAGGAAGGGAGAGAAACATTGATTGGTCACCTGCCACATGTGCCCAGACTGGGGACTGAACCTGCAACCTAGGCATGTGTCCTGACTGGTAATAGAATCTGCGACACTTTGGTTCATGGGAAGACGCTTGAACTGAGCCACACTGGCCAGAGCTGAGCAGGTGAGACTTACTGCTTTGTTATTGGTGACTATATGTCTCTTAGAAGACAAGTAGTGAAAACACAGTGGAAAAATCAGCAATGGTCCCCTTGCCTCACTTCAGATTAGCCAAATGAGCATTGCTAGCTGAGGATCCTTGTAGGAGTGTAGGAAAAGGTTGAAGGCTGTGCTTTTTACATGTGTGTGAAAGATTCAAACTCAGTCCTTTTGCTTAGCAGGGGGTGGAAGGCAGGCTGAGTGCATGCAGGGCCTTCTGACTTAACACTGAGGAGGAAGAAATAGCTAGTGTTATGGGTTTAAACAGCCCTGGCTTTGTCATTTATTTAGCTTAATTTTTTCTTGGGTATTGGGGCAAGTCATTTAAGTTTTTACACCAATTTTTATTGTGGTTTTACAAACATATGACATAATTTGTCATTTTAAGTGTACAATTCAGTTGCATTAATTACATTCACATTGTTGTGCATCCATCACTGCTATTTTCTGATCTTTTTCATCACCCCAAACAGGCTGAAACCATTAACCAAAAACTTGCCATTCCCCTCTCCCTCCAGCCTTTGGTCATTTCTGCCTTGTGGCTGTGAATTTGCCTATTTTAGATATTTCATGTAAGTGAAGTCATACAATGTTTGTCCTTGTTTGGGCATGTGTAGCATGGATCAGATCTTGTGTACCACATTTTGTGTATCCATCTGTTGATGGACACAGGGTTTTTACCTTTGGGCTATTGTGACTAATGCTGCTAGAATATTGGTAAACAGGTGTCTGAGTCCTTGTTTCCAATTATTTTGGGTAAATGCATAGGAGTGGAATTGCTGGGTCATGTTTAGCTTCTTGAGAAACTGCCAAAATTTAGCATAGCAGCTGCACCTTTTCACAGTCCTACCAGCAATACCAAGGGTTCTCTATATCCTTACCAACACTTATGAATTTTTTCTTATACCATAACCATCCTAGTGGGTATGGTAGCCGATAGCGGTTTTGATTTGCATTTGGCAATGTTAAGCATATTTTCATGTGCTTATGACTATTTGTGTCTCTTTGGAGAAATGTCTATCATTTTTCTGTAAGTTGGGTCCAATGTCATTCTTTTGCATGTGGAAATCCAGCTGTCCCAGCATCATTTTTGAAGAACATGTAAGCTTATGTTTAAAAAGTGTATTGGAAGCATACATAAAATTGCAGAGGACATGAATACACATTTATCTATTGTCTGTTGTTAACAATTCTTGCCTTATATTCTTTATACAGGTTATTTTTAGAACAAAGGATACAGTTGAGGCTGTTGCTTAATTTTTTTAAATTAAATTTTAGCACTGGCCAGTTGGCTCATTTGGTTGGAGCATCATCCCATACACCAAAAGGTTGTAGGTTCAATCCCCAGTCAGGGTGCATACAGGAGGCAGCTGATTGATGTTTCTCTCCTTTCCTCTCTCTCCAAAAACATAAAAAAACAAAAAACATATCCTCAGGTGAGTTAAAAAAACTAAATTTGAAGTGTTGAATCAATAAATTATATGTAACAGGGCTATGGTGAAGATTAAATGGCATGTTTGTTGTTAGCCTTGCACTAAAAGGCTGAATGATCCAGACTAGTAGGTTAGATTTCCTGGTACTTGAGTGATTTAGGCTCTTTAGGGCTCAGATTTGGTTTTGAGGCATCCATTTGTCTATGGGAGGAGGGTGGAGGGTGGAGCTCACCGCTGAGCAAATTATTAATTAGTGGTAATGTTCTCTTACAGTGTGCCCAGCTGGCTGGAAACCTGGCAGTGATACTATCAAGCCTGATGTCCAGAAGAGCAAGGAATATTTCTCTAAGCAGAAGTGAGCACTGGGCCATTATAGGGTCATGGCAGCATTGTACAGCCATGAGAACAAAACCTCTCTTTTACTATTGTCATGCTTAAAACACAAGATCTTAGATTTAGGCCAGATGTGGTCTGTGATAAAACAGGCCTTTCCTGCAGGGTTTGGGGAGGCCAGCCTTCCTTTTTCTGGAGGAAATGACCTGAACTTATGAAGCAGGCCAACTGACATGTACAGTAGCGGGGCATCACCATTTTTTGTGTAGTTTCTATTAAACTTGAACTGAGGCCTTGTTGTTTGTTTATTTTAAAGGGCATTAGCCTTTGATTTACTACTCTTTGCTCCTTCGTTAGGGGAAAGTGAGAAGTGAGAGCTGCTTCAGAATCAGGAAATTATAGAGGGGAAATGCAAATAGGGAATGGAACTAAACCGGGGTATTAACATTTTGTTTCACTATATCTGGGAAAAGAGCAAGACCTGCTGTGGTGTTGGCTGTAGTCCTTCAGTTTATTTTATAGGCTGCACTGTAGGTTACAGCTCCAGTGACATTGATTTCTTGGGCATTTACCCTTTACACTATTGGGAAAGCTGCATGAGAACCTGAAGCTTGGCTTTGTCTCATAAAAGCCCGCTACTGGTTCTGTAAAAGATCAGAATTAGAGGCTCTGTACCTTTGGAACAGAAAGGGGGAGAAGACCTAGCACATGGGCTGGTGTTTGTAGGGTAGGACATTTGGTATCAGAAGCACAGGGTTGAATACTTCTCACTTTCCCTGGGTTCTCGCCTTGCTTTGAGGGTAGCCCCTTTTTTTGGCCCTCGTCGTTCTGAGGTAGTGGTGAGTGTTGGGACAACTCCTGGGCCCTTGTGGTTAGGGCAGATTCAGAATGGAGGATACTTCAGTGTATACTAATGGTGATCTTCCAGATGACTTTTATCAGCTATCCTCAGCCTACTGATACCTTCAGTATTCTGTACTGTGAACAGCAGTACAGGATTCCCAGGGCCTTCAATAACAGGTGACACACCGCTTACTATAATGCTAAGCATCGTTTCTACAATGTATTACAGCCCTGGCCAGCTTGGCTCAGTTGGTTGGAGTGTCATCCCAGAATTGAAAGGTTGCTGCTTCGATTCTGGATCAGTGCACATGCCCTGGTTGCAGGCTCAGTCCCCAGTTGGGGTGAGTGCAGGAGACAGCTAGTCAGTGTTTCTTTTCATGTCTGATGTTTCTCCCCCTTCCTCTCTCAAATGAGAATAAAATAAACATTAAAAAACCTTACTCAGTCCCTAAAACAACACTGAAACACTTACTGTTTTTTTAGGTTTTTATGTTTAGAGGGGAAGGGAGGGAGAAAGATGGAGAGAACACAGACTGGTTGCTTGCATCCCCCAAGCTGGGGGCCTGGCCTATGACCCAGGTATGTGTTCTGACTGGGAATGAAACCAACAACCTAACAACCTTTGGTTCTCAGGCTGGCACTCAATCCACCAAGCCACACCAGCCAGGGCCAGAGACATTTATTTGTACCATCACTTTGAGGATTATTGCCTCTAAACTCTATCAAGTAACATCTTGGAGCACTGCAGAACATACATTCCAAAGCAGATGGGAATTTTGGATCTGCCTCCCCCCTACCCGCTATTGAAATAATTAGTTGCCTTGGTCTTAGATTTCTTGCCTTGACAAAATGTCTCTGAGCCATGTTACCTTCATTGAAGGTCTCTACTATAATTCTTTTATCAAAAGTAATCATCTTTTACCTAAAATAAAATCTATGCCTTGCCAAAAGTCCTAGCAAGTACCACTAGTGTAAATAGGGATCCCTCAGGGAGCGGGGGAGGGGAGAGGAGGGTATCAAGGACCAGGAGTTGCAGGTGGTGAGGTCCTGGGGCTGAGCCACCCTTGGGTTCTGCTGGGATTCTGAGGCTTGTTGGGTATGAGTGTGGTCAAGAGAAGCTCTGGGGATGAAGAGCTAGTCTGCTCTGAGGGTTGGGCCAAGCCCAACAATGCCAAACGTTGGGCAGGTGGTGTGGAAAAGTAGGCCTTCTGCTCTTCTGAATAGCGCTCCTGAGGTGTCACAACATCCCTGTACGCCCAGTCACGCCAATGAAAATTGAAGCCTTCAAGCAGGGCAATTCGGTCAGCTCTTGCAGGTACACAGTCGAGGGGTTTAGTGGGTGGCAGATCTGGCACCTCTACTCCTGGCAGCAGCACTACCCCTCGAATGGCAAACCAGCCCCCAAATCGGGGATGTATGCACACACCTGATATATGCTGGGGAGAGGGTAAAGAAAAGTAAGCTCATGAATGTCACCTTGGCACCAAGTTCAATTACCATCAGTGCAACTAAGCTTATTCATTTCTTACTCAGCATACAGTGACTCCACATTGGAACCTGTAACTGAGCAACCTTTTCATGAACCTTTTCTGGCCATGAGGAAAGGTTTCGGAAGCTAAGCATCAACTTTGAAGTCTCAGCACTGATCTAATCACTGCTCTGCCCCCTCCATTCTGTAACAGGGTTTTACAGACTAGGTTCTCTGACCCAGTGTCCCAAGGTGGGACTTGCAGAAAGCACATGGGGCTGGACCTCTGCATTGTGCCTACAAACTCCTTTTCCCATGGGAGGTGGAGGAACCTGAGACCTGGTATCTTGATGGGCCTTTACCATTTCCTGTCTCTAGTCATTCATACTTGACCTCTGACCTGGGTTCCCCAGGGGTCAGCCTCTACATCCTGTCGTCGGTAGTAGTAAGCAGCTCCTGCCACGTGGGCTGCTGTCTGGGCCAGAATCTTGGGGCGCCGGTTGGGGTGTACCTCGTAGTCAGCGATGACTTCCATCTGTAGCTCTGGGATGCTCTGGGATAGAGGACAAGATGGAGGCTTCTTTCAGCATGAGAGGAATCATGACCTGTCCTAGAGAGTCCTAATTCCTGTTAACATGGTCCAGTCCCCAGAAGTGATGTTTGAAGGGAAAACATAACCTTAAATTTGGGGGAGAGGTTCCAGTGTGAAGAAAACGGTAATTCTGTCCAGGAGGGCCCATGTTTGAAGGTCTTGCTCAGGAACCTCCATAAGGGGTGACTTGGCTCTGCCCTCCAGAGTACCAGTGTATGTGTATGTATGGAAGCATGTACATGTTGAGTGTGTGGTGGGGAAAAACTGTCCTCAAAAGGCCCCAAAGGCAGCATAAAGCTTCCAGGTTAGGGTAAAGATAGGTGAGAGATGCCTAGGGGATGTTGGGCTTATTTCTATTTCACTTGGAGGTCAAGGAAGTCTGGTCTGAAGTTCACAGAGTTGCCCTTCAGTGTAGGGTAAGAATGATTTCAGACCTGGGGGCCTGCTAGAGGAAGGTGGCTGAACCTGGACTGATCAGGCAGAACAGGGACAGGTGGTAGTAATGTCAAGGTTGGCTTTAGGATATCATCCTAAAGGTCTAGATACTGCACTGAGCTTGGAGGAGCTCAAAGCAGTTGCAGACTGGGGAAGCTGGAGGAGGATATGAATGTTGCTCACCTCTCTAACGCGGCCCAGATGGTAGGCCACACACTGGTCCACTGGGTCAGTCACTGATTGGAGGTGGCAGCTCTGCAGGAAGGGCTTGAGGGCCCGGTCAAACATGGCAGGTGTGCTGAGTACCAGGAAAGCCAGGGTAGGTCCTGGCAGGCGTAGGTGGAAGGCTGGTGGTAGAAGTGCATTGTACCATGCCACCTGGAACAGAAAATTCATACCTTAACCTGGCATTTAAGGCTTCATATATATTTTTTTTCTTTTTTAATTTTTATTTTAATTGTTGTTCAAGTACAGTTTTCTTTTACTCCCATCCCAGCCCACCCCCCGGCTTCATATATTTTGCCCCAGCCTCCAGCTCATTCATTGAATCCTTGAATTTCTACTGATGATTTGTGATGTGTGTTTATGGAGGACTTGCCTGAATTGGACAGGATGTTTAGAATACAGAGGCAGAGAACTCTTGAACAACTAGGAACAAAAAGAAATTGATTGTACTGTGATTGGTGCAATGAGAGGGCCAGGTGAAGGTCCTCTGAAATCAGAAAAGGCTTCTTGGAAGCTGGGTCTTTAAGGCTGGGAGGCAAGCTGACAGGTTGATATGGGGAGGAAGAATCTGTTGTGTATTCTAAATGGAGGGGACAACATAAAGAGAGGCAAAAAGTACAGGGCATATTTGGAGAATAGCAAATTGTCTAATTTGATAGAAGTAGAGGGTTTGTAGAGAGAGAAGCAGAGGGAGAGAAAGGCTGAAGAGATCAGTAGGAAAGATTGGCTTTGAATACCAACTTAAGGAATATGGGTCTGATTTGGTAATAACACAGGCCACTGAAGATTTAAGGAGCAAACTGACCTGATCAATTTTGAGAAAGATTAATCTGGCTGCAGTATGGAGGACAGATTGGAGGCAAAATGACAGCAAGGAGTCTACTGCAGTAAATCCAAATTAGAAATGGCCTGGACCAGAGCATAGATGTGTTGGATGGAAGAGAATGGATTTGAGAAATTCGGAGACTGATTCCTAAAGGTCCTTGTAGCTGATTGGATGTGGGGTTGAGAGAAGTAGGAGCCTAGAATGACTGGCAGGTCTTCAGTACAATAGCTCCAACTACCCAAGTCCACCTGACCCACCAGATAGCATCCTTACTGTCCCCCATACCTGCTACCTACCACCTCCACACCTGTACTCAAATTGTTCCAGATATTTGAGATGTACATAAACCTTCCTCCTTCTAATCTGTTTTCATATAAAGCTCAACTCTGTTTTTTCTGGAAAGTCCTCTCTCTCAAACTAGATCCAAATTCCCCCTCCATCTACATCCTCTACCAGCACTGCTATGGGCCACTCAGTGGAAGGGGTGAGAATAGCCTGTCTCTTAAACATTAGGCAAAAGCCTCAAGCTACACAGCTCAGTGCAGGAGGCACTGGACATGGAGGAAATGGACTTATGTAAACAAGGGAAAGTTGTGGAGCCAGACTTCTGTGTAATTCGGGTAGAGTTTATATACCCAGCCCAGTGCTAGTGAGTGGCAACATCGTGAATCATCCTTCTGCTAGTGGATGGAACAAACAGACAGTTGTTTGCTTGTTCAACAACAGGAATGTCCTTCCCTTCTCAAATGACCTAGACCCTAGCCATGCAAACGTTCCAAGCCTCGCTCTCTCTTAACTCCTTCAGGAAACTTCCAAAGTGACTCTGGCCCCAAGGGTGCCTTTCTTCCTGTTAATTATGTAAGTGACAGAGCCACAAGGACACTGGATCATATGGTGTCTCTCATTCATCAGTCCGGCACTGTCTGGGGGTAAAAGGACAAATATGCAACTGCTTCTACCTACCCAAGCCCCCTTTGACACTGTCCTAGTAGATCGGATGGACAAGGGACCAAAGGAACTCGGGAAGGCTTCCCGGCCTCACGCCACTATCACCGCGACCAATTATACACCTCACCCTAGCATCGCAGGAGAGATAAACCAACCTGGAAGGGGTAAACCTCGAAGCCAAAAGGGCACAACGTGTTCTCAATTTTCTGTTTCAGTTCTGTGACTTGAGGGTCCATGCTGAACGCTACACGCCGAGCTTGCTGGGGAATGGAGTCTGAAAGATAGCCTGAGTCGTTAACGTTCAGGGTAGCTTGGACTTCATTTCCCAAAAATTTGTGGGACGCGTAGCGGGACTCTGCGCGATGCATACTGGGATACGTAGTTCATTTGGTCCTTAGAAACAACCACTGTAGAATCAGAAAGACTCGGTTTCCCGGCAAGCTTTACGGTAGGGGTGTGGCTGCACGTATTGCCTCCAGGGAAACGTAGTTCGGTAGCCAGCTTCAAGGGTTTTCTCCGTGAGAAGCGAAC
>CM052542.1:27956267-27976889 GCA_028533065.1 Trachops cirrhosus | reverse complement strand
CCCCCCCCCCCCCCCCCCCCCCCGGTTCCCCAAGAACGCCTTCCCCCTGTCTAGTCCCAGAGGCGCAGTTTTGGTCTGATATTGCATCCTTATCCTTAGTATTCCCTATTTCAATCTGATATTGTGGCCTTTCTTGTGCTGTGCGTCGGTTATCCCGTGCTGGGAGAGTAAGGGCACAAGACGCCAGGGAGACAGCCCCCTGCTGCAGGCTATGAGTAAGAGTCTGAGCTGGTCAGAGCAGCTCGACGCGCTTCTCAGTGCTACTGATGGAAATATGGCCAGGATTAAGGTAAGGGGAAGTGGGGATCCGGTTTGGGAATGTGGGATAAAGGACTCAGATCTCATTTAACATGCACTTATTTTTTTTATTTTTTTTTTTTGTAGCAGCGATTGTATCCCCTTGGCGTCTCTGCTGCAGGTAAGTATTGCCCCTTTTTCTATCCCCTTTCAGAATCTCTTTTCCCCCTTCAGGAAGATCTCTTTCAGGGTCTTCCTTTTCCAGCACCTGTACCATCCACTTTTCCTTCCAAGTGTCCAACTATTTCCTTTCTTGAACAAAGATCTGTACCCCATCGTCCCACCCCCAAGTCTTCTTTCCTCAGCAGGAGACCTGACTGGAACCTGAATTTCTCCTCATCATTTGCCTCCCCAATCAGGAACCCAAGCTCAACAGCCTTGGGCTCTAGAGACTCCTCTTGTGCCAGAGAGACTGAGTTGGGCTGAGGCCCATAGCACATCTCTCAGGGATGAAGTTACTATTCTCAGATCCCAGCTTCGATCCCAGGCTCAGGTGAGGCTCGAAATCTTAGGCATGTATGTATGGTGTTGTGTGAGAACAACCCATGTTGGGGAAGCCCCTTACCCCGTAGCTCATGTGGTTTTCTGCCTGGGTAGGTGACTGAGGCACTAAGGCAAGCTGTGCAGGGCCTGCTGGAAGAGCAAGAGCAGCAGAAGTACCAAATTTGTGCCCTGGAAGGTATCTGCCCAGTTTATTTCTTCATACACAAAGCCTTATACATATGCAAACAATTTTATTGCACACCTGTTGTATGTGCATTTGCATCTTGATTTGAAAGTGGAGTCTCTAGGCTTGTATGTGAAGCTCTTAGAGGGGTTGATCCCCCAACTTGTCCCATTATAGCATCACTAAGGTTGCTGCAGGGGGGCCCAGAGCGGAAGGCTCTTCTTTTGGAGCAACGCCTGGACAGGCTGAGAAGGGAACTGCAGGGTCTTCGAATCCAGGTGCAGGAACAGGCCCAAGCCCAGATACAAGCAGGACCACAAAAGTGCAGTGCTACCAGTGGCCTTCACCAAGAGCTGCAGAATGAGTAAGTGATGGGCAAGACTTCCCCTTCAGGCCTTTGAATTCCACGTACTCTGGTAGCCTCCTCTGGGCTTGTTGATTGGCTTTAGATGGACTGCTGTCATCCCCGCAGGAGGCAACTGCTATGGGAGGAGTCAGAGATTCTGAGGGAGGAACTGAAGTTGCTGCGGGACCAGCTGAGTAAGTAAAAGACTGGAGGAGGGTATGAGTTCACCTGTTCCCTTTTCTGGAAAGCCTTCTTTTTCTCCCAGTAAGTGGCCATAGCTCTAACTGCTTGAGCTACTTAGCAGTCTGGCGAAGTATTTGGTCTTGCCTCCAAAGGTATGAGTCTACTCTCCCTGGTCAGCTTGGAAGCTTCCTGTTTTCTGGACCAGCATGTTTATATCTCAGTTCAGCACCATACTGGGCACAAGGCAGGGAGGGGGAAGGAAAGAAAGTGGAGAACAGCTTTCTTACATTTTCTCTCATCTGCAGCCCAGCATCAGGAGCTGATGCTGAAACAGATGGCTGAGGGGCGGCAAGCTCAGGCCCGCAGCTGGAAGGTAGGACCAGGTTTGGACCTATCCCTTCAAATCTCCCTGTGGAGGCTCCTTCCTTTCTCTGTCTATCCTGTTCTGCAGGCAGGCCAAGATACCCTCTCCTACCTCTTTCTCTTCCCTGTGATGACTCCACCTCCCTTCAAAGCCCTTCTTCCTAAGCCCTCTGTTCCAGGCCATGAGAAACTGTCCTTGCCACTAAGGGTTCCATGTGTGCTGAGCAGGCCCATTATGGGGATGTGGGGAGTGTTTCTCCTGGAGAGGGAGAGGTTTGGTTCTACCTGGCACCATAATCTGGCAGATGTTGGAGCAGTTGCAGAGTGGCCAGGAGGGCAAGGAGGCTGCCAGGATTGAGGCCCAGGATGCCCGGCGGGACCAGGACTTCCTCAGGTCAGGGGGTATGAATGCCTGTGGCAGTGGAAGGGATTTGTTTCACAGAGGCCAGTCATTGGGGTCCAGAGTTTTGATATTCTATATATGACTTGGGCCAGTAGGGGCAGTAGGAGTATTTGGGATATAGTCCATAAGGGAAGTACTGAGCATTCTTTACTTGATATGGAGTCACTGAGGTATCTTTATGCATTTGGAGGATAAAGGGGGAGTTCTGGCCTCAGAAGGAAGACAGTTCTGTGCTGGAAGGGCCGCCTTGACCCACCATCACCATTTCTGCCTTTGATTTTGTTTCCTTTTCCAGGACTTCCGTCCACATCCTCCAGTCTAAGCTACCCCTAGCTGCCACCTTTGCCACATCTCTTCCTTCATCTAGCTCTGAAGCCGTTCGTGAAAACAGTAACTGTAGCTGGGAACTTTTAAGGAAGCTAGGTGAGGATAAGGGCAGGGATTCCAGTTCTGCGAGAGGCTAAATCTGAATGGTGCCCGAATGCCACCTTCGTAATTGTTTGGCACTAGGTAGAATGGAATCTCTTCCTCTTTCTTTGTGAGTCCATCAACCTCTTCTGCTACTTATCCCAAGTCAGGCCTATATTTCTCTCTGTATCAGACAGGTCCAGGGCCTAGTTCTGTGTATCACAGTGTTTGCTAATGTTTCTTTTTCTCTTTTTCCTTTCTCTCCTCTTAGATCTCCAGAAGAACACTCTTTCTAACCTGGAACCTAGCAACTTTCAGCTCCAGGCCCAGAGCATTGAGCAGGAGGACCTGTCCTTTAATGGCTCCAAGATACTCCTGAGTGACCTGTAAGGACTTGGAAGAGTAGTAAGATAAAGACTTCTTTGCTCACCTTCCCCTCCAAGCCTTGTTTCTGGGCTCCCTGCCCCTCCCCTCTTGATCCAGCTGGTATCTGCCCTCCCTACTGAGGCTTGTCACTGCCTGCCTACCTGCCCACCAACTGCAGTAAAATGGTTTAACTCTCCCTGATGTGTTTTCTGTGAATTTACATCCACATGGGATAGACTCAGCTGTACCTTTTCTTCCTGTAACATGACTACTTCTTGCCACTGCTTTGTCTGAAATCTAAGTTAAAGACATTTATAACTGTACCTTCTGAGTTCAAATTCTGTGCTCAGTGGAACTTGGATGGGGGTGGGAGCTTCCATTCTGGTGGGTAGAATGAGGTAGGACAAAGCTCTGGGGCAGTACTGTTGTGGGGATGCAGAAGCAGGCAAGACACTCTAGTTGGCCATGGGTGTGGGCAATAGGAGGCTTTCTCTCCTTGCCTCCAGCTTCTGCTCTTGAGGCTCACTCCCACCCTTTCACACCTCCTCATTATTAGCAGCCCAGCCTACATTTCTGTAGCAGTCTACTTCCTGGTCTCTCTTCTTTCAATCTCTCTGCCTCTAATTGAGTGGCTTTCATAATTTTTTGACTGTGACCTCCAGTAAGAAATAGTTTACATTATAACTTAGTAAGTACATATGTATATATTTATTAACTGAAACAAATTTAATGATTTAATGCTTATGCTTACTAGGATTGGTGCACTTTGGTATTTCCTATTTCATTAAAAAAATGCTTTGTGGCAACTGGTTCTGATCCTTCCACCATTGGGTTGCTCTTTGGAAGATATATCTTCCTAGGTAGACTAAGGGTAGCATTACTTTCTTTTTACCTGGGCTTTGTATTCTAGACAGGATTTTCGTAGTAACAGTACCTCACTGAAGTTTCATGAGATCTCTTCTGTGGCTAAATGTAGCCAAAAGATAATGCCATTCATCAAAGTGGATGTTTATTGAGCATAATACATACCAGTTCTGGTATGTATTTGCCCTGAGCTAAGGTGTGCAATGGGCTCATTTAAAGGTCCCAGCTCTTAGCTCAGTCCCGTTGGGAAGACGAGACGGTTATCTGAAGTAAAAGCATCACAAAAGGCTGATGGCAGGAACTACTTCCTTTATGGGGTACATTCAAGGCCCTGGCATAACAGGTCATAAAGAGTGGCCTTTGACACCTGAATAAGGCAATCCTTGGTTCTTACCCTTCAGCATTAGGGAGATTGCTGAGAGTGGAATGGTAGAGACCAGGCCTGGAACAAACAGAACCTGTTTACTTGATCTTAGCCAAAAGGCTGAGAAGCGATCAAACAGCTTGTTAAAAAACAAACAAACAAACAAAACTCCAAAAACTTCCCATCAAGGCTCATCTTCCTGCTGAACCAGGTATATGGAACCCCTGACTTTTATTAATTCATTTTTAATTAAAACATTTTTTAGAGAGAGAGGAAGGGAGGGAGACAGAAGGAGAGAAACATTGATGTGGGAGAGAAACATTGATGTGAGAGAGAAACATTGATGTGAGAGAGAAACATCAATCGGTTGCCTCTGATATGTGCCCCATCTGGGGCTGAACCAGCAACCCAAGCACGTGCTCTGATCAGGAATCGAACTTTTTGCTTTGTGAGATGATACCCAACAACTGAGCCACCTGGTCAGGGTAGGAACACCTGACTTTTAAATCTTTTTACTAGTCAGGTCATACATCTGGCATGGTGGCATTATTCAATTCTACTTGCTACCAGTACTGTACTTATTCATCAACTACTTTTATTAGAGAGTTGGAGACAGGTTTGCAAGGGTGCCAGAGCTGTAACAGCAGAAACATTTAATGGCTATGTAGGACAGTGGTATTTGAACTGTCACCAGGTGGCAGCACATGACTTGTTTCCAGAAGAATAATACAGAAAAGGCTTTGAGTCAGGGGGACCAGGCTAGGGTGCTCTCTTTTCTCCCTTTAGAGAGCCTGTGAACTAGTCTTCCTAAAACTCTCCTGTTGAGGCTTCTGTCCTGCTAGAAATCTTTTACATACAACATAAAAAAGAAAGGACAAATTTGGCATTGAAGCTCAAGCCACATTCTTTTTTTTAATATTTTATTTATTTACTTTTAGAGAGAGGGGAAGGGAGGGAGGAAGAGAGGGAGTGAAACATCAATGTGAGAGAGAAACTGCCATCAGTTGCCTCTTGCACACCCAGAATTGGGGACCTGGCCCACAACCCAGGCATGTGCCCCTGACTGGGAATTGAACTGGCGACCTTTCCGTTCACAGGCCACTGCTCAATCCACTGAGTCACACCAGCCAAGGCTAATTCACATTCTTAAGTCCTACCACACATCTTTTAAAAACTTTATTGCTACCAGGAATGTATACCACCTATATCCTTATCCATGGGGAATATGTTCCAAGACCCCGAGTGGATGCCTGAAATTAGAGTACTGAACCCCATATATACTGTTTTTTACATAGTATACCTATATACATACTATTTTTTACATACATACTTATAATAAAAAAACTTTATAAATTTGGCACAGTAAGAGATTTTCAACTAAAAATAAAGTAGAATAACTATGACAATATGCAGTAATTAAAATTATGTGAATGTGGTCTCTCTGAAAATATTGTAATGTATTCACACTTTTTGTGAGATGATGAAATGGCTATGTGAAGAGATGAAATGAGGTGAATGAGACATTAAGAGTTAGTTTACCTGAATGCAAGCAATGGCATCATGACAGTCGGAATGCTACTAAGTGACTAACCAGCAGGTGGGTAGCATATGCAGCATGGGTATGCTGGACAAAGGGGTGATTCACATTCCAGGTGGGTTATAGTGGGACTACATGAGATTTCATCATGCTATACAGAATGGCTGCAATTTAAAATCATGAGTTGTTTATTTCTGGAATTCAGACTGCAATTGACCATGGGTAACTGAAAACTACAGAAAGTGAAACCAAGGATAAGGGTGGACTACTTATTCAAATTCCACTCATCTTGACAGTGAGTCTAAATATGTAGGAAAGGTGATCTCTAACCTCAGGGAATGCTGGTGTGAGAAGGCCCATATTCCACTGTTCCTTTGCCTGTTCTTGCCCTTCTATTTTTTTTATTATTTATTTTTAGAGAGGGGAAGGGAGGGAGAAAGAGGGGGAGAGAAACATCAATGTGTTGTTGCTCTGGTGTGCCCCCCACCACGGACCTGGCCCACAACCCAGGCATGTGCTCTGACCTGGAATCCAACGGGGGACCCTTTGGTTTGCAGGTGGCACTCAATCCACTTAGCCACACCGCCAGGGCCTCTTCTAGAAGCTCTAGACCTGTTGCAGTCTGCTCAAGCATAACATTGAGTGCCTGAGGTCCAGGCATATGAAGAAAGCATGAAGAAATATGTGCCCGTTGAATAGCTGAATAGAATTTTACTCTCTGCCCAGCTCTTTCAAAATCCTGTTTTCAAGCCAGCTAAAGTGTTACATCCTCCAAGAAACCTTCACTGGAATTAATCTCTTAGCCTAGCTTAATTACTCCGTCAGCATTTGGTTTAACCCTACCCACTGCTGCTACTATCTCAAGTCGTTGATACAGTTTTTGTTTATGTAACAGTTTTCCTCAGCCAGTATACTGAGATCCTGAAGGACACTGCATTCACAGGACTTTTCTGTAAACAGATATTCTTACTTAACTATACCTTCACCAACCCAAAAGCCGTGCCAGTCTAATCCATTTTCTTATGGGTTTGTCAATTACCACTAGTTTATATGTTTGGAATTCTGATTGGTCCATTTTCTGTTTACTGTCCCGCCTTCTGCGAGGCTCCTGGACTTGGGGTTCCACCAGGTGCAATCCCTCAGCCTCCGTACCTCCTTTCTAACACACTGCCTCTTCTGTTTTTACCCTCACTTCCTTCCTATTGGTTTCCTTCGTCCTCCAGAATTGGCGCCTAGGGCTGTTGATTGGCTTTTCTGGACGCCTATCGTGCTCACCCTCACACCACGTGGCATTCCTGACTCTAATTGGGCAATTCCACCAGCTCCTTGATTAATAATTGACTAGTGGGCGGGCTCGAGGGGGGCGTGGCTCACTGAAGCCCCACCCCATCTCCTCAGACCGGCTGAGCAGTCATTTCAGTTGCTGGCGGCAGGGGACTCCAGCGGATCTTCCATCTGCCCTTTCTGGATCGCGGGCCAGATCGTCTTGGCCCCGCCAAACGGGCCGGGGGGAGCGGTCTCGAGTGCCGGGCCATGGCAGTGGACTCCTGGTCCTCCGCTGCTGCTCGCCCCACGGAATCCCCGGCTTCTGTGCGAAGGACCCCCACCACCTCTGCAGGCTAAGAGCCGCTGCCGCCTCGGAGCTGTGAGAGCTACTATGCTCCCTCTTTGCCGCCGCTTCCCCCTCTCGCTCGCCCAGGCACCCCTCTGGCTGCTCAGTCCCGCCTCAGGTAACGCCGAGAGAGCGCGTGGGGCACAAATCCGGGGCGCTCCGGCCCGTGCGCGCGGCTGCTACACCCCACTCGGCTCCCGAGCGCTGGCGCTCTCGTCTCTCAGCGCCGACAGGACCTTTTCACTTCCCAGAGGTGCTCTTCTCGGCAGTTGGGGACATCCCTGGACCCTTCCCCTTCCCTTCTCACTTTCCTCGAGGTCCCAGGACAACCTCCACCCCAACCCCCTCATCTTCTCAGCCTCGGAGGCCTGCAACCCGTTAGAAGTTCCTTCAAATCGTGGACCTGGTCCCTGACCCCTCTGAGGGACTTTTCCTCACTTCAGAAACTCAGGAATCCTTCATTTCCTCAGAGAACCGTTTCTGACACCTCCAACTCCGCTCTGAGAGCCTCCTCGTCTCAGTTACCCCTCCTCCCTCAGAGATTTGGTCTCCCGCACTTCACTCCCCTCAAACCTACCTTCCCTGGAAACACCCACTTCTGCCCTGGAAAGAAAATTCCCTCCCCTCAGACACTCCTGCTTCCCTCTCCTCTTTTTCCTCCCTGTGTCCTACTTCACTTCCCTCCTTTTCCCTCCTCTGCCTTTTATCCTTCGCTTTGGAGACTCTGGACTAAGCCAGTATTCAGGTTTAGCTATAAGTGAAACTCCGGTTTGTCTGATTTTAAAAACCTTTCAATTTATACCGCTGAGAAAACCTTGCTGAAAAATTTGGACTTTATTCTGTAGGTATGGGGAGCCATTGCAGGTTTTGTAAGTAGGAGTTTGGTATGATTGATTATCTCTGGTGAATATGTGGAGGAAGAATCGAAAGTGAAGACGACGGTGTAGTGGCAGAAAGCCTAGGTAGGCAGGAACCTAGTGTGCTAATCTGGATCAGAGGGAATGAGCTGGGGTAGTGGTAGAAAAATGAAGAGAATGCCATGCAATTCTATGAGATTTCAAAATAGAGTTGACAGAATTAGTGGGGGGTTTCTGACTTGGCTGATGGGGTGGATTGGTAGTGTTAATTGAAGTGGGGAACCTAAACAGTTTTGAGGGAAGATAATGAATTTGGTTTTAGACAAGTTCAGTTGAGTTGTTTTTCACATATTACTGTGGGTAACTGGAAATTTTGGTCTGAAAATTGGGAGAAAGGTTAGAACTGAATATGTAAATTTGAGGGATCGGCAGAGAATACTGAAGCCTTAGTATGGATGGTAATAGTGAAAGAAGAGAAGAAAAGGGCTGCGGACCAGAAGGTACATTATTGTTTGAAGGGTAATAGACACTGAGAAGGAGAGGTTAAAGGATTGGGACAAGAAGTAGAACAGAATGGCATTGTAATAGAAGCCAGAGGAAGAGAGAATTTCAAGAAGGGAGGGGGTAACCATCAGTGTCAGGTGCTCCAGAGGTCAAGTAGAATGAGGATTAGGAAGAAACCACTGAATTTAGCAATTAGGAGATCACTTGTTTCTTTTGAAAGGCACTTTAGATAGCATGGTGGTGACAATGATAGCAGTAGTCAGATCATGATGGATTGAGGAGTAAATGGGAGGCAGTGAGTAAAGTTAACAAGTGTGGTTGTGGAAGAGAGTGGATGATAGTGAAACATCTTTATTGAGGATATATGATATGCCAGGTACTATAAAGATGTTTTATAGATCACAACAGCCTTGTGATTTAGGAATCAGTATCTCTCTTACAGCTGAGAAGACTACAGGCAAGAATTTTTATATATATAGGGTACAGCACAAATAATGCCCCTTTTTTATTACAGACTTTTATTACAAAATCATAAGCATGTAATTCTGTAACAACAATATCCTATCACACTCAAGCACACCATGTGACATTTTAGGTGAAATGTTCAAATTAAAACTATAAATTATTACACCTATATTAATCCCAAACAACACTCAAGCAGGTGTTACTTCTGCTGGACCCTGTATATTTTTATTGATTGATGAGAGAGAGAGAGAGAGAGAGAGAGAGAAAGGGAAACAGAAACATCGACTTGTTCCATTTACCTTGACTTAATGAGGACCATGATCTCACCAATTGAGCTACCCCACCAGGGTAGCTCAAGAATTTGAATAAGGTCTGTCTAGCTCTGAAACCTCTGTTCTTTCCACTATGGCACATGTGTTTTTTTCTTTTTAGTATGGGTGAAACCGTTTTTTAAGTTGAGGGAAAATTTACCTGGGAAATATGTTGGGCATTTTATTCTTTGACACCAAAAGGATAGAAGTCAAGGTGGATAATGAGGTGATGAAGGGAAAGAAGGTGAGGGAGTTTGACAGATAGCCTTATTTTTTGATGTGATCAGTTTTCTGTGAAGTCAGTTATCTCTGGAGATGGAATGTACTATGGTGAGTTTCTGATTTGAGTATTATGATTATGACCATGGAAACCTTCAATGCAAAATTAAAGAGGAATGGATTAAGAAGTTAAAAATAAAAGATTGCTGACCACCTTGAGGCGCCAGTAAAAATTAGAAATAATACATTTGTAATAGGGCTTGGATTTTACACTTTCTCCGGCAGCCTAAGAGCAAGAGGGCAACAAAAGATGATTAGGTTAATCCAGAATTGAAATTTACAAGAAAAAAACAATAAAATGGAGAGTAACTTCACACTGCTAGTGACAGTGTGAGAGATATGATGGGCCCTGAGGGTCCAAGCTGGAATTATAAGAAGTAAAACCTTCAGAGGGGCTGGTGTACTTGGAGAATAAGGACACAAACAGAAATGTGGTTGAAGATGAGGTTTTTCTATGGAATACAGAGTTTATTATTTCAAGGTAGAAACAAAGAACGGGGTGTAACTGCCTCAGTGCTGTTGAAAGGTGATAGAAGTATAGTTTATTGAAGTAGTGGAAGGTTAAGGGGCTAAGTATGTTGAATATGTCTTCAGTATCAATGCCATGGTTACCCAATATGCTAGCAGGAAATGGAACAGAGGAGATATTGGATCCTGTAGCTGGGGCTGCCTAGAACTGAGGGACTCAAGACTGAGCTGGAGGTTCCTTGGCACTTGCTAGATAGTTGTACCAGGTGGTACAGATGTTTGTATGTGAATTAATGTTGAGATCCTCAGATACTTGGTGCCTTGGATGTATGTGTTATTCTCTCATACAAATGTATATACGAGATGGTTTCAAACACAAATCCTTTGTGATTTGGCAAAGATGGGCCTGTTTAATTCTGTTTAAAAGTATGTTTTGAGAGGCTAGGGACTCACCACCTAAGGTTCCTCAATAACGTTTTGTACTTATGTTAATTGTAAACAGAAAATTATGGATTTACATGTACTCATTCCCTATTTTAGCATAGAAAGCCAGCTTGCTTTAATGTTTTTCCCCCACGTGAAAGTGTTTATAGATATGTTCTTAGTGTTGTACACTTTATTGTTCTGCCTAATGAATATTGTGTTGGAATTTGAAACCTATGATAAGGACTTTTATGAGAATTTCATCTCCTTTCAGTAAATGAAGCCCAATCATTACATTGTATAGTGTGGGTGATAGTGAATGTTTTGGACCAACAATGAGTATTATACTACTTTCTAAGTCATCATATGGAGATGACTTCATTGTGGTCACATAAGTGTTGTTTTTGCTGAGCATTCAGAGGCAGTGGTTGTTTCAGAGAAAAGCCTACTTGTGATAATTTTTAAGTCTTCCATGACTGAAAACTTCTGAAAAGTAGTGTTATACGAGGAAAACCAATGGAAATCCTAACTGTAATGAACCCTTGTTAGCTATATGATTGTAGGCAAACTTCTTATCCTCTGTGAGCTTTAGTATTTTTTAAAACTTAATCTTTGACTAGGAAATACATTCAAATAGTTAAATAAATATTTTTATATTTATGTTTTATATAAGCAGTGAAAGTGTTACTCCTATGCCTATCCCTCATCCTCGTAGTTCCATATCCACTCCCAACCACTTTTACTAGTTTTTTTCTTTCTTCTTTTTTTAATTTAAAAAATCATTGATTTTTAGAGAAAAACATTCATTTGTTGTTCCACTTATTTATTCATTGGTTGATTGATTCTTGCATGTGCCCTGACCAGGGCCCTGAACCCGCAACTTGTGCATCAGGATGCATCAGGATGGTGCATCAGGATGATGTTCTAACCGCATGAGCTACCAGGCCAGGACACTAGTTTCTTTATATTCTTTTAGACTTTCTTTAGACAAATGCTTATGTATTATTGTATTTTTCCTATTTTTCATGCAAAAGTTAGCCCATGGTTCCTCACTGTTCTGCCCCTTCTCCCTCTCTTATCCCCATACTGCTTTTTCATTTAATATATCTTTAATATATCTTAGAAAACTTTCCTGATCAGTATACAGAGAGCTTCTGCTAAAAAAGCAAAGCAAAGCAAACCAAAAAAACACCTAAATAATATTCCATTTAATGGATGTATCAAAATTTAACTATTTCCTTCTTGTTTGACATTTTTGTTGCTTCTAGGGTTTGATATAAGCAATTTTATAACGAAAACCCTTGAACAGATATCATTTTACATGTGCGTAAGGGTATTTGTGGGATATATATGCAGAAAGTAGGATTTCTAAGTCAGAGGATATGTGTACATGTATAACTATGAAATATATTGCCAAATTGCTTTTCTTAGTGATTGTTCCAATATACATTGCCTGTTCATGCAACATTAGCTGTATCACAGCTGATAATTTCATGATACTTACTATGTGCCAGTCACTATTCTAAGTGCTTTATATACATTACCTCATTTAATCTTAATAGCATCCTTTTGAGGTAGGTACTATTATTATCTCCATTTTTCAGATGAATAATTGAGGAATAGGGAATTTAAGTGATTTACCCAAATCACACAGCTAATGTGGCAGAAATTCAAGTTAAGCACTCTGGCTCCAGGGTCATTATTGTTAATATTGTGCTTTGCTGTTATCAAACTTGAAATTTTGCCAATCCGATAGAGAAAAATGATACCTCAGAGTAGTTTTAAAAAAATTATGGTGTGGTCAACCATCTTTTTATGATGGGTCACTCATTTTCCTTTTCTGTAAACTATCTGTATAAATTCTTTACCTGTTTTTCTGTTGGGTCACACATAGCTCTCTTTCCCATTGATTTCTAGGTCTCTCTAACTATGATACATATCATACATATAAGATCATTTTTTTGTCTGTGGCATTGCAAATATTGTTTCCATTTTGATATTGTCTTCTGACTTCTTTTATTTTATTACTATGTAGAACTTTTTGATTTTTATGGAGACAGACTTCTCAGTCTTTTCCTTTATACCTTTTGGATTTTGAGGCATAGTTAGAAAGGCCTTCTCCATTTGAATCCTTAGTTTTGTAATCTATCCAACAGGAGTGAGAAATCGGAATTATTGTGAAGGTCAAAGTGCTTTGTCACCTGTAAACTGTAAATCATGTAATATGGTGTTATTTATGAATTTGTCTTCTGAACAAGTTGTATAGAGGCTGTCATCTCTTTTGCTGCATTGTATGCAATGGAATGACATGATTTGCCTTCTGCAATGTGGGAAACTAGGGTGTTATTGGTCTTGTGGTCAGTGGTTGCCTTGGACAATTTGCATGGGGTCATTTTCAAAAGTAGGAACTGGAATCCTGAAGTATTTTTGCATACTTTATAGTCTTGTTGTCCTTTGTATTAGGTATAATTAGAATCTGACTAAAAGTTCTCAGAAATTCTTTTTTGCTCTCACATGGTTCACTAATTTGTACATTATTTACTTTGAGTGTTGTATTTCTACTGATGGGTAGAAATTTGTAATTTGGAATGACCCCTTACAATTTTTGTGATTAGAAAATTAATGCATGTTGATTAAGAAAGAATTGGGAAATAGAGTTGATTTTAAAGGAAAAGGTGAAATTTTTCAGGTCTTCCCAAGATTCGAAGAGTTAATAGCCATTGTTAACATTTTAGATTATATCCTCTCAGATTCTTCTTGCGTGTGTGTCTGTATTGTCATCACCAACTCTCTAGGGCACAGGTGGCAAACACAAGGCCTGGGCCAAACCTGGCCCTCCACCTTGTTTTATCTGGCCCAGCACCTTGTTTCTACCTGGCGGCAGCAGGTAGAAAAATAATATTATGACTTTAGTATAATTCCTTTATTTCTTCTAGTGCATAATTTTATATAATTATAATCAGTAATTATTTATTTTTTATATTATTTGACTCTCCATTAACATGCATCATAAATTTCATCTTTTGTAGTCTAAGCTATTATGGAAAGGGTAAAAGGATGGATTTCAGTTCTAACAATTTATTAAAAGATTTTATTTATTTAATTTTAGAGGGGAGGAAGAGAGGGGAAAAAGAGAGGGAGAGAAACATCGATATGTGAGAGATACATCTATCAGATGCCTCTTGCATGCCCCCAACAGGGGACCTGGGCCTACATCCCAGGCATGTGCCCTCACCAGAAACCAAACTGGCAATCTTTTGGTTTGCAGGCCAGCAATCAATCCACTGAGCCTCACTAACCAGGGCAGTTCTAACCTTTCAAATCTTTACTTTTTAAACAAAAATAATGTGTGATCATTGTTAAAAACAACTGCACAAAAATGTATTCTGTAAAAAATGAGTGTTTCATATAATCACTTCCTCCACCAAGATGACAACTTAGTACTATATGTATTCCTCTGCATTATTTTCTAGGCATATACTAATGTTTTTTATTATTATTATATTAAAAAAAATAAAAGATCACACTATACATTCTATTCTTTGCAACTTGCTATTGTTACTTAACAGTAAAATTTGGACATCTTTCAGTTAGTATGTATAGAATTTATCTCATTCCTTTAATGACTATATAATGTTAAATTATATGGGTGTGCAATTGATGAACATTTGGATTGTTTCCAGTTTTTTCTGTTACAACATGCAAGTTAATATTCTTGTGCATATATCTTTGTGTGCTTATTATAACAGTCATTTTTAATAGCTATAAAATATTCTGTTTAGTGGAAATAATACATCTGAGGAAGAAGTTTGAATAAAAATATTTTTTGATAAGTTCATGTTATTATTTTGTTTTCCCTTTTATCAGATTCCTTCTTTGACCTTTGTAATATGAACTCTAGAACAGCCTACCCTAATCCCAGGAACCTAACTTCCTCTTTCCTCTCAATTTCTTTTTTTCCACACTCTCTGGTACGGCCTTCTAATTTACTATATTGGAAAAAGAGGTGAGTTGCCTATTTGATCTTGGTGGCCATGTTCAGGTCTTGAAATAAAATAGGAAAATTTATCCAAAGAAACATTATCCTGAAAATTCATACATTCCACTAGTACTTTAGTATCTAAACTTATTCAAAGAGGTCCAATATTCACAGGTGGCAAACACAAGGCCTGCAGGCCGAATCCGGCCCTCCATGTTGTTTTATCTGGCCTGGCACCTTGTTTCTACCTGGTGGCAGCGCTGAGCTCTCACTTAATTGTTAAGGAGTAGTTACATTTATACAGTCCTAAAATTACATTTGGCCCTTTGAAGGCAACCATGAGGCTGATGTGGTCCCTGGTGAAAATGAATTTGACACTCCTCTAGTGTCAAGTTTCATGTTTCAGCATACAAAAGTATAGATACACTTAGTGTACTTAGAAGGTCACAATGCTTTTTTATATCCAGATTTTATATCCAATAAGGGAAATAATGGTCCCACTCAATTCTGTCCTAGTTAGATCATATACATAATATTGTGTACATTTTCTGCTATTGTGTTTGAGAGGGGCTTTGACAGATTGGAGGGTAATTAAGGCTAAACTTTGATGAAGGTAACCAAGGAGATTTTGATGCCATGTTCCCTGGGAAACCTGAAAGATACGTGTATATTTGCACTGGAGAAGACAAAGTAACTGAAAAGCTATCATAAAGAAGAAAAAAAATCCAGCCTTAATTTGTTGTATACTTTCAGCATCCAGAACTAGGATTAAGGGTGAGGTAGGGGAAGGAGAGGAAGGGGAACTCATTAATTAAATGGTTACTGTGTGTCAGGCACCCTGTCTGGTGCTTCTTTTTTAAAAATCTGTTTTATTGATCATGCTATTATAGTTGTCTCATTTTTTTCTCCCCTTTATTCCCCTATGCCCTGTACCACTCCTCCCACCAGCATTTCCCCACCTTAGTTCATGTCCAGGAAGGGTCTTACATATAAGTTCTTTGGTTTCTCCATTTCCCATGCTATTCTTAATCACCACCCCCCACCCTGGCCCTGGCCACCCTGTCTATTTTGTACCTACCATTTATGCTTCTTATTCCCTGTACCTCTCTTACTCCCCACTGATAACCCTCCATGTGGTCTCCATTTCTGTGATTCTGTTCCTGTTCTAGTTGTTTGCTTAGTTTTTTTTTCTTTTTAAGGTTCGGTTGTTGATAGTTGTGAGTTTGTTGTCATTTTACTGTTCATATTTTTGATCTTCTTCTTTTTCTTAGATAAGTCCTTTTAACATTTCATACAATAAGGGCTTGGTGATGATGAACTCCTTCAACTGGACCTTATCTGGGAAGCACTTTATCTGCCCTTCCATTCTAAATGATAGGTTTTCTGGGTAAAGTAATCTTGGATGTAGGTCCTTGCCTTTCAAGACTTGGAATACTTTTTTCCAGCCCCTTCTTGCCTGCAAGGTTTCTTTTGAGAAATCAGCTGATAGTCATGGGCACTCCTTTGTAGGTAAGTGTCTCCTTATATCTTGCTCCTTTTAAGATTCTCCTTATCTTTCATCTTGGGTAATGTAATTATGATGTGCCTTGGTGTGTGCTTCCTTGAGTCCAACTTCTTTGGGACTGTCTGAACTTCCTGGACTTCCTGGAAGTCTATTTCCTCTGCCAGATTAGGGAAGTTCTCCATTATTTTTTCAAATAAGTTTTCATTTCTTGCTCTTCCTCTTCTCCTTCTGGCACCTTTATGATTCAGATGTTGGAACGTTGAAAGTGTCCAGAGATTTCTAAGCCTCTCCTTACTTTTGAATTCTTGTTTCTTCATTCTGTTTTGGTTGAATGCTTATTTCTTCCTTCTGCTCCAGATCATTGATTGGAGTCCTGGGTTCTTTCCCTTCACTGTTGGTTCCCTGTACATTTTCCTTTATTTCACTTTTCATAGCCTTTACTTCTTCCTCTATTTTGCAACAATACTCAACCATTTCTGTGAGCATCCTGATTACCAGAGTTTTGAACTCTGCATCTGATAGGTTGGCTATCTCTTTATCACTTAATTCTATTTTTGGAGCTTTGATATATTCTTTCATTTGGGCCATATTTTTTTGTCTAGGTATACCTAGGTTATGTAGTAATGGGTGGAGCCATAGGTATTCACCAGGGTGGGGCAACCCACCTGTCTGCGTTGTGGTGCTGTATGTGGGGGAGGTGTCCCAGAGGGAATATGCCAGTTGATCAGCTTTCTGCTGTCTTTCAGTCACTTCCTCTGCTATTCACAAGCAAATTGGGCCCTTCTGGTGCTGATTCCTGGGTGGGTGGTTTTGTGTATGTTCTAGGAACCTGTGGGTCTTTCCAACAAACTCTCCTGTGAGTCTGGGAGTTTCTCCTGCTGCCATGGCAACCCCTACAGATTTTTACAGTCAGAAGTTTTTAGGCTTTGTTTCCCTGTGCTGGAACCCTGGGTTGTGTGGTCTGTCTCGCCCCCCAGTTGTTCCTCCCAGTTTATTTGCATGCAAATGTGTGACTGCCTGGTCCTCCAGCCACTGCCTTGCCGCAAGTCCTCTCTTTCCTGGCTGCCTATCTCCACCCTTCCTACCAGTCTGGATGAATGATTCTTCTCTAACTCCTTGGTTCTCAGACTTCCATACAGTTTGATTTTCTGGCAGTTCTGGTTATTTTTCATTTTTAAATTTGTTGTTGTCCTTTTGATTGTGCAAGGAGGCAAAGTGTCTCTACCTATGCCTCCATTTTGGCTGGAAGTCCTGGTGCTTCATATATGCCTTTTTATCCTTTAATTCTTTAGTATGTTCTCAGTTAATTCTTATAATAACACAGTGAGGCATAGTTAATATTTATCTCTATTTTATAGATAAGGGGAGAAGGTAAGTGACATGCTCAAAATTATTTAGGTATTAAGTTGGAATCAGAATGTTTTTTAAAGGTTTTATTTTTTTTATTTTTAGAGAGAGGGGAAGGGAGGGAGAAAGAGAGGGGAAAAAACATCAATGTGTGGTTGCCTCTCATGTGGCTCCCACTGGGGACCTTAAATGCAACCCAGGTGTGTACCCTGACTGGGAATCAAACCAGTGACCCTTTGGTTTGCAGCCTGCGCTCAATCCACTGAGCTACACCAGCCAGGGGTGGAATCAGGATTTAAAAAAATCTGTCTTGTTTAATTTTAGTTATACACACACACACACACATAATTTTTATTTTTAGACAGAGGGGAAGGGAGGGAGAAAGGGAGGGAGAGAAATATCAATGTGTGGTTGCCTCTCTCGCGCCCCCCACTGGGGACCTGGCCTGCAACCTAGGCATGTGCCCTAGACTGGGAATTGAACCAGTGACTCTTTGGTTCGCAGGCTGGCACTCAACCACTGAGCCACACCAGCCAGGGCCACATACACATATTTTAAATGATATATAACAATATATTATTTTAGAAAAATTGTTTTCCCCCAGCCCTGCTCTTTTTTCATGAAATTTTATCCATCTTTATGTTTCAATATCAGTATCTTTGTCATCACTATATCCTTTTTGGATTATCTGGTAGTTAGCCATGGTATGTCATCTGCTCTTCCATCTAAGCTGTTTGAAATGCAGCATTTTTTGAATATGTATGTACCACTTCATTAGAAATTTTCATTCCAAGCAACAAGTACTTGTACATACAACATGAGACCAGTTGGTTTTTCCATTTCTAGTGTTGGTGTTTGTGAACTCTATGCTCTTTTTTTATCTACTAGATATTTTTATTGACAAAAAGTTATCATCTTTTTTTCTAAAGGCTGTTTTTGTTTTGTTATTAGAAAAATGTAACAACACCCATATATAACAATTACTAACATTTTATAAAATTTGCTACATTTATTTTTTCTGATATATTTTAATGCACATACAGACATTATATTTTACCTTCATTTCTAGGTGCATCTCCAAATAAGTCTTATACAATCTTAATATTATTATCATATTTAATAAAATTAATAATTACTCTAATAGTAATCCTTGTTAAGATTTCCCCAGTTGTCTTTTATAACTATTTGTTCAAATCAGGATCCAATCAAATATCCTTATTTAGTTGTTATAACTCTTAATTATCCTTCAGAGTCAGAATTTGAACACGATGCTTAAGCTTTGTAACATTCAAAACTTTCCAATAATAGAATGGTTGCTGGAATATTAGTGAACTGTTTGTTGTGTAGTAAGTATAGTAGTATAGTAGGCTGAACTGATTCTGGCCTCTGTAATATGCAATCCAGTGGATACTTTTCTTCACATCATTTGCTTATTTTGTGGCAGTGTACACTTTTCTTCACATTATTTGGCCACTTTATGGCATTTGATATATTTGTTGTTTTCACATTTGGTTTGTGTGACATACTTTCTCTTCCTTTATTCCTACCTCTGTTGTTTCTTTTTCATCCTGTGTATGTTGATGCCCCCTTGCCCTTTAAAAAATTTTTTTTTATTTATTCAATTTAGAGAGAGAGGAAAGGGAGGAGGGAAGAGAGAGAGAGAGAGAGCGCGTGCGCCGAAACCCTGGTCTATTGGGACAATGCTCCAGTCAGCCCAGCCGCTTGGCCAGGGCTCTGTTGGCCTCTTATCTGATTTCACCTAAGGGCGTAGTGGAGGAGACTGGGCTTTGGCATATAGTAGCATCTCAGTAAATATTACCCATTACTCATATTCTCTACTTTGGAAAATTTTAGAATATGTGTAAATGCTAATGACTTTCAAGTCTGCACCTCCAGTCTAGTTCTTTCTCCTGAGTTTCAGTGTGGTGTCTCTCAACTGCTTCCTACAAATTGTCAGACTTTTTCTTTCAGGCACTTCAAACTCAGAAGATCAGCAAAGAATTTACATTCTTCACAAACCTTTTCCTTTTGGTGAATACCTAGTCATTTCCCCAATCACTCAAACCAGAAACATGGGAAGGATTCTAGTTAAATTGAGAGTCATCCTAGGTCTTTTTGTATCTACTACATCCATTTGTTCATCTTTTTAAAGTCACTTATCTCCTTTCCTAGTTGTCTGTCCTTACTGCCAGTGCCTTAATGAAGCCCTCCTTACTTATAATCTGTCATTAGCAATTATCACACTGAATTGTATTCATAGATACACGTTACTTCCCTGTAAGAGTATGCCCCTAGAGGGTGGAATCATTTTTCATTTGGTTTTCTGTGTCCTTCTCCCACAGAGGCAGTACTGTCTTAGTATAGTGATTAAGAGTACAGTGCCTGGCCCTGGCTGGTGTGGCTCAGTGGTTGAGCGCTGGCCTGCGAATCAAAGGATTGCAGGTTCAATTCCCAGTCGAGGGCACATGCCTGGGTTGTGGGCCAGTTTTCTGGTGGGGGGCTTGCAAGATGCAACCACACATTGATGTTTCTCTCCCTTTCCCTCTGTAAAATAAAAGAAATAAAAAATCTAAAGGAAAAAAAAAGAGTACAGTGCCTGGATCTGAATACTGACGCTACCACTTCTTGGCCGAGAGAGCTTAGACAAGTTAACTAATTCCTTCATGCTTTTTTTCACATTTGTAAAACATATAATATTCTATTTTATAGGGCTTTTATGAATATTAAATGTAAAGCATTAGAAAAGTGTGTGGATTATAGTAAATACTTAGTAAACATAGCACCCATCATAATGCCTTGTGCCTAGTGGGAACCCAGTTAACATTTGAGTCCATTAATAGAGGGGGTTTCTGAATTGGCCAAAAGACTGGACTAGTTAACCTTCAAAGGCCTTTACAACTTTCAGCCTAAATTTGCTTTATGTCATGGTCTAGGGCCTGGATTGTAGTTACAATAGGAAATAGAAGATTTTTTTAAAAATATGTTTTATTGATTATGCTATTACAGTTGTCCTATTATCCCCCCTTCATTCCCCTCCACCCTGAACACCCTCTCCCACCCACATTCCCCCCCTTT
>CM052542.1:27936842-27955767 GCA_028533065.1 Trachops cirrhosus | reverse complement strand
GCCTGTGAACCAAGAGATCACGGTTCGATTCCCAGTCAGGGCACATGCCTGGGTTGCAGGCCAGTTCCCAGCAGGGAATGCACAGGAAGCAACCATACATTGATATTTCTCTCCCTCTCTCCTTCCCTTCCCCTCTGAATATAAATAAATAAAATCTTTAAAAAAAAAGATTTTTATTTATTCATTTAAAAAATATTTTCCAGAAATTTAAATATTTTACTGTTGTTCTATTACAGTTGTAAGTTTTCCCCCTTTGCCCTCCTCTGCCCAGTCCAACCCCCAATCCCATAGTCAGTCCCCGCACTGTTGTCCATGTCCATGGGTCATTTATATGTGTTCTTTGACTAGTTCTTCCCCTTCTTTCTGCCATTATCCCCCTCCCTCCTACCTGTCAGAATGTTCCATGTTTCTGTTTCTGGCTCTATTGTGCTCATTAAGTTTATTTCATTAGATTCCTCTTATAGGTGAGATCATAAGGTATTTGTCTTTCATCAACTGGCTTATTTCATTTAGCATAATATTCTCCAGTTCCATCCATGCTGCTATGACAGGTAGGAGTTCCTTCTTTCTTTCTGCTGGGTAGTATTGCATTGTGTAAATGTACCACAGTTTTTTGATCTACTCATTTACTGATGGGCACTTAGGCTGTTTCCAGCACTTGGCTATTGTAAATAACAAGAGGGGATAGTGGGGAGAAAGAGAGGGAGAGAAGAAACATTGATGTGAAAAAGATACATCTATTGGTTGTCTCTCGCATGCCCCCAACTGGGGACCTGGCCGACAGCCAGGCATGTGCCCTGACTGGGAATCTAACAGGTGACCTTTTGGTTCACAGGCTGGTGCTCAATACTGAGCCACACCAGCCAGGGCTATTTTGTATGTTTTAAAAATACACTTTTTATTTTATTTTTTTTATAGTTTTGTTTTAGATTTTGTTTATTTACTTTCAGAGAGAGGGGAAGGGAGGGAGAAAGAAAGGGAGAGAAATATCAATGTGTGAGAGATATATTGATCAGTTACCTCTCACACACCCCCAGCTGGGGACCTGGCCCACAACCCAGGCACGTGCCCTGACTGGGAATTGAACCATTGACCTCTAGGATTGCAGGCTGGTGCTCAATCCACTGAACCACACCTGCCAGGGCACTTCTTATTAAAATGATATACTGTAGGGATGGTCCTGCAGGTTTTTAAAATTTTAATGATACAACTAAGTGTAACTTGCTTCTTTTCCCTACTCAATAGTCTTTAAAAAATTATATTTTATTGATTATGCTATTACAGTTGTCCTGATGTTTCCCCCTTTGCTCCCTCCACCTAGCACCACTCACTCCCTCAGTCAATCCCTCCATCTTTGTTCATGTCCATGGGTCATGCATGTAAGCTCTTTGGCTACTCCCTTTCCTATTCTGTACTTTACATCCCCATGGCTATTATGTAACTACCTATTTGTACTTCCTAATCCCCTCTCTTTTCACTCATTCTCACACCCCCCACCCATCTCTTTATCTTTAACCTTTGGCATTTTAATTATGATGTATTTTGAGGTGGACCTCTTTGCATCCATCTTGTTTGGGACTTTCTGTGCTTCCTGAAGTTGCATATCTATTTCCTTCACCAAATTGGGGACGTTGTCTTTCATTATATTTTTCAAATAGATTTCCAGTTTCTTGCTTTTTCTCTTCTCCTTCTGGCACCCCTCTGAAGTGAATGCTGGATTGTTTAAAGTTGTCCCACAGGCTGCTTATACTGTCTTCATTTTTTTGGCTTCTCTTTTCTTCTTCTTTTCTGCATAGTTGTTTTTTGCTTCCTTATGTTCCAAATCATTGATTTGATTCTCAGATTCATCCACTCCACTGTTGTTTCCCTGTAAATTGTTATTTCAGTTAGTGTATCCTTCATTTCTGACTGGATCTTTTTTATGCTGCTGAGGTCCTAAGTTCCTTGAGCATCTTTATAACCAGTGTTTTGAACTGCATGTAATAGACTGCTTTTCTCCATTTTGTTTAGTTTTTTTTCTGGAGTTTTGATTTGTTCTTTCATTTGGGCTGTGTTTTTTTGTCTCCTCATTTTGTCAGCCTCCCTGTGTTTATTTCTATGTATCAGGTACAGCTACTTTGACCTCTTGTTTTGGTAGTGTGGCCTAATGTAGTAGATGTCCTGTAGGGTACAGTGGCATAGCCTCCCCTATCACCCAAGCTGTATACTTGAGGTGCACCCTTCATGTGGGCTGAGTACACTCTCCTCTTGTAGTTAAGCTTTGGTTGCTGCTGGCAGATCAATGGGAGGGATTTACCCAGGTCAGTCAGCTGCAAGGATTGGCTATGACCATTTACCTCCAACATCCACCCTCTGGGGAGCACCAGCTTTGCAGGGGCACGGTGGCCATTCTATGACGTGGTCTGTATCTGTCCACTGGGTGCACTGGCTCTGGGGTTTTGTGGGTGGTGCTGGCCAAGATCAGCCTTCACCAGTGTTTTACCTGGGGCCGCCCTACCAGAGTGATAAAGCAATCTGAGATGGCTGCTAGTTGTGCTGGGCTTGGAGATTTCCAAGAGAAGCCAAGTTGTGAACCTAGGCTGCTAGTTCCAGGCTTGTGGCTCACTGAGGCCAGCTGCTACTTATTTAAAAGTATTTAGGAAGTTGTGAAGCAAGAGCCAAGACCAGCCATTCATATGGAAAAGCAGCTTGGGTGGGGTGGGATGGAGTCTCTGGGAATCTGTAAGACAGATGAATCTGTGTTAGTCAGATTGATGGAATCTTAGATACAGCACCAATCTGCTGCATTTGTAGGGGGAGGGCCCAGAAAAGGGACAGTGGCTTCTGCTGACCTTGATGCCAGATACGTCAGCCTCCCGTTAAGCTACCACCCTGGTGCTGGAGCCCAGAAGGAGCGAGTCTGAGTAGGTGAATCCATGTGTGGGTTCTTTAAGAGGAACTGCTTGGGGCTTCAGAAGTGTCTTCCACCGACTCAGTACCCGCTGGTTTTTGCAGCCAGAGGTTGTGGGGACTTATCTTCCTGGTACTGGAACCCTGGGCTGGGGGGCCCGGGTGGGGCTGGGACTCCTTGCTCCCAAGATATTCCCACCCCCCAAAAAAAAGATATTCCTCCCAAATTTTTATCCACCATACATGGATGTATGACCAGCCCATTCTGTATCTGCGCCCCTCCTATCAGTCTGGGTGGATGTGGTTTCTTTAATTCCATAGTTGTCAGACTTCCATTCAACTTGGTATCTGTGGGTTTTGAGTGATGGTTGTCCTATATTTTAGTTGTAATTTTGTTGTGGTTGTGCAAAGAGGCGAGCCATGTCTGCCTATGCCACCATCTTGACTGAAAGTCCTTAATAGGCTTTTGAAATACATCCACATTGCTAGATATAGTTTATTCATTATAAATGCTCTTTATTTCATTGAAAAAATATGCTACAATTTATGTATTGAGCCTACTGACTATCTTTTCCCCCTTTCTTATTACATACATTGTTAAAATGGAATGAATAGCCTTGTTCAGGGCTCCTGTGCTTATATGCAAGAGTTTTGGCAAGCATATACCTTTTAAAAAATACTTTGCCCCTTTTGAAAAGTGCTGCTAACCAAGACACAAAGCTATTTTAATCAAAATAAAAGTACCCCAAATTTCAGTCTTTTGTGCTGTGGTGAAAGTTGTCACAGACTCCACCTAAATCAGCCCAGTTGGAATTAGCAGTTCCTTACCTCCTCTCACCTACCTGAGAAAGTAAAACCAACTTACTGAGCTGCAATGAACAATTGTGTCTTCCAGGCCTTAGACTGGACTATAGAGGATGGAGTCTGTCAACCCAGGGCAGATTCTATTCTTGAGGTCTCTGTGGAGGTTAACAATGTATTTCATTCAAAATGAAATTTATCTAAAAAAATGAAAAATTCAATAGATGGCAAGCCTATCTAATTGTTTAGTTAATTTAGCAGTCACTTATGTTTTATATATTGTTTTAACTTCAATATCTTGTATTTTATTTTTTTAAAGTTAAGCTGCTTTTCCCTTCTTTTCTATCTCTGTCCAAATTATAGTTAGCTTGGCCTTCCTCTGCACTCAAGCCCTAGTCCTCTATCCAGATGACTAGCTTATCGCTTTATAACTTTTATAGTGGAAAACCACTGAACTAAGTAATGATGTGGGAAAAGTTTGAGCTTTGGGGCTGAATGGACCTTGGTTCCAATTCTGGCTCTACCAGCTGTGTACCCTTAGGTAACTTACTTAACCTCCTGAGCCTGTGTTTCTTTTTCTGTAAAATGGGGATCACTCCTTGGTGGTATATTTTGAGGAATAAATGAGAAAATGCATGTAAAATTCCTTTAAAAAAAGCTATTACTATTTCTCTTCCCTGCTGTAGAGGATCTTTGATTCTTAGTATACATAAGAATTACTGGGGAGCTTGTTAAAATTTCCAAGTCTCCAAGAGATTCTGACTTAGGAGGCCAAGGTTGAGACCCAAGCATCTTGGTTTTAAATGAGATCTTTGGGTAATTTTGAAGCAGGTGATCAATAGAAATACTTTTAGAAATGTAGTACCCTTGATTTTAAGTCTAGCTTTGTTAGTAAATAGTTGGTAGTTACGGACAAATTATTCCGTCTTTCTGGGCCTTATGTTTACTCAAATATACAATGAATGACTACAAGTTTATGGTCTCTACTGGCTGTAAAACTGAAACAATTTTATTTATTGATTTACAGAGGGAGGGTGGGGGAGAGAGAGAGAGAGAGGGAGAGAGAATATGAGAAAATGAATGACTTGTTGTTTCCCTTATTTATGCATTCATTGGTTGATTCTTAAATGTGCCCTGACTGGGGATTGAACCTGAAACATTGGTGTATTGGGACGATGCTCTAACCAACTGAACTACCTGGCCAGGGCTCATAATCCTAAATTTTCAATCTAGTGATCAGTTACCACTTTTGGCAGAGGTTTAATAGTGGTACTTAACGGTTTCATTCTTTGGGAACTCAGATTATTCTTCTTTCTGTTAAAGTTCTGATGAAACTAGCTTAAGCAAATATAATTTCTTTTTGAAGATACAGAGATATCTTCATTTGAAAAATTATTTTATGCCAGGATCCAGTTGGGCCTCAGGAATCAGGGACTAGTGCACATTAGGAAAATCAAGTTCTCTCTTTGTCTGTTGTTTTTTCTTTGCATATTGGCCTCAGTCTCTTGGCTTTTTCTGCCATCTAGTCTGCATGGTAGAAAGTGGCCATGGCCAATACGACTGAGTTGACATGGTTTTTTCTTTTTAGAAAGCAGTCAGACTGTGGCTGGAATATGTTAATTGCAATTCCAATTGCTAGGAAAGGAGCTGTGATTGGTTCATATTGGGTAGAGTGGCACCGACTATTGCTTGGGAGTCAGGGTCGCATAATGAGGATGGCCCTGGGAGCCCTGCCATTATTCTCCCTGGTTGGAGGTGATAAAGGTAGTTTGGGTTATGTATTTGCCAAATTCATGAAAGCATTTCACCCCCTGAAGAGTCACATTGTTGTATTTTGCATAAGACCTTTAAAAGCAATTCGCACGGACAAAACATAGAAGTAGGGAGAGATAAGCTAAAAGAAAAAGTAGGCTTGTGTTTTTGTTCTTACTTACATACCAGATAGTGTGGAGCCTTCTACAGTCACTTCTGCTGGACTATGCTGTTTAATCAATACTGTATTTTTAAGTTGCTTTTGCATATAGTTTTCTTCTTTTAAAATTATATAATTTTATAGTATAAAATCTTTGTCATCTTTGTTTTATAGATTTGGATTTAATTTTTCAAATGAAGAGAAAATTATGTGAGGCTATGCAGGGTATTAGTAGGAGCACGGGCTTTTGAATTAGACTGACTTGCATTTTAATGTTATCTTTATTTTTTGATGCCTATATGATTACTTGACTGCTCTGTGAAATGGATGTAATAATCCTTAGATCATGGATTATTTGAGAATCAAATCACGTGATATTTTTGGCTTTTATACTATGTTTCCCAGGTAGTGGGTGCTCATTGAATGAGAGAGAGTATCACTGTTACTTTGTTTTTTAGAATGTAGTTGGTGATCTTCATTTTATTGTACTCATGTTAAAGACTGACTACATCTTGAGCTTTAAATATATCAGTGTTTTTTGAAGGTAAAGACATAAAGTATTTTTTAGATCTGAAAACTAGGAACTAGAATGTGAAAGAGGAAATATTTTTATATTGGTAGTTCACTGGTTTGTATGTATGTATGTATACATTAATGGTTTTAATGAAGTATCTTTTTGATCTGTTATTTAGCATCAAACCGAAAGAGAAGTAAAACTCAACAAAAATTTATCATGTGTGGAGTTCCTTCTTAAAAGAAGAAAAAAGTGATTATTGCAACTATGGATCGGAGCAAACGGAATTCAATTGCAGGATTTCCTCCACGTGTGGAGCGTCTTGAAGATTTTGATGGAGGTGGTGGAAGTGATGGTAATGTGACCCAGGTGGGAAGAATTTGGCCATCTTCATATCGAGCTCTTATAAGTGCTTTTTCCAGACTGACACGTTTAGATGACTTCACCTGTGAAAAAATAGGCTCTGGCTTCTTCTCTGAAGTGTTCAAGGTGAGTGATGCCTCAGCTTTTCTCATTGTCTTGTCAATGGTCAGCTTCACTGCAGAATTGGTAGTCATGTTTCATTAGGACATAGGCTTTGCCTAGTCAGTGCTGTGGATCTCGAGCAATGTTCTAAATCTAAACCATCTCCTCAAGCTATTTATTAACTTGTGAGATATCTTATTTTTTTAAAGATTTTATTTATTTATTTTAGAGAGGGGAAGGGAGGGAGAAAGAGAGGGAGAGAAACATCAATGTATAGTTGCCTCTCATGTGCCCTTGTTGGGGACCTGGCCTGCAACCCAGCCATGTGCCCTGACTAGGAATTGAGCAGGTGACTCTATGGTTTGCAGGCTGACAATCTATTGATCCATGCCAGCCAGGGCAGATATCTTATTATTTTAACTATAAAATAATACATGCTGACTAAAAATCCAAATAATATAGCAGTCTCTTCCCTTTCTCCCCCTCCCTGCTCATATATATCTCTCTAAAATTAGTGCTATTAACAATTGTATGTAAGACCCTTTTCTGTGCTTATGCATACATTATAAACACATCTTATATACATATATAAAAATTTATATGTGCATATAAGAAGATATACAGGGTCCGGCACAAATAATGCCCCCGTTTTATTACAAACTTTTATTACAAAATCATAAGCATGTAATTCTGTAACATAACAATATCACACTCAAGCATACCACATGACATTTTAGGTAAAATGTTCAAATTAAAACTATGAATTCTTACACCCATATTATTACCCTACCAACCACATTCAAGCAGGCCTTACTTCTGCTGTACCCATACACATATCCATACCCTGATATACAGTTTTTGCTTGCTTACTTTTAATAAAATTCAGCCTTTAATTCTCCCAAGCAATCATATTTCCCAAGTTCGTTTACTCCCACAGAAGATTATTTCATACCTTTTCTTCTCTCATCAAACTCCCAGAACTTCTCTGGTCCTCAGTCTCAGTGATGAGCTTGCTTCCTGATAGACTGAGAAAACTGAAGCAAGCTGAAGAGAACTTCCACAGCCTCCCATCACCACACATGGCTAGTAACCCACATCTCTACCCACTTACTCGGCCTTTATACTTGTCAATATGGATGAACTATCCATGCTCCAGTCTAAGCCATATTTCTATATGTATGGTATGTCCTATTTTAATTTGACTACTCAAAGTTATTACGCAAGAAATTCTCCCCTTTCCCACATCATATTTCACTCTCTATTAAATTATCTCTACCATCATATAAACATTCTGTTACTTTCTTCACCTTGAAATGATCTTTTTTAAAGTGGAGAAAATCATCCCTTGTTGCTACACTCCCAGTTGTGTTGTTTTCTTTTGGACTAAAACACCTCCACAGAGTTATCTCCACCCACCATTTCCATTTCGTATTCTTTTTCTTTTGTTCTCTCTCTCTCTCTTTTTGTTTTTGGTTTATTTTTATTTTTTAAAAGATTTTATTTATTTATTTTTAGACAGAGGGCAAGGGAGAGAGAAAGAGAGGGAGAGAAGCATCATTGTGTGGTTGCCTCTCATGTGCCCCCCACTGGGGACCTGGCCCACAACCCAGGCATATGCCCTGACTGGGAATTGAACCAGTGAACCTTTGGTTCGCAGGCTGGCCTGAGCTACACCAGCCAGGGTTCTCTTTCTTTTTAATATGGTAAAATGTACATAACATAAATTTACCATTTCAACCTTGTATACAGTTCAGTGGCATTAACTACATTTACAGTGCTGTGTGTTACCTGTTTCCCGAGACTTTTTATCATCCCAAATAGAAATTTTGTGCCCATTAAGCAGTAACTCCCTATGTCCCCCTACTCCCAGCCCCTGTTAACTCTATTCTACTTTCTGTCTCTATGAAGTTGCCTATTCTAGGTACTTCATATTAGTGAAACATTCAGCATTTGTCTTTTTGTGTCCAGCTTATTTCACTTAGCAGAACGTCCTTAAATTTCATCTATGTAGTAGCATATATCAAAATTTCACTCCTTGCTCTGGCTGGTATGGCTCAGTGGGTTGAGTGCCAGCCTGTGAACCAAGGGCTCGCCGGTTTGAGTCTTGGTCTGGCCATGGGCCTGGGTTGTGGGCCAGATTGGGCCCCAGTAGGGGGTGTGAGAGAGGCAACCACGCACTGATGTTTCTCTCTCTCTCTCTTTCTCCTTCCCCTCCCCTCTCTAAAAATAAATAAATAAAATATTTTTAAAAATTTCATTCCTTTTTATGGCTGAATAACATCCCATTGTGTGTATACCACATTTTGGTTTTCCATTCATTTGTCGATGTGTATTTAGGTTGTTTCCACCTTTTGGTTATTGTGAATAATGCTGCTATGAACTTTGGTGTACAAGTATCTGTTTGAATCCCTGCTTTCAATTCTTTTGTGTATTTACCTCTAAGTGGAAATATTGGGTCATATAATAATTCTGTGTATAACTTTAAAAAACAATGGTAAAATACACATAACATAAAATGTACTGTCTTAATTATTTTTAAGTGTATAGTTAAGTAGTGTTAAGTATATTCACATTGTTGTGTAACCAATCCCTGGAACTTTTTCATCTTGTAGTACTGAAACTCTATACCCATTAAACAACAACTTCCCATCTTTTTTCCTCTAGATCCTGGCAACAACCATTCCACTGCCTGTTTCTATTAGTTTGACTACTCTAGATACCTTAAATAAATGAAATCATATAGTATTCATGTGTGTGTGTGACTACCTTATTTCACTTAATCTAACTTTTTAAAAAAGATTATTTATTTTTAGAGAGGGGAAGGGAGGGAGAAAGAGAGGGAGAGAAATATCAATGTGTGGTTGCCTCTCACATGCCTCCCACTGGGAACCTGGCCCACAACCCAGGCATGTGCCTGACTGGGAATTGAACTTGCAACCCTTTGGTTCGCAGGCCAGCGCTCAATCCACTGAGCCACACCAGCCAGGGCTGATGCACACAAGTCTTTAACTTTGATTAAGTTCAATATATCTATGTATTTTTTCCTTTGTAGCCTGTGCTGCTGCTGCTTCTGGTGTTATATCCAAGAAATCCTAGCCAAATTCAATATCATGAAGATTTTCCTTACTGTTTTATTCTAAGGGTCGTATAGTTTTAGCTCTTACATTTAGGTCTTTTTAATTTATATAAGTTAATTTTTATATGTGGTGTAAGGTAAGGGTCTAACTTTATTCTTTTGCACATGGATATACAGTTTTCCCAGTGCCAGTTGTTGAAAAGACTGGTCTTTCCCCACTGAATGGCCTTGGCACCCTCTCAAACATTAAGTGACCATGCGTGCCAGGGTTATTAACTCATTTTAATTTGTATGCATCAATTATCAATGTAGTTCTTTTTTGTTTATTGGTCACTTACATAATTTGCTTATATTATTACCTGTATTTTTTTAAGAAATCCTGATAATAGTTCTTCATTACATGTGTTGGAGGTATTTTCTCTCTGCCTCTCTTTCGTTTTTTGTTTTTTAAATTTATGTAGTTAGATCTATCAGTGTTTTCATTTGTAACTTGTGGATTTTATATTTTGCTTAAGAGATCCTTTCTACTGCAGGCTTTTGAAAATATTATGCTATATTTTTCCTAATGCTTTTAAGTCATATTTTATTGAATTTAAGATACCATTGATTATAAGAATCACCTGTTGCAATTAAACTTCGACAATTCTTATTACTTAGATATATTATTTTTACTTAAAGGGCATTTATAGACTTTATTTGGTAGGCATAGCTTTTTATCATGTTATACTTTTGAAAAAAGGAAGATGTATTGAAAATAAATTGGTTAAAGCACTTTTAAATCCTTTTTACATTTGGAGTATAACTGTCTAGAATCTTTTTTCAGCTCAGAGTCTTTGATGTCATTGTGTTCCGTACAACATTGTGCTTTTATCATCAAGAGTGTGGTGATACATAATTTCTTTAAAAATGGCTGTCCTGTTGTATCTAGGTGTTTATTTAAGAACTGTTTTACAAGTTTAGTGTACATGGTACAGGTGCCTGGAAGTAATTTTAAAAGCATTTCAATTTCAAGATATTGAAAGTCTTAGACATGATGAAATGTTGTAGACAGTTTTTATTTTTAACTATCTTGAGTTTATTTCAGTGTTTGAAATGAAATATAGGCGTTTAATTTTACTGTTAAAACATGGTTAGCTAATTGTCTAAGTACAATTTTTAATGTCTTTTTCCCCCAAGTGGGTTGAAAGGTCGTTTTTATTACCTAATTCCTGTTTGATCTGACCCTTGAATAGAAAGACCAATGGAATAAAACAGAAAACCCAGAAAAAGGCTGCAATACATATGATACTCTAGTATGTGGTAAAGGTTTTATCTTAAATTAGATGAACTAGTTAAATGTCATTGGCATAACTAGGTAGCCATCTGAAAAACTAGTAGATTTGGATCATATTTTTATACCTTACACCAGGATAAATTCCAAGTGGATGTAAATGTTAACTATGAAAATTAAAATCATAAATGTTCTAGAGCAGAACATGAAGAAATAATAAAAAAATTAATAAAGTTCTCACTGTTATGTGTGTTAATTTATGAAAATAAAGAAGAAGAGAGTGAGGTAGAGACAGAGAGAGAGATGAGAGAGAAACATCAATTGGTTGCCTCCTATACATGCCCTAACAGTGCATTGAACCTGCAACCTAGGTGTATGTGCCTTGACTGGGAATCGAACTTATACACTTTCAATGTTTGGGACCATGCTCCAAGCAATTAAGACACACTGGCCAGGGCTGTTTATTTTTCTTAAATGTGCTTCTCTTTTATTTTCAAATACCCTTTAGTTGCTTTTCTTTGTACACCTATTTTTATTTAATTTTAATTGAATTTGTTTTAAAACTCACATGGCACAAACTCTAAAGGTATAAAAGTTATTCAGTGAAAAATCATTTACATTCTTCTGATACAGTTTTCCTGCCTGGGGGCAACCAATATTTAGCAGTTTCTTATGTATCGTTCTAGAGATTATTATGTGCATAGATAAGCAACTATATGTATGTGTTTGTGCTAGCATATGTGTATATATTTATATATCAATTATCTTATTTATGTACTTACTTCAAGATAGAAGGCCACTTGAGTGTGAATTCAATGAAGGCAGGGTTTTTGTTCTTTTTATCAATTTGTGTTCTGCTATATTCTCACTGCTTAGTATTCTATATGGTGCATAGTACACACTTTTCTACAATGTTATTTTTCTTGTATCTTAATGATTTGTAGACTCCTTTATATCTGTGCTATGAATTATATTTTCCAAACTTGCATTTTTTAAAACTCACTTGTGACAATTTTTGCAATATAGAAGTAGTTCATTTTGTTGTTTACTGTTTTAATTTTTTAATTTCTGACTTCTGTTTCTTTTATTATTTTAAAAAGGCTCTCTGTACTCCTGTATTATAGATAAAATTTTCATTTTAAATTGCCTTTATGATTTTACTACTTATACTTATATATTTAATCCATCTGGAATTCATTTTTTAGATGGCTACTCATTTGTACTAGCAACATTTATTATAGTTAATATTTTTCCCACTAACTGGAAGTGTCACCTTTATACTGAATTTTCCTAAGTATTTTAGTCTGTTTCTAGACTTTATTCTATTTCATTGACCTGCCTATTCATATACCAGTACACAGTGATAAAATAATTTAGTTATCGTGGCTTTATTTTAATATCTGGTTAGTCTAGTTCTCCATCATTATTCTTCCTTTTGTGTCTATGAGAGAGAGAGAGAGAGAGAGAGTTTTTGATGAGATTAACATTCGAATCAGTAGATTGAGTAAAGCAGATTGCCCTTCTTAATGTGTGTTGCTCTCATCCAATCATTTGGAAACCCAAATAGAACAAAAAGGCTGACCCTCCTATGATTAAAAGGGAACTTCTTCTGTCTAATTGCTTGAGATGGGTCATTGGTATTTTCCTGCCTTTTGATTGGAACTGAAATACGGGCTCTTTGTGGGCCTTGAGCCTGCCACCTATTGGACTGGAACTTACACCATTGGCTCTCCTGGTTCTCAGGCCTTTGGACTCAGACTGGAACTACACCTCTGGCTTCCTGGGTCTCCAGCTTGCTAACTGCAGATCTTGGGACTTCTCAGCAACCATAATCGTGTGAGCCAATTTCTTACAGTAAATCTCTTTCTATCTGTATATATCTTTTTGGTTTTGTTTTCTGGGGAACTGTAATACATATAGTGATGAAAGTATTTTTCTCTTTTGATCTCTTAGTAAAGTGAATTGTAGTAGTAGGTACTCTAATAGTGAGCCATCCATGCATTCTTGGTGTATTATTCTTTAATGTGCTGCTAACTTCTTTTTGCTGGGGTGTTTTTGCCTTGATATTTGTGAAAATGGTGTGTGGTTTTCACTTTCAAGCTTTTGTTGTTAGGTTTTGGTAGCAATCTTATGCTTGCTTCATAAAAATAAATTTGAAGATTTTTTTCCTCCCTATGCTTTGGAAGGGTTGAATATATAATGTTGGAATAATTTATTCTTTAAATACTTGATGGAATTCTCTCGTGAAATGCTTGACCAGTTACTTTGAAAATGTTTCCTATTCTTCTAGGGTAAATTTTGTTTCTTCTAAGTCAATTTTGGTAAATTATTTTTGCTAGAAAATTTTTTCTTGTAGGTTTTCTAATATACTTGCTTTGACCATTAAAAATTAGTTTGTTATTTTGTTCAAGTTTCTTTCACATTAGCTGCAACTCTTGGAGTGTTCATTGTGCTATTGTTTTGTCTGCTGGTTCTTTTTTATAGTTTTTCATTTCTTCTGTGATTTACAGTTTTTTATTGAAAGCCTATCTGCCCTGGCTGGTGTGGTTCAGTTGGTTGGGCGTTGACCTGCAAAACGAAGGGTCAGCTTGTTTGATTCTGGTCACGGGCACATGACTGGGTTGTAGATTCCATCCCCAGTTGGGGCACATGCACAAGGCAAGTGATCAATGTTTCTCTCTCACATAAATGTTTCTCTCCCTCTCTTTCTCCCTCCCTTCCCCTCTATCTAAAAGTAAATAGAATCTTTTTAAAAATGCCTATCATCAGGGCAAATGTTTTTCCTTGGAGTTCTTGTGTTCTAGATTGTGGTTGTGTCCCAAGACATTGGTCTCACATTTGCTTCTGCTGGGGTCATACAGGTTCTGGAGCTGAACTTAATGACTTTTATTTTTATTTCTTGGCTCAGGCTTTCTGTACAGTGTTTGTAGTATAAATCTCAATCCTGAACCTGATTCTCGTACTTGTTCCTCGTTTAAAGTGATAGAGTCTAGCACTATCCCACTGTGAATGCCCATTACAAAATAGGAGAAAGCTAGTTCATTGTATTTTTTGAAGTAATTAGTTAATATGATGGTGAGAACATTATCACTGGGAAAGAGAGGGACAGGTCTGTTTATCTTTTCTCACATGTAATAGTCTGATACAAGGATCAGTAAACTACAGTTCTTGTACCAAATCTAGCCTGCTACTTGTTTTTGTAAATAAAGTTTATTGGAATACATCTACACCCATTTGTTAATGTATGTTCTGTGGTTGATTTTGTGTTACAGTGACATAGTTGAGTAGTTGCAACAGTGACTGTGTTGGGCCTCAGAACCTAAGATATTTAATGTCTAACCCTTCTACAGGAAAAGTTAGCCAACCTCTGGTCTAGTAACTATAGTGCACAAGTAGAGGATGGTTAGTTTTTATCTGTGATTACAAAGTACAGATGATTACAGAGCTTTAAAAGTCAAATTCAAGAAAAAGTATAATTCCTGGCAATAAAAGAAAGTATTAGACTTCTGATGTGGGAGATCTGAATTATGCAGATAATTTAAGAACTTTTAGGTAGCAAAAGAAAGACTGGTTGATGGATGACTTCACATTGAGAAATGTCAGTTTATGCTGTTGCTTATTTGTATCCTTCAAAAAATTCAGCTTAGAATTTAGGACCTTCTGGTTATTAATTTTTAAAAAGTATTTATTTATTTATTTTTTAGAGGGACAGGAAGGGAGAGAGAAAAAGAGGAACATTGATGTGCGAGAGAAACATCTATTGGCTGTCTCTTGCTTGTGCCCAGACCGGGAATCAAATTGTTGACCTTTTGGTTCACAGGCCGGTGCTCAATGCCTTGAGCCACCCCAGCCAGGGCTGGTGATTAATTTTTAAGACTAGACCTTAGTTATGTTATCTGTTCAATATACACTATTCTTCAGTTAGTACTAAATCCCGGCTTTTGATAAGTAACAGACTATTAGCCAATATTGCAGGGGTGTCCAACCATTTGGTGCTTCTGAGCCACACTGGAATTGTCTTGGGCCATACATTAAATACACAAACACTAATGAGAACCGATGAGCAAAAAAAGGTCTGTGTATAATTTTTGTGGTATCCACCACCACAGATAAGCAAAAAACGTCCTCACAGAATAACCCTAATTATTCAGCGGCCCTTTTGATAATCTTTTAAAATTGTCAAGCAGGTCCCAAGTTCGTGATCACTAATATAGAAAATGTACATATCTAAGTTATAAAACTTAATATAAAACTTAGTAATAAAACTGAGTAATGTTTTAAGTAAATTTACAGTTTTGTGTTGGGCTGCATTCATAGCCATTCTGGGCTACATGTGGCCTGCAGACTGAGGGTTGGACACCCCTGCTATATTGTATGAAGGATGAAAAACCATAACTAATAAAGTCCTCATGATCTTTTTATTTTTTAATCCTCACCTGAGGATATGTTTTATTGATTTTTTTAGAGGGAGAAACATTGATGCAAGAGAGAAGCATCGATTGGTTGCCTCCCATGTACACCCCCGTTGCAGATGAAGCCCACAACCTAGGTCTGTGCCCTGACTGGGAACAAACCCACAGTGTTTTGGTGCATGGGTTGACACTCCAACCAACAGCCACCTGGTGGGGGGGCTCATGATCTCTGTTGTACACTGCGTGGGTCAGTAGTCCTATGAATTATAATTAGAATAATTTGTCGTTTTCTTTACCAAAAATTATTTAAAAAAATTGTCTCATTCTAAGTAATCTTATTTAGTTGTATAGCTGTAAAAATATCTGTTTGAATCCTGGCCAGTGTGGCTCACTTGGTTGGAGTGTTGTCCCATAAACCAAAAGGTCACAGGTTTGAGCCTAATCAGGGCACATACCTGGGTTGTGGATTCTGCCCACGAATGGGGCATGTGCCAGGGGTTGTTTGGCAATGTCTGAAGATATAGTTGGTTGTCATAATTGAGTAGGGGGTGCTACTGCCATTTAGTGGGTAGGGGTCAGGGATGTTGCTAACCATCCTACAAGGCACAGGAGAGCTCTCTACAACAAAATATTTCTGGCCCAAAATGTCAGTAGTGTTAAGGTTATAAATTCCTAGTCTACAAGCATTAGAAAAGTTGAAAATATTTTATAACCTCTATTACTGAATTTGGGAAAATATACTTCTAAAAACCAAAAGAGTTGATTTACATTTAAAACCATTTGTGAGTTTCATATATTTTCTTTTGTTAATTGTTTTTATTTTTAAAAATCATAATACAGAGATTAGGGTAATTTCATTGTTTCTAGGAGAATGACTTGGACCGTTTTGGATGTTAGTGAAATTTATTTAGGGAAGAACTGAGTTGTGTGTAAATGGAGGTGGCATGATTGGTGTGTACATTTGTAGAGTAAGAGAGAAAAATTTAAAACCAAATGGCCCCGGCCTTTCACCCTCAGGTAAGTGGAAAATATACTCAGCACAAGGTTAGCAGTGACTAAAAACCTGATTAATGTTTCAAATTAAGGGTACTTCTGTTGGTATACAGTGGAAATAGTAGAAGGCTCTTACTTTCTTTTTATATCAGTGCTTGTTTTGTTTGGAAGTATGATTGGAAGGAAACTCTCTAGGAAGATAATTGTGTTCAAATCTGTTGAAATAACTACTCTTTTTTTAAAGATTTTATGTATTTAGGTTTTATTTATTTAGATTTATTTATTTATTTTTAGGGAGAGAAGAAGGGAAGGAGAAAGAGAGAAACATTGATTTATTGCCTCTCAGATGCCCCAAACTGTGGACCTGGCCTGCAACCCAGGCAGTTCCCTGACTGGGAATCGAACTGGGACCTTTTGGTTCACAGGCTGGTGCTCAGTCCACTGAGCCACACCAGCCAGGGCTCAACTACTCTCTATTACCCAATGAGATCTCTCTGTATTTTAGCTCTCTAGCTTCTTTGGCTTTTCCATTTCCTATACTATTCTTAAAATTCCCCTGTCTATTTCATACCTACCAATTATGCTTCTTAATCTCTGCAGTTTATTCCTCATTCTCCCCCTTCCCACTCCCAGCTGATAATCCTACAAATAATCTCCATATCTATGATTCTGTTCCTGTTCTGCTTGTTTGCTTAGTTTGTTTTTTTAGATGCAATTATTGATAACTGTGAATTTGTTGCCATTTTAGTGTTCATAGTTTTGATCTTCTTTATCTTAATATAACTCTCTTTAGCATCTCATATAATAATGGCTTAATGATGATGAACTCCTTTAGTTTTACCTTATCTGGAAAAGGTAAACACTTTATCTGCCCTTCCATTCTAAATGATAGCTTTGCTGTGTAGAGAAATCTAGGTTGTAGGTCCTTGCTTTTCATCACTTTGAATACTTCTTGCTGGTCCCTTCTAGCCTGCAAAATTTGTTTTGAGAAATCAGCTGACAGCCTTATGGGATCTCCTTTGTAGGTAACTGTCTCTTTTTCTTTTGCTGCTTTTAAGATTCTCTCTCTATTTTTAGCCTTTGGCATTTTAATTATGATATGTCTTGGTGTGGTCCTCTTTGGGTCCAATTTGTTTGGGACTCTGTGCTTCCTGGACTTGTATGTCTGTTTCCTTCCCTAAATTAGGGAAGTTTTCTTTCCTTATTTTTTCAAATAAGTTTTTAATTTCTTGCTCTTTCTCTTCTCCTTCTGGAACCCCTATGATTTGGATGTTGGTATGTTTGGAGATGTTCCAGAGGTTCCTTTAGTGTATCATAGTTTTTTTAATTCTTTTTTCTTCTTGCTGTTCTGATTGAATACTTTTTTTCTTCCTTATGTTCCAAATCATTGTTGATTTGATTTGGTATGTAAGTCCTGAGAGCTTTGCAGCCCTTGAAGAGGAGTCTCCTGAGAATCCTGCAGTTTCTTCTGCTGCCCAACCCCCACTCATTTTTACAGCTAGGAATTGTGGGGGCTTATCTCCCTGGCTCTGGAACCCTGGGCTGGGTGGTCTGGTTTGGAGCTGGGATCCCTTGCTCCCAAGATAACCCCCCCCAATTTTTATCCACCACATGTGAATGTGGGACTGCCCATCCCACCCCCTCTTTATATTACTCCATGTCTTCGTGCCTCTTGCATCTCTCTGCACCTCTCCTTGCATTACCATGTCTCTGCTCCTCCTACCCATCTGGTTGAATGTGGCTTCTTTAAAAATCCTTGGTTGTCAGACTTTCATACAGCTTGATTTTCCCATGAATCTGGGTGATATTTGTTTTGTAGTCCACTTGTAATTTTTGCTGTAGATGTGTGAGGAGGTGAAGTGTGTTTACCTATGTCTCCATCTTGACTGGAAGTTGTAAATTATTCTTCATTTCAGTTAGTGTATCATTTCCTACTGGTTCTTTTTTATGGTTTCCATATCTTTTTTAATACTGTTGAAGTTCTCACTACGTTCATTGAGCATTCTTACAACCATTGTTTTGAACTCTGCATCTAGTAGATGAGTAATAATTAATTTGGATACTTATGGAACCTATAGAAAGAAATGATGGAGCTCAGAAGACAGTCAGTTTAAGAGCCATTAATGTAAAGTAACAAAAGCCGTGGGTATGAATGAGATTATATACGGACTGTAAATAGACAGCATAAAAGAAGGCATGGGACCAAGCATTAATGAACTCCAGTATTTAAGGGTTGAGTAGAGGAAGGAAGAGCTGAGAAAGGAGCCTGAGTAGTAGAAAGAAAGGTAAGAGAACCAGTATGTGCATGTGTATCTGTGTTAGTGAGTGAAAGAGAAAAACTTCATGAAATTTTAACCTAAAATGAGCACAAAGTTTGTATTCTTTTCACTGTACCCTGTATAACAATGTCTACCTTGTAGTGTTGGAAGGATCAAATGACATATATAGAGTACCTTGTACAATGCCTAGTCCATCAAGCAAATAGTAGCTTTTGTTATCTTTGATGTTATTTTCTCTATTTTAGTTTTATACATTTCAAATTTGACCTCACATCAAATCACTCTTTTTTAGATGCAATTTCATTTTTTTTTTT
>CM052542.1:27862324-27936342 GCA_028533065.1 Trachops cirrhosus | reverse complement strand
CCCCACTTGGTTTTGTTCATATGTCCTTTATAGTAGTTCCTGAAAACCCTTCTCCCCACTGTCCCCTCCCCCTGCCTCTGGCTATTGTTAGATTGTTCTTAATTTCAGTGACTCTGGTTATATTTTGTTTGCTTTTTTCTTTTGTTGATTATGTTCCAGTTAAAGGTGAGATCATATAGTATTTGTCCCTGACCGCCTGGCTAATTTCACTTAGCATAATGCTCTCCAGTTCCATCCATGCTGTTGTAAAGGGTATAAGCTCCTTCTTTCTCTCTGCTGCGTAGAATTCCATTGTGTAAATGTACCATAGTTTTTTGATCCTCTCATTTGCTGATGGGCACTTAGGCAAGGGACATAAAGGGAAGAATAAACAAATGGGACCTTATCAAATTAAAAATCTTCTGTGTGACTAAAGAAAACAACATTAAAATGAAAAGAGAGCCAACCATATGGGAAAACATATTTGCCAATGACACCTCAGACAAGGGCTTGATCTCCAAAATATATAAAGAACTCACACTACTCCACTCCAGGAAGACAAATAACCCAATTAAAAAAATGGGCAAAACACTTGAACAGACACTTCTCCAGAGAGGACATACAGAGGGCCCAGAGACACATGAAAAGATGCTCAGCATCAATATTGTTTATCTTTTCAAAGAACCAACTCTTGGATCCCTTGATCTTTTGTACCTTTTTTTAGACTCTATTTCATTATTTCTGCTCTAATCTTTATCATTTCCTTCCTTCTAGTCATTTTGGGCTTTGTTGTTCTTTTTCAAGTTACTTTAATTGTAAAGTTACATTGTTTATTTGAGCTTTTTCTTGTTTTTTTTTGAGATAGGTGCATAATGCTATGAATTTCCTTGTTAGGATTGCTTTCTCAGTGTCCCACAGATTTTGGGTTGTTGTGTCCTCATTTGTTTCAAGGTATCTTTTGATTTCTTCATTGATCTCGTTGTTGATGGGAACAAGGCAGGGATGTCCTCTTTCACCCCTCTTATTCTATATAGTACTAGAAGTCCTAGCCACAACAGTCAGACAACAAGAAGAAATAAATGACATCCAAATTGGAAAGGAAGAAGTAAAACTGTCATTTGCAGATGACACAATACTGTACATAGAGAACTCCACAGATACCACCAAGAAACTACTAGAGCTGATAAATGAATTCAGCAAAGTGGCAGGATACAAAATTATTATCCAGAAATCAGTTGCATTTTTATATGCCAATAACAAATTAACAGAAAGGGAAATTGAGAAAACAATCACATTCACAATTGGTACAAAAAGAATAAAATACCGCCTTTCTGTCTTCTCTGTACTGGGAGCAGCTGTCCTGCCACAGCCCCTCATCCCTTGAAAATATACACCTGCGCCAAGTTTGTCTCCAGGCCCGCCTTGGTCAGGGTCACCTCTCAGTTGCTGAGCCGGGCACTATCTGCAGTGGTACTAAAATGAACAGAGACACTGACAGATGAGAGCCTCAGCAGCTTGACAGCCCACAACCCTGACCTCTCTTATTCCTGGCCACAGCTTCCAAACCAGGACCATTTCAAGAGATATTGACACAGCAGCCAAGTTCATTGGGGCTGGGACTGCCACATTAGGGATAGCAGACTCTGTGGCTGGAATTGGGGCTGTGTTTGGGAGCCTCATCATTGGTTATACCAGGAACCCTTCTCTGAAACAATAGCTCTTCTCCTATACCATTCTGGGCTTTGCCCTCTCTGAGGCCATGGGGCTCTTTTGCCTGATGGTGGCTTTTCTCATCCTCTTTGCCATGTGAAGGAGCTGTCATCACCTCCCATAAATCTTTCTCCCGTGTCTGGTCTGCTGTGTATGTTCCTTTTCCTATACCTCCCTGGGTGGCCTGGGGAAAGTGGTTGGCTCAGGGTTTGACAGAGGAAAGACAAATAAATACTGTATTAATGAAAAAAAAGAATAAAATACCTAGGAATAAACCATACAAGGATGTAAAAGACCTGTACTCAGAAAATTATAAGACTAAAGAAAGAAATTGAAGAAGATACAAATAAGTAGAAGCACACACCATGTTAATGGATAGGAAGAATTAGCATCATTAAGATATCCATACTACCCAAAGCAATTGATAGATTCAATACAATTCCTATCAAGATTCCAATGACATATTTCACAAAACTAGAACAAATATTTAAAAAATTTATATGGAATCACAAAAGGCCCCACATTAGCAACAGCGATCCTGAGAAAGAAGAACAAAGTTGGAGGGATCACACGAGAGGCAACCACACATTGATGTTTCTCTTCCTCTCTTTTTCCCTCCCTTCCCCTCTGTCTAAAAATAAATAAATAAAATTTTTAAAAAATAAAAATTGTTTTTAATGAAATATAGTTGGCCCTGGCCAGGTGGTTCAATTGGTTAGAATGTTGTACTGATACTCCATATTGCAGGTTTTATCACCTGTCAGGACACATATAAGAATCCACCAATGAACACATAAATAAGTGGAACAACAAATCAGTGTTTCTCTCTCTCTCATCAATAAATACTTTTAAAAATATTTATTTTTATAAATTTACTCATTTATTTTTAAAGAGAGAGGGAGGGAGGGAGAAAGGGCAAGAAACATCAATGTGTGGTTGCCTGTTGAGCACCCCACACTGGGGACCTGGCCCGCAACCCAGGCATGTGCCCTAGACTGGGAATCGAACTGGCGATTCTTTGGTTCTCAGGCTGGCACTCAATCCACTGAGCCACACCAACTAGGCCTAAAATATTTTTTAAAAGAAATATAATTGACATGTAATAGAAAATTATATAAGGAATGGCCACCATATATTGAGTACCTATTAGGGACCACTATTGATCATTTTTCTTTCTAGACCACTCCCATCTCAGCAAATGGAACCATCATTTATTTATTACTTAGACCAAAAACCTAAGAGTTGTCCTTAATATCTTTTCTTCACACTCCATTTCAAACCATCATGTGGTTCAACGTTATCTTTAAAATATGTCCTGAGTCTGACTAGTTCTTATCACTTCCACAGTCATGATTCTAGGCCCACGCTCCTAATTGATCTCCTAGATTCCCCTCTTGCCCCACAATAACCAGATTGAACTTTAAAAAGGTAAATCAGATCGTATCAGACCACCTGCTGAATTTCCTTTTATAACTTTTTTTCACCCTTCAAATAAAATACAAACAATGGGCTTTGGTGAACAGGCCTTGAATGATTTGAACTACCGGCCTCTCTGACCTTATTTCTGATCACTCTTCCTTTATATTACACCATTCTAACCTTCCTTACTGACCTTTTTGTTTCTCAAATACACTAACCTCCTTCCCACATTAGGGTCTTTTTACTTACTTTCCTCTTTTCCTATAATGTCTTTATCACGGAATCATAGGGCATGTGTCTACTGAGATATCCCCTCTTCATAGAGACTTTGTTGACTAGCCTGCCTAAAATAGCATTCATATCACTATTTATCCCATCCCTCTGGTTTGTCTTCATAGCTTATATCATTTCTGAAACTATCTTGTTTATTTATTTATTAATTATTTGTAGCCTTCAGTCTAGGGTAGACTTATCTTGTTCACAATTGTGTTTCCATTGCCTATAAAACAGTATCTATAGAAATGGATACCAATCAGAAGCAAGCCAGTTGGATCACAGAAACCTATCAAAGCTCAGGAACTAAAGGTGGGCGTCAGGTTTAGGCTGAAAACAAGAGGACGATTGAAAGTCTTTTAAGGGAGAAACTAGCCTTCAAATCAACATCCCCATTCATTGCAACTAATAAGTTAACTCTAATCCATCCTGACACAATGAGTTTTAATTTTGGAGAAAAATTAAACCAAAAGTGCTTCATACTCTGTAAACATCTCATATGACAGAAGATAGGGAAGGAGTGCTATACTGAGAAGAGGGAAATAGTCTGCACGGTGAATAGTGAGGGTTATGATACTTCTAGTCCTCATCTGTTGCTTATCTCTCAGGCAGGCAGGAATCATCCCCATTCCACCCTCACCCCCACCACCTGCCAGGGAATTGGTGGACTTAGAGAAATTAAATAGTCCCAAGTAATAAGAGAACTTTAAAAAGTAACCACCAAAACACCTTATAAATATTTTCTTTTAGGAGATAAAGAGAAGATACTGCATTCATGAAACAAGAATGGTATACTATATAAAAGTAATAGAGAACCACAAAGATTCTCAAACATTCCTGGAAATGAAAATATGTAATAAAATCATTTGAATTAGAAAGTCAAGGAGATAAAATTGAAGAAATCATCCATTAATAGGAAAAAAAATCAAAGATGGAAAATAAAAGAGAAAAGATAAGAAAATTAAATGATTGATCTAAGAAGTCTACTTTTGACAAATACAAAAGCATTTTCTAGAACTGAAGGTCATGAACTTCCAGCTCGAAAGGGCCTATTAAGTGCCCAGCCCCATGAATGAAAAAAGACCCACCCAAGAGCATATTTTTGGTAATTTTAGAATATGGGTAATTAAAATAAGATTCTAAGCACTAACAGAGGGGGGAAAATCCAAAACAGGTACCATACAAAGGATTGAAAATTAACTTCTGAACATCAGGTCTGGAAGCTAGACCAATGGAACAGTGCTTTCTGAGAGGAAATTATATTCTACTTAGAATTCTATATCCAGCCAAACTATCCAGTCCAGCATGAGGGTAGAATAAAGACATTTTCAGATATGCAAGATGTTGCTTCTCATGTGCCTTAAAAAAAGAAAGATTTTATTTATTTGTTTTTTAGAGAGGGGAAGGGAGAGAGAAAGAGAGGGAGAGAAACATCAATATGTGGTTTTCTACTGGGGGACTGCCCCACAACCCAAACTGAGAATCAAACTGGAGACCCTTTGATTCACAGGCTGGCACTCAAACACTGGGCCACACCACCCAGGGCTCCCGTGCCTTTTTCAATGAAGCTACTGGCATATTTTAAATATTTATTTTTTAAAATTTAAAAATTTGATGGAAAATTTGATATATTCCATCAAAACAAGGGGGGAATAAAACAAAATAAAAAGGATGGATCTAGAAAGAAGGGAGTAGAATGATGAAAGCAAGCCCTAGGGTGACTGCTGGGCAGCATCTGGAGAATTAGCAGTCTGCATTGGAGCAGAAGGATCAAGAACTCCAGGAGAGATGTTGGGAGAGCTGGTTTGAGGAAAGAATTTATAGTTCCCAGATGTGTTTGAGAGGGTCAAAATTCATATGCAGTGGAATTTTACAATTCTCTTGGAGGCTTTGTAAAGAATTAGTGGTAGGCATATAATAACTAACCAATGAAAAATTAGGGAAACAAAATTTGTGCAAGAAATAAAAACATAATCATAATACACTACTTGGGCTAGCAGTGATTATAATCAGTCATAATAATGTAAATGCTGAGTCTTGATTTGTTTCTTTCAACATTGATTTTACTCAAAATTGTCTTACAACAATATTGGAAGGGAAGTAATTTAAGAAGGCTAAAATCCTCAGCTTCCACACTGGACAGACAGTGGAAACTCAGAAATAGCGTAATAAGTATAACATAACAAGAGCTATCCATGATGGTAAATAAAGGAAACAGCTAAAAATTGAAAATGGTTCCCTCTGGGGAGTAGGCAGGCCAGGGGAATATTATTTTTCATTATTACCTATTTGAGGTCATGTAAAATGTATAACTGATGAAAATTAACTAAGGAAGCTATTGTAGTAATCTAGAGAGAGCCCATGATAGCTTGGACTGTATGATAGCAGCAAAGGTGAAGAAGTTCTTACATTCTGGATATTTTTGAAAGTAGAGGCAATGGGATTTCCTATTGGATTGGGTGTGGGATATTAGCACAGAGGAGGAATCAAGGGTATTCTTAGGATTTTGATTTGGACAACTGGGAGAATTGAATTGTTGGCAACTACACTTGAGAAGACTTGGCATGGGAGACAGGTTTTGGGGATGAAAGATCCAAGAGATATCAAAGTTGGCAGTTGGATAAACAAGTCTGAAATTCAGACAAGAGGTTCAACATGGTTGTGTATCTTAGTTGAGGGCCTTATGCAAATTATGTAACCTTCACAGCTTCAGTTTTCTCATCTGTGTAGTGCAAAGTAGTAATAGTACTTCCATACCAGGTTGATGGGAGAATTAAATGAGATAATGTACAGAAGGAATTTATTACAGTGCAAAGCATTAAATCTTAACTGTTGCTATTTTTATTCTTGATGTCATAATCATCTAAAGTGTCACATACTGAGGCTGTATAGGCATAAAGCTTGAGGTAAGGGTCCTGTCTTGACTCCGCTATTTGTTAGTTGTGTGACCTTGGGCAAGTCACTTAATCTCTCTTCAATTTTTTAAAAACGTAAAATGGAGATAATAATAGTATCTACCACACAATATTTTCATAAAGTTTTAATGAAGTAACTCTATGTAAAGAGCTTAGAACAGTGCCTGACACATTGTAAGGACACAATAAATGTTATCCATAGTTATCATTATTTGTCTGTGAGCTCCTTTTTTTTTTTTAACTTCTTGAATAAGGAATCATCATGTTTATTTTCTATAGCCCCCACTTAATTTGAACTCTTTGCCTGGCACTGTACCAAAATATATGGGTCAGACAGTAAAATATTTTTTAAGTGTTCAGTTTATTTATGAAGAGCACAAACCTTCTACATATTAATTTCTTGATACATGTTTCTTGGGTTGAATTGTTCTTTTTCCTCTATACATTTCTCCCACTTTGGGAGAAGGAGGAGAAATAAATAATTGTGAGAGTGTTGTTTCAGAAATGTGCTCACATAAAGTGAAGTTTGTGTTTATATTTTGCTATTTTGGTCTGACTTTATGAGTAATCTTAGAGTAAAGGATAAGTGGGAAGGAGGAGGAAGCTTTTTCAGTGCTTGGGGAGACAATCTAGATACTTGTATTTCTGGATATTAGTTGTCTTCTAAACTTCCTTGATATTTTTTAAAAACAACATTTTGGAAACACTTAAAGTCATTGCATATAGGTATGAATAGTTCTGCCTTTGTCAGGAGACTTGGTATTTTGCTGCTTGCATGGCAGTTTTGAGCAATGAGGTTTACAATTTTCTGTGAAATAAAATACAGAATGAACTCAGTCTCAGTTTACTTTCAGTTGTTATTCAAGCTAGAGGATATTTTCCTCTCATAAATCTAAGGTGTTTTGTATTTATTAAACTGGTTTAATATTTATAAGCAAGCAGATCTAATTTTAAATTTTTAGATTTTTATATAATTTCTTTTACATTAAAAAAGTAAAATTAGACCATTGAACTTGATTGGTCCTTTTGTTATTATATGTAGTGCTATTGACCTGATCAGGTGATTGCTGAGCAAGGTCTGTTCTGCCTTTAGCTGTCTTAAAATTGGACCATAAAGACCAGGGACAGAAAGAAGAAAGCCAGACTGAACCATCTCTGTTTAGTGTCACCCGATGTGAAGCTCTGGAGGTCTGTTCAGCTGAGTTTTCCTTATGCATCCTCATATCTGGGACCTAGCACAACCAGTTTTCAATGATGTAATATCTTTAAAACACGTTTCAACTGCAGCAAACCTTACCCAAGGATATTATTACTTTTATTTTATGAGCCTAGATTCATAGCTCTCTTGGGACTTGAGATCTGAGCCATTCCCCTCTCTTCTTCTTTTTGGTTATTTTTTTCTAGTCCAAGAGAGTAATGGTATCTTTGCTTTATTTGGAAGTAAAATGCAAAGAAGTTCCTTTTAGTGCCATACGTTAAAGCTTAGTGGAATCTGGTAGAGTATGTTACAAGACCTTTCCTTTCAAAATTATGGGAGGAGATCAGATAAAAATATATTATAACTTCTGCAAATACTTTTTAAAGAAAAGTAAACCATTTTCAGTAGGTCTCAGATGTGGATCTTTTAGAAAACATTAATATAAAACTTATGCCCATATTTTAATATTTTTGTAAGTTTATTTCAGGTCTCTTAATTGTTTTTACTATAACTTTGGAGTCAGACATTTTTTTCTGGAAAGACCAGTACAAGACAAAATAACTCTCCTACAATATGTATGGTGCTTATTGCTCAAGTTGGCAGTAGAAAAGCTTGTAAAACAAACCAATTAGATTTTCATCAGTTTACAGATAGGCAGTTCTTTTTTGTGAATCAAAAATAAAGTCATTATTAAACCACTGGTCTTTTTTTTTTTTCATATCCATTGTCACAGAACAAAACATGGGCTTTGGAGCCAAACAGATCCAGATTCTAGTACCTTCTCCAACCTTTGTCAAGTCGCTTAAATGTTCTGAATAACCTCATTTTCTTAAATGATGAAAATGGGGGTAATTTCATCTCAGATAATGCATATAAAACACTCAGCACAGTTTCCAGGTATATCATAGGTGAGCAATAAGTAGTAATTGTCTTAATGGCTTTGATATAATGGTCACAGAATGCTTACTTGTTCCTGTTACGCAATATTGAGCAGGTTTAAGTCTAACAGTACTGTCGGTGGTTTTTTGTTTGTTTGTTTTTTGTTTTTTTGCAGAAGGAGAATAGCTAGATGTATTTTAGACTGCTGTCATACCTCTCCCTCACTGTACTGTTTAGATTATAAACTTTTGAGGAAGAAGAACATTTAAACTTCAGTGTTTAGCTCTGAGTTTTATACAGAACTGTGATCTCAATAAATATTTGACTGACTGAGTATAAATGCCACAAAGGAATATATTATTTTCCTTATGCTTTAGAAAGTATCAAAGCCTAAAGCCTATCCTAGATTTTGTAAACATTATGATATAGAATAGTGACCAATAAATATTCTGATTATGTATCTGTTATTAGTTTTCTATGGCTGACATATCAAATTACCACAAACCTATTGGCTTAAAACAATACAGAATTATTATTTCACAATTCTATTGCTCAGAAATCTGACATGGGTCTTACTGGGCTAAAATCAAGCTTTGGGAGGGCTGTGTTCCTTTCTGCAGGCTCTAGGGAAGAATCTGTTTCCTTTTTACGGCTCCTAGCAGCTGCTTGCATTCCTTGGCTTGTAGCTCTCTTCCATCTTCAAAGCCGGCATTGACTCACTCAGTCTTTTTCGCATCATATCCCTCTGACACTGTCTTTTCTGCCTCCCTGTTCTGCCTTTGAGGACTGTTTTGGTTACATTGGACCCACTTTGATAATCTAGGATAATCTTTCTATTTTAAAGCAGCTGATTAGCAGCAATAGTAATCCCAATTAATTTAAATTAGCAGCAATTTTAATTCTTTCCCCTTGCAATATAACAGAACATATTCATAGGTTCTGGGGATTAGGACACGAACATCTTTGGACATTTTCTGCCTACCATAGTGTCCCATTAGGAAAACATTTTTTGAGCACATGCCCAGGTGCTACTAATAAGCCATTTTAAATATTAGTAAATCTCAATTTATCTTTTTTTACATCAAAAATAATATGAGTAAAAATTCTAATTTGATTTCCATCCTTGAATGGGTAATCTTGCTCATTTCCCATTTTGGAGATGGCTGGCTAACAGTAGGGCCTAGGAAAGGTCCTGCCATAGAATAAGAAGTTTAAGTTTTAATTTAATTCAGTAAATATTTACTGAGCACAAACTATGAACAAGGCAATGTTTTAGATATATACAGAGACACAAAACTACATGGTGTATTTAATCCAGGTGAGCTAACTACTGTAGTAAACAACTTAAAATCTTGTTGGCTTAAAAGCTTGTTTCTTATTCATGTCCCAGTCCAATGTTGGGTGGAGGTGGGCAGGGAGCTCTTCTTTCTTACCAAGGACAGGGCCTCAGATGCCTCTACTGGCTCTTCGGCATCTGCTGGCAGATGAAAGAATAAAGTGTGAAGAATAGTGTTGAGGTTTTTATGGAAGAGGCCTTGAAATCACATACTCACTTCTACCCCTGTACCGCTGGCCAGAACTCAGTGTGCGGTCTTAACCAACTGTTAATAGACATGTAGTCTGCTTCAGGAGGAGAAAGGAAGCAATTTATTTTTTTAAAAAGTAGTCATTCTCTTCCACACGTAACATCTCTGCACTCAGGAACCCTTTCAATTCAGTGGAAGAAATAGATATAGGTAAAACTTGATGTAGTTTTACCTATAAAACTACATGATTTATAGGCCTGATAAGTGTTACAACAGAGATTTTTATGGAATGATATGAGTGTAGAGGGAAAAGATTAATTGAAGATTAATTTTTGATTAGAAAGATTAGGGAAATATTTGAAATTATGTGTCTGAGATAAGAATTATTCTAACCATCCTCAAAGGGCCATTTTCAGAATTAAATGACTTAATATGTGGCTGTGCCTAGCACACTCAGTGGTATATAAATGTTTGGTGCTGTTGTTATTCTTGTTATCAGTATTTGGAGATATTCTTGAACTGAGTTTTAAAGGATTGATTGGCAGAGCTTTGAAAAATGAATTCCAAATGAACAACATGGAATTCAGAACATATTGAGGAATGGCGGATTATATAACTAAACCATAGCCAATTCAGGTGGAATTCTTTATGTAACAGGAGATAAAGAAGAGAGGCTTGAGTCAGATCATTCAGACCCTTGAATAACACATTAAGGAATTTGGACTTTGATCAGGAGATAGGAGCTGCCACAAAGAAATTTTGAGTAACCAATAGCTTCTTAAGGAAAGGGATCATGTCTTGTTTTTATATCCCTTTATAAAAGGGATATATCTCATTTTTATATCCCTTTTATAACTATATGAAGAGGTAATATAACAGTGATTAAGAGCACAGACACTGGAACTCATTGTTGAGGTTCGACTCCTCGCTCTGTCAATTACCAGCTGAATGACTTTGGGTGAGTTACTTAATTTCTCTGAGCCTCGGTTCTTTATCAGTACGATTGGGATAATAAAAGTACTACTTCACTGTGTTGTTGTGAGGATGAAATGAATATAATGAATATAAAGTGCTTAGAATATGTTTACATAGTAAGTGCTCTTTAAGAAATAGTTGTTACCACACTCATGATCATTACCAATGTCTGGCACATGGTTGGCACTGAATAATTTTTGAGTGGTTAGAGTTGATTTAAATTTACCCAGCAAGTGTTTATATACTGTTATATGCCCAGCAAAAGAATGCTGTTAAGAGGCTTATGTCTAGTAGGCATGTTACAAAACATAGTCCAAAGTAGGAAGTGATGATGCTACGGAGGGTGGTGTCGATGGAGAGAGAGCCTTGGTGGTTCAGAAGCATGTTAGTTCAGAAAGGAGCCACATTTGTTTTGTGGGAAAGGAGGTATTTGAGCTGGGGTTTGAAGATGGGTAGATTCTATGTGGAAAGGGGGGGGGCATTCTAGCCAGTGGAAACACCCTCAGAAAAGGCGAAGGTGTGGAAGAGCATGGTATTAATACTTTATGGGAAATGGTAAATCGTGCTACAGGAAAGACTGAGGCATATTAAGATTCTGGTCAAAGTGGAGTTTACTAGTAGTATCAGAGTTGGGAGTTTTCTGTTACAGTCTTACTAACTTTAGAGATCAGCTGTCTTTTCTATAGACTGAGCCTTGCTACTGAATGGGTGGTCATTCTGGGAGCTTATTAGGAATTCAGACTCTCAGACCCCACCCTCCAACCTATAGAATTGAAATATGCAATTTACATGATTCCTAGGTGATTCATTTCTACATTAAAATTTATAAAGGACTGATCTAAAAAACAAAAGCAACTCTCACTACTTCTCAACAGGAATGAGTGTGTAATGTGAAACTAAAAATAACAAAGTTGAATAATCACTCCCTCTTGAGTACATGCATTAAGAAAGTGCTCCCTTCCTGAACTAAGTAAGTCTAGCTGACATGATTTGGAGGGGTGGTAGTGAGGAATAAGAATCATTCAGGCCCTAACTGGTATGGCTCAGTGGATTGAGCATCAACCTGCAAACCAAAAGGTTGCCAGTTCGATTCCCAGTCAGGGCACCTGTTTGGGTTGTAGGCCAGGTCCCCAGCTGGGGGCATGCGAGAGGCAAACGAGCAATGTATGTCTCACACACTGATGTTTCTTTCCCTCTCCTTCTCCCTCCCTTCCCCTCTCTCTAAAAGTAAATAAATAAAATCTTAAAAAAAAAGAATCATCTAGGATGTAATTTTTTTAGGGCCTGTGTCATAACAAAAAAGATCTGAGGTTTTATCCACAAGTTAGAGTTTGATATAATTAGCAATACAAATTGTAGTGAAAACTTACTGTTAATATTAAATGCTTTTCTAGGCATATATCACTTCCCTGTTAAGGATGAGTAATATTTCCCTTTTAAAATATATTCTGTTTATAGCAACTGGAATGATTAATTCTGCTCAAGCTCCTCTTCCAATATAAAGCTAAAGCCTGTCTCAGCTTGCAAGCTCTGTGACACCTTTTTGGATGTGGTAGTTGTGGAAAGGAAATGAGGTTGAGAAGGTCAGGCAGAAAAGTTTCCCATAGAAGTAGAGTTGTGCAACACCAGTGTGGTGTGGCGACGTGAGTAGGGGGTGTGGAAGAAGGCATGCAGAAAACTCTCACCGGAAGCCAGTACCTCCTGAGTGTTCTGTCTGCGATACTTCTGTGGATTATGTGGTCACAGTGACTGTGGGTCTGTGGGTGAGGGGAGAAGGAGGGCATCACACTGAAACCAGGTCTTTTCAGCTTCTAGGAGACCCATTCCTCTAGAATGTAACCCATGTTTTACTAGTAGAATCCTATTGCCTAGCTTCTGTGTAAATAATTTACTTAATAAAATAAATACCTCTTGTCTTTCCAGCCTTGTACTTGCCTCTAAGTGTTCTTTCTTATAAATTGAGTTTATATCATGAAACTAACTTGATGATTATTGTTTGTTTTATTCAAGAAATGCTTGTTAGAATCTTATGTCCACAGCATTATGTTTCAGGCACTGTATACAGGAAGAGATGAGATGAACTCTGTACTCTTAAAAACCTTTATTTTTTCACTAAGGTTTTATTTATTTATTTTTAGAGAGGAAGAGGGGGGAGAAAGAGAGGGAGAGAAACATTAATGTGTGGTTGCCTCTTGCACACCCCCACTGGAGACCTGGCCTGCAACCCAGGCATGTGCCCTGACTGGGAATCAAACTTTTGGTTTACAGTCCAGCACTCAATATACTGAGCCTCACCAGCCAGGGCAAAATCTTTCTTATATTACATTCTGGAGAAGGAATTGGAAATGTTAAAAGAGGAAGAATAGCTAACATTTTCTAGTGCTTATTATGTTCCAGGAACCCAAGTTATCTCATTCATCTTCACAGTAACCATATAGGTTAGGTAATATTAATTAATATTCCCATTTTGCATGTGAAGAAACTGAAATACAGAGAAGTCCTGAGTAAGTAAGAGAACCAGGATTCAAATCCAAGCAGTCTGACTCCAGACCCGGGACCACTTTACTTATGCTAATGAACAGCCTTTCAAAGGGGGATAAAAGTACTAGCAGTACTGTGGGGGGTGGAGGGGGCTAAGAAGGAGAAGGAGAGGGAGAGGGAGAGAGAAGATTAAAGTGGAGGACATCCAGGAGATTGTTATAGAGAAGAAGAAGTTTTAGTTGATTCTGGAAGGATGATCTTCAGTAAGTAAAATCTTCCATCTCAGGGAGGAGCTCTAACTTAAGTTTCCAGGTCATAAAAATCTTTCATGCCATTCAACAAATCTTTACTGAGAGCTTGCTTACTGTGTTCCAGATGCTATACTAGATACTAGAAATGCAGAGATAAATAAAATTGAATCTTCTGTAGTAAGGAAAGTTACAAAAGAGTGATGTGGGTTATTGTCCTATTTTATAGAGAGGGAAACTAATGCTTGCCAAGTAAAGGGTGGAGGTGAGATTTAAAGTGACATCCTCTAACTTCAGAGCCCTTTTAACCACTCTGCTATTTTGCTTTCCATTTCTTCCCTAGCCAGAGGTATGTTACAACTAGTCATTGGAGCCTGCATCCTATTTTCAGTACTGCCTAGATCCTTCTTCAGATCCTTCCTTTCTCAGGTTCCCACCAAATCTCTGGATGCACTTAGAAAAAACTAGTAGACCAGAGACCACTTCTTGGAGAATTCTGAAATTTCCACAATAGTAATTTTGCTTGAAGCAGTATGTCTTTAAAACTATGCTGTTAAAACAGCCAGCTAGGTGCTTTCCCTCACTCAATTCCTTTTCATTCAACAATTGTTTACTGAATGTGCATACTTTTGCTAGGCACTGTCAGGTGCTGTGACCACAGGGGAGAATGTGACCTAGACTCTGCCTTCATGGAACTTTATGGTCCTTTCCAGCACAGTCACAGCTGTGCCAACACTCTCACTTGTAGTCAGTCTCTTCCCTTTTCTTTGTTCTTCTGAACTAGAACTTATTTGAGAATTGTATTATTAGCGAGACTTCTCTCTTGGCAACCCAAACCCCATTTGTCGTGGGCTTTATGACATTTGTCGTATCCCACTTTATGATCATTAGTCATAATAATTGATTTATGGTACTTACTCATTTACTTATTTACTTTTGGTAGGGTGGCATGGTATGGTTTTTATTTAAAAATCATTTTTGTGTATAAATGTAACCTGTTGGTTGAAATAAACTTAAAATATAATATGTATATACACTAAAAATATCCACTTCCCCCTCAGTACCACTTATTAATGTTTCTAGACATTTTTAATTAATATACAAACTTTTTACACAAATGGGATTTGTAGCTTGATGTTTTCATTTAACAGTATATTTTGGATATCTTCCCATATCAGTGCATAAAGATCAACTTTGTCCTTTTTTTTAAGATTTTATTTATTTATTTTAAGAGAGAGGGGATGGTAGGGAGAAAGAGAGGGAGAGAAACATCGATGTGTGGTTGCCTCTTGCATGTCTCCAACTGGGGACCTGGCCTGCAACCCAGGCATGTGCCCTGACTGGGAATTGAACCGGTGACCCTTTGGCTCACAGGCGGGCATTCAGTCCACTGAGCTACACCAGCTAGGGCAACTTCCTTCTTTTTAATGGCTGTATAGTTTTCCAGTCTAGGAATATACTACAAATATTTAACCAGTCTTCATTGATAGTTGTTTAAATTCATAAATACTGGTGATATAGGTGCTTTTTACATGAATTTTTGCTCACCTAAATTGAGCATATTTGTAAGGTAAATTCTTAGAAATGGAATTGTTGGAGCAATTAAATTTTTTGCTAGGTATAATTAATTACCATTTGAAAAAATTGTGCCAAGAACTCAGCAGTGTTTTCTGTTCATGTTTTCTCACCTTCTTGACATTATAAATTTTAATCTTTTTTCATTTGATAGATTTAAAAGGCAGTATCTCAAAAAAGCAGTATTTCCTTGTTTTAATGTATGTTTCTTTTATTATGAGTGAATTCGAGCACATTTTGATATTTTTATTAGTCATTTATACTTATTTTTCTGTGAATCATGCACATGCCATTTGCCTATTTTTCTACTGGGTTCTTTTTTATTACATATTTGGAAGAGTTTTTTTATGTAAAGGAAGTTAGTTCTTTGTCATTCAGCAGATGTATGCTACCCCTACTTTCACCCTCAGTTTGTGAATTGCAGACCTTCATATTGGGTAGTCCAGTCTGCTAACTTTTTACATGAGGAAACTAAGCCCCAAATACGTTTAAGGTTAGTGACTTTTTTTGGCCTCGGGTCGGGAATGGTAGTGGTGAGCATGTAGTCAGTGGCAGAGCTGAAACCAGCATCAGGGTTTTTTACTTCCAGTTTGATGTCTTTTTTAAATATCATGCTATTTTTAAGGCTTACCCCCTCCTCCCATCATTGCCTTTTACCACTAGGTCTTGCCATAACCAGATGTTTCATATAAACTTAGAAATTTACTGTCTGGTCTCAAAGTTTGAGAGGCTACAGGGTTATACAGGAGCCCAGATACTTCACAGGTATTAGATCGTTTCTAATGCATAGGTAACTAAACTAGCTTCTCTGTATGGCAGTTATGTTTATGTCCTTTTCATTTGTTTAAAAAAAACCTTTTGTTTTATAGGTTCATGGGTGTATGTGTACATCAAGGACAATTGCATGCACTTACAGAGGTAAGACTTCAATAAACATGTTGAAGGTGACTTCTTTGCCTTAGTTTCAGCAGTTTAAGGTTCTGTAGTGATTGATACTTGCATATGTAAGGAAAATGGGTGTACATTTGTTTATACAAAAATGGCAGAGTTAACAATGTTTTTTTCTGTTGCCTGAGGGCAATGGCCATATTTCTTAATACTCTTGGAGTCCCTCACATACTTGGTAAATACTCTTAAGGATGTGAGTGCTTAAATAAATTGTTTCTTGCTGCCTGGATGACCCCCTCCTAAGCTAAGGGATGGCATCACTTGGCTGCAGACTCTGTTACAGTGACAAATTCCCAGACTACTCAGAAATGTTTGATGTTCTGATCTAGAATACTACCTTCAGTACTGTGGTTTCCTGATGAGTCTCATTACTCCATGAAATCAGTTTACATCCCCATTCTTATTTCATTCTCTGCCTCTTCTAGGCAGATAAATATGTGATAGTCATTCTTGAACCTCTGAGGACCAGAGAATCCTCTTAGAATAAAAACTCCCCAAATTCGGGTACTGAGTTACCAGCTCCAGAATTTGCTTAGGTGCTTCTTAGAACATAGATTCCTAGAATCTTCTTGGTTTAGTAGAGTATGTCTACATAGGGTCCATATGTATTCTTAAAAGCTCTCCAGATTATTCTGATTAGCATCTAGATTTTAGAGCCGTTCTAGAATGTTTTCACATTTCTTCTTGAGAAGTTAAGTACTGAAACACAAAGTGAAGAAATTTAGGAAGGAAAATTGTGTAACAGAATTTTCGAGAGTATTGGTTTTCCTGCAGGCTTGGTGCCTGGTATTAGTCCTTAATATCTTATGAAGGAGGATCCCATGTGCCTCTCTCTGTGTCTCTTTTCTCAGTCACTTGAGAGCACCACGCTGTGGAATGTGTGTAACTATGTGCTGCCTCTTATATGGAAGACAAGAAGGTAGACTAGTAAGGTGGTTAAGAGCATGGAGTCTGAAGTCTTGATTATCTAGGTTTGAATCTCTGTGCCTCAATGTTTTTATCTGTAAAATGGAAATAATTATAATAGTACCTGCCCCAGGGAGTCTAGATAGAGAAGAGGCCCAGTAGCTAAGCCCTACAGTGGCAGTCCCCAACCTTTTTGGCAATAGGGACCAGTTTTTCCACTGGGTTGGGGGGTAGGGGTGGAGGGACAGGGGGCTGAGCTCAGGCTAGCTTCCCTGGAGGACTGGTTCCTGACAGGCCACACCTTAACTGTCTGCCCCTGACCTAGAGTATTTCAATTTTAAAAGTCTGGGGGAAGGGCAGATTAAGGAGTGGCTAGTGAGGTAGGAAGAAAACCAGGAAAGAAAATCTGGAATGGAAAGGAAGAAGGAGTTTCAAGAAGAGAATAATTGATTGTGGCAAATGCTGCTGCTGATGAAATGATGACAACCTCACAGGGATGTTGTGAGGATGAAATGTAAAATGCTTATTTAGCACAGTACCTGGCATATAGTAATTACTGAATACATTTTTAACTAGTATAGCTTTTATTATTAGCAGTGACTAGTCCCTCTTGAACTCCTTGAAATGTCATTTTCACTTGGTACTTACTTCTATACTGTTGTTAGTATTAAATTTTTAAAAAACTGTTTATTAAAATAAAGCAAAACAGAAAAAAACACACATATGAAAAGTGTACAGCTCACTAGATTTATATAAATGAACACACCCATAACCAGATTAAGAGATATTTTCTTTGTATTTCTTTTCTCAGAAGTGAGTCTATAAATTCTTCAAAGACAACTCCTTCTTTTAAGCCTTGTATCTGCCAGAGCTTTGAACTAATGGTAAAAGTATTTGTTGTACTCCCTGCTTTCATCATTGTTTTCTGAACAGTGAGGTCATTGGAAGGACTTGTATATTATAAACATACTTTCATATTTGTGATCATGTCCCAAATCTAGAAATGGGATGTAATGGAAATGGCAGAAATGAATGATCTTAATACAACATTCCCTTGGCCATGTTGCCCTTAAATAATATTTTCTGTTGCTTTTTAGCTTGTTTATAGCTATTTATAACATATGGTGGGTGTTCTGTGAGTGTGCATTTCTAGTATCATTAATGAGATGTTGACATAGCTTATGATATTAACACTTTTTATTATGATGCTAATAGGCCAGTGGTCACAAAGTCCAAATATCCAAATGGTCTTGGATATTTTCAGAAGAGGATCAGCAAAGGCCATCATGGCGTAGATCTCTGGGGACTCCTACACTTAACTGCCTTTTAATTTTGACTTGGCAGCACAGCTATTAGTCTCACCAAGGATCATAAAAAGAAATTACTGATAACTTGTAGCACAGCACTTAGAGCTTGAATGACATTTGGTAAATATTTCTTGATTGGTGCTATGCCTACTCTCCACAGTAATGTGAGAGCCATTCCTTATTTCTCTTAAAATAGCTTGCCAGTAATTACAGTAGAGTAGTATAGCTTTTGTTAATGCCTGTAAAGTATTGATATTATTAGGAAGAATATTTCCCACATTCAGAATGATCTGGTCTCTTCTGGACTTGAATCATTTCCACAAGTCTTCACTGGCACTGAAGATATTAGTTGAATTTGGAACAGACACTGCACACTCAGGCGTCCTTGGGTCAGTGGTCGTCTGCTCTAGGTGGGGCTTTCTGGGGCAGTTTTGCTCCAGCTGTTTCTCATCTTTCCTTCTGGGACCAGCAGGCTAGCCTGGGCATGTCCTTTTAAAGATGATACCAGAATAGCAAAAGTATGCCAATCCATTTGCACGAGTGCTTTTCATGATTCTGCTTGTGTTCAACCTTGCTTGGCCAACATCCCATTAGACAAAGCAAGTCACACGCCTGAGTCCACCCTGGAAGCAAAGTTACACATCAAAGGGCATGGACTCAGTAAGGGCTGAAGAGTTGGAACCATTGTTGCAGTCTTCCATACCCTGTAAATATCCCAATTATTAAATCATAATTATTCATCTTTTCTACCCTACTTGAGGGTAAAGACTTTCCCTCATTTTAAAAATCATAACTACCAGTTACTAAACACCCACTATGGCTAAGTGCTATACATGGCACTTTTGTGTATTAGCATAATTCTCACAATTCTGTAGCCCAATTTCTTCCATTTTATAGGCGAGAAAACTAAGGCTTAGAGAAATTAAGTGACTTCTCCTAAGTAGGATTTGGATCCAGGTTCATCTGACTTCAAAGGCTATATTCTTTCCACTGCAACATGCTGCCTTTAGTTTATTTCTGTATTCCCCAGGGTGCTAAGCACAGGTTCTTGTATGTGTAGCATGTGTATTTCAGTGTGACTGACTTGATATATATTCGGGTTATTTGGAAAAGATATTTCCTGGCTATTGGATATATTAGAATTCGTTTGAGTACAAGTGATAGAAAATAGTTCAATGCCCTTAAGCAATAAGACTCATGTAACTGGAATTCTAGCAGTTTATTAGGTTAAGGGTTGTTTGAATCAGCAGTTAAATAGATGTTATCCAGAGACCTCACTTCTTTCTATCTCTTTGCTCCATCTTTACATTGTCAGCTTTATCCTAAGGTTGGCTGTCATTCAAATAGCTACCAACAATTTACATGCTATATGTTTTCTTTTCTGTATACAAGGTGGAGGGTGCCAGTCAAAGAAAGAGATAAGAGAGAGATACTTGTGGACAGATTATTCTTCATATCATAATGCTATTTGTTTTAAGCTTATTAAGAAAGGCACAAAGAGGGAAATATCTTTGTAATCAAACAGTTTGGGAAACCTCTTTGTGCAGAACCTCTCAATGCTTAGAAGACTGGGAATTTGGGGAATGGGTAGATTATAAGGTTGTGGGGTTGGGGTCTCAAGTAACCATACTCTCTGGTCCAAGGAGTCAGCAAAAGAATTGCTTGGCCGGTAGGTTTTGGGGGTCTCTCTTACCTTTTCTGCCATGAAGAGAAACTATTGTCTTTTCCCACTGTGGCACTGAGAACAACTCAGATATAAACACAGCAATTGCATGGGCTAGTGAGGTGATATAACCTGTTTACCACAGCATCTCCTCAGCCTGGCAGATACTTGGTACGGAAAGAAATGCTTTTAGCTCACAAGGGAATGGATCAGCCCTGCAAGGTGACTGAAGATAATTTTTTATTCACATAGCCTTCATCCTCTTATCACTCACCCTTTCTACCCCCTACTATACACCTCCCTTCTTTATTAAAGATTAGCTACTTTAATTTAGGAAATTCCATATGTGGGTTATGTGTTGTTTCTGAGTTGTTTTTTGTCAGACCTATAAGAAGCCTTATATAATCAGAGAGCTTACAGTGAAAGGAAACCCCATGGTTTCAGTGACCACACTTATACATTATTTACAAAACTGAACAGCCAGACCCCGATTCCAGTTTCTTGGTTTGCAGTAATATTGCCATTATTTGTGACTGCTTCTTTTCTTGTTTTTGTGTGGCTCTGTACAGAGTTTTCTCCTGGCCTTATTCACCTTAAGCCAGATGTGAAATCATTTGGTGTCTACTTTGGGTTAACTTTGGTAGCATAGCCATACCTATCTTTCAAGCATGGGATGGATTTGGGGAGGCTATTACTACCACATGGTAATTAAGAGGACATCAAAGGTGCTAACAATGTTTTCCTCTGTGACTCAGGACTTCCTAAAGGAATGGTGAGGGTAGGGAAAATGACAGAGATGTGAATTAGCATCTGTGAGGGAAGAAAGAAATTCACTTTATACACACCACTTAAGTGAGTCTGCTGTAAGCTAGGTGCTCTGCTAGGCTCTAGGCTTATCAGGATAACATAGAAGGCTATTCCCCAGTGTACTGCTGCATAACAAACTACCCTAAAATTTAGTGGCGTAAAACAATCATTTTATTTTGCTTGTGATTTTGTAGGTCAGGAATTCAGAAGGGCTTTCCTGAGTCTCTGATCCATGTGTCAGCTGGGGTGGCTGAGCTGGAGGACCGATTTCCAAGATGGCTACTTCATTCACATGTCTGGTGCCATGGGGCTCCTGGGTCCCTCTCTTTCACTGCATGGTGTCTCATTCTTTAGGTCATCTCCATATGGCTTGAGCTTGCCACAGCTTGTTGATGTCAGGATAGTGTTAGACATTTTATGGTGATTGACGAGAAGTATAAGCCAACCAAGTGGAAGCCAGAAGACTTCTTATGACCTGGCTTTGGAAGTTCCATAATGTCACTTAAGCTACATTTTATTGGTTAGCTTTGATTCAAGGGTAGGTGGATTGTTAAGACTGTACATCTCAAAGACCATTTTTATTTCACCGTAGTGTCTTTCATGAACTCCTGTTTAGTGACTGGGATAATGAGAAATTTCTCATGCTCTTCCTTAGAAACTGGTTTTTAATATCCAGCTGTTACTCTATGCTATTAACTCTCAGGTATCCATATATCTTAATGATATTTATTCAATATAGTTTATATTCTTTTTTTCTGTTATCTTTTGTTTTCCATTATTTCAATACAATTTAGCTCGTTAGCTCAGTTACCCTTTTTAGTCTTCCCATTTTCTACTGTTAGAATCCTTTTTCAGCCAAATTAAAAAATACCATGTTAGTTTTGACTTTTTTCTCATCTCTGTAATTTAATCCGTTCCCAATCCTATCCTCATATTTTCTTTTTGATATCTTTCTGATTCTTTTTTCTCTCCATTATTGCCACAATCTTATTCCATGGCTAGATTTCTATGAATATTTTGTGGCTGGTTTTCATGTCTCTAGTCTTTCTTTGCTTCAATTTGATATGCTACTCCTCAAATCTTCATTAGGCATACTTTGATAATATGATACTTCTGTTTAGCCCTGGCTGAGTAGCTCAGTTGATTATAGCATTGTTTCAGTATGACAGGGTTGTGGGTTTGAACCCTGATCAGGACACATACAAGAATCAACCAGTGAAGTTCCAGCCAAGGTGAAGGTGTAGGTAAAAACTCTTTGCTTCCTTGCACAACCAAAAGAAGGATAACAACCAATTTAAAAACAATAAACTAGAAGTGCCAGAAAAATCAAACTGCATGGAACTCTGACAACCAAGGAGTTAAAGAACCATTTATCCAGATCTGTAGGAGGGGTGGAGATGGGAGATGGGCAGCCAAGCAGAAAGGACATGCTGGCAAAGTAGGGCTGGCTGAACTGGAAACTAATGACTCAAAACTTCTAGCTGTAAAATAATTCGAGGGTTGCAGTGGCAGGAGAAACTCTCAGTCTCACAGGAGAGTTCATTGGAAAGTGGGGCTAGAACTGAGTGAGCAAGCGGCATTGTTCTGTCTCTGGCCCCTCCCCCACAGACAGTGCCACAATGCAGCAAAGAGGGTTGCCCCACACTGATGAATACCTAAGGCTCTGCTCCCATAAAACTTACCAGGTGGGCCAAGACAAAGAAATATGGCCCGAATGAAAGAACTCCAGGAAACTCCAGAAAAAGAGCTAAGTCATGAGGAGATAGCCAACCTATCTGATGGAGAGTTCAAAATACTGGTAATCAGGATGCTCACAGAACTGATAGAGCTCAGTCACAAAATGAAGGAACAAATGAAGGCTACCCAAAGTGAAATAAAGCAAATATACAGGGAGCAAACAGTGAAGGGAAGGAAACTGGGATTTAAATTAATGATTTGGTTTAAACATCCAAGAGGAAGAAATAAACATCCCACCAGAACAGAATGAAGAAACAGGAATTCAAAAAAATGAGGAGTGTCTTAGGAACCTATGGGACAACTTTAAGCACTCCAATATCCGAATCATACGGGTGCCAGAAGGAGAAGAACAAGAGCAAGAAATTGAAAACTTACTTGAACAAATAATGGAGGAGAACTTCCCCAGTCTGGTGAAGGAAATAGACTTCCAGAAAGTCCAGGAAGCCCAGAGAGTCCCAAAGAAATTGGGTCCAAGGAGGAACACAACAAGGCACATCATAATTAAGTTACCCAAGATTAAAGATAAAGAATCTTAAAAGCAGCAAGAGAAAAGGATCGAGTTAGCTACAAAGGAGTGCCTATTTCTAGACTATCAGCTGATTTCTCAAAAGAAACCTTGCAGGCAAGAAGGGGCTGGAAAGAAGTATTTGAAGTCATGAAAGGCAAGGACCTACATCCAAGGTTACTCTATACAGCAGAGCTATCATTTAGAATGGAAGGGCAGATAAAGTGCTTCTCAGATAAGGTAAAGCTAAAGGAGTTCATCATTACCAAGCCCTTATTATATGAAATGTTAAAGGTCTTATTTAAGAAATAGAAGAAGATCAAAAACTATGAACAGTAAAATGACAATAAACTCATAATTATCAACAACTGAACCTAAACAACAAAAACAAAAACTAAGCAAACAGCTAGAACAGGAACAGAACCAGAGAAATGGAGATCACATGGAGGGTTATCAGTGGCAAGGGGGAGGGAAAGAATAGGGGAGGGAAGGTACAGGGACTAAGAAGCATAAATTGGTAGGCATAAAATAGACAGGGGGAGGGCAAGAATAGTATGGGAAGTGTAGAAGCTAAAGAACTTATATGTGCAATCCACAGACATAAACTAAGGGGTAGGGGGTAATGCTTTAGGATGGGGGTGGTACAGGGAAGGGGAGGGATAAAGGGGAGGAAAAAATTAGGAAAACTGTAATAGCATAATCAATAAAATATACTTAAAAAGAAAAATCAACCAGTGAGTGCATAAATAAATGGAACAACAAATCAATGTTTTTTTCTTTCTCTTCCTTCTTCTCTCTTTATAAAATTAATATATTTAAAACATGTTTTAAATAAAATAAAAATAAAAAATTCTGGTTAGTGTTCTAGACTCACTCTCATCTGATTTCAGAACACAAATCCCTCCCTTTAGTTAGGTGCGTCTTTTGCTGTCTTCTACACATGCCGGCCTTAGGTGTGCCTTCCAGGACCTAGAATGCCATTACTTCTTTTCTCCCTCCCACTTTCCAAGTTCTGTCGAATCCCAGATTCTCTAATGGAGCTCAGTCTGCTGAATTCCTGACCTACAAAATCACTTAGGGCCTATAATAATGCCCTCATGGCTGTGCCCATAGTACAGTTGACCCTGGAATACCATGAATTTGAACTGAGAGTCTACTTATACACAGAATTTTTTCAATAAATACTGTAAGTATATTTTCTTTTTCTCTAGCTTATTTTATTATAAGAATAAAGTATATAATATATATAACATACAAAATATATGTTAATTGACAATTTATGTTATTGGTAAGGATTTCAGTCAACAGTAGGCTGTTAGTAGTTACGTTTTGTATGACAAAAGTCACACAGGGTCTGGCACAAATAATGCCCCTTTTAATTACAAAATCATTACAAAAGCATAAGCATGCAATTCTGTCACATAATATCACATGCAAACATACCATATGACATTTTTAGGTGAAATGTTCAAATTAAAACTATAAATTATTCACCCATATTATTACCCTATCAACAACACTCAAGCAAGCCTCACTTCTGCCGGACCCTATATATGTATTTTCAACTGCACGGAAGGTTCAGCTCCCATAACTCCCTCATTGTTGAAGGGTCAATTGTATGTTTAGGATGCATTTATAGTTGACTGTTTAGTGTAGATACAGCTCTAACAAAACTGAATCAGCCCCACTAGAAAGAACCAGAAGTCAAAAATAGTGTGAAATGTTACATCTCAAGTCCTTTCACCATTAGAAGTTTGCTTATTTCTTTTATATTTGTAAAAATAGCTAAAAGGATTCCTTTAAATAATTGTTGGCATCTTTACTTTTGAAAAAAGTAGCTTTTGTTTTTTGATTTGGTAATTTAGTAATGAAAAATCTCTAAATAAATTGTACATGCTTTTTGCTCTTATTTTTAGTAACTCCTCATGACATTTGAGAAACAAGAATTTGCAGTTGGCAGTCTAACCCACAAATAATAGAAGAGTTCATTTAGTTTCCTTTTTAAAAAAAATTTTGTTGTTGTTGTTTTTCAGGTACAGTTTTCTGCCTTTTCCCCCCACCCCAGCCCAACTCCCCAGCCTTCCCCACCTCCCTCCCGTTTCCACCCCCCACCCATCGTTATTGTCCATGTGTCCTTTACAATGGTTCCTGCAAGCCCTTCACCCTTTTCCCCTGAAATTCCCTCCCCTTTCCCCTCTGGTCACTGCCAGCCTGTTCTCGATTTCAGTGTCTGTGGTTATATTTTACTTGTTTCTTTGTTTTGTTGATCAGGTTCCTGTTATCATTTAGTTTCCTTTATTCTTAAAGCAGTTTTTCCCTGACTCACTAGTTTTCTTCTAGCTTATTTATTTGTTCAAAAAATATTTATTGGGTTCCTACTCTGTGTCCAGCACTAATGAACAAATAATGTCTGCTCTCTTGGAATTTACATTGTAATTAGCAGGGTTTGGACAGAGGAATTAGACTAAATAGAAAAACAAATAGAAATATATATGATGTCAAGTGCTATGGAGTTTGCAATTTTGAATATGTGGACAAGGAAGGTCTTATAGAAAAGGCAAAAATTAAGAAGATAAGGGAACTAGCTGTGTGAATATATGCCTGGGGAAAGAGTTTTCTAGGCAGTGGGAATAGCACTTGCTATTCCCAAAGACATGTGGCAGATAAGTGTTGGTGTGGTCAAGGGACTCTAAGGAGGGTGATGTGGTTGCAGAGGCGAGAGTAAAAAGAATTGGTGTGGGTGAGTGTCAGAGAGGAAACATAGGCCAGGTCATATGGAGTCTTACAGACCGTTGTAAGAACTTTAGCTTTTACTCAGGATGAATTATGTTTTGGAGGTTTTTGAGTAGAGGTGTGACATGGTGTGACAACTTTTAACAGGATCACCCTGGCTACTGTGCAGTTAATTAGAATGAAAAGGAGGCGAGGGTGAAAGCGGGAAGACTAGTTAAGAGACTACTGCAATAGAGTTCGTGTAGTAAATACAGACAGTGCAAAAAAGGTGAGAGATGCGCAAAGGTACCTGGACCAGAGTGGTGGCAGTGGGGTTGGTGGTTCTGGATCTATTTGAAAGTAGATAAAACAGGCTTTACTGATATAGTCTGTATGGGGTATAAAAAGATAAAGGAAGTCATGGATAACTCTGAAGTTTCAGGCCTGAACGCCTGAAGGATAGAGTTGCTATTAATGGAGATGGAGAAGACTATAGAAGATACATGATAGGAGATGATCAAGAGGTCATTTTTGAAGAATTTAGTTTGAAATATTTGTTGGACATGCAAAGTTATTTTTCCCTGGCTGGGTAGCTCAGTTGGTTAGATTTTTCCCTGGTTGGGTAGCTCAGCTCGTCCCAGTATGCCAAGGTTGCGGGTTTTATCTCTGATTAGGGCACATACAAGAAGCAATCAGTGGCCCTGACTGGTGTGGATTGACTGTTGTCCTGCAAACCAAAGGGTCGCTGGTTTGATTCCCAGTCAGGGCACATGCCTGGGTTGTGGGCCAGGTTCCTGGTTGGGGGCATATGAGAAGCAACCAGTTGATGTTTCTCTCCCTCTCTTTGTCCCTCTCCTCCCCCTCTCTAAAAATAGATAAAAATTTTAAAGGAAAAGAAATAACCAATGATTGCATAAATAAGTGAAATGATAAATCTGTTTCTCTCCCTTCCTCTTTCTCTTTAAAATCAATAAATAAACAATTAAAAAAAGAAAAAAGTTATTTTTCTTCTTAATGCTTTGTGCCAGGACCTGCTACACTCCCACCTCCACCCCTCTATTTTCAATTCTCACACAATTTCATGAACTAGGTGATATTTTTTTCTGTTTTACAGATGAGCATTCTGAGGTCTCAGAAACAAATGATCTAAAGTTTCTTAGCTAAGTAGTGGATCTAGGATCTGAATCAAGTTCTGGCTGACTGTAATTGTGTTTACTAGACTTTATTCTATTTGGGCTTGTCTATTTTATTATTGCTGAGTCTTCATAACTGGCACATAAAGGCATACAATAAATATTAAGTTGGATGAATGGATAAATAGATGAATAAATGAATATTGCCTCCCAGTGTTTGAGCTTCCAGCAGTTAAACTGTTAGCTGCAAAGATATCTCACTCTTTCAAAGATGTGTAAAAAACATCTGTATCTATAATTATCTATCCATATCTACATATATACCTATATATCTATTGATATGGAGCCAACGTAGAATGAAGCCGGAGCTGCAGTTCGGTGGAGCTGCCATCCCAGAGGAGTTACCTTGCCATCTGATGCCCCCAACCTTTGGAATGTTAAAACAGGGCAAAGTAACCTTTGGACTGGGCCTAAGGCAACCTTGTGTCCTGAAGAACTGTTTGCAAAGATAACAAGAAAGCAGATATTATGACTACTGACTGATGACTAATGGACTGAAAATTAGCATTGTTTATAATGAGCATCACTATGCTAGCTTATGAGCACCAACAGAAATATTTTTTTTCTATGGTGTCATTGTTCCCCTTCCCTTTCTCATAAATACCCTTGCCTTTGTTTTCTAATGGGAACACTGTATGGGCTTCTGCCTAAGTGCTTCCCAAACACCTGTTTTAAAAAAAAATTTATTTTATTTTATTTTTAGGTTATCAGTTGTTTTGGCTATCCATTTGATGAATCTTTTCACAATGTTGGTAGAGGTAAACAGCAAAAGAATTTAGAAAATGCTTTAGGGGATTTCTAGCTAATATTTCTCCTAATCCTCTCCAAGATTGTAAAACTAGTATGGCAGTTGAATTCATAGAACTCTTTTTGAGTTTAGGCTAATCCTGTTTCTAGTAGAAGTTTTGACAACTGTTTTTCTTAACTTGGAAAGTGGTATCACTCACAGGAACTGGGTCTGTGTTGGCTCTTGAGAGCTGTTTCTGCTTAGGATTCTGTAGCAAGTAGGACAATAGAAGGAGGATAATCTCTCAATATACCTCACACATTTTTACTACTTTTAAGGGCATTCCAGCATTTCTATACCTGATGACATAATCACTGCCTGTACTTTTTGTGTTTACTTGCTCCTTATGTTGGTTGGTTCTTTTTATCATGGTCACCATTGTTTGCTTAGATAGTAAATTCTTAGATCAGTGATTTCCAAAGTGAATCAGAAGCATTTCTTTTTTGTTTTTAAAGATTTTATTTATTTATTTTTAGAGAGGGGGAAGGGAAGGAGAAAGAGAGGGAGAGGAACATCAATGTGTGGTTGCCTCTTGCATGTCCCCCACTGCGGACCTGACCCACAACCCAGGCATGACCGTACCTGGGAATCGAACAGATGACCATTTGGTTCGCAAGCCAGCACTCAGTCCACTGCGCCACACTAGCCAGAGCACAGGCATTTTTTAACATGCTCATTTTAGCACATTTCACTTCCCTATTGTAATTGCTTGTGTCTGTTTTCTACTCAACAAATTAACTAAGCAGACACTTTGTGTCAAGAGAGTAATTAATAACTTGCAAAAGTATTAGTATAGTGCTTAGCTTTTCTACAAATGATAGTTCTCTTTTCCTTCATCCCTGACTTCTCCCATGTTTTACATCTTATCACCATGTCCTGTCCATCATACACCTCCTTGCTATACCTTGAACCTGTTCATCTTTTGCCATTTCCTCTGCCATCATCATCTCTTGCCACAAACTCTTAATTAGTCTCCCTGTCATCTTGTGCAGCGCCTTAAATCCATATTGCCAGCCAGAGTGGTCCTTTTAACATACAAGCCTATGTTTTAAACCATCTTAGCTATTTTAAGTGTACAATTTACTAGTATTCATTGTGTTTGTGTTGTTGTGTAGCAGACCTCTAGATCTTTTTAATCTTGCATAATTGAAACTCTATACCTATTAAGCAGCTCCCCACCTCCCCCTCCCTCCAGCCCCTGGTGACTACCATTCTACTTTGCGTTTCTGTGATTCTGATGGCTCTAGGTACCTCAGAGAAGGGGAATCATATAGCATTTGGGGTTTTCAGGGGGACTGGCTTATTTAACTTACAATAATGTTCTAAAGGTTCATCCATGTGGTAACATGTGACAAGATTTTCTTCCTGGATAATATTATAACTCGTTTTACTTATCCAGTCATCAGTTGATGGTTTGGATTGAACCTGGGTGTGCATGTTTTCTCTTTGAGACCCTGCTTTCAATTCTTTTAGATGTATACCCAGAAGTGGGATTGCTGGATGATATGGTAGTTCTATATTTAATTTTTTGAGGAACCATTATACTGTTTTCTGTAGTAGTTGTACCATTTTACCATCCCACCAATAGTGCACAGGAATTCTAGTTTCTCCACATCCTCATTAACACTTGTTACTTTCTGTGTGTGTTTTTTTTTTTAATAGTAGTCATTGTAATGGGTATGAGGTGATATCTCACTGTGGCTTGGATTTGCATTTCTCATTGATTACAGAGGCTGTCCTTTTGCCACTGACACATGAGGTTTTATTTCTGGGTTTTCTACTCTATTCCATCGGTCTACTTGTCTGTCTTGATGCCAACATTGCAGTGCTTAATACAAGTCTAATTTTGTTTCTCCCCACATAAACCCTTTTATGACTCCTAATTGCCCTCAGGGTAAAGTCAAAACATCTGATCCTGCTAGTGTTTATCTCTGTGGTCTCACTGCTCACTTCTTTGACCTCTTCTTCCCCTGTCTCAACTGAGTGCTATGACTGCACTGAACCTCTTTAAGTTCCACAAATAGGACATGACCCTTTCCACCTTTGGGCTGCTACACCTGCTCTTCCCTCTGCCTAGAACACAACCTGTCCATCTCCCATTGGCTTAGCCAGGCCCTACTTAGCCTTCAGGACCCAGCTTAGTTAGATATCACTTTCTCTGGGAAGCCTTTTATGGTTTCCCAAGATTAGTTAGGTAACTCTCCTATATATTCCCATAATACACTAGTCTTTGTCATAATATTTACCATTGATTTCAATTCACTGCTTGTGCATGTAATTATGAATTCCTTGACTGTTTTGTTTATATTGACATCCATTGGTTCCTAGCACAAGACCTTATAAATGATAGCTGGTTATCATATTTGTTGATTGAATAATCAGTGGCATTTTCTGGCTCAAAACCTTCAGTGATTTTCTCATCAATTGCAGTATAGTTTTATAACCTTAGCTGCTTACCAAGGTTGTTTAGGAGCTTTTTAGAAGGTACAGATGCCAGAGCCTCACACAAGACCTATTGAATTAAAGTCTTGGGTGAGGTCTAGGCATCTGTAGTATTTAAAAATAAATTAACAAAGCTCCATAGGTTATTTTGATATACAGCAGGGTTAAAACATGGAATCTAGAACAAACTCTTAGCCTGGTCTCCTAGTCCTCTATTTTCTATAGCATCATCCTGCCTTTTTTCTTCACAGTTTTCCTCTTCTTTAACCAGTACTCTATAATTCAGGCAAATTGGGTTTTATGTGTTTACTAAACATGGTCTGCTTCCTTATATTATTTCTTCAGCCTGGAATATACTCTTTTCCTTTATCCTGTAGAAATCTCTTCCTTTACAACTTGGCTTCAAGTCCACTTATTTCTCCATAAAAGCTTTTCCTTTTTTAAAAAAATTACTTTATTGTTGTTCAGTTACAGTTGTCTGCATTTCTCCCCCCCCCCCACTACTCTCCTCCTACCCCAGCCAAACCACCTCCCTCCCTTGCTTCCACCCTCCCCCTTGGTTTTGTCCATGTGTCCTTTACAGTCTTCCTGAAAACCCTTCTCCCCTCTGTCCCCTCCCCCGCCCCTCTGGCTATTGTTAGATTATTATTTTCAATGTTTCTGGTTATATTTTGTTTGCTTTTTTCTTTTGTTGATTATGTTCCAGTTAAAGGTGAGATCATATGGTATTTTTTTCTCTGCCACTGCTATGCTTGCCCTCTTCCTTACTTGTTTATAATATTTCCCTCCATTGATCTTCTTTTCCTATATAGTTTTTTGGTACCTCTCTTATCATGCATTCTGCCATGTAGTAAAGTCATTTTTGCTTTAGTTTTCCTATACAAGCCATAAGCTCCTAGAGTAGAAGGAGCCCAGGGTTCAGGGTCAATGGCTTGGCTACAAATCCACACTCCACCATTACTAGTAGAATAACTGTTAGGAAATTATTTAAATTCTCTGGGCCTGATTTCCTCATTTATTAAAAAAGATGATGAGTCCTGGCTGGTGTGGCTCAGTCGATTGAGCACCACCCTGTGAACCCAAAGGTCACCAGTTTGATTCCCCATCAGGACACATGCCTGGGTCGCAGTCCAGTTCCCCCATTTGGGGGCATGTGAGAGGCAACCAATTGATGTATCTCTTGTACATTGATACATTGTTCCCTGTCTTCTTCTCTGTCTAAAAATAAAAAAAAATAAAGGGATGACAAGAATGTCTCAAAATACTATAAGGTTCAAATGAGGTTGCTATGAAAGTGCTTTGTAAAACCAATTAGTTGCTGGATATTAATATGACAGCAGGGATAGTATCTTACTCATTTGTGTAATTCTAATTTTCCAGTAGTACCTTGTGTTTAGAAGACACTTTATGGATATTGGCTGGATGATCAAATGAAGGGAAAGGAAGCAAACATTTTATGCCATCTAAAAAGTGAAGTTGAGATAAATTTTCTAACCCATTTTAGCACCTGTGTGAATGGCTGGAACTCTGCCTCGTGAATGGAGTAATTTCTAAATGGCCTTTTGCACCGTTCAAGTGTGAGACCTCTGGTTTGGTCATCCTCTGCCTCTGTGACTAACTTGCTCAACAGCTTGTTTTCTATCCAACTAGCCAGTCAGACATGTATTTCTGTTACACCCAGAAGGAACAGAACTGAGCACTGGACTTTTGGAAATTCAAATAAAACAATAGATGTGTTAATTACCTGATAAGTCTTCAAGTCAACTAAGGTGTTTGGGTGAAAAAATATTTCGTATTTTTAAACCAATGATTTATTGTAGTTGACAGTATCAGGGACACTCTCTTTAAGAAAAAAAAATTTTTTTCTGATTATCAAATCACACTCACCCATTAAAGAAGTAGCTGATATTTCTAGAATGTTAAGTGTCATTTTCTTTTTTCATCCTTATGATAACCCTCTGAAATATAGCCATTATTATTGCTATTTTATGTAAGAAGACACTGAGACTTAGGGGGAGTAAATAATATTTGAAAAGCTGTTCTCCCACTTTTCACCTATTTAAGTCCTCAATTTTCAAATCTTAGTGTAAATTTTCACTTCATTGTAGTGGCTTTTCCCAATGACCTGCCCCCCGTACCCCTATCTAGATTGTGACTTTGCTTATTATTTTCTTGGATAGCTTCCTTTCCTTTTTCATTGTAGCACATCTCATAACGTACAATTCTTCATTTATGTGAATGTTTGTTTGTTATGTCTCTCCCATATATCAGTTCCCTGACGACTGGGACCATTTTCTTTTTGTTTACTACTGGCACCAAATAGGTAGCAGGTCATTGAAGACGTAGGGGTTGGAAGGGGGAAGTAGTCAGGCTTCTTCATGCATTGCTTTTCCATCAAGCTGGGGAAGCTAAAGACCAAGTTCATAGATGTTGGAAGTCTGGAATGTTGGCTGGAGGGCACCACGGTGAAGGGTTGTTATGTTGAGTGTGGTTCTCATTCTATTCACTAACCTGTTTCTCCTGATAAAGCTAAAATATGAGTGGCTTTGCAGATGCAGGGTATTGCTGAAGGAAAATGTATGATATGGGGCTTAGAATGGCTTGCCTTTGAGGTCTAGTCTGTCATATTATATTGTTATTCCATATCCTTGGGCATGAACATGTACTTAAAATTTTTTTTTATTGATTGATTTTAGAGGGAGAAGAAAAGACAGAGAAACATCGATTTGTTGTTCCACTTATTTATGCATACATTGGTTGATTCCTGTACGTGCCCTGACTAGAGATCAAACCTGCAACCTTGGTATATCAGGACAACATTCTAACCAACTGAGCTACCCAGCCAGGGCTGAACATTTACTTTTGAAAAAATTTATCCGTGACGAGTGAGAAAAATAAGGGTAATGTAATGTATATTGATACAACTAACTTATCCTATACATAAGTCATAGAAATTTTTTTCTGAGAATACCTAAAAGGTAAGGAAACATTCATGAAGATCCGATAGAAGATTTAAAATTTTTTTTAGATTTAAAATTTTAAAAAAGATTTTATTTACATATTTTCAGAGAGAGGGAAGGAAGACAGAAAAAGAGGGACAGAAACATCAATGTTAGAGAGGAGCATTGATTGGTTGCCTCTCCTGCACATCCCAAACAGGGATGAACCCTCAACCCAGGCATGTGCCCTGACCGGGAATCGAACCGTAGATCTTTTGCTTCATTCATGACACCCAACCAACTGAGCCACAACAGTCAGGGCAGAACATTAAAATTTTGAGAGATACACAAAGGCTATATCATGCACGGCCTTAATAGGCCATGGTAAGGATTTTGAATTTTATTTTAAATATACCAGGAAGCAATTGATTTTAGACAGGAAAGTAATGTGATACAATTTGCATTTTAAAAGTAGCACTTTGGCTGACCTGTGGAGAATAGATTATAGGGGGACAAATGTGGGGGCAAGGAGACCAGTAAGGAGAAACTTATATTCGAGATTATGTGAGAGGTTTGGGTTGAACTGGTGTGGGATATGTGAAGACATTTAAAAATCTGTTTTGGAAATAGAAACACAAGGTCTTGGTAGTGACTCTGGTAAGCAGGAGAGTGAGGAATCAAATGATGCCCAGTGCTAGGTAAGTGGTGGTACCATTTACTGAGATGTGGAAAACTTAGAGAGCGCAGCTGGAATACTTTGCCTCCCTCAGCTGTGTGTGTATTGCCTTGGAAGTGTTTTTTGAATATAACGCCAAAATTGGGCCTACAGGTGCTCCTCAACTTAAAAAACGCTGGCAACACATTACACTGTAGTTGTTTACCCTTGTGACTGGGTGCCCAGCTGGGAGCTGGGGCTCACTGCCGCTGCCCAGCCTCATGGGAGAATATCGTACTGCATATTGCTAGCCCAGGAAAAGACCAAAATTCGAAATTGAAAGAATGATTTCTATTGAATGCATATTACTTTTGCACTGTCATCAAATTGAAAAATTGTTAAGTTGATCCATTATAAGTTAGGGACCATCTGTGGTCTCTTCACTGTAGAAAACCAGACTCAGTCTTTAAGCGTTTCAGGAATAGCATACCATCGAATCTTTAAAACCCTTCCTTGGACAAGACCTTTAGCTCTGAAGACTGGGTTAGCTAATGAGAACTGATTCATGAAGGATGAAGAAGGAATCCCTATATATAGGTTAGCGACATATAATGATTGGGGACACTTAATTCATTTAACAAGTATTATTGGGGCCTGTTTTGCATGGCATTGTACCTGTTCTCAATGAACTCATGAAATGAAGTTAATGGTATGTCGGGACATCCTGACTTTATTTGGGAAGGGGTTCAGAATTCAGTGCTATGGTTACTCTGCTTCTAGTCATTTAGAAAACTTTTTTACAATTTAGAATCCCCAAAACCCTTCTGAATTCTATCATATGCAGATCTGCTGCTTTGCTTGAATTGAGAGTTGGCCACAGACCAGCATTAGCTACCTCCTAGAGAGTCCCTGTGGCTGACAGAGGAAAGATATTTTTAATCCGTTGATAAAATAAATCTAGACTTAACATCACTCAAGATTAGCCATCTGATTTTTCTCATTTACTCTCTCGTGGAAGAGGGTACCTCATTCTGACACTTGAGATGGTCTGAAACTAAGGAAAAGGTTCTCCCTTTTTCCTTGAAGATGTGGATACACCACACCTCAAATCTGTTTTTTCTGCAATAGAAGCAGAACTGGCTGGTTCCTCTTTCTCTACCCCTTCCTTTGGTAACTCCAAGTAATCTCTGTGAATTTCTGGGTATTTAGTTACCTATCTGACCCTTAACCTTCAGAAAAGATTTCTCCCTGCACTTTGGTTACCTATTTGACCCTTAGGCATCAGAAGAGATTTCTTCAACTCACTGTTGGGCTGGGAAGCTGTCTTCCACATAGCAAACTAGAAATCTTTGAAACCTTTCCTCCCTTACAACTCTTCTGCCTACCATTTGCCACTAGAAGATACCATTTGAGCTTGTAGTTTACCTTCTTTAACTTTTGCTTGACTTCTTCCTTATCCAGAGACCAAGCAGTGTTCTAATATAGGCAGAAGAGGTGGAAGAAATGATTGGTTCATTTGAGGACAGTTTCCTTTAATATAAAACACATGAATTAGAAACCTAATCTCTTCTGGTTTTTACTTTTATTTTGCCCACTGTTAAGTCCCTGCTCCTCAGCTCTGGTGGGGAAGCAGGACGCTTTGTCTTCCTTAACAGAGTGCCTTGAGCTGCATTCACTTTGAGCTCAATCACCAGGTGAATGTCAGAGATTCCTGTCTAGATCTGGAGAGCGCCAGGTTGTAGTGAAACCGGAAAAGTCGGTGTTCGTGGTGCCTGTCACCACCAGAACCAATAAGCAGAGACAGGGATTGAATCTGTATGGGCGCTTTATTCAGATGGCCAGTGACCTGAGAAGACGGTGGGTTAAGTATCCTAAGAGACCATCTTACATTTCATTTCAAACCAACCCTTTTTATAAGGGGTTGGAATTCAAAGAAAAGGTTAATCAGATAAAAGCTACAGCGTTCTTTCATCTGTTGACCTTATGTGTGTCCTGAGCTGTGGACATCTCTCCCTGGAGCACAATGGCTCAGATACCATCTTGATTGCTTGCAGTCCTCTTGAGGCACAAAGGTGGAACTGCTCATGGTCTCCTGGAGTCAGGGTGGGTCACAGCTTCAGTTCCTGAAACAATTGCTTTTTACATGCATTGATTATTAAGATTTTAACTATTACTTAAAACTAAAATTTTCTAATTCTTAGGTTCCCCCATCAGCAGTAGTAAGGTGGAGGGAAGAATGCTTTTAAACCATGGCCCCAGTAGCCATGTTGTGTTGCTGGTAGAATTATTGTGAATTTTGGATAGGAAGGCAGGCTGGATGGAGTGATCAAGAGCCCTGGCCTGATCTTAAATCATGTCTGAGACCATTGACTGCTAGTAGAGCTTCTTGGGGTAAAGGGAACAGTCTTCTTATCTTCGTTTATTTATTTGAGAGGATTTATTCTACAGATTTATCTTTTTAATGTTTACTATATTTAAACAGATTTGATCTTGATTATGAGATGTTTGATGTAAGAGTTAAAAATCTCTGGGGAAAGCTTTTTGGAGTCCGTGAGTAAACAATTGTTTTAATGATTATAGTAGCTTACATGCATAGAAAAGCACTCGCACTATTTCTGGTTTGTTACACAAATCTATGTTCTTTAAAGTGGTGAATGGGTTCATAGGGTCTATCTGTGGGAAGTGTGAGGAAAGTGGGGGGAGATATCTTTATGGCCTCTTCTACTTGGCTTTCAGCTGCTGACAAAAGAAATGTCTTCTATAATTTCCTAAAGAAGATCTGGGTTCTATTTTTTAAGTCCATGTAATTCTGCCAACTTTAAGAAGTCTGCTGTAAGGGTGGTAAGAGGATTCTCAGGATTTCGTATCGATGAGTGGCCAAACACTGTTTTTTTGTTTTTTTACATTAACTACAATCCATACTTTACTAGGATTTCCTTCCTTTTCCCTCTTGTTTTTCTGTTTCAGTATGCCCTCCAGGATCTGCGTTACATTTAGTTGTCATGTGGCAGTTTCCCAAACTTCCCTGTTGTTTTTTAAATCAAGATGTAATTCACATACCACAGAATTCACTCTCTTAAAGTACACAATTCGGTGATAGTCTATTGACAAAGTTTTGTAACCACTAGCACTTTTGAATGCCAGGACACTTTCATTACCCCCAAAAAACCCCTATACCTGTTGGCAGTCACTCCCCAGCCCTCCTCCCCTCAGCCTCTGAACCACTAATCTACATTTTCTTTGTGTAGTTCCCTATTCTGAACATTTCATATAATTGGAATAATAAAATATGCCCTTTTGTGTCTGGCTTCTTTCATTTAGCAAGATGTTTTCAAGTTTCATTCACATTGCACATGAGTTAATACATCATTCCTTTTTATGGCTGCATAATATCCTGTGAGTGGACAGTAAACAAACATTTTGTTTACCCATTCATCAATTGTTGGACATTTGGGTTGTTCCACTGTTGAGCTATTATAACCAAACACTGTTTTGTATTACACTTTATAGCCAATGCTATCATAGTATCTGCCTTATAGTAGGCATTATTAATATTTGTTTTGCATGGTATTTATCAGAAAATTTGTCTAAAAGCATATTTTACTTTTTGATCTTAAATTACATTAATGACTGAATTGGGAAGGTTTCCCATAAGAGGGAGGTTAAGACCTGCCTCTCTTTATTTAAATGTAGTTAATTATTCATTTGTTCATTCAACAATTTATTGTTCCAGGCAACCGATTGATGTTTCTCCCTCCCTTCCACCCTCCCTCTCTAAAACAATAAGCATGTCCTTAGGTGAAGATTAAAAAAGAAAGAATTAGTAAAGCTATGAAGAGAAGAAGAGTACTCTGGGCAGTAGATGAACATATATGAAAGCAGAGAGATTGAAATATTTAAATATCCCGAAACACATTTTGGGTTCTCTTCTCTTTGAATCAGTTTACTGCCACTGACCATTTCAGTCAGACAGGCCCTGGAGGACCTCCTGGAGTGGAGGCTGAACCATCATACACTTGGGTCTTGGCAGATGTACAGACATATGCTTGCAGTGGCTGTGGAACCTCGAGCTGAGAATAGGAGGTGACTTTGGAGCACAAGCCTCCCACAGGGTGCTCTTGGGATGCCTGTCCTGGAATTACCCAGGGCAGTAACAAAGCTTTCTTTTCTTCTCTAAACCAAGCCAGCAGGATGGGGTGTCTGTTGGCCTTTGTGTTTGGAGCCGACCAACAAACAGACAGTGGCCAGCACAATGGCATTGTTGGGCTTCAATGAAAAGTAGGTCGGGGCCCAGGCCCTCCTCTGTAGAGGGCCCATCCAAAGGACTGAGATTCAACAAGCCTCTGATTTGGATGTGTGGCATTGATGCTGGTTTCTGACTTACTGATGGCACTAAGATTACAGGATCTCTTCCCATTGCTTCTCTGAACACCTCAATTTGGAAGCTCTGAGTTGTCTTTGACTTTCTTTTTCCTCAGTTCTCATATCTACCACTCAGTTGCTAAATTCTTTAGATTCTACCTCTGCATTCTAGCTCTGACCCACTTTTTCATGCCCAAATAGCACTCTAATTCAGGCATTTGGTCATCTCTCGTGTGAACTGTTGCAATACCCTCCTTTCATCCCTTCTTCACTACTTATCAAAAACCCCTACTAATCTCTGCAGTTTATATGTGTTCCTTTTGCATAGGATGTCTTTCTTACTCCCAACCTGCATATGAGCATCCGTGAAATGGAAATGAATCCTCAACAGTGAGTGATTAGCCAGGCCTAGGTTGGGGAGAAGGGTAATCCAGATAAAGGGGTCAGCAATGTGTACAAATGTACGGGTGAGCAGGGAATGAAACCTTTATATCAGCAGGAGTGAAATATTTTCTTTGCCATGCTGATGTGGGTTTTACCCGAAGAGTAATTGGGCATCGATGAATAATTGTTACAGGAGTGGGGCTTCAGGTTGGCATTTCAGAAAGATTATCTTGTTTCTGTTATGTAAAATGGATTGGAATAAGGGCTAAGTGTGTTCAAGATCTATGAAGGAGACCAAATACTAGTTAGAAAACTAATGGAGTAACCCAGGGGAAGAATGATGATGATAAGATATTGATAATGGGGAGCCCTGGCTGGTATGGCTCAGTGGATTGAGTGCCGGCTTGTGAACCAAAGGGTCATCAGTTCGATTCCCAGTTAGCGCACGTGCCTGGGTTGCAGGCCCGGTCCCCAGTAGGGGGTGCGCAAGAGGCAACCACACATTGATGTTTCTCTCCCTCTCTCCTTCGTTTTCCCCTCTCTCTAAAAAAAATAAATAATAAAATCTCAAAAAAAGATATTGATAATGGGAGGAATAAATTGTGTACTGTGAGGTAAGCACTGTGCTGAACATATTTTGTATACCTTATCTTTTAATTATAATCCACCTTTGATAAAACGTCACATCCTGTTGATTCTGCCTCTGAGATGTCTCCAGATATTAACTTCCTCGCTGTCATTGTGTTATTCAGGCCTTTATTTCTTCCCACCTGGATGATTCCAGAAGCGTCCTAACTATTCTCCAAGCCTCAATTCCTGACCTTTCCATACAGTTTTCATATTACTGTTAGAATGATATTTCTATGTAGCATATCTGATCATATGATTGTCCTAGGTGGAAAAAAATCTTGTTAGTTGATTATATAATATGTCCTGTCTACTAGACTTCGAACTAAGGGCAGAAACTGGCCCCACTTATCTCTGTGTTTTCACATAGTAGGTTTTTATTGGTTGATGGATGGATCTTCCTCAGCACAGCCCTGCTAATTAGATGACAATAAGTGATCTCTGTTAGTTGCATGGCAGCACATTTATCTGCCTTAGGTAAGCATTCTAGCTCCAGTCCCATCAGGTAGATTTTTCAAAAAGGGACATTACAGTTAATATTTTCTTTAGAGCCTGTCTGAATGTGGGTTTGAATCACTGTTCAGAAAGAAGCTTTTTTGGCTGCAGATACCAGTATGTTGATAATTCTAAGTAAAAAATAAATAAAAACAGCCATTTGGTCTTATTCTTTCTGGTTTTGATCAGGTGAGGCTGCTGTGGTCGACTAGCATCAGCAAGAATTGGGAACGGGAGCTCTGGGTGTAGACCAGGTGAGGCTGCTGTAGTTGACTAGCATCAGCAAGAATCAGGAACAGGAGCTCTGGGTGTAGTGAGTGGTAGGCATTGCCGAGCCTTGCTCCAGAATATGCCCTGTGTGGACATGTTTGTGTGCCTGTCTGTGCCTGAGCTGGTACCCTCAGAGCCTCTGTGGGATACAGGGAAAGAACCATTCTCTCAGCCTAGACCACTGCTGTCTTTTAGGATCCAACTCAGATGTTCCTCTCTGAAGCTTTCCAAACTCCTCAGGCAGAGTCAGTTTCTACTTTCATACCCTTAGTATTTACCTCTGGTAAAAAGGCCTATTGGTATTATATACTTAACCTATGTGTCTTTCACTGGACTTCTTTCAAGTCTTATCTGTGTGTTATTCATCTTTATACACACTATGTTTACCATGTACTAGGGACTCTTCTACTCATTGGGGGATATAATGTTCATGTAAACAGACTGGTTCTTGCTCTCATATGGGTGTGGCAAGACTGGAAGGCGTGCTCAATAAAAGTGTGTGGAAATTATCTGAAATGATATTCCTGAGTGGAGAGCTGAGTATCGACTCACCTGTCCTTTTGGTGATTCTTTTTAGAGTGTTGGCATATGATTTCTTGCATATATAATACTGTTTAGTTACCAACATACATTTATCTATTGAGTGCCTTCTATGAAAACGGTCTTTAATGAAATCAAATATCAAACACAAATGAAGTGGCAGAAACTCTATTATAATGTTTGATTAGATCATGAAGAGGACAGGCAGGTTGTGGGGCAGGAAAAGTTGGCGACCTGTCACTGAGGGGTACTGAAGTTCCAGTAACACATTTGATTCACTGACATTATATTTTTCTGAATTTGAAAGTTTAAAAGAACAACAGTAAGAAATGGAAATGTAAAAACTTCAGTCTCTAGTAAGTTATGTTAATATATTGCCAATGCCTTAGGTTGCTTTGTAGGGCTGCCCAAGGGAGTGGTCTGGAAGAAAAAGAAAGTAAAGCAGCTGTTATCCTCATCCCAGAAAGCTGAGTGTGCTAGTGCAGTTTCTCTTGCCTCTGCTTCCTGCAGAGGGATTATTTGTTCAGAGGACACGCCAGCTGAGTCTGCACTGGGAGTTGCCTATGGGGAAGTGAACGTTCCAACTAATGGGCACACAGAGTATGTAGCAACTTAGAAATCTTCCTTGTTGGTGGATCTCAAACTTCCTTTTCTCATAGATGCAAAAGATCTTGAGACACTGAGACATTGTGGTTTCTGAAGGCCCAGAGACTTATCAGCCTCACCAAAGTATTCACCAAAGGCTGGCAAGAGAGATTGGTTGTAACAATAAACTTCATTCGGTTTCCCTCTCTGGTCCTGGTTTGTACTTTTTCCATCTTGCCCGGAAAATTCAGAGCTTATTAGCCAGTGTGATTCCTCACTGTGTCTCACCTTTCTTCTCTGCTCCTCACCCTCTGGCTTGGTCTTTGGGTTTCTCAGGTCTTCAGAGATACGGCTGGACAGATTAAACGTGTTTTCTGAACCAGAATCAAGAGTCCTGGCTTAGTCCGACCTACAGATAGTGCACATACAGCCTTGCATCAGTTTTTTCTGCCCGGCCGCCCTCAGTTGGGAAACCTGAGTGGCTCTTGAAGTCAGGCCTTCCGTGTTCCATTGTCACCATGCCAAAGAAGTGAACCACCTCCGATCTTTCTGACTCTCAGAGCGAAAGAAATTTTCTGTCTGCGTGATTAGGTGTCAGCTTTATTGCTCCCATGTGGCTTGGAGTTTGCTGGTTCAGTTTCTTTTTAGCAAATGAGCACTTCAAATGTGAACTGTAGACAGATTCAACTGGAGTGAAGAAATGAAGGCACGGTGCTAATGCTGTCATTATGACTCATTCTGAGATGTCCAAAGATGGATTATCAAGAAGGATGAAGCAGATCGACAGATTTCTGTTTTGAGAGATTAGGTATATTTTCAGCCATTCTCTCTGCTTTGCCAAACCTGATCCTCCTCATCCAAGGATCTTGAAGTGCTGCACTGTGCTGCCCCCAACTGGCTCTTTTTGGTGCTTATGTTACCACATCAGAAAGTCTTTGATTATATGGCACTTATTTTTTTCTAAGCACTTTCATATATTTTTATTAGATTCTCATAATATTGTGAGTTATATGGATCAGAGATTACCCTATGTACTTTATATGTGGGAAAACTGAAGGATAGTCATATTAGTTGATTTGCCCAAAGTTAAATGACTATCAAGAGGCAAAATTGGACTAAAATTCAGATCTCTTGCCTCCTAGCCCATTAGGTTCCCTAGTTTTTTGTAAATTCAATAGTACCCCCCATAATAGGTATTAAGAGCTTAATTTTAGGCTCAGAGGAATTTGTCCCTTTTTCTTCCTTGGAAGGAGGAGGAAGATAATACTACACCATGTAAGGTTTGAATAAATCCATTAACCTAATTGGCAGAAAACTGAGAGCTCTTGTTCTGCTCGAGGCCGACTTGGATACTGCGGTATCTAACTCCCCGGTACAATGCAGTGGTAAAGAGCATGGAGTCTGGAGCCAGACTGCCTGGGTTTGAGCCCTGGCTCTGCTCCTTAATAACTGGGTCACTTAGAGCAAGATTCTTAACCTCTAAATGCCTTTTGTAAAATGAGGATGATAGTACACTTTATCATATAGGGTTATGTTCAGATTAAATGAGATAATTAATGTAAAGTTCTTAGAATAGGGCCTGGCACAAGGTAAGCACTATATAAATAAATATTAGCTATTGTTATTATTATCATCTCTATATAATATGTTTATTTGCTCTTAAAAAAAAAAAAGCAAAGCAGCCCTTCATGGCTATGTAGGAATGATGAATAGCCAAATTTCTTAAAAGGGTACATCTTCACATAGTTTCTCTGTAGCTTTATCTCCTGTTCATCCCTCAGTTCACTTTCGCCTTACTCTGGTCTTAACCATTTTACTGAAACTGCTCTAGCCATGGTTGCCAGTGACTCCTACTTACAAGTTTAGTAGATATTTTTAATGCTCATCGTACTTGACCTATAACACTTGATATCTTTGGTCTTTTCTTCTTTGGAGTATTCTCTTTCTTTGACTTCTATGATGATATTCTTGTTTGGTTCTTCTTTTTTATGCCTGCTTCTTTATATGGTAGTTTGCCCCCTTACATGTTAACTCCTGGGCAATTTCGTAAGTTCCTTGGCCTCTGTGACCACCTCAGCTCAGTGTTATTCTCTAGCCCAGACTTTGTTCCTGAACTTTAAATAACTCTCTATAGGACATCTTAACCTTGGTTGTCCCACAAGCCTTTAAACTCAACACATCTTGGCTGAACTTGTCTTTTAACATTGCCTCTTCTGAAAACCTGCTTCTCTCTCTGTATTCTGTATATTTCATAATGGCATCCAGGGACCAATAACTTGGGAGCAACTTACAGCTTTTCATTGCCCTTATCCCCACGTACAGGCAGTCATCAAGTTTTGTTTTTACTCTGCCATCTGAGTATATCTTGAATCTTACTCTGTTCCATTGCCTCCACTATTGCCTTAACTCAGGCATCCTACTTTCACCAGGATTATTGCAGTAATCTTCTAACTTATTTTCCCTTCTCCATATTCTCCACTCCAATCCATCTATCAATACCATTGCTAAAATAATCTTTTCTTTAAAAAGCAAATATGAACATGTTACTCTTCTGCTTAAAAGGCTTTTTTTGTTCCCTATAGACAAGGTAAAGCCCTTAGATCTTAGCAAAGTGTATCAGCCTTATCTGCATCTCTGGGCCATCTTTTCTATGTGCACCATGCACTAACCTGTATCTTTGCCTATGCTGCTCCCTTTGTGTGGACTGTCTCCTTTCCTGCTCCCCAAGGTTATGCTTTTGACTCCTTCTTTTTTGTTTTGACTCCTTATTTTCTTTGTGCAGCTTTCTCTGACGTGTTCAGATTGAGTTAGTAACTTTATTCTCTGCTCTGCATAGTGTTGTTGTACATGTACAAAGTTATGCTCTAGCATTTACCAAATGATATTGTTTATTTATGTCTTAATAGATTGCAATCTCCTTAACAGAAGGTATCTTTATGTGTAACACCTATCAGATGCAGAATAGGTCCTCAGTCACTTAAAACAAACCAACAAAAATCTAGTCTATCTTCTGTTTACTCTCTAGTGGTTTTACCACCAGCCAAACATTCCTGACAAATGGTAGCTGGGCTTTCCTTCTGTTTTGCAGTATATCAACTCTGGAAACCTGGAACAGTTGCTAGACAGTAACCTGCATTTGCCCTGGACTCTGAGGGTGAAACTGGCCTATGACATAGCAGTGGGCCTCAGCTACCTTCACTTCAAAGGCATTTTCCATCGGGACCTCACATCTAAGGTACGAAGGCTTTTCTTGCACAACTCTTCGAGACACTGTCCTCCATGACCAAGAAAGCTGTGTTAAGAAACCAGTCATAATAAGCTTTGGAGAGATGGAGCTCTCCTCCGCATTTAACAGTTAATCACAGAGGATACAACTTAATACTCTGTTAAGCTAGTCCTTAGAAAGCCAATCTTGGCTCACAGTGGGTACCTTTCAGTGTAGAGCCAGGCAACACATACGTCTTGAGAACCTTCATGCTTTACTTTAATCTCCTGAAAATGTGTGTTGCAGGAGCAACAGGCATGAGGAGAGTTAAGAGGTTCTTGACCAATAGGGACGAGAGCAGTCAAGACAATGTGGGAGCCTGTCTCTAACTGTTCTCTCTCATGGCCTCCAGGAAGTAGCTCTTAACTGACAGCAGGAAGAATTCAGTGATTTTTAGTCATTCGAGTGCAGGTTTTGAGGGCTGTAATGTACTAACCCATTTTCTATCTCTGTGATTGAGTTTCTGCCATTCTGCCAGTTCCTGTTTGGTGTCAGCTAGTCTCTGTAGTATTCTCTTGCTGTCCAAATTGCTGTGTGACCAGGTTAGAAAAGAATTTCTTTTAGAGGAAGTTGGCCATGCTACCCGTAGGCATCTCAGGGCCAATTTGCCCAGGATACCATTGGGACAAGGCTTATATAAATAATAACGTTTGATCATTGATGTGAGAAGCATAAATCATCTAATATTACTTCAGTCCAAGACCCAATTTAAAGTCTTTAGGGAGGTGTACGGAAGTTTTGTACCTGCCCAAGAAGAGCTGTCATTTCATTCCCCATCCTCAACATATACACGTGGACACACACACACATGCATACACACGTACTCCTACACCTCTTCTGTCATGGACTAGGGTAAGAGAGACTGTTGTAAGAAAAAGTGTACAAAGGGAACAAAAGCAAGCTGTGTTCTCAGAGCCAGTAAGGCCTAGAGAAGTAAGTTTCTGGCCTCACACTGGAATGATTCCAGTGTTCCAAATAGAAGTACTGTCCCCAAGGGACCCTGGCCATTGTTTTATAAACTACATACTACACAGAAAATAGCTCTGGGGGAGGTGATTGAAGGGCCATTTGTAGTCAGCTGCACTGTTAACAAAGGAACCCTAACTAAGGCTGGCAGGTAGAATCTGGTGACCAGCTGAGGCCTACTTATGAGGAAGCCTTTGTCTTCATCGGTACCTGTGAGGACTGGACAGTTGGACAGCTGGGACGTGGAAGATGGTATCTTTTCCCTTCATCAGCCTTTTTTATTTCCTAGATTGCTTTAGAAAGTCAAGACTAGGAAATCTGCACTTGTTCCAGGCAAATAGGTAGGGTCATGTCAATTTAGATACTGCCTTAAGTCGATAGCCTCGTCTCACCTTGGGCATGCAGCCAAAATCAAATCTTTGCTTCCTATTCAGAGAGCATCTTTTCCTCCAAGGTAGAGCGAGATCATGACAAGTCATCTATCAGACATGCAGACATTTCTCCCACACCTACATGAGTGTCTCCTGTGCCTGGATGGATGAAGGCATATTAGAAAAGGACAATTTCTGACCTAGAGGTATCACAGTCTTATTGGGAAATAATTAAAAAACAGTCTACAATGTTTTATAATTGAGTGTTCAGCCATAGGATGTAGGTTTTCAGAGAAAAGGATTATCACTAGACTTTCTGGAGAAAAGCTCCCCTAATAGGTTCTAAAATCTCATCACTTTCTCCTCTCTGTTCCCAAAGTACTTTGTCCCATTGTGATAATGTGCAAGTGTGGTTCTATCTGGGCTTGTCATGTTGTAAAAATGACTGTAACTGCTCTGGCTGGTGTAGCTCAGTTGGTTGAACGTCATCCCGTAACTGAAAGGTTGTGGGTTCAATTCCTGGTCCAGGAGCATACAATGCCCCCAGTCTGCACATACGGTAGGCAACCAATCTACGCTTCTCTCTCACATCAATGTTTCTCTCTCCCCCTTCCTCTCTCTGTAAAAAAAAAAAAAAAAAAGTAGAAAGATGTCCTTGGGCAAGGATTTAAACAAATTTTTTTAATGACTATAATCTTTTTGGAACTATAGGGTAAGACCACTGTCCTTCGGTTTTCCTAATGGGGAGTAGGTATTTCCAGTGTTTCCCAGTGGCCTGAGACAAGAAACTAGGAACTTAGGAGAAAGAAGTGTACCTCTTAGGGCTGTGCTTTCTTGGGGCCTGAACTTTAAGGAGTATTGGGGATACTTCCAGGTGGTAAGAACAAATGACTTTGCAAACTGGAGACAGTCTAGGAAGTGCATTTTAGGGAATCTCAAGTTGAAAAAAAACAGGGAAATTTTACAAGCCAGACCATCCAGAAGGAGAGACTAAGTTCATTGCCCTTTATCATCTCTGACCTTCTGTCTGAATCTCAGCCTCACTGTAACTGTGTGGCTGGGATTAGGGAGAAGGATGAATGCCCACACCTAGGCCAGAGCAGCCCCATCTGGAAGACCTGGATTGTGGTGATAGTGACCATAAGAATAAGAAACCTTATTTCTCAAGGGAGAAATAAGGCTAAGGGGACAGAGTGGGGCTTTGAGGTTTCCAAAATATCTCCTCGTCGCCAACCTTGGGTCTGAGTTTGATTTAAGTACAGTAGAAGGTTTGCTTCATATTATTTGTTTTATTGTGTTGTGTCTCGCACCTAGCACAGAGCCTGTCAGAGGAGGGCCTTCCTGGTCCTCTTTCAGAAAATGCGTTTGGTGGCACAGAAGCCAAAACATCTGCTTGAGAGCTGAGATTTTGAGTCCCAGACCCAATTTTGTCCCACCCTCCAAATGAATTCAGTGCCCTTGGGGCCTTAGGGTTCCCAGTCTGTAAAATAAATTCTGTCCTTGACCTCGCAGAAGCGATCAGTCCGGACATCTCAGAGCACAACTCATAGGAGGGATTTAAAGTATTGGGAACATGTTCCAGGTGGGCAAACCATGACAGAGAAGCCGATGATCCTTTTTTCCAAATAATCCTGAGCCTGTGGCAAAAGCAAAGAACCTGTCAGAGTGCCTCCTGAAAGTAGCATTGCCTTTGCAGGATTCACACATTACTGCAGTACTGTGTTCAAGAGTGGAAAGTCTGTCAGAGGTAGCTGTTCAGTCTAATTTTGTAATTACTTTTGAGAAATAGTCTGACACAACTTAGTGCAGTAGTGGTGCTGATAGTTTACTTAGAAGGAGTGGAAGGTAATGTTGCTTTTCAAATATTCGGTTCGTGAGCCCCATCAGAAAGTGGCACAAACCACACACACAGGCTTTTCCCTGTAGCTCTAGGAGTAGCTAGTACCGCTGTGCATGAGGCTTGGCTCTTAGGGGCAGCTGAGAGAACAGTTTCTTTCTGCTTATTACCATTGCTGCTCAGGATCAGGCAAGCACCACTATGTTTGGTTACCCTTAGGAGTATGAATTATGAATTGTAACTCTATTCTTGGTTTTTGGTGTATATATATATATATATATATATATATATATTTCATTGACTCCAAAGAAGCCACTCTGGTGAATCCTTCAGTATGAAAAACCTATATCTTAACTATGGTCTTAGGCAGTACCACACAACAACTAGGAACAGAAGATGACACTTTTCAGAGACTTAAAAGAACATGAATTAGGAACAAGTTGAATGCTGGAGGGATGTAGAGAGTGCCTGTTAGGGCACTCTGTAGTTGTTTTTTATTATGAGATTCATCAGTAGCTTTTGAGAATCATTTATATTGTGCTATTAGAGAACATAGTGTTGGGGACATAGAAATGACTGGAATCCAATCTGTACCATCCTTGGGCACTTCTTTTATTTTGTTTCTTTTTAAAGATTTTATTTATTTATTTTTAGAGCAGAAGGGAGAAAGAAAGAGAGGTGAGAAACATCGACGGGTTGTGTGCTATTCACAAGCCCCCAGCTGGGGAGCTGGCCTGCAACCCAGGCATGTGCCCTGACTGGGAATCAAACTGGCAACCTTTTCTGTCTGGTTTGCAGGCCAGTGCTCAATCCACTGAGCCACACCCGGCAGGGCCATCTTGGGCTTTAGGCTAGTTGACCAGACAGATATGTGAGCGATTAGTGCATAAGAACTATGGTAAAGATATGGAATCACATAGTGGGATGGAAGGCAAGGGATGGGACAGCAAACCAAATAACCTTCTAAGAGGTTTAAATAGTTTCTGGGGCATTTAGGAGGGCAATTCAGTCTCTGATCTCCCTGTGCTATGTTGGTTTTATTCAGTGCCAGTATTGATGATGCAGTGGTTCTAGGAGACCTCAGGAAGTGCTCTCAGGTGTCTACGCTGGCCCAGTACTGAAGGATTTGTGTTGGCTCCAGAAATGCATTCATTGCCACCCCTTTGAGTCTGTTGTTAGCTCAGTCCCCACTATCGAGAGTTGAATGTTTGATTAGTGTATGCCTTTGACATATGCTTTTGAAAGAAGCCCAGTTGCTTGAGTCATAGTCCAAACTTTCATGTATCAAGCTTTTGCTCAGCTTTTTCTCTCTGTGCTAGGTTAGACATACAAAGATGAATGGGATCCTTCCCTGCCCCCAAAGAGGAAAATATGTAATAGGTTTGAGGACAAAGCAATACCTTGGCTCTTTTTTGAACCTGAAAAGATCACCTCTCACCTCAGGGTAGTCTGACTGGGCCTCTCTTTTGTCTGCTGCTTACTCTAGCAAGGATACTTTTGAATAAGGCATTTCCCTCTTCTCTCTCTCTCTCTCTCTCTCTCTCTCTTTTGATGGACCTTGCTTCCCACACAACCTGAAAATTGGTTTGGCTTCTGCAAAACCCCACAGTGATCTGAGCTTCATATTTTGTACGCTGTACTGGGGCCATGTCCAAGTTGGGTGAAAAATGCAATCATTACACTAGATGCCCTTAGATTAACTCACATTGGAAGTAGGGGCTTGCATCCCCATCCACAACAGTGCTGCCTTCTCCATGGGCCCCCGTACTGCCGCTCTCTTAAGACTACATTGCCCTTGCCATGGCCTTGCTGTCTCCAGTGGAAAGCTTTTCAGCCTATTCCTCTGGAGAGTCCAAAAGCATCAGGTAGGAACCCTTTGGAATCAGGAGACCTGGGTTTTTTACCGCTTGTGTTGAAACTTCACTTTTTTTATCTTAAATCTAAAAATCTCAGATATGCCCACCTGAAAGTATTGTTTTGAAGAAGCATTTGGGATTGCTTTGTGTTTGTGAAAAATGTTTTATAATTTCTAGGGTACCACACAAATAGAAGTAGGCGATCTTAGCCAGGGGGCCAGGAAATATTTTCTAGGCCACCTTCCTCTTAAGACACCCCTGCTTTCCTAAAGCTTATTATAGTCTATAGTTTACAGACTACAGCTATAGGAAGGTACAGATACTTTCATTATGATGGCAAATGTTAAGATTAGAGAGAAGAGAATGCATAGGATGTTTTGAAAAGGGATATATTTAACCTGACCTGAGGATATTGAGAAAGTTTCTTTCTTGGAAGAGATGATGCCTGAGCTGGATCTTGCAAATTGAATTCTACTTAGTAAGTATTGTGTGTGTTGGTGGAGAAGGGGGATGGCTAATATTCCAGACCAAACAAAGCAGATTGCATAAACAAAGGCATAGAGGCATAAACAGTATCTGTTTAGACCATGAGGTTAAAGTGGTAGGGGATAAGACTTGAGAGGAGTCTGATCATATTATATTCTGACTTGGAATTTATCTAATAGATAGGAAATGAAGAACCATTGTTGGCTTTTTTAAAGTAACAGCTTTCTTTTAGATATACTTTCTCATAAAATAAAATTCATCCTCTGAAAGTATACATTTCAGTGGTTTTTAGTATATTCAGCCATTGCCACTACCTAATTTCAGAACTTTTCATCACTCCAAAAAAGAAATCCACTTATCCTATTTCCCTCTCCCTTCAGCCCTCAGCAAACACTAATCTATTTTTAGTTTCTATGGATTTGCTTATTCTGGATATTGCATATAAATGGAATCACACAATATATTACTGTTGGCTTTAAATAGGGGAGTACCAGTTAGCTTTGCATTTTACGAAGATCATGCTGATGGGAATGAGGAAGGTGGATTATGGAGATCAAGACTGGACCAAGCCACAGAGACCGGTTAGAAGAGTATTGCAATATTCAGGGGCAATAGAAGTAAGGATGAAGGAGGAGGGCCTGATTTTAAAAAACATTTAGATGTGAAAATTAGCAGGAATAAGTGTAAAAATCTAGGATACATCCCAGGTTTCTAGCTTAATAAACTGGATGGAAAATGGCAGTACCAATTGACATAAAAATATAGCTAGAATTTTAGCTTTGGGGAGAGAAAGTTGAGTTTAGGTTTGCATGTATGAAGTTTAATATGAGTAATCCAGGAGATGCCCAGAAATATGTGGGCTGTGCACACCTGCAGCTTGAGGATCAAGATCGGGGCTGAGGATATACCTTTGGGAGTCATCCAGCACGAAGGTGGTAATTAGAAAAGAAATGTGGAATAGCCTCTGCAAAAGAGCACAAGAGCTGTAGGCCCAAGATAGAATCCTGAGAGCATCATCCTCATAGGATGGGAAGAAGAGCCTGCGTTGGAGTCTGCAGAGTAGCCAAAGATAGAGAAGGAAATCCAGAATTGTAGTTGCTGTTGAAGCCAGGGGAGAAGAATCAAAAAGAAACAGGAATAGCCTCTAACTAGCCTCTAATAGCTAACTTGTTAGCTCCAGGACCACTGATTATTCTCTGAGTGTCTAGTACTAATACAGTTCCTGAAGGATACCTGAAAATACTGATGGAAGGACTCAATAATGTTAACAGCAGAATGATCCAGTAATGTAAGCACTAGTTCTGGCTATTGAGCTTAATGCCATGGAACTCATTGGGATCCTCCATGATAATACTTCTAGCAGAAGCCAGCGAAGAATGAATGGGAGATGAGGAAGTAGAAACAGCAAATGTTGCCAGACAGACCTCACTAGTCTGGGCGTTTGTCGGAAAATCCTACAGGGCTAATCCTGGTTAGGGTTCCTCCCCATTTTCCTTATCACCTGAGGTGTACAGACTACTAAAGTGTAGCCCTTTTGGTTTTCAGTATCCCGTCTTTGTACCAGTTATTGGCTGTGGAGAAGCTTTTAAGAGGAACAGTGCAGATCAGAGGCAGGTGCCACCTTGCCTTATGTTGTGGGGCTCTGTTCATTCTGCCTTAGCCATTTCTCAGCCACTCAGAGAAGCTACTGTGAAGTCGGAATGGATGGTTTGCAGTGAACAAACAGGTCTCCATGAATGTGAAAATGGAGCAGAAACTGAGCAGCTTTGACAAGGCAGTGCACTGTGGCCATGCTTCTTACTTGCTGCTCCCAAGCTGAATTTAACAAGGTTGTTTCTGGGGGATTGTAAAACAATTGTAAATAGGATTTTAGACTGCGCCTTGGAGACAGGAGCCTGAGTTATTAATAAAATAGGAGGAGGGGAGAAAAATAGGTGACAGATCTGAGCTGCCACTGCCTCCTAAGCCAGTGCCCTGTAGCCTGCACTTTGGCTAATAACTAAAGCTGGCCTGGGGCCCCGCAGACATTCACAGTCAAGGAGCTGGAGGATGCTGAGCCAGGAGGACTGATGCGAGGGCTAACAGCAGGACAAGCACAATCCTACAGGGCTAATCCTGGTTAGGGTTCCTCCCCATTTTCCTTATCACCTGAGGTGTACAGACTACTAAAGTCCTCTTTCGGTCCTGCCTGAAAGCCAGAGACTATGCTTGTCTACCTGGGATCCAGGGTGGGAGAGGGTGTGATGAAATCACAAGCCTATTCTATTCTAGTTCAGGGAAAGAGAATAGTGTGATCACATCCAGGCTGGAATAAGGGACTGATTTGTACCTAATGTGACCTAAGCAGGAGGTGACTTGGCAATGGCTGCTTTGGGTCAGATACGGCCTTGCTGGCCCCAGAAATGTCCCTGTGAGCCAAGGATCCCTACTCTCTGCTGCCTCTGGAAGTGGAGTAAGGCAAGTTGCCTCCTGAGCCACACTGGTGTAGGGCTATTCTGAATGCAGCTGTTTGGGGAGAGTTTGTCGCTGCTTTGTATTTATTCATGAGCTGTTTGGGCTCACCCTTTCTCCGGAGACAGTAGCATTTGCTCAGTGAGCATGACCTGAGCCTCTCTTGAGCTGAATACTGTGGGGAACCAGAGCTTGCTCCTGAGGTGATAGCCTGCTAGACTGTAAGAGGAAGTGGCATAGGGGAGGAGCTAAAGGAGTTGAGATGAAACAGGCATAAAGGTGAGAGCTGGAGAGGGCAGGGCTGGAAAGGTAGCTTGCCTTAAAACCCAAACTTTTCTGAGGTAAAAAGAATTCAGAGAACATTCCAAATGGAAGAGAACAGTATAAGCAAAGGCAAAGGTTTGAAGAGCCTGTTCAGGCCTCACAAGGCAAGCATGTCTGTGACAAGTCTGGATGAAGATGTGTGTGTAGGGGCACCGGGGGCAGAGGGGGCAGGTGCGGAGGTAGGCTGGTTGGTTAGAGCCAGATCATAGGCTTTTAATACCAGAGAGGAGGTTATGTGTGATCCTGTGCGCAGTGAAACTTAGTGTAGCCTTGGATGCTTGTCCTATGCTTACATTCTTGGCAAGGTCAGGCCTGGCCTTTGGTCTCCACATTCTGAGGAAAAGAGGAAGGGAGGCCAGAGGGCTGATAGTCTGTCTTTCCTTTACTAGGTTGTTAGCTCCAAGAGGACAAGGGTTTTCATTCATTGGCATATCTCTAGCACTTAGAACCATGCCTAGCACATAGAAAGCAAAGATAAGTATTGGTGTTGGGAGTGTGATATGAACCCTAGGGCAGGCAACCAAGATCCAGGCCTAACTCATCTCACATGGCTGTCAGAACCCCCAAGTCCGATCACCAGAGTCAGCCTAAGAGTATACTTTCAGGGAGCAAGGTGCCCTGTGACAGGGAGGGGTGGTGGTGATTTTATGGTAGCCTGGTCCCCACTTCTGAGCCACCCTGTCTTCTTCTTTGGGAACCGTAGAACTGCCTGATAAAGAGGGATGAAAATGGTTATTCTGCAGTGGTAGCTGACTTTGGCCTGGCTGAGAAGATTCCTGATGTCAGGTGGGTAGCCCTAATGGGTGCTGGGGTTACAGAAGGGACTAAGGCAAAAGGAAAACTCTAGTTTCCCCGCCAGAGGCCAGGACATGGTCACAGCTCAACCTCAGCTCCTTAAATTTGGTCAGTCCTAGTCTGTGCCCATCCTCAGGGGAGAATTCCCAATATTCAGATGTCCCGTTGCACCAGCCAGCAGCAAGCTTATTTTCCCTATAATCTCACACCACAGCAGGGGCAGCGAGAAGCTGGCTGTGGTGGGGTCACCCTTCTGGATGGCACCTGAAGTTCTCCGAGATGAGCCCTACAATGAGAAGGTGAGTCTAAGGAACCAAGGCTTGGTTCTCAGAATACACTTTTAGCAGTGTCCAGGATCACCCTTTATGTTCAGGGTGAGAATCTGCAAACAGGAACAGGCCTGGTACCTGGCAGCTACCCAGTGAATGAATTGAATGAAACATGGGCAGTCAGGCCCAGGCCTGTGCTGGTGGACATGAGGTGCAGAAACCCCACCTCATGCCCCACTGAGAGGGAAACTAAGGTGTTACTTACCCACCAGGCGGATGTGTTCTCTTATGGTATAATCCTTTGTGAGATCATCGCCCGCATCCAGGCTGATCCGGACTACCTTCCCCGCACAGAGGTGAGCTGCAGGCCTGGGCATTTGTGCCACTGGGGTGGGGCTGCTTTTGAGACAGTGGACCTGTTTTGTTCTTGGGGTGGAACTTAGTCTGTGTGGCTATTTCTCAGGGGCAATTCCCAGCCTCTCCTGAGCAGGCCAGGATGGATGGAGGGATTAATAACCCATCTACCCATGTCCCCTGTTCCTCTCCACCATACCCATGCACAGAACTTTGGGCTGGACTATGACGCTTTCCAGCACATGGTGGGAGACTGTCCCCCGGACTTTTTGCAGCTTACCTTCAACTGCTGTAATGTGAGTGTCTCTGCCTGCTTCTGGTTTTGGTCAGGGGCTGGGTTTACCTGGTTAGGACTATAGGGAGGGGCTCCTTAATTAGCTTCATGAGGGGCCTCATTTTCACTGATGAATGGCAGGGCCCTTGCCCTCTCCTCTGGGCCTGCCAGACTCTTCAGAGCCCTGAACCAAGGAAAGGAAAATAGCTTTGTAATATCCAATCCTTAGCCTGTGGGGCAGACCCACCATACCTTGCCTTTCTTGTTAGCTTTTATTTCATACAGCTCTGGGGCTGGACCTACCTGTTATGACCAAGGAGTAGCTGGGCTCTGTCTGGGTAGCTTTAAGAAACACATTAGCTGCAGAACTCAAGAAAGAACAGAACAAACCCTCTAGGAGAGTTCTGTGCCAAACAAGGGAACAAGGGAATGACACAGAAAGGGTGTTGAGATAGGGGAGGGTATTAGATAATAGCATCTCCCCTGATCTTAGCTCTGGGAATTATCCTCATGGTCTGTGGCCTTCAGAAAAGATCTCTTAGCTGCATGTGAGTCTTAAAAGATGCTAGAAACAGACTAAAATGTTATCCTTGGGGTGGAAGGTAGGAGGGCAGGGCTAATGGCTGCTGTGGGCTACAGATGGACCCCAAACTACGCCCATCCTTTGTGGAGATTGTGAAGATCCTGGAGGAAATTCTGAGCCGCCTACAGGAGGAAGAGCTGGAGAGGGACAGGAAGCTGCAGCCCACAGCCAAGGGTAAGAGATTCGACCAGTGCCCAGTCTGACCCCAAGGGAGGAAATTAGGTTGTGGGGTCTTCCCTTCTATGGCTGTGATTCCATGTTTGAAAGAAAGGTGCGGGGCCAAGGGGACAATGGAAGAAGTACTGAACTCCAAGAGTTGTGACTTGGTATATTGCCTCCCTTCTATGTGTCTATTTTCTCACTGGTGAAATGAGGACAACAGCACCTACTTTGTTTTCTCAAGTGGAAAAAAAAAACCATTTTGTATACTGCTGCTATGTGTTGTGACTAGTGAAAAGTAACCCTGACTTGATGTATTATTCTTTAGGACTCTTGGAAAAAGGACCTGGGGTGAAGCGACTGAGCTCACTAGATGACAAGATCCCTCCCAAGTCCCCACGCCCAAGACGTACTATCTGGCTGTCTCGAAGCCAATCGGACATCTTCTCCCACAAGCCCCCACGTACAGTGAATGTCTTGGACCCCTACTACCAGCCACGAGGTGGTGCTGCCCGCACACCCAAAATCAACCCTTTCAGTGCTCGCCAGGACCTCAAGGGTGGCAAGATCAAGTTCTTTGACCTGCCCAGCAAGTCTGTTATCTCCCTCGTATTTGACCTGGATGCACCAGGGCCTGGAACTTTGCCTGTGGCTGACTGGCAGGAACCCCTGGCCCCACCTGCTCGCCGGTGGCGTTCTTTGCCTGGTTCACCAGAGTTCTTGCGTCAAGAGGCCTGTCCATTTGTAGGTCAAGAGGAATCACTGTCTGATGGACCCCCACCACGTCTCAGTAGTTCCAAGTACAAAGTAGGAGATATCCCACCATTCCGAGCAGCTGCCCTACCAGCTTCTCCAGCCCATGAAGCCATGGACTGTTCCACTCCCCAGGAAGAAAATGGTTTTGGGCCCAGGCCTCAGGAGTCCAGTCCATGCCTTGCAGGTACCTCTGAGGAGATGGAGGTAGAAGAAGAAAGGCCAAGAGGCTTGGCTCCAGTCCCCTTCTCTGTCTCAGGCATAGGCCTGAAAACCCAGGGACAGCAGGACGGATGAGAAGGGTTAATTCCTGCTTCACCGTGAGGATGGACCTTCAGCTGAAGCCACTTCCCCCCCAACCCCCCTTGGTGCACAGCCTAGACTCTTCCTGGGGCCCACAGAACAGGCAGGCTAGGCCAAGCCAGGCTCAACTTTGGGGCTCCCAGTGCCCAATGGCTGTGTATGAGATGGGAGGCAACAGTGAGAGGCCTTCCTAGTTAGGGCCAACAGCTGATACCAAGCCTCTGAAATCCAGCAAGGAGCTCTGGCTTCCACCTGAATCCCCAATGCACTTCGGCAGACAGGACCAGAAGACTCTTAGTTCTAGTTTGAGCTGGCAGGCGGTTATTACCCCAGGTTCTCCTTCCACCCCAGGTCTGTCTCTTGCCCTTTTCTGGGGCATATAAGCTACTGGATGGAACCTGGAGCTGATCAGGAGGCCGTAAAGGGCATGACTATTTCTTGTACCTGAACACTGGGGTGCTTCTTGCCAGTATGTCTAAGACACTTGAATAATTGTTGTTTGCACTTACACGGTCAGACCACGTCACTACATTTCTATGCAAGGGGAGAGTAAGGCAGCGAGGTGGTCATGGCTCGTAGCTAACCTATTCAAAGATCTTTTCCAGTTGATTAATCTATTTTCATATTTATGAAGGAGTGTTAATGTTCTGTCCTATGACTTTCAACCTTGTGGTTGGGAGTGGGGCTGGTTTTGTAGGCCCTAGGGCCTGCTCTTTGTCTTTGTCAACATGTAATATACCCAATTGGTTAAACGGTTTATATGTGGACTGATTTTACTCCCTTCCTGTTGTGGTTGGGAACAGTCTGTTCTTACAGAGCCGCAATATGAAATAACCAAAGATGAAGCTGGTCAAATATTTTCATAACTTGTTTCTGCTGATTTTTTTGGTAAAACTATCCCAAAACACTTTCAGACTTAAAAATAAAGTTGGTGTTACAGGTGCTGGTCAGCCCTCTTACTTGTACCATTGTTCCTCAGCCTCTGGTGTCAAGAAGGTCCAGGAGCAATGTAGCAGTATCTCTGTCGGGAACCCTCTGCTCCTCAACTCGGCAGTAGTTGGGAGTAGGACACGCACAGGCTAGAGGGACCCAGACCCCTCTGTTCTATCCTCAGCTTTCTCTTTTTGGGCTCTAAGTGCAGTAGAAGGTAGGTCAGCTGCTGCCCCAAGCCAGCTTCATCTTCTGCTTGTGGGCTTTGGAGGAACGGGAGAACTGGCTCTTGGCCACTGTGAGGGGTACAGCTTTGCCACTCAGGTATACCTTGTTGTGGCACTCAGGTAGCCAGGGTCCAGAGCTACAGGGCTGAGGTCCTTGACCCATTGCCACATAGGCCATTATGTAACCTGTCATAAAGGCATCAAAACCAGCCCGATGCAGTCCATCCGCAGGTACTGGGTTAGGACTGACTAGACTCCCTGGTGCTTCTAAGGTAGCCACATCAGCTGTTTCAGGCCCTGTTGCTTTAAGTTCCACCTCTAGGTCATTTTTGTGACCTTGCTGAGAGCCAGGCTGGTTGCTAGTCTCAACTTCAGTCACCTCCTGCTCAATTTTCTCAGCCTTGAGGCCTTCCCCACAGACCTGCTTCATGGGAGGGCCATCCTCAGTTTCCCCAGAGGTCTGTTTCCCAGGCAGGCCCAAGAAAGCCCTCCGCCGTTTTTCCTTACGTCGTCGCCGTCGCCGCTTGTCCTCCATGGCAGCTTCATCAGTGTCAATGATAAGGTCGATATCGTGGGACTGAGGACACTGTGATCCCAGGGGGCACCAGCCATAGGCCTAGAGGTAGGAAGAAGGATTAGAGAGGGGTTCCAGGTATCAGAACCTCCCCTCCCCCAGGAAATGGGTGGGTGCTCTCACCGAGAACTTGTCACAGACGCTGGTGGAATGAGAACGGTGGGTTGCAGGGGGCATACAACAGCGGTAGTCTATGTGGGCCCTCATGCTAGAAGGATAGTTGCAGAACTCCAGGACAAGGTGTGGGCTGCCAGCTGCCCGCTGTTTCCCATTGTCCCGCTCACTGTAACAGCGCAAGAGGGTATTGGCCCACTAGCATATAAATTCCATGAAAACAAGGGTTTCTGTTTTGTTCACTGCTGATCCTCAGCACCTAAAACAGTGCCTAGCACATGGTAACCACCCAATAAATATCTTAAATGAATGAAACAGGTTTATACCGGGGCCCATCCCTTTCCCTCAACCAGTCCCTCACCATTTCCTGAAGGCATATTCTAGGTAGGAGGCCACAAAGCGGGCATGAAACTCAGCAGCATATTTGGTGTCATAAATGCCAGCTGGGAACATTTCACACAGGTCAGCAGTGAAGGTACCCAAGCTCTCAGGTAGGTGTGCATAGAAATTCTGGTACAGGAACACCAAGTCTATGAGACCATTGTGCAGTATCAGGGGCCGCCGGGCCCGGATTAGCTCCAGAAATAGTGTCCTCACTGACTGGCTCTGGCTCTCATCACCCTGGGTGGAAAGAAAGGGGTCATGGGGAAGGACAGAGTCCCATACTTATTCCAAGCTCCCCTACCTGGAAAGCACTCCCTCCCTCCTAACTCAATGCTGTTCACCCATGTATTAGTCTTGTTTCTCCAGCCCTGTCGCTAGTGATTCCCCATTTGCCGTAAGAAGCAGATCCTCCCTGTGCATCCAGCCTAGGGTAGGAAGAAAATGAAGTCATGGAAGGGGCAGTCTCCAGGCTGGACGCCTACCTTGTCATTGCCCTTGTGGTATGGGATACCCTGGGCATACTGCCGGTTGAAGTTGAAGCCATGCTGTACCAGAAACTGCACAGACTTTGGTTCTATGACATACTCTTCCATGCACAGCAGGGTCAGGTTGAACACCTGGGTCAGGTATGAGTGTTCGCCCTGGGTGAGAAGGAGGGTCTGCTACATCACAACCTCACACACGATGTTTCCCAGGATCTCAATCCTCTTCCTCCCCACAGCCACAAACCTGGGAAGGGGGTGAAACCAGCCCCATACCTTGTCTGGCTGCTGCTTGAAACAGGCAAGGCCCAGGGAGAGGATAGAACGGGTCCTGGCAGCATGACACACGGCCTTGTAACGTTCCTCAATGCACCTTGGAGTTGGGTTTGGGGGTGGCTGTGGCTAGGAGTTAGTCTCATGAAGGACCCAAACCACCCAGGATGTGACCTCCACTCAAGGATTAAGGTCTACCCCCCCATTCCCCTAGTCAAGGCTGAAACCAAAGAGGTCATGGCTTATACTTACTGGTTCAGCAAACTCTTCCTGTCCCCCAGCCCACTCAGTTCCTACCGGTGGGTAAACGGAGAGTTGAGTTAGGTCCCCAGCACCTGCACTTTCACAACCACCTGCCCTCCCCAATCCCAAACCCTCACCGTGTCCACAGCCACGAAGCTAGCTGTCTTTATGGCCAACAGAAGGGACGGCCACATCTCCTTAAAGTTGTCACTTTGCACATCCACCACAGGAACCTGGACTACTGGCTCATCTCCAGATTTTGAGCTTGTGCTGACACCACCTGGGGGTAAGGAGGACAGGACCATGAATACTAATGTTCAGGCAAGGGCCTCGGTAAAAGATACCAAGCTAGGCTATGGTTTGAGAATATTTTCCATGACGGCAAGAAATAGCAGCTTTCCCCTAAAGCCTTTGTTACAGGCATGCTCTACACACCAGCCTTGGAGTGAACTGCATTTGGGGACAGAAAGCCTGCATCTTCCCAGTGGCTTATGTGAGATTTTGGGGAAAATTTCCCTCAGTGTCACTATCTGTAGAAGACGAAGTTTAGACTAGATAATCTGTGAGCTTTGTTTTTCCCAAGTCTTGCAGGGACCGTTTGTTATGGCTCAAGGAATTCAGCTCTTCTAACTTCTCATCAGGCTCCACAGTACTGTTCCCATGGTGCCCTAGCAGCCGCAAGTGGCAGTAGCTTATATGCCCCAGGGCCTGATAAATAATGCCCCACACCCGGGCTTCCCATACGTCCCATTTCCTTTGGACCACAACTCCCAATCTGCCCCACTTAAAAGAGCAATGAGCTCTAGACTACATCTCCCGACATGGACCCACCTACCCTGACAGGCTCCCAACACTCCCGGCTTCGGCAGCTAGAGCCGCGGTGCACACTGGGACTTGTAGTTTCCACGTGGCTAGTTCAGACGGAAGATAGTTCTCTGAAACTTGAGGTCGGTTTCTAGAACTATAAGCCCGAGGCCTTCCCCTCTCCCCGAGCGCACAGACTTTTATGACGGCCCCTGAAGAGTCACTCACCCTCAGAGACCTCTGGAGCTGAGGCTGCGCCACCGCTGGCGGCCATGACACCGCGCGTACCTCTCCTGAATAATCTGTGGGTACGCGGAACTTCCGCTTTATGTCCTGGCGCGATTTACTCGGTCCGGGGTGGCCGCAGACCCTCGCCCCCGGAAGTCGCCGGAGGCTCGGAGTTCGGTTCAGACCTCCCGGGCCCGGCGCGGAGAAGTGGGTTCTCAGCATTCTAGGAGCCTATTGGCTATCGCGGTCCACATCGTAGCCGGATTGGTCGGAGCCACGCCCCCTGGAACCGTTGCGCGGGAGGTATGTCGGCACAGAGGTTAGAGGCCACGAGGCCTTGAGATTTAGACTGTCCTCATGGGCACAGCTCCCAGGTAGAGGTGGGTGTTCTAGAGGAGGTGGCGCTGCCGCAGCTAAGTTTAAATCACGCGTAGGAGTTAGGCGAAGACCGGGAAATGTAGGGGAAAGATGAACATTCTAGGAAAGGGCAAGTTCCCTGGAAGAGTGGGGCTCACTGCGTTCCACGAAGTGGAAGAGGCGAGGAGGTGGACAAGAGCCGAGGCTGCAGAGGGGTTAGAGCAATCCACTATCAGGGAAGCTTTTGAAATAATCCAGGCAAGTGATGATAAAGACTTGAATTAAGGCTGCAGCAATGGAGACTATGGGGAGGGGACAAATTGTAAGCTGTTCTGAGGGAAGTTGACCTCGAGGGTGATTGGACATGACTCCTGCCGCCCGGAGGGTGGTGTCCCTACCAAAGACCAGCCCTTTCCCAAGATCTCCAGTTCCTACCACAGACTCTCAACCCTTTCTTCTTGGTTATTCACTGTTTCTAGTTAATATTCATCCTTTCTCTCTACTCAGTCCTTTTCGTCATTTTTCAGAATTATTTGGATTTCTCCCATTCTAAAAATAAGAAAACACCCCTCATGGTTTCCTCATAAGAAAGCCAAATATTTGTCACGTATTCAATTGACCTGGCACTGTGCTTAGTTCAGGGGACACAACAGTTCAAAAGAGACCCAGTATTTGCTCTCTTGGAGTTTTACAGTCAAGTTGGGGAAGCAGACATAGATCAGAGAATCCCAAATAAATGTCAAATTGCAATTGGTGTAAGAGCAACAGTGAAAATGTACACAAGAGGGCAGGACTCAGGGGACCTGATTGGGGCATTTAAGTCAAGACCTGAAGAACAAAAAAAGGCCTGAAACATGAGTAGATGTTGGGTAAAGCATAGAAGAGCTGTCCCGGCAGAGGACATGGACTGGGTGAGACCTCAAGGTGGACAGACACTTGGCAGAGTGATGCATCTGTATCAGGCATACATGGCTAGAGCATAGTGACCTAGGGGATGAGGCAGATGGGGCCTTGGAGCCTGCAAGGCTCTGTATATTAAGAGGATTGGCTTCTAAGAGCAATGGGTGTGACATCCAAAGTCCTCCAGTGGCCTACAAGGTACTTAGTGATGCTGTGCCCCCCACCTTCTTTACCTTATTTCTCTGACCTTATTTCCTACTCCTTATCCCCTCCTCATTCAATTCTAACCACACTGGCTTACTTATTGTTCCACAAACACACCAGGCACCCTCCTTGGGGCCTTTACCCTAGCTCCTTCTTAGTATGCCTTTCCCACAGGGGTGCACATGGCTAACTTCTGTAACTGCTTCAAGTCATTGGTCAAATATCACTTTAATAAGGCCCACCATGACCACAATCTTTAAAATTGCAACCTTCTACCCCTACTCATTTCTTATCCCCTTTACCTGCTCTTCTCTTTATGCTAGTGTTTATCACCTAACATCCTGTATAATTTACCTATGTACAGTAGTTATTATCTGCTCCCATTAGAATATACTCGTAAACGCTGTGAGGGCAGGAACCCTTGAAGCTTGATTTAGCGAAGTGTTCAAGTATCTAGCACTGCTTGGCACACAGGCACTCCATAAATATTTGTTGAATGAACTAATGGGAAGCTACTGAAAGTTTTAGGTAAGTGACATGATCATGTCTTAAAAGACCACTTTACTCTGTGGAAAATGGATTGTAGAATGAATTATGGAAGTAAGGGAGTTGGTGAGGGAAGTTTGGCTACGAAGGGGAGGAGAGTGGTCTTGTGGAGGGGCTTGGAGGAGCAGGACCTCGAGCTCCATTTAGGAGGAGGGACCACTTTTCATAGAAGGAGAGTGCAGATGGAGGTAAGCTTGTACATTCATTTTTTTTTTCTCAAAAAGGAAACAAGCTCTTTTGATGAAAATGAGGTAATAAAATAAAAAGTTTGAGAGTTTGCAGAGGCTCAGCAAGGACTTCGGTATAGCAGAGTACAAGAGTGTAGGCTCTGGAAGCGAACTTTTTGGGTTTGAATGGACAAGTTGCTTAATCTCTACAAGCCTCAATTTACTCCACCCCCTGCAGGGTCCCAAGACTCAGCCTCATTTTGACTGACTACTTGGGCTGGGCCTTTGTGTCCTAGGCCATCATGAAGAAGCTTCGAGCAGCTATGGGAAGTCATTGCAGGAAGCAGGCATCCAGCCAGGAGAAAAGGAAGAAACATGCCCTCAGCAGCAACCAGGCCAAGCCCTCTGTCCCTGATGGTAAGGATCTCGGGGCTAGTAAAAAACTTGGGGCTGGTTTCATTGGCCACGAAAGGGGGCAGGTTCAGGCTAGGAAGGGAGTATGGTATGTAGATTATACATCAAGGCATTAAGGGACTAATTACGGATCTGATTCTGACTTTGCTTTGTGACTTCGGGATAATTGCTCTGAATGGCTGCTTTCTTACCAGCGGCATGGAGCAGTAGTCTGCATTTTCTTCCTCATGTGGCTTTCATGGGATCAAATGAGTTTATCAGCCTGAAAGTATTTTTTATATGGGAAAGCCCTGCACAGGTATGTTACGCTTGGCTGAAACTGTTGGATTTTCATTAAGACCCAGAGACAAAGGAGCCAGCAGTACCACTCTGGGAAAATTGAGGCTAGAAACTTGGCTAAGGCAACACACAGCTAGAGAATTTTGGTCTGACTCCAGGTCCAAGGCTTAAGCAAGGTGTTGGGAGTAGGGGGAGCCCTAATTGGGAGCAGACCGCAGCCAGGCTGCAGTGCCCAGGTCCTGTGTGCACAGCCTGTGCTGGGACAACTCCTGAGTTTCCTGAGGCCCCGGCAGGCCTGGCCAGGCAGCAGGAGGAGGTGGTATTGCAGGCCTCTGTCTGCCCGGACCATCTATTCAGAGATACAGCTGAGGTCACAGTCTTCCGGGAGAGCCTGCTGAGCTGGTACGACCGAGAGAAGCGGGACCTACCCTGGAGAAGACTGGTAGGCAGACAAAGGACAGTGACAGTGGGGTGGGAGGCTAGTGCCCAGCCCCTTCCACAATAACTCCCCAACTGGGTTTGCATTGGCAGGCAGAAGGTGAGGAAGACCTGGACAGGCGGGCATATGCTGGTGAGTATATCTCCTGAGAGCAGAGCTGCTTTGCCTGGATGCTCTCAGGTCTGGGGTCCGGAGCTATGGGCTAGGAGCAGGCAGGACAGCAGTGCCCTCATGCCAACCCCTCTCCCCCAGTGTGGGTTTCAGAGGTCATGCTGCAGCAGACCCAGGTTGCCACGGTGATCGACTATTATACCAGATGGATGCAGGTGACTTCAGGGAAGGAAGGGAGGGTCATGGGCTAGATCCCAGATGAGAGCCTGTCCTTTGCGGTAGGAGTAAAGAAGGCTTCTTCTGCCTTCCTCACCCTTGACCTCATCTATTTTTGCTTACCTTGTGGCTACAGAAGTGGCCAACACTGCAGGATCTGGCCAGTGCTTCGCTGGAGGTGAGACCCACCCTAAGGTGGGGAGGTGGTGGGGGAATGGGGACAAAAGAGGACTGACCGATGATCTCTCTGACCTTTGACCCCCACCCACAGGAGGTGAACCAGCTCTGGGCTGGCCTGGGGTACTACTCTCGAGGCCGGAGGCTGCAGGAGGGAGCCCTGAAGGTAAGGGGGTAGCAAGGAGGATGGGATCCCTAGGGCCTCAGGTGTCTCCTAACCTTGAGCTTTCCTATCCCAATCAGGTGGTAAAGGAGCTCGGGGGCCATGTGCCACGTACAGCAGAGACCTTGCAGCGGCTCCTGCCTGGTGTGGGGCGGTACACAGCTGGAGCCATTGCTTCCATTGCCTTTGGCCAGGTGAGCCCATAGCCCACCCGTTTTGTGTGTGCCCACTCTCCTCCCAGACCAGGCTGACTCCTAGCCTCCTCTGCCAGGCGACCGGTGTGGTGGATGGGAATGTGGTGCGGGTGCTATGCCGTGTCCGAGTCATTGGTGCTGATCCTGGCAGCACCCTTGTCTCCCAGCAGCTCTGGTAGGATGTTGGGGTAATACGGGACAGTGGGAAGGGTGCCACCAAAGGTTCTTCGGCTCACAGAAATATTCCCTTCTGGTAGGAGCCTAGCCCAGCAACTGGTAGATCCAGCCCGGCCAGGAGACTTTAACCAAGCAGCCATGGAATTGGGGGCTACAGTGTGCACCCCACAGCACCCGCTCTGCAGCCAGTGCCCTGTGCAAAGCCTGTGCCGGGCACACCAGAAGGTAAGCCATCAGGGGAAGGGGCAGTCCCGTCCTAGGAGTGACCTCTGCCTCACAACATCTTACCCTATGCCTCTCAGGTGGAGCAGAAACAGCTTTCAGCCTCACAGAGCCTGCCAGGCATTCCTGATGTGGAGGAGTGTGGTAAGTGCCTGCTCTGGTCCCAGCCCATCCCTGCACTGTCAAGGAGCTACCCGTGGAAGCCTCATTTCAGTTCATCCTACAACCTGAGTAAGATTCTGCGGAGCTGGGCTGAGGCCTGCTCTCACCTAAGTCCACCTGGCCTGAGTGCGGCTTGGGGCTCTGTCTCCAGCTCCCAGCACTGAACAGTGCCAGCTGTGCACACCTCCTGCCGAGCCCTGGGACCAGAACCTGGGAGTGGCCAACTTTCCCAGAAAGGCCAGCCGTAGGCCCCCCAGGGAGGAATACTCTGCCACCTGTGTTCTGGAGCAGCCTGGGGCCCCTGGGGGTGCCCGAATTCTGCTGGTGCAGAGGCCCAGTTCAGGTACCTGGGTCCTGGGTGTGGAGGGCAGTGGCATGAGCAAAAGGGCATAAATGGAGGCACCAATAGCTAAGGCCTAAACCACATCTGCTGACCTCTGTCTCAGGTCTGCTGGCAGGGCTGTGGGAGTTCCCATCTGTAACCGTGGAGCACTCGGGGCGCCATCAGTGCAAGGCTCTGCTGCAGGAACTGCAGAGTTGGGTGGGGCCCCTCCCTGCCACCCGCCTGCGTCACCTTGGGCAGGTGAGTGAGCAGTGAGGGGCCAAGAATGATGACGTTTTCAGCCATGTCCACAGGCCTGCTTCAGCCCCATCGTCCTCCCCCAGGTGGTCCACACCTTCTCTCACATCAAGCTGACCTATCAAGTATATGGTCTGGCCCTGGAAGAGCAGGCCCCAGTGACAGGCTCACCACCTGGAGTTCGCTGGCTGACCCGGGAAGAGTTTCACACTGCTGCTGTCTCCACTGCCATGAAAAAGGCATTGTCTGTGTTGTCTTTTGTTGTGTTTCCTACATGATCTGTGTGAACCTATTACTATGTAAGCAGGAAAAAGAAAAGCATATATTTAAAAGTACTGGGGCATGAAGTTGAGGATGGAACACAGGGTTCTGGCTCTTTGGGGGAAGATGCCAGCCTTGTGCTTTCTGCCTCTCTCCTTGGCTAGGTGTTCCGTGTATATGAAGGCCAACAGCCAGGGACCCACAAGGTGAGTCCCCGGGTCCTCACCCAGCTATCTCTCCCCCTAAGCCTGAATCCACTGAGTTAAGCGATACACATGTGGGTGAACATTACCCACTCCAAGTTTCACTAGTGGGAGGGGAATAGTTCTTGACCTGGAGAACTTATAGTTAGTCTGGGGTCCAGATGGAGAGGGGACCAGAGCAAATGATGGAGATAGTAGTGTCAGGTGTGTGAAATGTTTGTATTAGATTTTGTGGGACAGAGGTGGAGAGCTCTCAGTTCTGTGTAAGAGGCAAGGATCCAAGAAAGGCTGCTTGAAAAAAGCAGCTGGTAATCTGGGTTTGGGAAGGGAATCAACATAAGGATGTTCTTCTAGGCCCAGGAGTAGTAGAAGTAACAGTGGGCACAATGCAGTGTGTAAGGAACTCCGAGCATTTGGTTTAGCTGAAGCAGTCAGCAGGGTCGTCATCAGGCCACCGAAGCATTATAGGTGGAGAGAGGACTCAGATTTATATTTGAGGAAGATTACCTCTGACTGCCTTTTAGAGGGTTAACCAAAGAGGCAGATCCTAGAGATAGGTCAGAAGCTTTTCTACATTCAAGAAAGTCTGAGTTAGATCAGTGGAGTAGGGGTAGAGGTGAAAGGATAATATTCTTTGCTGTCCCCTCAGTACCTTTTTTGGCTTCTAAACAGAGTTCTAAACAGAGTTCCAAAAGACCCAAGGTGTCTACTCTGTCCAGTCGGACAAAGCCCAACCCAGGCCAGCAAGTCCTGGATAGTTTCTTTTGGCCCAACATCCCCACCGATGCACCTGGACTCACCAGTGTGGCCCAGTGATACCTCTGGAAGCCCCCACCCCTTAAGAATCCTGTTTAATAAAGTGCTTACTTTTATAGTTGTTTTGGAGACTTGCCATCCTCTCCCTAGTGCCCTTACCTCAGGGTCCCAGAAAGTGGTCAGGCCTACTTGGTCCTGACTTCCACTGGCTGAGCTCCCAGCCAGCCCCAGGCAGATAGAGGGGGGTGTTCTGTCCAGAGTCGTCCGAGCTCCCTTGGCCCCCAGGAGAGAGGGAGAAAGCAGCTGCAGGGAGCCCCTGCCAGTGGCTGATACCCCACCCCCACATTCCAGTCCCCGGTCAGTTCTGGAGCAGTGGGTGGCTCCGCTCCCGTGTGGGTGGTTTGGCTCACCCCTGACCTAGCCCTCCCTGCTGCTGTGGCTGCTCCTTAGGGAGGAAGAAAGCACCGAGGAAGATTTGTTGTCTTAAATTTCTACCTCAAATAAGATCTTTTATTTAGGGATAGATTACATATGTAGTGAAACAACACAGAAAAGCAAGGGGTTGATGGTCCTAAAATGGGAGAGGGTGAAGGGAAATGGGATCAGAGAGGGGCACGAAAATCTTCAGAAGTATTGGTCATATTCTATTTCCTAAAGGAGTCACACTCCTTTGTTATTTGTATCTTCCACATGTATTAAATATATACTACGTAAGAAACATTTTATAGTTAAAAACCAACCATCCTCTCTGGACACCAGTGAGAGATTCAGCATTTGGTAGGTACTGATGAGGTGGAGGCCACACCTGGCCCCTAGGGAGAGAGCCTTTCACTCTGGGCCTGTAGGTGATTCTGCGGTTCACCAGGCCCTGTGCTGGGTGCCTCACAGGCTGCCAGGCTTCCTGACCCCTGGCAGCTTGCTCCTTCAAAGACTGACTGCCACAGGGCCTGGATATTGCCTTGGCCAAAGCCTGTGGCCCCCTGCCTCTGAATCAGCTCCAGGAAGAAGGTGTCCTCTGCAAAGAGTGACTTGGTAAAGATCTGAAGCAAAAACTTGCCTTTATCACCATCTAGCAGGATTCCCTGCTGGGCCAGCCTACTAGGCTCATGCCCTGCAGCTAGGATCTGACTTGCCTTGCCTGGCTGCTGGTAGTAGGCCTCAGGAGGAGTCAGGAGCTGGCCCCCAGCCAAGGTCATCTTTTCAGTGGCTTCCAGGATGTTCGGGGTGTACAGTCCCACATGCTGCAGGCCTGGTCCTCTGTGCTGGGCCAGGAACTGTTCCACTTGGTCCTGGCCCCTGGTGGCCCCTGGCAGCGACTCAGCCAGCACCAGGGTGGGGACAGCACTGCATGGCGGGGTCTGCAGGGCAGTGAGCCTCAGACCCCCTGGTCCAGACCCTGCTGTCACCTCAAGGCCCAAGTCGGGATCCTCACCCTGTCTCAGTGGCAGGTGGCAAAAGCCTAGACAGTCGTGGAACCAGCGCATCAGTGTGGGGGAGCTGCCGCGGGTGCAGGCCAGGGTCAGGTGGTCAACATGGCTGATCCAGCCCGGGCCAGTTTTGGAAGAAAGGGGCCGGAAGCCAGGCAGGAAAGGTCCGTGGTAGTGGGTGCGCTCTAGCAGCGTTACGCTGAGGTTGCCAACCGGCGAGCCAACTACGGTGTAGGTGGCGGCACCCTGCTCATCCCGTACATTAACTGGGGGCACCAGCACGCTGCAGCCCCGCACCTCCAGCGCCTGAGCAGCTACGGCCGCGTCTGCCACCTCAAAGCACAGGTTGGTGGCGCTCGGCACGGCGTGACACGGGTCCAGGCTGTAAAGCGGCTCCCGGTTCCCTGCACCCTCATTCACCAAAAAGACTGCGTCCCCGCTGCGCAGGGCCAGTTGCCGCCAGCCGTTTGCCTCCCGCATAGCCAAGGGCTGGAAGCCGAAGAGGTGCTGCAGATCCTGGGCGAGAGGCTGCCCCACGGGCACGTGGAAGGCGATATGGCACAGGCGGCGGGCGAGCGCGGCCATGGCGTTCTGGCTTGTGACCCTGGACTGTCCTTCCCTTGGGCACGCTCACCTGTCTTTCGGGACTCCAGGATTCTCTGTCCCAAACCGGTGGAGTCCAGTTTTTCCTGCAGAGCGCATTCCTAGCAGTTTTCCAGGGAGAAATCACGCACCGATCATTCAGAGCTGGAGGTTCTTCCTGCCGCACCACCCCAACCTGGAGATGTCTCAGATCGCAGGGTCTGTTGCCTGGAGAGTGAAGGCCACGTGGAGCCAGTGCAAGGCGGAGCGGGGGATAGCGAGAGGGGGCGGAGCGAATGCTGCTACTATCCAAGCTCCAGAGAAGAGGGCAGAGTGGGGACTCTAGGCTGCTCCTTCCCAGAACCTCTGGCTGGGTCATACCCTTGGGCACTGAGCCTCCCTCCCCCAGCCTCCCGAAATCACAATAGCTGTCTTCACTCCGTGCCAGCCTGGGCACTCATACCCTAACCTCTGAACAAAGGGAATCTGCCCCAATAGGGGAGGAGCACAAATTCTGACAAGGAGTTCTTTCGGACTCCACAGTTCTACTGAACCTTTCTGGCTGCCGTGTCAGAAATAACAGGCTGACAGGGCCAGGGCAGAATAGGGAAGCCAATGAGGAGGCTGTTGTTTCTAACACCGGCTGGAGGATCCCCTGGGGAAGGGACTTTTTACACTGAGACCAGAAGTTTGAGTAAGAATTGACAAGGTGAGGGGCACTTTTACTGTTGGAGATGGGAGTGGAGTAAAGTATTCCAGATAGGGGGTGCTGCTCACCAAAGACTGGTGGACAAGAGCAAGTATCTCAGGTGGACACAGGTAACGAGGCTCTCGGTGATCTTGGACAAAGAATTGAACCGAACACACAAAGAGTTTATATCCTGAGTCACCAGACTCAGTGCCTTTCCAGAAAGCAGGAACAACCAGTCTTAGAAAACGGTCTCTGTCCCTTATCGTCTCTGTCCCTTATCGATGTCCTTTATCTTAGCCCTGGGGCACCTCTGGAGTTTCCTCCTTCCTACCTCCTGCCTCACAAATGTACTTGATTGGCAATTGTCAGTAATTAAATCCTTCCCTAAAATGGAAACTTCTTGAGGAAGAGGTGGATTTTCATTTCCATAATCCTATGGCAGGCCCTTCTCCTGGTGTTTTAGGGCCCCTTCTAGCTGTAGAAGGGGAGTGAGAACCATTGCCTGGCATCTGCAGTGGCCCCTCCCCTCTTCCCCTCACCTGTGGTTTTAATTCCCACTGTTTCCTTTAGCTGCAGTCCACTGAGTTTTGAAATATTAAATGGAAAATTACAGAAATAAACAATTCATAAGTTTTCAATTGCATGCCCTTCTGAGTAGCATGATGAAATCTTGCACTGTCCTGCTCTGCCCCACCCAGCACGTGGATCACCCCCCTTGTCCAGCATGTCCAGGCTGAGTGTGTGTTAGTTATTGAGCAGCCTTCTTACTTATCAGAGTCACAGCCTGATAGCTCCACCTTAAAAGGATCACAGGTCACTAACGCTCTTCAGTCTCTCTGCCTCTCAGAAATGTTTCACACAGTCAACCACTCTGTCCTTCCTGGAACACTTTTGCCTGGCTTTCATACACCATATTTCCTCTGGCTGTGTTATCTCTCTTTTCTCACTCTTAAATGTTGGTACTCTTCTAGGCTTTGGCTGCCATCTATATGCATATGGCCCCATATTTATGTCCCTTTTCCTAATCTTTGTTCAACTGTTTACTTGCCATCTTGACTTAGATGCCCTGTAAGAACCTCAAATTCAGTGTGCACACCATTGTCCTCCTTCCAGTGCTCCTGTCTCCACAGTGGTCCTGCCGCTCTCCAGGGGTCCTAGCTGGAAACCTGCAAGTCATATCCCACTTCTCCCCTTTTTAAAGGTTTTATTTATTTTTAGAGAGGGGAAGGGAGGGAGAAAGACAGGGAGAGAAACATCAATGTGTGGTTGCCTCTCACATGCTCCCCACTGGGCCCCTGGCCTGCAACTTCGCAGTCTGGCACTCAATCCACTGAGCCACACCAGCCAGGGCTCATTTTTTCTTCTTTTTATTGAACTTATTGGGGTGACACTGGTTAACAAAATTGTACAGGTTTCAGGTGTACAATTCCACAACACACCATCTGTACACTGTATTTGTGTGTTTACCTCCCCAGTTCAAGTCTTCTTCTATCACTATTTATCCCCCTATGCCCTCCTTGGAAGCCATGTTTCAACCTCGAGGTCCCTCAGTCCTTACCTCCTGCCAGTTACCATGTCCCTGCCCATCTCATCATCTCTCAAACCATCACCTCTTTCTTCACCCCCCTGCACCACTCAAGCCCAGGCCCTCACTGTCTCTGCACCACCTACAAACTACACTGACCTCTCATTGCCTCCCTGGCTCCAGGCTTATTGCTCTCCCAACCAGTCTCCTCCCTGCAGCACGCTGGCTTCGAGAAATGCACATCTGATTATGTTACTGTCCTGCCTAAAACCCTTCAGTTCCTTTTTTAAAAATATTTTTAATTTATTGATTTTAGAGAGCGAGAGAAACATTGATTTGTTGTTCCACTCACTCATGTGTTCATTGGTTGATTCTTATATGTGCCCTGACAGGGACCGAGCCTGCAACTGTGGCACTGTGGACAATGCTCCGACCAACTGAGCCGCCCTGCCAGGGGGAAACCCTTCACAAGTTCTGATTGCCCTTGGGGTAAAGACAAAAACATTTCCTGTGGCTGGTTAGACTTTGCCAATATTTCCAGCTTTGTTTTTTTTCCAGGTTGCCACTATCCAGTTCCTCCTTGCTATGATTAGTTTCATCCTTTCCACTCAGAGCTTTTGTTTTTGCTCTTCCCTCCCATCTTGATCTGGCTAACACCTTCTCAATCAGTAGGTCTCAGCATAAATTTAACTTGCTTGAGGATGCCTTCCAAGACTCCCCCCCTCCCCACCCCAAGACTTATTACCAGTGCCTAGCAAGAGGGTTGGCACATACTGAGAACTCAATAAATAGATAAATGAACCAACTAAATAAAGTCTCCAGGGCCAGGTGGGTTAACTACCAGACTTGCAGTTCTTCACATGACCTCCAGGTGTCACCCTTGGCCTTAGCTTAACCAGGCCTTGTCTGGGAACCTACCAAGGGCCCAGTGTGGGACCCAGTGGGGGCCCAGTCTGGCATCTCCATCTGGTAAGCTGGGAAGCGTTATGGAAACCCAGCTTCTTCTCCATCTGCTCTGGGTCAACTGCCTTAATAGGGTGACCAACCATCCCAGTTTTCCTAAGACTGAACTTTCATGCTCCCAGGATGTGGAACTCTCAATCCTAAAACTGGGACAATCTCAAGCAAATTGGGAGGGTTGGTCACTCAACCATGGACAGAGTGGCCAAAACCCCCATGTCTGCACCAGACTAAGGTCTAGACCCTGCAGGAGACCTTAGTTTAAAACCAGTCAAGCCCTTCAGAGCAACATCACTGGTGGGCTGACCCGGTAGCCTGGTGGTTGTAAGGATTTAGGGAGAGAAAATATATATACTTCAAATAAATATAAAGAGACCTACCTATGTCACATCACAGCTACCATTTACTGAGTGCCACTGGGTAAAACACACCTATTTATATTGTTTCTAATCCTCGCAGAAACCCTAATAGTATAGATTATTCTCCTTTCAGAGATGAGAAAAATGAGACCAGAGAGGTTAAGTGACCAGCCCAAGTCACACAGCTGTTAAGTAACACAGTGAAATTCAAATCCATATCTCTCTAACTACAGAGCATTTTGTTTTCATGGAATCTGCAACCCGGCCATTTCTCTCCTGCTTTGGTCTTCATTTGTGTGTCCCAGGGCTGTGACTAGGAGGCAAGAGGCAGGTGTGGGTGAGAGGGAGTGAGGAAGAAGGCCTGTGATGAGGTCTGGGGGGCGGGGTCCACATAGCATTGATGGCTTGTCTGTCAACACATGAGTGAGCTCTGCCACCTTGAACTAGGTGTGGACGTAACCTGGGGACCTCCAGGAGGCCCCTAATAGGCTTTCATCCTGACACCAGGCGGTGTTTTCATTGAGGAGCTGGGGCTGTGTTTCCCAGAGTCCAGGATGAGCCCAGCCAGCTCTTATCTGATTGCAAATGGACACCTGGATGTGGGACAGGCACAGGGGAGGAGCCATCAAGAGCTAGCCATACACTAGAGGGACAAGTGAGGAGTGGAGGGGTGAGCAGGGGCTGAGACGAGGGTCATGCTAAGCACAACGCCTTGCCCAAAGTTAGGTCTCTGCGAATGTTTGCAGTGAATGATATAGCCAGCCACCTCTCTTCCACAGAGATATTGTAGGGCTGAGTTTTAGTTTTACTCAGGTTGCTGTTTAGAAACTGAGCTGCTTTGGAATATTAACTGAGCGTTGGTTGTGTAGAAGTGTGAGCAGAGGGCTGACTTTGGTTATGTAGAGGTTTATAGGCAGAGGCCTGAAGGACTGGGCAGTGGTCAGAGTCCTGAAGGGCACTTGCTGTTCTGGCGCCCAGATGGTTGTTCCACAGGAGGTATAATAACTCAGACTCTGGGACCCTTTACATTAAAAAACAAAATGCACTCTGGTTTCTCTTCAGATCGCACAAATCTTTCTCCTTTTAAAAAACAAAATGCAGACGTCCCTCAAGAATTTCAAGTTCTCTGGCAGGCAGGAGCTTTGGGCCATGGCAGCTTCACTTTATCTGCTTAGTGATATCCAAAGACTTTAACGTACAAGGTCTGCCACGGCTGGTGTGGCTCAGTGGATTGGGTGCCGGCCTGAGAACAAAAGGGTCACTGGTTTGATTCCCAGACAAGGCACGTGCCTGGGTTGTGGGCCAAGATCCCAGTAGGAGGCGCTCAAGAGGCAACCACTCATTGATGTTTCTCTCCCTCTCTATCTCCCTCCCTTCCCCTCTCTAAAAATAAATAAATATTGCCCTGGCTGGTGTAGCTTAGTGGATTAAGCGCGGGCCTGTGAACCAAGAGATCACGGTTCGATTCCCAGTCAGGGCACATGCCTGGGTTGCAGGCCAGTTCCCAGCAGGGAATGTACAGGAAGCAACCATACATTGATATTTCTCTCCCTCTCTCCTTCCCTTCCCCTCTGAAGATAAATAAATAAAATCTTTAAA